>CM060439.1:30942746-32142746 GCA_030545235.1 Helianthus tuberosus | reverse complement strand
AATCACTGATAACACTATTGTCACCTGAACTTTTTGAACCAATGAGCACAAACAGTTGCATAATGACCATTATTACCCCAAGCTTTGACTCTTAAGTGTTTTACGTTTATACTCTTTTCTTCTGACTTCAAAAGTTTTGAGATAAACACACTTCTGAGTTTTTGTGAATTTTCTTCTTCCCTTTTTACCCTTCCCAATCATAAGTAATGAAATACTTACTAAGAGGCATTTATTGAAGGAATACTTGTTCCAAAATCATTTTGCAGTAATGTTTTGAGAGATATGGTTATTTCTGCACATGCTTATGCCAACCTCCTCATTACCTATGATCTGGACATTTTTTACTCCTGATTTTCTTAATGTATTTTAACATAGTTGATTTTGTCCTTTTTGAGGATCTCAACCTGTTTTCAACACATAAGATCTGAATGACTAAAGTTTTAATTTCCCTCTTTTTATGTTATCAAAAACACTAATGTTTTGTGAACATAGGTTTCTGCTACTCTGAGGTTCATACTTTAGCATTTAATAACGTGACATCACAAGTTTCATGACAATAATTGAAATCAATTTTGAAAATATGAAACACTCTCATAATTTATCAGATATGTTTACAGATCTGAAAACTATGAGTGACATGTGTATGATAACACTTGTTGTGTGAGATTTATGTGTCATATGACATCTTGATTGATTTACAGAGTTTTTGAATAACCATTTTGATCATGGTATACTCGTTACTCTGTTTTTCAACTGAATACAACCAACCTTAGTATCAATGAATTTTGAGCCGAACTGTTATGTCAAATTGATTGTTAGATCGAATTTGACTGTCCAGGCTCTGATACCAATTGTTAGGATCAGAGGCCCTCATGATTGTGCTTGTTTGTGTAACTTGAGCAATCAATGAATATGAAAACATGTAAAGTGCAGCGGAAATGAACAACAAACTTTATAAACACAATCAAGGAAGAAAATAGTTTAGATAAACACATGATTTGCATTAGTCGAAAGATTACAAAGTCAATCAAAGGATTACAAAGCATGCTTACAAACTAAGCTCCCCCTCAGCCTGATACCTCAAGGTTGGAATGCACAAGATGAAAGGATTGAATTGAGGAGAAGAACTCACTCAAAATGAATCAAATATAACAGTACAGGGTACTGTTATATTTATAGGCAAACCAAACCACTGAGGCATCTCAGCTGACGTCACCATGAAAGCGACGTCTAACAGCCTAACAACCTGTATCTACTGTTCTCATACAAACACTGCTAAACCTAACCACTGACTATACATAAAACAGATGATATGCTAAACTACTGCTCTCTCTATCCATCAGTGCTTTCCTCAAGGTTGATCAGTCCTTGATTGGGCAGTGCTTTGTCATCAGCAGTTTATACCAGCAGTGCTTAGTTCTCAGCAGTCTTCTAGGCTTCATCAGTAGTTAGTCAGATCAGCAGCAGTTGTGTGCGGTCAGTGGATATAAGGCCATCAGCTGTTATAATCACTGTCAAGGGAGAAGACTTAGTGTAAACAGCTGCTTATTAGGAATCCACTGTTGTGAACCAGTTTTGGCTTTCATTATCTGTTCCTCTGGTAGGGTTCAATCCCAACAGTGCTGAATCACTTAACTGCTTTCTGATTACTGTGTTATACTTACGTGTACTTGTTAACATACTAGTCTTGTGCAGAAAATTTACTAAATAATCTCGTATGCTTTCCCAAGTGTTGGGAATTAAAAGTATTGCAAAAAGAGACATAACAGACACTAAATGGAATAATTTAGCACTTTAACGGAACGGTATCCAACCGAACAACCGGACATTACCCGGAACACCAAAATAATGCTAGAGGCATTATTTTATTTTTCTGAGCTAGTTAGGGTCCCTGAACACCCTAACACACAATATAATTAATAACACTCATAACACACTAACTATATCACTTAACTTCCTAACTAGATCACTAACTACATCATTGAAACCCAACCCTATACCCCCCTCCCTTGGAAACGGTCACCATGGGTGTCCCCACCCATGGATTTAGTTGAATTTTATAATGGATCTTGATGGTGGATAATGAGGCATAATACACATAGGTTAATAAGGGTTTGAGGATTATAAGTATACCTTGAGGACCATGATCATTCTTATCTTCATCATCAAACAACACTCATCTCTCTCTCTCCCTTCTCTTGTTCGGCCGAAGCCAAGCACCACCCTCACCATCATCATCCAAGTTTCTTTCAAGCAATCCAAGGGCATCCAATGGTGTTAGAGATCATACAACGAGGCTTAGTGTGTTGGGAAGCTCAAGGACCTCTTTCATTTTCTTTTATCCACCACATTTACACTCTTGAACTCCCCTAGCCTTGTGCTAGTGGTAAGTGTCTTAGATCTTCATTCTCTTCTTGATTTTGATGGTTAATAGTTAAAAGAATAATGAAAAGATAAGAACTCTAAAGAAACATAAACAAGTCTTGAAACATAAACTAACTAGTGATGAAGTAGTGTTAAGTTGATGAAGAAATCATGTTATTTTTGTGTTGTTAGGTTTGTTAAATGTTGTTTGTTAGTAAAAATGATATGGATCATCATATAGACTTGCTAGATCATGACTAAGAACATGAACTAGCAAGATGTAAAAAGTAAGAATGTTGTGGATGATGGAATCATCCACACATAAACTATGAACTTGAATAAATAGGTGTTTTCTTGAAAAATAAAGATCAAAGTAAGTTCTAATATTGTAGATCTAAAGATCCATGAGTGGTTTTTCAAAAGAACCAAGTTAAAAATATGAGTTTCGCCAAAACTTGGATCTTACATAAACAAATCACATTCTTGGTAAATAAACAAGTGTAGAAATACTTGTGTAATAAGAAAGGTCCACAAAGAAATATTTTTAGAAAATATGATGGAAGTTGTAGACACTTAAAGTCTTTAAAAATAAAGTTTTTAAAGAACTAATCACATTTTAAAAGGTAACAAGACTTACTAAGTGTGCTAGTAAGTTACTACATGCTTTTATAAATTTCCAAGTTCATAAGTTTATAGTTTATGCTTGTTTATGACTAGTTTGGTAAATAGAGATTGTATGTTGTTGATTGAGAATTGTTTGAATGAATTTTTGAAAAGAAAATGATATGCTAGTAAGCATGGACACCTCCATTTACATATTAGAAGCATAGTTATAAGTTAGATCAAATATCATCCATAGTTATAAGTTAGTATATGTATTTTAGGACTATTATTATTTCCTGTATTTATGTAACATAATATAAGGTAGAGACGGTTATGATCCGATATCATAACATATATATTCTGTACTAACATTATGATAATTCACTAATTCTATTCAAGAACACAATTTCGTTTTCTCTCATCATCCAAAACCCTAATTACAGAATCAAATTCCAACAAGTGGTATCAGAGCCATCATCGATCCACTCTTTAATTTCATTCCAATCTTCAATCAATTCCCTAAATTTCAAAACAGAAAATTCATAACATGTCGACAAATGGTGGAATTCAGACTCAAATTCCGAAACTGATGGGATCGAATTACTTTCATTGGCATATTTAAATGAAAGTGTTATTAGAATCACAAGATTTGTGGTCAATTGTAGAAGAAGGATACAATCAACCTGCATCAGGGGCGTCCGAAAGTGATCAAAATGTATATAAAGAAAACGTGAAGAGAGACAAAAAGGCACTGCATGTAATCTTTCAAGCGGCGAGTGAAATGGTATTCGAACAGATAGCGACATGTAAAACATCCAAGGAAGCATGGAACGTTTTACACAGGGCATACAGAGGCGAACAAAGAGTGAAAATGGTAAAACTTCAAACCCTAAGATGTGAATTTGATGCCCTACGTATGAAAGAAAATGAAACAGTAGAAGATTTTGTTAATAGAACAATAATTATTGTAAATCAGTTACGACAAAATGAAGAAAATGTTACTGAACAAAGAATAGTAGAGAAATTACTAAGAACTTTAACACGTAAGTATGAATCGGTGGTTGTTGCCATCGAAGAATCCAAAGACATAAACAATATGTCGATGGAAGAACTACTCGGTATTCTTCAGTCACATGAACTGAGACTGAAACAATATGATGATAACCCGGTGGAATAAGCCTTTCAAGTACAAGGAAACTATTCAGATCGGACGAGACAATACAGATCTGACAATTCTGGAAGAGGACGTGGCAGAGGAAGAGGAAGGTTCAGTGGGAATATACGTTGTTATAACTGTCAGAAACTGGGGCACACTGCTCGTTTCTGTAACCAAAGAAGAGAAGACAGCGACAAGACTGGAAATGCACTACTGCATGAAGATGAAATAAATGAAGGAGACGGTGATACAATGTTCATGATTTTCAATCTAGAAGAAGTCACAAAGAATGATTGCTGGTATTTAGACAGCGGATGTAGTAATCATATGACTGGAGATAAAAGTTTATTCATTACACTTAATGATTCAGAGAGAAGAGAGGTTAGAATAGGGGATGACAAAAGACTCGAAGTATTAGGATGCGAAGATGTAGCCATTAAAGTAAAGGGATCAGAAAAGAAAGTACCAAACGTGTTTTATGTGGAAGGATTAAAGCATAATCTTCTAAGTGTGGGACAATTAGTTCAAAAGGGGTATGAAGTGAAATTCAGTAATCAAGAATGTACAATTAAAGAATCAAATGGAGAGATTATAGGTGTGGTTAAAATGACAGGGAATAAGATGTTTCCACTGAATCTCAATCAAGATATAATTCCCAGAGTTTATAGCATGATAACACAAGATTTAACGGCATTGTGGCATCAAAGGTATGGACATGTCAATTACAATACACTACATGACATGGGAACAAATGAAGTGGTCAATGGGTTGCCAAAACTGCCAAAGCAACAGGGCAGACTATGTGAGGGATGTATGCTTGGCAAACATGCAAGAAAGTCATTTCCAAAGACATCAACATGGCATGCCAATAAACCTTTACAACTGGTACATTCGGACATCTGTGGACCCATGAGGACACCCTCTATTGGAGGATGTAGGTATTTTATTACATTTATCGATGACTTTTCGAGAAAAACGTGGATATATTTCCTAAAACTGAAGTCCGAAGCCTTAAGCTACTTCAAGATATTTAAGAAACTGGCTGAAAATCAATCGGATCTCAAACTAAAATGCATAAGAACCGATAGAGGAGGAGAGTACTGTGGGAATGAGTTTCAGGAATATCTCAAAGAAAATGGAATTCAACATCAATTGACTGCAAGTTATACACCACAACAAAACGGAGTGGCTGAACGGAAAAACAGAACTGTTATGGAACTCAGCATAAGTATGATGAAAATGATGAGTGTTTCAAATAGATTATGGGCTGAAGCTGTGGCTTGTGCAACCTACTTGTTAAATCGAACTGTGACAAAGAAAATTCCACACATCACACCGGAAGAAACTTGGAGTGGAAAGAAACCGAATGTAGAACATCTCAGAGTTTTTGGATGTGTTGCTTATGCACAAGTGCCAAAACAGCGAAGAAACAAGTTAGACGATAAGACGGAGAGGATGATTCTAGTCAGATATAGTGAAAACAGCAAGGCATACAAACTATATAATCCCTTAACGAACAAAGTTGTAATTAGCAGGGACGTAATATTTGATGAAACTCAAATATGGAAAGAAAAGGATCCAAACGAACAGGGATCATACATTCAAGTGAGCAGTCCAGACATTAACACATAAGGAGGACCTGTTCACACCGATGACAATACAACATCAAGTGATGGAAACAATCAATCAGTAGATGCAGCCGAGAATGCAGCAGAAAACAGTCAAGACAATAGTCAAGAAAATGAAGAATATACTTCATCATCTGAGAATGAAGAACTGAGGACGAGAAGTGTTTCGGACATATATCAAGATACACAAGCTCTTACGAAAGAACAAGTGGATAATCTCTATGACAACAATAGTGTAGCAAGTTTCGTTCTCTTCGCTGATGCAGATCCCATAACTTTCACAGATGCATCAAAGGAAGAAAAATGGAAAGAAGCAATGGATAGTGAGATCGAATCCATAAAGAAGAATGAAACATGGGATCTAGTAGAACCACCAAAAGGTCAAAAACCCATTGGAGTAAAATGGACATTCAAAACTAAATATGATGAATATGGAAATATCAGTAAACATAAGGCACGTTTAGTGGCAAAAAGGATACAATCAAAAGTATGGAATCGATTATCAAGATGTATTTGCTCCAGTGATTCAGTTTGACACAGTAAGACTTGTGCTTGCACTTGCAGCACACTTCGGGTGGTTTTTACATCAAATGGATGTAAAAACAGCCTTCTTGAATGGAAAACTGAATGAGAATGTTTATACTAAGCAACCAGAAGGATATATTAAGAAGGGAGAAGAACACAAGGTATGTCACCTTAAGAAAGCGTTATATGGACTAAAACAAGCCCCTGGGGCATGGTATAGTAGGATTGATGGATACTTCACATCACATGGGTACAAAAAATGTGTGTATGAACATCCACTTTACATGAAATGTCACAAAGATACGAGAGTCGTTATTTGTTTATATGTAGATGATCTCATCATTGCTAGTGACTCAATGAATTCAATTAATCAACTGAAGAATTCAATGAAGGAGGAGTTTGAGATGACAGATTTAGGAGTATTGCATTATTTTCTGGGAATGGAGGTGAACTATAAAGAAGGAAATATAGCTCTTACTCAACAAAAGTATGCAAGAAATCTGCTAAAAAATTTAACATGGAAAATTGCAATACAGTGTCAACACCCATGGAGTATGGAATTCGACTAACTAAAGAAGATTCAGAAGAAAATGTTGATCAGAATATGTATCGAAGTCTGGTCGGATGTCTAATGTATCTAACAAATACTCGACCGGATATCATGTTTGCCGTTAGCAAAGTTAGTCGGTATATGGAAAACCTAAGAGGAGTCACTGGGAAGCAGGGAAAAGGATTCTTAGATATGTGAAAGGAACAATTAACCATGGAATTGTATATTCAAAAGGGAGCAGGAGAAAACTTACAGGTTATAGTGATAGCGATTATGCAGGTGACATCGATGATAGCAAAAGCACATCAGGATATGTTTTTCATCTAGGATCAGGTGCAATCGCTTGGCAGTCGAAGAAACAGAAAGTTGTGGCGCTATCATCAAGGGAGGCAGAATATATAGCTTTATCGATGGCAGGATGTCAAGCGTTGTGGCTTAAAGGGATTCTTAATGATCTTCGAGTAAATATGGATTGTCCACCAACGATTCATTGTGATAATAGATCAACCATATGCTTAGCCAAGGATCCCGTCTATCGTGGAAAGAGCAAGCACATACGCGTGAAGTATCATTTTATACGAGATCTGCTCAAGAATGATGAAATAGAAGTCTGTTTCTGTTCCACTAAAGAACAAGCAGCCGATATATTTACTAAAGCTCTGCAGCCCAAAGACTTCGAGCGGATAAAGAGTCTGATGAATATTGGGCCGATCTAACTTACGGGAGGGTATTAGAAGCATAGTTATAAGTTAGATCAAATATCATCCATAGTTATAAGTTAGTATATGTATTTTAGGACTATTATTATTTCCTGTATTTATGTAACATAATATAAGGTAGAGACGGTTATGATCCTATATCATAACATATATATTCTGTACTAACATTATGATAATTCACTAATTATATTCAAGAACACAATTTCGTTTTCTCTCATCATCCAAAACCCTAATTACAGAATCAAATTCCAACATTACAAAGGAAACTCTGGCGAAATTTTTCTAAAAATCCAACACTTAGAAAATATTTTTCTAGCAAGTGTTACAATTATATTTTTAACCTTGTTTTCAAAATAAACTTCGCCATGGTTTTATCTACAAAATACAAAGTGCCGGAGGTTGATTTTATAAATAAAATGGTTAAATATATATTTAGAATATATATTTTATATTAGAACACTTGTATGGATACTTGTTTATTTTGTGTGATAGTTATATTACTTTAGGGTAAAATAATATAACTTAACAAAGTACCTTGACGCTTGAATTATGTGGTATGTGATGGAAGTAATGAGTAGATAAACCGTACGTATGATACGTGTTATGCATGAGAAACTGATTGATATCTGTACCTTATTAGGACGTGCTTGATTTCCTGATTTTTAGAGTAATTAATCTAACCGAGCAAACCAAGGTGAGTTCACACACTTTCTAAGGCATGGGATTCCCGGTGGTTTGGGAATGGGTTAAAGAATTAAAACGGAATCTACATATCCTAGTAGGATATGTACGGCCATCCTCCTTGGGTAGGATGCCAATAATAATCCTGCGTATTCCCTTTGGGGAGAATACGTACGTTCGTCCTCCTTGGGTCGGACAACACCCTTAAAACTTACTAGACAAAACTCTATCATTAAGTCCCTCAATTTATATCGACTTAATCGCCGAGGCCAATGGCGAGCGGGTCATTAGTTAATAGCGCTATTAGGTTTAACAAACCTCACACCGTGTCGTCCGAACGGGCGTGTACTAATGGACTATGGCAAACTGTCAGTGATGATAGACACTGATGTAGGGCACAACTATTGTTCGTCAGTTGTCGATATCTAAACGGTCTAGTAGTTCACATGGGGAAGCCACCACTGATTATGGATATGGTTTGGGTAATAAAAGTAACTGGTTAAACATACTTTCAACTATGGGGTAACCCCCACGGCAAATAAGCCAACGAAAGTCAAACCACGTTTTTCAGAAACAACTTAAAACTAATCAACCAACCGTGAACTCACTCAACTTTGTTGTTGACTCGTTGTTACATGGCTTACAGGTCATTAAATGCATATGGAGCTTGCACGAGGAAGAAGTCGTTGTGGGATGCGGACTGTTATGTCCCGTACTTAATAATTGAACTTTATAAACTTATGAAACTTGTGTTTTGGGTCTTTAAACTTTTGAACTACAAACTTATGTTTTGGACTTACGTTTTATGCTTCCGTTGTTAACCTAAAGTCGGTTTACTTCCTTTTGATCACCAATCGTATTATGGTTGGTCTTACTTACTTAATTGTGTTGTTCAATATGATTGGTGGCTCGATCCGGGTCACGTCACGCCTCCAAGCGGTGATACTCGGCGTAGTGGATTTTGGGGGTGTGACATTGTTGGTGGTGGGGAAGTTTTTGAATGGTGATGGGGGTTCGGGTGGTGTCTAACAGGTGGTGGTGGGTGTTTCTGGTGGCGAATGGTGGTAGGTTGATGGCAGGTGGGTGCTGGGTGGTTGCGGGTTAATGGCAGGTGGGTTAATGGTGGTGGTTGTTTGATGGCAGGTGGGTGGTGGGTGGCAGGTGGTGGTAGGTTGATGGTGGTGGCGATGGTTGATGGTGGTGAAAGGCGGTGGTGGGATCTGAACATGTGAGAGAGTGGTAGGGAGAGAGTGAGAATGTGTGTAAAGTGAGAGAGGCAGAGAGTTTATAATAATAATAATAATAATAATAATAATAATAATTTTTATTTTTTTAAATAATATTAAATAAAAGGTAAAAAGACTAAAATACCCTTGGGTAACCAGATTAACAAAAAAATCTAACTGGGTTAGGGTTAAAGGACAAAACGTGTAACAAAATTCGCTGCAAAGGACAGAGTCTGTCACAATTCGTAAAAAAGGACACCGCCTGCAAAATGGTGTTAAGATAAAGGACAAAACTTATAATTTATCCTATTATTTATTAGTGTAAAAGGAAATAATTTAGTATTGTTAGTGTAAATAAAAAAACAATAAATAAATACGTTTACATCATACTCCCAATTCGGCCATCCCATCGACAAATTATTCAAAACAAAATAATTTTGGTGAGAAATGTTGTCCTGCAATTGGAGACTAGGCGCCGAATTGCCGGTCATTTGTTCATTTTCTTTCTGGGCAATTTCTTACCGACGAAAAGTCAATTTTTGTAGTTTTGACCAACCAACCGGGACCCATGTCTCATGACTCAGCTATATATCACCGGTTAGACTAAGCGGTATGGGGGCCGGCTTAGGCCCGGCGCCGGTCCCCCACACCGCCCCCCTCGCCCGTTTCCGTCGTACCCGGCGACCCACGTTCGAACTCGACGGGCCCATTTTCAAATACTAGCCGTTAATAAAGGCTATTTTCCAAATAAAAAAAAATTTTACTTTTTCAATTTAAATAAATACCACTTTCATCCATTTTTCATACAATTCTCATCCATTTCTCCCCATTCTTCTCCCATTCTCATCCATTTTTATAAAAAACACTCCCATTTTTTATACCAATGGCATCTAATTCTTGGTGGTCCTCGTCTTCTTCGGACAAAGAGGAGATGTTTTTCGCAAACGCTGTGGTAAAGGCGGCGGATATTCTTTTGAAGGAGGAAGAGGAAGAGGAAGATGACTCGTCTGAAAACGTTATTACCAGACGAATACGGGTTAACAGAGACCGCCAAGGAGCGCACGAGAAATTGGTTAACGATTATTTTTCGGATGCACCCCTTTACAACGCCGACACTTTCAAACGTAGGTTCCGAATGAGTCGCCGTTTATTCACACGGATTGCTGATGATTTGGCGGGGCTAGACCCGTTTTTCACTCAACGACCCGATGCTCGGAATTATGAAGGGTTCACCACGTTACAAAAGTGTACTGCGGCCATTCGCCAACTGGCGTACGGGACAGTGGCCGACGTTTTGGACGAGTACTTACAGATGTCGGCAAGAACTGCGCGGGAATGTTTGTATCGGTTTTGCCATAATGTGGTGAAACTGTATAACAAAAAATATTTGCGGAAACCAAACGCGTATGATGTTCAACAGTTGTACCAAGCTCATGAAGCAAGACACGGGTTTCCGGGAATGCTTGGTAGCATTGATTGTATGCATTGGGCGTGGCATAACTGCCCGACTGCGTGGCGAGGCCAATACACGCGAGGTGATCACGGCTATCCAACCTTAATACTTGAGGACGTGGCGTCACAAGATTTGTGGATCTGGCATTCTTTCTTTGGGCTCCCTGGTTCACTCAACGACCCCAACGTGCTATACCAATCGACGATCTTTAGCGATGTCGTTAATGGAATCGGTCCGGACACCCGTTTTACGGTTTCAGGGGTTGAGTATAGACGCGGGTATTATCTTGCTGACGGAATATATCCGTCTTGGTCTACAATTGTCAAAACTATTTCATTTCCCGAGGACGAAAAAAGGAAAAAATTCGCTATGCGTCAAGAAGCTGCAAGAAAAGACATCGAACGTTGTTTTGGTGTTTTACAAAAAAAATGGGCCGTCCTTGAACAACCGGCACGTGCGTTCACACCGAAGAGGTTGCGCCTTTGTATGTACGCTTGCATTTTGCTCCATAACATGATTATTGAAGACGAAGGTCGGGCGATTTGTGAGTATGATGAGAATGCATCTTACGAGAATACTGTCCCGATAGATCCGACGCAACAGGATTTAAACTCCTTCGCGCTAACCAACGACTTCACGCATGCAAACCTTCAACAGGATTTGGTAGAACATATATGGAACAACGTAAACGTCGGGGACGGTGACGGAGACGAAGACGAAGACGAGTAGTGTAATTTTTTATTTTTAGGAAATGTAATTTTTTTTATGTTATGAAATGAATTTATTTATGTTGTTTTATGTTGTATTTTATTATTTTTATAAAGTTTTTATTAAATTAAAAAAAAAACTTAGAAAATTATAAAATATTAACGTGGGGTAGCCCCATCCTCCACCCCCCTGAAAAGTTAAGGAGGCCCATCCTCCACGAGCCGGTGATGTGGCGCCTACGTGGTGGCCCATCCTCGTGGGGATGGGCCTCACCATACCCTTTACTCTTACGGTGTTACACTATCACATGTTGATCATGTGCCACTTTTTTTGTACCTTGTAACTAAGAAAATAATTTTCTAGTTTTTAAACTATATGTTTAACTAAAAAGATGCGTCACATGCACTAAAATTATTATAATTTTTTCTACACACCTTTAAAACTATATTCTAAAAATTCACCTAATGCACACTTACTAGAATTCGCACCACTTTTACGATGACAAGTATCATGTGCGACTAGACCAAGAAGTTTTTAATGCATGTTGGATTATCCATATTGATAACTATAAGTGAATGTTCCACCCAATAATAAACAAGCTTTTTCAGTATTACACTAAAGTTTCTCTGTTTGTTGTTTCTAACATAAAAACACCCAAGTTTCAATATAGACATATTGTTGTAAAAAATTTTAACATTAAAAGTTTTGTTTTAAGATTTAGTGACTCAAATGATACATATATAACACTTGGTTAGTGTTTAATAATTTTTCTTCCTAATTAACATGAAGTTAGGTAGTATAGCTGTGAAGAAAAAAAGTTCATAACTGATCCATTTGGGTCAATCTCAAATAAATAATTAGTAAATAGTAAATAAATTTCATATATCTTCATATTTAAGCCAATAATTTTTAAAGAATAATGAACATGAACATTTATAATAAAAATTTACAAAAAAAAAAAAGTTGAAACTTGAATGATATTTATAGTTAAAAAATGTATGAGTGACTTATTACGAAAATTTAAAAAATTTCTTAATTATGTTATGATTTTATCACTGATTTTAATATATATTTTTGGTTTAGAAAGTAGGTTAAACTTAAATTTGGCACATTTTTAAATAGGAAAACGAGGAAATTTCCGGTAAAACATGTGTTCACATTACCTTTTTCATTTTAAATCCGAATATTTTTTTTTTAAAAAAATAGTGATTTGAATTCATTAGATAATGACTTTAAACGAATTATGAAGTTAAAAAGAATTAGATTTGACTTAAACGAGTTTGTATCGGATTGGTTTTGACCTATTAACACCTTCTGTTTACTTAACATTTTATATATCTAAATCTTACAAAATGAATTCATTATTAGTACTGTTAGACTATGGGGTATGGAGCGTGGGTTAGGGCGTGGGTTGGGTACGAACGCCCAAGTCACCACCCCGGGTGGGCTTGGGTTTCGACGTGGCCCCTTGGGTGGGGGTTTCAGCCTGCGCGTTGGGCATGCCTAGCGGTCTTCCGTGGCCGGCTCTCATTGGTTATGTTGGCTAGGTCATAGCGGCTATGTTTAAAATTTAAAAAATAACCGTTTGGCCTAGCCAAACGGTTCACCCAAGTCACTATAAACCCTCCCACCCAACCGCCTGTTCACATCGCTACCCCAACCCTTCACTCAACCTACCCGAACCCGCTACCCACATTTGATAAATGGCCTCTTGGACGCACGAGGAAGAGCTAGCACTTGTCACGAGCATCGTGGACGCGATGAAGGGCCGCCAACCCGGTGAGACCCATTACTGGCCGGAAGCTTTCGCTAGCTACCGGCACAACGTGGGGAACGACCGGTACAATTTAAACGCGTACCAACACAAGTGGCGCGAGCTACGACCGAAGCACGACCGTTTTAAAGCCTACTACGACAGCGTCCCGGGCGGTGATATAAGTCACGAAGACCGGGTGGCGGTGGCCAACATCAAGTTCCGAGGCAAGGAGCGGAAGCCGTTTGACAAACTCGCTCTGTTCGAAATCTACCTAACGCTTTAGGCTTTTTTTTTTTTTGATTTTGTAATCCTTTTTTGTAGAATTTTGTAATTTTTAGGAAATTTTAATAATAATTTGAGGCTTTTTTTTATTTTGTGTGTATTTTTTAATTTTAGGTTTTTTTTTTTTAATTTTTATAAAACTGGCCAACCCACGTGGGATAGTCACGCCCCGCCATACCCAACTAACATGTCACTCACCAACGCGGGGGGGGGGGGGTCGAAGTCCACTTGTCAATCCATGCCTCAAACCCCCGCTCCACCGTACCCCACAGTCTTAGTACGAATCTTTATAAGACCACCCGTAACGTTATGAAGGAGAAGTGCGCCTCTTCTCTTCTCTTCACGCTTGCCTGGAAGAGACTCCACAACTTTTTCTCTATCCTCCTCTATTATATTTCCCGTGTTTATTCGTTTATTTTCAAAAATTTCTTTCACTTTTTGCATGAGACACAATCGTTTCTCTTTCTTACACATTGAACAGACGGTCATAAAGGGTGACTGTAATTGTTTTGTACTTAAGCAATTGGTGTATTTAGTTTTTACAAAATATATCAAACTCCTTTTCCTATTTTCCTTTCTTGACACCACTGATCCTCAAAGTCTTCATTCTTAAAATTTGCCCAAAACTCCACAAGTTATCTTTTTTCCTTTTTATTAAATTTGTTTTCTTGTGAAGGATATCTTTTGTAAGTAACAATGTTTTCAAAAGAGTAAAGTGCAATTTACGTCTTTATAGTTTGATGGCACAATTTACATTAGGTTGACCGTTTGATGAAACGCCCAGATTTCCTAGTTTCGAAAAAGTAATATTATCATACTATTATTTAACAAAATTCGGGCATGACCCGTTCGTATTATGAACAATTCCCTGTAAGACCAACTTGTAAGAACTTAAATACGACACATCGGAAAATATGAGCCCAAAAATTTCGTTCTTAAAAAGTCATGAGTAAATTACAAAAATTGTCCTTTATGTATGTCACTTATTGCAAACTGTGTCCTTTATCTTCAATAATTACAGAAAACGTACTCGATGTTTGCAAACCCTTGCAAGTTATGTCCTTTAGCCCTAACTCAGTTAATTTTTTGTGGTTAAATATGACCAAATGGACCCCACCTGAGGGTATTTTGGTCATTTTACTCTCATGTGGGGTCCATTTGGTCGGATTTAACCACAAAAATATCGTCATGTGGGGTCCATTTGGTCAGATTTAACCACAAAAGTTAACTGAGTTAGGGCTAAAGGACAAAACTTGCAAGGGTTTGCAAACATCGAGTACGTTTTCTGTAATTATTGAAGACAAATGACACAATTTGCAATAAATGACATACATAAAGGACGATTTTTGTAATTTACTCAAAAGTCATATTAATTACATGAAGACCCAATTACAAATTGGGATACATTCATTAGAAAAGATTCACACTGTTACATTATATCAAGGCTTCATGACCTATTCAAAACAACTATGTGACCTTTCTTTCCCATACAATCCTTGCTCTCAACTCGATCTATGTCCGCTTCACTTCGCTAGTGGTAGAGAAAACCCGTACGATACCTGTGAACACCACATACAACTTAACCATTAGTCATTAATACATCGCACAAAATCAAATTATGTAATAGAAGTTCATAAAACATTCCATGAAGTAAACTTGGAATTGTCCAAGCGTATATCTTAAATATCCTTAATCCAAATCCTGTTTCAGTTCTCCATGAACCCGACAATCTCATACCTGCATTACATTCCAAACTCAAAGCACATCATTAGCAATCGTAAGTACTCCGTCGCCTTGATGACGTTTATACATATATCTTTAGCATCGTATATTCATACACACATGCATTCACACTTACGCGCCTATTATCACATACGCCTATATGCAAACGTACCTTCATACATGTCTACGTCCCTACCTATGCACAAACAATCATTTACGAATTTATATACACTAGCTCATGTTACCACTTCATGCACGTATGCCTATGCCGAAATAACATATTCATAACTCAACATAATATAGGTGATATACAAAATGACTTACGTGCCTACTAGATTCCTAAACATATTTACTTATATAATTTCTTACAGTAATACGGAAACAAATCCATTCTTTCATTAACCGACGACCCTTAACAACTCTTATATTCAAAACCAATCCTTAACATAAGTTATGAGACCTTGGAACACCATTTGGACAAGTCCAATGTATAAAACAACAAAAATCCAACAAATCGTCTGCAGCACGGTCCCTCGCGGGCCGCGTAAGCCTTGGCTTAATTCTTCGCGGGGCGCGACAGCTCCACCGTAAGCTACGGTGGCTACTGTAGCTTACGGTAGCCATAAAATCCTTACGGTGAGATGCTACTGCCTTACGGTGACCAAAAAGACTTCAGAACCTACCGTAGCTTACGGTGGCTACCGTAAGCTACGATAGTGCCCAGCTCAAAACCCATTTTAATTACTAAAACTAGCATATCTTGACCAATTTACATCCGAAACACTTGAGACTTGCTTCTAATTATCCGTAAAACGTTTCCCTTGCATAAATGACTAAAAACCCTTACCCGGCTAACCATAAAGAATTACGTTACATTACACGACTCATACACATAAATTCGACCCGTTTGAACTTACCAATTTTTCTTTCGGCTTAAATAACAACCTTCAACCTAATAAAGCATTATTAGCTTAATGCTCCTGATTAATACATGCACTTTCATGATATTTCATAAACATACGTATTAAATTTATTAAACCTACTAAAAGGTGAATCGAAATTCACTTACCTTGAGCGTCCGTTCTCGCTTTCACTTCCTTGTCTCCTCTTGACTCGTTAGCTTTCTTCGCTTGATTCCTTGCTAACGCGATGCATATCCTTTCATTCTATTTTATTACAACATTGTTAGTATACATGATCATTCATCTTATCAATCATTCCGTTCCTATGTCTCAATGACTTTTATTGGGCAAATACTAACATACATATGGCATAGATCCATTATCACATCATTCATAACATAACCAATTCAACTTACCGTCATGTACGTCATATAATAATCTAGCAAATATTCACATGATCTCCTTATTCTCACAATCGTGTTAGGAAGTCTAACCTTATTATTCATACCTTGTTGACTTTCTAAAAAGTCAACTATCAATCATACACACTTCCAATCCGGTAAACATATAACCACTTAGTCACATTACTTTCATTAACCAATCATTCACTAACATGTATAACTCAATTACTGAAAATAGGCTGTTTTGGGACGGCCATTTACTGTACTTACGAGCTTGCAAAAATTACAATCTTTTTATGTGACGTGCCCCTCGGAGGGGTTATCCTTGTGTTAAATTTTTAGAGTCTAACTCTCTACCAAAAATTTATAAAAATTCATCTACTAAGCTGCAATCAGATTCCTCACTTCTGACTGCAACTTACGGAAAAATTCATTTAAAATTCCTTGTTTATCCGATTGACGAAATTCCAGTTGGAGATTTTTGGAATCACCTAAAGCTACCTACAGTAAAAATTTGAGATCATAACTCAATTCCTAAATTGAGTTATGACACTCTTAATGGGCTGCAAATTCTGGCAGAAAACGCAGCCTAAACCTTCGATACGGAAAAATTCATAAAACGTTCATTTTTCGTCGAAAAAATGCAATTCCAGTTGGGGTTGAAAGGATTTTCCTGGGAGTTTATCACAAACTCAATAAACATCAGTTTTTGATAAGATTTGACCCAGTTACAGCCAATTACATTCGGCTGTAACTTTCTAGACCGATTTAGTTTTCACCAAAACTTTTCTAAATATCTCTCATTCTAACTTCACCTAGACATTTCATCATACACCTTGTGTGCTTACTACCATCTAAGCCTAATGTACAAGTAATTTAAGCATATTCTTCTCATATTCATCTCATAAATCCTTTCATTCAAGCAAGATCACATTATCATCTATATCATGTTACTATCAAAACCTAGCACATAACATATGCATCAACATAATCAAAATCATCAATATACACATGTTCATCATAATCATTATCATACTCATAAACATGGGTTTCATTCTAAATCACTAGGATAACTAAAATTTAACCAAGATTCAACTTAAAAATGATAACATTAGCAAGCTTTCATCCTAATTTAGATCAAACCCACGAATTTATCAAAACCCACTTCTTGGTTGTTCATCAAACTGAGAATTAAGACATACCTTGGCAAAAGCTTGCTTAGATAATCACTATTTAGACTCACGCAAGTTCGAATTCAACCCAATTCCCATCCAATTCGTTGATTAGGGTTCATGAGGGGTTTCCCCCTTTCTTCCTCTTCTCTGATCGAACACACACACATGCCCAGGTGTGTGTGTTTGGGGTTTTTTTATTTTTATTTTATATTTAATCTTTCAATCTATTCAAAATCCACCTGTCATGTTTGTTATTTATTCATTATTAACTCAATTTCATATCCTTATTTATTTTAACCAAGCTTTTAACTAGGTTTAATAACCTAGTTATTCCATTTCTTTCTTTTAAACGCGGTAACATACTAGTAACTGAATAATTCGAGTTTTTGGGGTGTTACATTTGATTTGACAGAGGGAAGCATAGTGTTAGATTTTCAAACACAAGGATTCAGGCAACAAACCGTTAGGACGCAAATTGCATGCACTTTAATCTTTTCAAAAACTCCCGATCATCTTATTAGTCTACTGATGGGTTCAGCTGAACCGCTCAAAACGATATCATGAACCGAATAACATCATGGATGATATTAGTATTTTAAAAACATATTTATTTTCATTTCCCTTCAAATTAAATATAGGATAAGGATTTTGTACAATCACATTTATATATAATTAAATATAGTATTTTAAAAAAACATATTTATTTTCACTTCCCTTCAAATTAAATATAGGATAAGGATTTTGTACAATATACAACAACCATACCAATACCAAGTGTTAAAAATATATTGTTACATATTTTATATATAATTCATACATTATATATGGGTTTTGGCTTTATGGACTTATAATTTGTATACTATTGGGCCCTAGAAGTTGTTGGGCTGGTTGTTGAGGTTGTTATAATCATCTGGTTATGTATAACAAGGTGTTTAGTGTGCAGTGAATATAGTTCAAGGGCTTTACTGAAAGTTATAACTTATAAGGACGTTGAGGGTTAAACTGCAACTTTCTGGAGCACTAAAGTGTAACTTCTGGATATGCTGGTATATAATGAAGAGAGAGAGTGGAGCTCATCAGTATGCGTAGATATTTGTTAGGGTTTTCATTTTTCTCTCTGTTCTTTTGTTGGTTTGATCTGTTCATGTAACATCCGTCAAAATGGATTCCCAAAATCCGCCCCGTTTTGCAAAGTGAACCCGAAGCGTAATAAATGAAAGTTCAAATTTCTTAGTATCCGTGATTATAAAAAAAAATCATTGGAACATCCAAAATATTTGAATTACGTTAGTCACCTAGTCTAATATCATTATACTAGTACCTGTATTTTGGTCAGTAAACACTAAGAGTTATTTTATCCTTCATTTAAAAAAAATCCATTTAAGTTCTCTATGTTCATCATATATAATACATACGTGTATGTAGATATTATTTAACTATATATTATGTTATGAGAAAAAAAAGATATGTATTTCTTCTATACAATCTAAATTGGGATATCACTAATGTCGACAATTAAGGTATTAATTTCTAGTAATCTAAATAAAAAAAATTAATGATTCTTTTATTTGTTTTTTTTTTATGATATACAAAGATGGTCAAAATCAATTGGCCTTTCATCTCCTACGATTGTGTAACCTGCCTTTTGGTTTCATTTTGCCGCTCAAAACTTGCGAAACTCTATAAAAGACTTGCGAAACGCTATAAAAGAACGACATTCGCGCACAACTCTGATCGTCTTACACTCTCACATCCTCTGTTGACATCACAATACACCGGAGTTTCGCCGGAGAATCGGAGAAGACGACCGGTTGCCGCGACCAAGTACACTACCATCACAACCCGTTCACCTTCACCACCTCGTTCGCGTATCATCTGCACAACCGGAGAACTTCGCCGGAGAAAGTGCACATCACCGGAGAAGAAGCTCACGCCGGATCACGTAGAACTCACCCGAGCCGCCGGAGTTCGCAACGAGAATCATCTCGTCTGGTTCGTCCGCGTTTTTTTCTCTTGTTCACCCAATAAACGTTACGACGGAGACACCTGCAACATCAGGACGAAGTCGACGCTCGTAGGAACTCGGAGTTCCGCCGGAGTAAACGAAGCACGCCGGAGATCCCTCCGTTGGTATACCCTTTCCTATCAATTCATTTTATGATTCTTGAACATAATAAGAAATGTGTAAAAAGAATATTGAAGTCACGAAATTATAACATTTGAAACAAACTATTATTAGGTGGATTTTGTTTCATTTCATTTCATTTCATTGAACAGTGGGGTCGGTTCCTTTGGTTTCGGTTAATCGTTTCATGTATCGTTAGGTATACTTCCTTTATGGAACCATTTGTTTTTATTCGCGTATAAATCCTTTGGTAATACAATTAACTATTGAAGAACCACATTTGCTTTGTGCTTGATGAGGATACGTCCTTAGTCGGACCGAATCATTGCCACACATAGAACCGAGCTATAGCACATCAAGGTCGGATCGCACCTCATGCTATAAACGGAACGATCAAATACACTCGTACGCCATAACTAACTGGGCCCTACAGCCATAACTGCCATGACAGTGACTGGTCCGACCCTAACTAACTCGCCACGTCAGCATACCCAAAGACTATAAATACCACACCTAGGCCTCCAAAAAGGGGTAATCGCTACTTTCTCTCTCTAAACTCTCCTCCCTCTCTCGCTGACCTATTTCCTCCTCACAAATACTTATTCTCACACCCGAGCTTGGTCACAGAGAGACCCCCCTCCCTGTGACGAGGCTAACGGTGTGCTTGTTTCCTTGTGATCTTGCAGGTTCTTTGCTTGGTCATCTGAAGCTCTGCTCTAACCAGGTCGGACCAACTGGTTTTGAGTCTTCAGTGGCGCCATCCCCTCGAATTCACACAATTCGTTTCCCTGTTTCTGTTCATTCGAAATTATGGCAGAATCGACGACAGCAGTCTCTACCAACACTTTCCCATCTTACAATGATATATGGGAAGGAAACGCTGCCTCCACAATTGCGTCAACAGCAGTTGCTGCCCCAGCGGCTTCGATAGGATCAGCGTCGGCTCCTCCAGCTGCAAATTCTGTAGGCGGAAGCTCTATCACCACGCTGTCTGTTACTGCTCTGGTCGCCACGCCGCTACCTAACTTTGACAATGCCTTCCTTTTACGGAATGCTGATCTATTGCGACAGTTACAGCAGCAGCAACAGCGAGAGGAGATGTTGCAGAGTTTCCGAACGAACCTGTTTAACAGTGTCTACCCAGGGGGTAACCCCGTCTCCGTTGGAGCCTTCACTTCCGGATCTCTGGTAAGTCCTATAATCTCTACTCCCATAACACGTGTTACACAAGTTTCCTCGATTACGAGTGCTCCGATTAATGACGGTCTAAACGACCTGTTTCGCTAGGGGTCTATGGGTTTAAACCCTCAAGATCAGGAGCTAATCATGCCATATCACCCCACGTCTATGACTTCCCAATCAAAGTTTACGTTATGGATCGTCAATGCCCCACTCCCAGCGAAGCTTAAGATGCCACCTACGCTGAAGTTCTACGACGGTACGTCCGATCCGGACGACCACATGTTCGCATTCGCCGGAGCGGCTAAGGTCGAACAGTGGCCTATGCCGGCTTGGTGTCATATGTTCGCCCAAACTCTCACCGGATCGGCAAGGGTTTGGTTTGATGGGTTGCCAGAGGGGTCGATAGATCACTTCGAAGATTTCCGGCGTATATTCTTGCAAAATTTCTGTCAGCAGCGACGTTGCAAGAAAGACATTACCGAGGTTCACCATATAAAGCACCGCGACGGGGAGTCCGTAGAAGATTTTATCGATCGCTTCAATCGAGAAAGCATGCAGATAAGTGGAGCGGTTGATCAGCTCCGAGTCTCTGGATTTTGTCACGAAGTTCGGAACAACCAGCTTGTGGAAAAGGTCCACGAAGATCTCCCAAAAACCATGGAGATACTTATGGAGCGAGCTCTAGCCTTCGTTCGGGGAAAGAGTGCCTGTGGCCAACCGAATGAAACCACAGCAAGAAATACCAAGGCTCGAACCACATCTTGGAGACGGAACGCGTCACCACCAAAAGATAGAGGCAACAGTTGGAATAGAAGTCGTGGTCCGTATCAGAAGTCAGATCGAAGCAATTTCCGAACCGGAAACGTGCGTTTTAACACCTTCTCCGAGCTCACAAAATCGCCAAGTGAAATTCTTAGTACGGAAACTACCCGGTTCCCTACGCCGTCGAAGCAGCGACCTACCTCGGATAAGCACTCCAAGAAATATTGTGAATATCACCGAGACAAGGGCCATACGACTGATGAATGTTGGGCTCTGAAGTAAGAAATCGAAAAGGCCGTACGATCCGGTAAACTCTCTCATCTTGTGAAAGAAGTAAAAGATGGGAAGAAATCTACAGCAGCAATCGATAATCCGAACACCGAGCCCGGAATCAATATGATCCGGTCAACTGAATCAAGAGGGGTAAAGCGGTCGAACCAACTTATGGCAGCGTGGATGAATCAACCAACATACTTCCCTCCGATCGATCCAGATGATGCTCGAGACGGACCAATTACAATTTCGGCCGTCATCGCCGGACATCTGGTCCGACAAATCTATGTGGACGGAGGGAGCGCCTTTGAAATCATGTATCTGCAGTGTTTCCAGCAGCTGAACCCCCAAGTAAAGAAGAGGTTGATTGAAGTCTCCACCCCTCTAATCAGTTTTTCGGGAGAGGTGGTTCGTCCGATAGGACAGATTACCCTTCCGACAACATTCAAAGATGGTGACAAAAGCAGAACCGTCCAGTTAACTTTCCTGGTTGTTGGCACTCATTCGTCGCATAACATAATACTCGGACGACCCGGGTTGCGAGCTCTTGGAGCAATTAGCTCGACGATACACGGTGCTATTAAATTCCCCACCGAAGCCGGGGTCGCCACCATTCTTTCGGAAGCAAACTCATTCGTAGCCGAAGTAAGACATGCCGCGGAAACAAGCTCCAAAAAGTCCGAAGTGCCTACGGAGCTCTGGGCGATCAATCCGAATTTCCCCGAACAGCAAGTAGCTATCGGCGCTCAACTCCCAAAACGAACCAAGAAGCTCCTATGGGAATTATTGAGCAACTCGATCGATGTCTTCGCATGGAAGCACTCCGATATGCAAGGGGTTCCAAGGTCAATGGCACAGCATCATTTGAACGTAAAAGAATCAATCAAACCAATAGCACAAAGAAAAAGGCATATGGCCCCGGATCGAGCCAAGGCAATTGCAAAAGATGTAAAAAGTCTCCTAGATGCCGGGATCATTTGAGAAGTTCGGTATCAAACATGGGTATCAAATCCCATTATGGTGCGAAAAAAGGATAACTCGTGGAGAATGTGCATTGATTTCACTAATCTAAACGATGCGTACCCGAAAGATTGTTTTCCATTACCGGAGATCGATGAGAAGATTGACTCCGTCGCCACGTTCAGATTGAAGTGTTTTCTAGATGCATACAAAGGGTACCACCAGGTACAAATGGCATTTGAAGACGAGGATAAGACAGCCTTTGTCACCAACGAAGGAGTTTACTGCTTCACCAAGATGCCTTTTGGGCTGAAAAACGTTGGTGCTACGTATCAGCGTCTAATGAGCAAAGCCTTCAAAGACCAGATTGAACGAAACGTCGAGGTATATGTTGATGATATCGTAATCAAAAGTCATGATGAAACCGCCATGCTGAAAGACATACTGGAAACATTCACACGACTCCGAAGCATCAACATGATATTAAACCCCAAGAAGTGTACATTCGGGGTAGAAGAAGGAAAGTTCCTGGGAGTCATGGTCGGGTCGAAAGGCCTGCGAGCCAACCCAGACAAGATCGACGCTGTTCTTACAATGAAGCCTCCGACGTCGGTGAAAGAGATTCAGTCCTTAAATGGACGACTGGCTGCTCTCCATCACTTTTTGTCAAAAGCAGCAGACAGGTCACTCCCATTCATGGATGTGCTCAGAAAAAGTTTCAGATCGGATTTCAAATGGACGGAAGAAGCTGGACGAGCTTTCGAAGAACTTAAAGTTTATCTCAGTACTTTACCGACCCTCACCGTACCAGAAAAGGATGAGGTGCTGACAGTCTATCTAGCTGCATCAATCGGTGCCATCAGTGCAGTACTAGTTGCTCATAGAACCGGAGCCCAAATCCCCATCTACTACATAAGCCGAACGTTAAAAGATTATGAAACAAGATACTCAAACTTGGAGAAGCTAGCCTTGGCATTAGTCCATGCTTCGAGAAGACTTCGCCGATATTTTCAAGCTCACCCAATCGAGGTACGAACGAATCAAAGAATCCAACATGTTCTCCGATGGCCTGAAGTTTCAGGCCGCATGGCAAAATGGTCAATCGAGCTTGGTGCGTTCAATATCACCTTCAGAACCAAAGGTCCGCTAAAAGGACAGGTGATAGCTGACTTTCTAGTTGAGATGCCGGAGGAAAAAGAAATGGAAGAAATCGAGAAAGCTCCAGTCAAACCCTGGTCTTTGTATACAGACGGGGCTACGAGCTCCGAAGGATCAGGAGCCGGCTTGATTCTCACCGATCCGGATGGCACAGACATGACGTACGCGCTCCGACTAGAATTCAAGAGCTCTAACAACGAAGCTGAATACGAGGCCCTGCTAGCTGGCTTACGTCTGGCAGTAAAAGTCGGAGCCAGAAATGTTGTAGCCCATGTAGATTCGTTGCTTGTAGCAAATCAAGTGAACGGGGAGTATGAGGCAAGGGAAGCCAACATGATCGAATACCTTGAGCAGGTAAAGCAAACTATGGCATCGTTCGATTCATGTAAAGTTGAACATGTCCCCCGTAGCAAGAACAAAAAGGCCGACGCGTTGAGCAAATTGGTATTCGTTTCGTTTAGCCATCTTGCCAAAGAGGTAAGGGTAGAAGTGTTAACCGGGCCATCAATTGTGACTCCTCACGTTATGCAAGTAGAAGCTCCGACGCGAACATGGATGACACCCATAGTCAACTACTTGGTTCATGACGTCTTGCCAGTCGATAAAGCAGAAGCAAGAAAGATCCAAATCAATTCGCTCCAATATCAAATGCAGGAAGGAGGTTTGTACCGGAAGACTTTTCTCGGACCTCTGCTAAAATGTCTTGACCCAGAGCAGGCCAGTTATATCATCAGAGAAATACATTACGGCATTTGTGGTATTCACGCCGGGCCAAAAATGATTGTAACAAAAGTGAAAAATGTGGGATATTATTGGCCACGATCCACGATCGAGCGGAAGCGCCCAATATTTGCTAGTCGCAGTGGATTATTTCACTAAATGGGTGGAAGCTAGACCATTTACAATCATCTCCGGCTATAATGTAACGAGGTTCTTTTGGGAACAAATCGTATGCCGCTTCGTTCTTCCACTCTACATTGTAAGCGACAATGCAAAGCAATTCACGGAAAACCCGTTCAAACGGTGGTGTGAAAACTTGAAGATTAACCAAGTCTTTTCCTCGGTCGCCCATCCCCAGGGGAACGGGCAGGTCGAACAGATAAACCGCCGAATCGTTGATGGGATAAAGAGGAGACTTGGTTATGAAGGCAAAGGCTGGGCGGACGAGTTACCGAACGTTTTATGGGCTCACCGAACATTGCACAAGACCAGTAACGGAGAAACTCCGTTCAGTCTTACTTATGGTACCGAGGCCGTAATTCCCGCGGAAATCGGGCTCCCAAACCAAAGATGCAAAAATTGGGAAGAAAACGAACAAGAGCTACGATCCAACCTTGACCCATTAGAAGAACGTCGGAACATCGCGGCAATCAAGGAGGCCCGATACAAAAAGAAGATCGAAAACTATTATAACGCCCGTGCCAAGCTTTACAAATTCAAGGTTGGAGATTTTGTGCTCCGAAGTAATGATGCAAGCCGCGTGGAAGCTCCAGGAAAGTTAACCCCAAAATGGGAAGGACCGTACCGAGTCAAAGAAGCTAGTGAAAAGGGCTCGTACGTGTTGGAAAAAATCGATGGAACTCCCGTACCCCGGACATGGAACGGGGTGCATCTAAAGAAATGTTTCATGTAAATAGCCTGCTACGGTTAAAAAAGATCGCTATTTCTTATTTTATTTCCAGTTTCTGTATGAGTCGGGAGGGTAGTGCCCCGAACAAATTTCCATTTTCTTTGTAACCGGGAGGGTTTTCCCCGGACCTACGATTAACGAATCAATAAATAAAGCGATCTGTACTTTTATAAGTATAAAGAATAGCATATGTATAAGTTCGAACAATGTCATAAATGTGCACAAACGGGCCTCGACCCATGCCTCGCGCCGATCGAGAAGGCTTAAATAGTTCCCAAAAATGAGTAAACCTATTAAGCAATTGATCCGCATTTAATGCGATCCGATTGTAAAACAATCTGATAAACATAAGAAGTCAACTTATGGGAAACTTCTTTTCTATGGTTCGGCCACCAAAGATGACCGAACAAAAAACCTGGTCGAAAGGTAAAAATTTGGACACAAATTAAAAACTAAGTAGCCAGGCTCAAATAGCTTCACTAGAAAACGTTACTTCATATAAAACTACGATGATATGGAACTATAAGCAGGAAGTTAAACTGTATAATTACATGCCATAACAAAAAATATGGTAATAAAATGTCGTACGACAACAGAATCAAACGTCAAGCTTCATAATCCTCCTTTACAATGGGGAGTTCACTCTTTTGCTTGATGACGGACAAGGGTTTGTCAATTAAATCCGCAACTTCGCCAAGAACAGAGATATGAAAATCTTCAAAGGCCTTTATTGC
Organism: Helianthus tuberosus; assembly: GCA_030545235.1. Classification (NCBI taxonomy): domain Eukaryota; kingdom Viridiplantae; phylum Streptophyta; class Magnoliopsida; order Asterales; family Asteraceae; genus Helianthus; species Helianthus tuberosus. Next base: position 32,116,071 of record CM060439.1, on the reverse strand, counting down.
GGCATCCAATACATCCTGTGCTCCTTCGTCATACCCAGGAACCTCTCGGCCGAACGGACTGAGTTCAAAGCGGCCTTGAAGCCTTGTTTGATTCCCTCGTTTACACCAACTACGTTTACACTGTTGACCAAGTCTGCCACGACCTTCACCATCTCAGGGCTTTGGTGAACCAGCTTAACCACCCAGGCAATCCCATCAGTCAAGAACCATTGCTTGGTAAGCATGAGCTCCGACAATTGGGCGTACGACTCAACCATTTCACCTTCACAACGAACCAACATCTCTTTCGCTTCGTCAATCGTCGCTTTGTGCGACTCAATCGCCCTGTCACGAGCCCTCTCTAATTCATCTTTAACTGAAGAAAAACAAGATTCAATAAGTAGGAAAAGGAAGCAATAAAAAACAAATTACGAACGTACCATCAATCAAGCGATGATAATCAGCCAGAAGCTGATCGTGAGATGTTTGCATTTCTTTCAGTTCAGCCGCATGCTTCTTCTCCGCACCAGATAACTTTTTCTCCAGGTTAGCGAATTCCAACTTGAAAGCTTCCAAGCCCTGAAGGGCTTTGTCCCGAGCTTCATAAGCAGCCGCAGCCTGAGAAGATTTATTAACTTCTTTTGCCTCCAAAACCTGTTCCTTCAAACGGTCAATTTGAGAACGGAGAGAAGATAGCTCCTGCTTTGTCTTCGATCGAACATTCTCTTCATTTTTCAAATCAGCAACTTCACGCTGAAGCTTGCGATAGTTCGATTCCGACTCGATCCAAAGCTTATAAGTCTCTACCACTAGAGAATTCGACTGAGCTTGATCGAGCATTAAGGCATTCCCAAGCTCCGGGCCGCTCATCTTTCGGTAATGAGAATGTTCGGCCGGAGTACCCAGATGAAATAATGTCATCTTCGCTGACAAAGCGTCCACAATCCTATCCTTGTTCGTCAGTGACCACTCTGGTACGTATTTCTCCAAAGCTCGGGCCGAATCCATGTCCTAGACGTCGCCCGAACCTAGTTCCCGGGACAAGAAAACAGCTTCAGTGTTATACCATAAAAGGGAAGAAGAGGCACTATCCCCACCATCAATTGGTTTGGGGCTCGGCCTTGACACATTGGAAGCAACCCCCGTCGTAGGCTTACCGGAGGGAGATGGCTCAAATTTCTTGAAGGACAAGGGCTCGGGCATAGGAATGTTTGCAAAAATTTTTGTAGATGGCCCCCCAAAAGATAATGGGCTCGTTGAGATATTAACCGGACGATCCCTTGGGGTACGACCACCGTGGAGGTGGGCATCCAAATTCGCCAACAAACCCCCAGCAGTAGAGAAGTCGGTGTTTTGCTCTTCCTCATCATCATCCAAGGTGATGGTTTTAAAATCCATTTTCGTCTTCAACTGTTTTACTTTCGGACTGGATTTAGAAGTAGCCCGTTTTCTTTTCAAACTAACTTGAGGACGTTCTTCATCATCACCATCATCACCTTCTTCGTCCTCTTCGGCATGAACTCCTTCGTCCTCTATAGAAACATGTACTCCTTCATCTTCGATAACAAACTTGGAGCCGGACCCTTTCGTTCCGCTCGAGCTGGTCCCTTTGCCTTTATCACTACCAGCTACCGCCGCTCCCTGGACCGAAGAAATATTTAACACTTGTGCTTCAGGAGCTGAGCCCGAACCACCTTGATCAGCCGAACCTCCTTGGCCGGCCGAACCCCCCTGGGCGTCCGGAGCCACCGGCTCCCGAATTGGATATAGGTTCGCTTGTACGACGCTCAGGTATGGAGGGTCTCCCTTCGGCGTTTTGGTGGACCTTACATCAAGCTCCTTGGAATCAAAAGATTTCAATCTCAAAGCATCCTTTAAACCCATAGCTACACAAAAAGCAAACAACAAGTAATATCTGTAGTCCGGTGCATACAAAAAAAAATGAAAGACTCATAATAAAACAAGCTACGAATACAAGGAGCGCCGTAGCAAGTTTTAAAAACACAACTAACCCTTTTTATTCCACCGAAGGGTGGGATACCACTCCGGTTCGCTCCACATCGTGCTGATCCGTCCCATGACAAGAATGTGTTCCGGCAGCTTCTGAACACGTCCTGCTTCCTTGATCAGATTCGCGTATAGATCTCTATTATACTCAAAATCTTCAGGAAGAGGAGGTGGGAGGCGCGACCTTTTTAATCTCCATGTCATCTCGGACGGAATGCATCGGTCATCAACCCAGAAGAAGCGGTCTTTCCAATCTTTTAAGCTGGTAGTAATCCACGAGTAACAACAAGAATTCTTGTCCCTAACCTCGAAGGTGCACCAACTACCGGACCGATTCAACTTGTAGAAAGCCCGGAACACATTCAAATCCGGGTCGGATCCCAGACCACGACAGGACAACTCAAAATGACACACCTTGGCAAGGCCGAAGGGGTTCATTTGAGAAATGTGAACCTCGTGAAACAACAGTGCGTCGATCAGAAACCTCGTCAAAGGAAGACGGTAATTACAGTACTCGAACAAACGTGTATAAATCCCTATTTTCCCCGGAGGAAAAGGATAAATTGGCGTATCCTTTTCGGGGAGAACGAGGTGTAATGACGCAGGAATTGCGTATTTATCTATGTACCACTGTAAACCATTTCTATTCAAAATGTCGAAACAACCAGAAAGATTGCTCTTGTTCGCCATGCTAAAAAGAAAGGTGCTAACCTGTTTATGAACAGTTTCGTCTCAGAGGAAAGGATGGGGAAGATGAAGTAAAAAAGTGAAAACAAAAGTTACTTTTTCGCCCCCTTTTATAAGGATATACACCGCCTCACAGTGGCCAATAAGAAGGCGACACGTCATGATAACTGACGCACATCAAACGTCACGTCAGAGGAAAAGATAAAGCAAACGCCAGTTACCCAGCAAATGTCACCGCCCAAAAATTTAAAATTCAAAAAAAAAAAATCAACAAAACGACAAATCAGGGGATCAGCCCGCCAAAAATTACGCCGTTATAGTTCGAAGCTTTTACCTAAGAAACGCTACGAACTAGGGGGACTTGATGAGGATACGTCCTTAGTCGGACCGAATCATTGCCACACATAGAACCGAGCTATAGCACATCAAGGTCGGATCGCACCTCATGCTATAAACGGAACGATCAAATACACTGGTACGCCATAACTAACTGAGCCCTACAGCCATAACTGCCATGACAGTGACTGGTCCGACCCTAACTAACTCGCCACGTCAGCATACCCAAAAACTATAAATACCACACTTAGGCCTCCAAAAAGGGGTAATCGCTACTTTCTCCCTCTAAACTCTCTTCCCTCTCTCGCTGACCTATTTCCTCCTCACAAATGCTTATTCTCACGCCCGAGCTTGGTCACAGAGAGGCCCCCCTCCCTGTGACGAGGCTAACGGTGTGCTTGTTTCCTTGTGATCTTGCAGGTTCTTTGCTTGGTCATCTGAATCTCTGCTCTAACCAGGTCGGACCAACTGGTTTTGAGTCTTCAGTGCTAAAAACTCATCAATTTGATATTTGCTCGAATTTACGTAAATCTTCTATTAACAAAAGTACAATTTACAATACAAACTGAGTTGAATGGTTCATAAATATAAGTTATAAAATCAGTTGGGTTGTTACTGTTCGGTTTTGTTTTGTTTTAAAATGAAGAAGACAACCCACGAGTTATGTTTAAATGAATTAAAAACCCAGCAAATTCCAAGATGTAGCCTAGTGGTGGGCGCGTGAAACGTGCCGTTTTTGGGCTATTATGAACATATTTTTTTCAATCAATTTTACATTTAATATAACAACCAAAAACAATCCATTTCATTTCAGATTGTATCTTTTTTTTCTTTTCTTTATTTTATGTTAATCTGTTAATAACCAACCTTAACTAACCCATTTATATGAAAGCCTTTAATTTATTTTAAACTCATTATGTTAGAATGTGATAAAATAAATAGAATATCTAATTAAACAAATTATAAAACTTGAAGTTAGAAATTATATTTAAGCATACAAATTTTAACAAATTCGTTATATATTTCCAAATCTCTAGGATAACTATTTCGTTTGCTCTCTTGGATTTTTCACCATCTTTACTCGTGCGTTATTTCAAGGAATCGCAAATGCAACCACTGTGAGTATACTCGAACCCATTTTTACTTTTAAACAATTTTGGGTGCAACATGTATTCTATATTAAACACTTGAAACTTTTGAGACTATTTGAATCACTCTCTATCCATATTTGAACATGAAACTATATGATGCTTGTTAATCTTGTATGTGATGTTAAACTTTTGTGTCTATATGCTCATTAACTTCGTACAAGCCAGTGGCGGAACTAGAACATTAACTCAGGGATATTCCAAATTTTTTTTTTACCGTGCAATCATACAATGTTAAAAGAAACGACAGTTAAAGCTTGTTTTTTGGATTTTCGTTTCGTCATTACCAACATTCGGACTTGAATCAACGTCAACATTCGGAGGAGTTGTTTCATTCGGCATTGTATCATTATCATTATCATTAATTTCTTCGTATTTTCTTTTGAAAAAGTTCCCAATTAAAGTTTGTTTTTTGGATTTTTGGTTTCGTCATCACTTCAAAGTAACAACCTGTTCGTTCGAACAATTATCAATCAAACTAACAAGTGACAACCTGTTCGAACAATCAAACTAACAAATAACAACATGTTCGAACAATTATCAATCAAACTAACAAATAACAACCATCAAACAAACCTGAATTCTGTTTCTGTCGCTGCTGCCGATTGCCGAAGTGCCAATTCTGTTCGAACTTCGATTTAGAAGATTATCTTCTGACTTCTGTAGTTCTGTTCGAAATCGAACAAACCTGTTCGAAATCAATTATCATCAAACAAACAAGTAACAATTATCAATCAAACAATCTGTTCGAAATCAAAACAAACCTGCATTTTCTGTTCGAAATCGAACAAACCTGCCGAAGTTCAAGTGCCGATTATGTACTTCCGTTCGTTCGTTTTTTGGAGTCGACGTCTCTCACGTCTGTTCGTTCAATGATCTGCCGAAGTGCCACTGATGTCCGTTCAATGTTGTTGGCTCTTTGTTCGTTCACGTCTGTTCGATATCCAACAGTGATTAAACATGCCGCCCAATTGCCCTAATCAATAATCATTCAATTTTGGGCTATTATTTAATTATTTGGGCTTAGCAAATGTGTTATTATTTACTTATTTGGGCTTACCTAATGTGTTATTATTTACTTATTTGGGCTTACCAACATCTTATTATTTTGTAAAAAAAAATTTAAGGGGTGTCCTCATACTTGTCAGGGGTGTCCTATGTATAAAAAAAAAAAAAAAAAAATTTAACACTACTAGTCAAAACTTGAGCCGTAGCCCGGGCTACGCCCCACATAACTAAAGGTCCGCCCCTGGTACAAGCCTACCTTAACAATTATAGCGCTATAGGAGTAATGCACCGCCCACGATTCTTGGGGTATTGTTAAGTCAAACATGTTAACCTCCCTTTATTCTAACTGGGGATAGGCTATTTTAACGCATTGGATTCTTGGTTTTGAACATATACTTGACACCGTTACAACATACTAGTAACTTGCATATTGTGATTCATGTTGGATACGAGCCTTAGACTATTTTAAAACCATTTTTATGCTATGTATCAAAACTTGTATACTCGCCTTTGCTTTTGCATTGAACTCTATTTTAATACATGTTGCAGGTTCGTTAGACAAGATGATGCTAAGTGAAGAAACAAGACTTAAGTGGACAAAGAAACACACTTAGACTAAATCTATTTGTACTCTATAATTGAAACAATGTTGTCTTTATTTGATTCTTGTATGACATTTTAGCAATTTATGAAATTTAAATTAATCTATATTGTCACATAGTGTTATGTTTCTTACAATCTAGTTTTCGTCTCATCCCGATGTTTCCGCCATCGGTTGGGGTGTGATAGTACAAATCTTGTTCATCTGAGATTTTGTGACCATGTTGGTTAATCATTCAATAGATTGTGCTAATCTGTTGAAGTTGATCTTTGTATCTTCATAGATCTCATATTTGTGAGATCTAGGGTTCGGTTGAGTGTTTTTATAACAACCCTCCTAAAATATTTCTAACACCCTTAATATATTTAAAGTACTCCTATACGTCCTAAAATACACCTCATATACGGAAACCGGTCTTAAATACCCTTATATAATTAAAAATAAAATAAAAAACAAAACTTCAGAGGTGCTCGCGGGGCGCGACGCCCATAGTTGCCTCCGTCGCGGGCCTCGACGAGCTAGGCCACCAGGACACCTCCGGTGCCGCCATGTGTCGCAACCGTGTCGAGTCTAGTATCCGAGTCAGCCAAGCTAGGGCCTACCCTAGCTGGCCTCGCGGGCCGCGAAGCTCTCCTTTGTCTCCCTCGCGGGGCGCGACAGGGTCGGCGAACAACCCTATATAAGAAGGCCCTCAGCCTTCAGTTTACGTCGCTCATTTCCCACAATTCTCTCTCAATTTCTATATAGTATAAGCTATACTCGGGCATTATACCCCCTAAATAACAAAGTTCTGCCCGTTGTAAGTATGATAACCCTGGTTACGTATTAGATACGCTGCCCGATTGATCTAGGGTTCCGTAATGGCTGTCGTGGTTCTACCTGATGTAGTCGTTGGAATGCCGTCTCAGGGAGGGTATTACTAATGTAAATATTGGGTTATTATACTAACACACGTGCATTGTTTAATTAATAGATTATAACCAGGAATCCACCAAGAAAAGTCTAAAGTAGCAATGTGAGTAATATCCTTTTTGTAAACCTTTTTACCATCTGTTTTTACAAAACCTTAAATGATTTACAATGTGATTAGCAGTGATTGAGTCTTTGTAATTCTTCAATTATTGCCGGTATGTTGGGGTTTTGTATACAAAATGTGGAACACGTTACCATTGGACAACGAGATAGCCAATGTGTAATATGACCCACCAGTCAGGATTGACAATACTGAATGAGTAATTGTGTAGAAATAAACATTGCAATTGCTCTCAATACTGTTAAAAGATAAATGCTTCCTGATTAAACTGGGATTCACTCACCAGTATTTCCCACTGACAAATGTTTTTAAAACGCGTTTCAGATAACAAAATGTGAAAGCCAATTAGAAGCCAGCTGGAGAGCACTGAAAGCTTGGAAAAATGTGGCTATAAAAGTTACCTAAAAGAAGATGTTTTAAATTCAACAAATTAGGGTTTATCCCTATAAACATGTTTGTAATAGAAACTTGGGTTTTACCCATATGTTTATTAATATGAAAATGTGGTATTTTACTCTGATAAAATATTTCCTAACTACAGTCCTGATGAAATTTCCGTTGCCAAAAAATGATAAACCACCGATACCACCAAATCTAAGTTTGTGTCCGCCTGATCCCAGGAGTTAGGGGCCGGGGGTTGCGACAGAAGGTGGTATCAGAGCTATAGCCACTAATTTCAGCCAAAGAAGTGTTCTGATGACACTGAAATTATCAATTATGTTAGGAATAATTAATAAGAATATGTGCATACGTGTAGATTATTATTTTGTGTTATTTGACAATTTGTTAGTTTACAGCATGAGTGACCAAGGACCTTCAGACGCTTACCGTCAACTGTCCGGTTCACCTAGGGACGAAGGCACCTCTTCACAGCCTACCCTCTCAGGGTATTCGGCTGACAACGAAGATGGGATATTTGTATTCAAGACCCAATCTGAAGAGCCATTCCCTCCCAAGAAGAGAGGATGGTTCAGCAGAGGAGCGCATGAACGTAAGAAGAGGATGAAAAAGTTACAACAGCAGCGAGTTTTATGTGACAACCGTCAAAATTGCATATGTCCGTACAATTAATTAATGTTGATTTATGCTTAATTATTGTGCTTAATTACAACTGATGACTTAAACTGTTTTCTGATTCCTTATCATGCATACAGGTGCATCACATATTACAGGATGTCATCTCATTATCACATACATACTTTATTGACATACATGATGCACAAAGCACAGATAGCACCATTAGCGGATAACTCAGAAACATGCTGACAATGTCAGTACATAGACAGACAATGTTTTAAGGCCCAGTATGAGCAAGAGACGAGGGACTACACTAGTATAGAGTGTAGGGAAGTAAGGACCATAAAACCGCATCACTAGGTGATAGTTTAAGTGCCGGAAAGTGCCTAAAACCCACTTAAAGTGCAGAATTCTGCATTAATCAACAAAATTCAGCATTTTAACATGCTAGTAATGTGCAATAACATGGCAAAATGGTCCTGTATACTTTCCTAAGTGTCGGAAATTAAAAGTGACACAAAAAGTTACATAAAGGACACTATACGGTATAACTTAGCACTTTAAGGGATCGGTATCAAACCGGACAACCGGACATTACCCGGAACACTAAAATATTGCAAAAAGCATTGTTTTTATTTTTCTAAGCTAGTATTGGTTCCCGAACACTTAAACATTCTATATAAAGCATCCTACACACTAAACATTAGATATAATCCTTAACCCTCCACTAATGACCTACCTTACCATTTAAATTTTCATTTAACCCCCCTCCCCATGAAATTTACGGCTCACCCAAGGTGGCCGCACGAAGATCACTTAAATCTTCTAAATCTTCCTTAAATCTTCTCTTGGGATTTGCTAGATATGGTGTGTACTTCATGAGACATGTTATCCATTGGATATTAGAGATTATGGATTATAAGTAACAAGTAACATCACCTTCATCACAAACTCACTCTTCTCTCCTCTCCACATAAAAGCTTTGGCCGAACACCCCTCTTGCACACTCACCATTTTCGATTTTCATTCAAGCAATCCAAGACCATTTCAAGGTGTTACAAGGTGATTAAGAAGGTGTGGAACACTCGGATCTTGAAGGACCTCTCTTGTGTGCTATTATCCACTCCATTTTCACTTGTGATCTTCCCTAGCTTTAAGCTAGTTGTAAGCTTCTTGAACACCCTTGTTTACTTCATATTTTAGTGGTTAAAAGTTGTTGTTTAATGATTAACACAAGAACACTAATGAACATACACATAAATCATGAACATAAAGCTTTACATAAGATGAAAACGTGATGAAACATGATGTAATATTGTTAGAATGAGGTTGTTTTGAATATGTTGATGATTGCTTGTTGATTTCTTGATAATATGATGTTGATCATCATATTGAACTTGTTAGATTATGATTAAAAACATGATCTAACAAGATAAGAGGTGATTATGTGTTTGCATGAAATAATCATCTCCTTGATTAAACATGAACTTGAAATTAAATGATTTTCTTTTAAAGTAATAAACCAAGTGAACTAGTAATCTTGTAAATCCAAGACTTGTGAATGATTTTTCTAAAGAAACCAAGTTTAGAAAGATGATTCTTGAAAGATCATGGTTTTTATTAAGTCTACACTATTTTTAGTGGAAAGACAAGTAAGTAAACCCTAGAGAAACAAGAAAATGCTATGGATAAACATTTTTGTAAATTATGTTTACAAGTTGTAAACACCAAATCTTTGCAAGAATGAGATTTTAAAAGAAGTAAACACACTTTGGAGGGTAACTAAACCCACTAAACACTTTACCAAGATACTACTCGTTTTTTAGAAAAATCAAGTTCATGTTGTATTGTAAGTGGAATAGTTGTTGCACTTGGTACGTGTAATATGGTTTAGTGAATTGTTGTTGATTGTTTGAATGGTTTTTCGAAAAGAAAATGATATGCTAAATAGCATGGACACCTCCATTTACAAAGGAAACTACGGCGAAATTTTCTAAAAATTCCAACACTTTGAAAATATTTTCTAACAAGTGTTTACAAGTGTATTTTTAACTTTGATTTTCAAATATAAAGCTTGCCATAATTTTTGTTACAAAAATACAAAGTATCGGAGGTTGGTTTTATAAATAAAAATGGACAAATATATATTTGGAATATATAATTTATAATAAGACGCTTGTGTGAATATTTGTATGATTTGTGAACTAGTTATATTATTTTAGGGTAAAATAATATATCTTAACAAAATACCATGGAAATTACGACTCCAAAATAATACCAAAAATCACAAGGAATAAATATTTAAGTTACACGCTTGATATTGAGAAACCGAACGCAAAAACGTAACTTATGAAATATTCCGGAAAATACTCTTACAACAATATATTTTTGGTAAATGTTACTTTGGAAACGTAAGAGGTGAAAATATGATTTTTGAACATATTGCCAAGTATATCATATTTTCGACAAAAGGAAAATATATTATTTTTGGAAGATAAATATATATATTTTCCTAGTATATTTAGAAGATATATAATCTTTGGAAAAATATATATTTTCTTGGGAGTACATTATTTTTTACAATAAGATTTTCAAAGTGGGAATTAAAAATATATTATTTCGGAACTACAATAAACATGTATAAATACCCCCATCCTTGGGAAGGAAATACGAAGTTAAAATACTCGTGAAGTATTAATACAAATTATTGATATAACATATATTCCAAAATTAAATATAATTTAGAGTTAAAATAATCATTATTTTAACAAATAATTATAACTTGGAATAATATTGGGAAACACAAGAAACGCAACTCAAAAACATTATACTCTAAGCCAAGGCACGGCCCGTTCGTCTAATAGACGTTAGTACCTTGTAGGTAGTTGTGATTAGCTGCGGAGATTTGAGTTGACGGTACAGAAGACGCACTACAGTGAGTTCATGTCCCCCTTTTCTTTTAACTGTTTTCAGTTTTATACTTCGGGGGTGAAATACATATTACAATTATTACAGACATTTTTATACATGGTATGGTTAGCTTAAGGAGGGTTTACTACTTAGATCATGTGAAAGGTGGGTATAACACTTAAGGCCATTAATCCTCATCGTAGGACCGAGGGACATGAGTGATAGATCTATTTGGGTGTAGCGAGCCCACACCCATGCGGACCAGGGTGGCCCATGTGGTGACTATGTCTTATTCCCGGCGACAAGTTTGCTAGGTTTGAGTACTTCCTGCACCTTTTCACACATACCATTGGCTTTGCAACCCATTGGTGATCTCTTTTTCCTTATTGCTACATACCAGGGACTTTCATACATACAGACATATTTCAAAGGTTTATACGCACAGAATTACACATGAACTCGCTCAACTTTTGTTGATTGTTTTTCAAACTACATGTATTTCAGGAAGCTAGTTGATCTAGCAGGGTATGCATGTGTCGTCAATCTGCATTTGAATAAAAGATGTTATCCATGATGGTTGAGTTTAGAGGGTGTATCCTAATCCTGGACGGGATACATGATTCTAAACTCAGGTTTTATTTAAGTACTTTTGTTGAGTCTTTATGAACTTATTTGAACACGTCATGGTTTGTAACTTAATTGGGTATTGATGTTTTCAAACAATGGTATTGTGGTAGTTTCTAAACTTTATTAATGGATAAACATCTTGTGTTTTTATCATATAGCATTGTTGTGATTGATTGCTATGGTATTAAGAAGTCACATCAAATAACCACGCTTCCGCAAAAGTCAGGGTGTGACAGCTTGGTATCAGAGCCTCGATCATAGCGAACTAGGGTTCTTTCTCGAGTCTAGACTATGATCATCAGGGCTCTCACGAAAACATTTTTACATTGCATACACAAAATGTCCAGATCCAGGGAACAAACATTTTCACAAACAAAAGGCACAAATACACATTTCAAAACTTATATTTATAATTTAGTCTTAGAGACTGAGGGAGTTCAGTCTTAGAGACTGAGGGAGTTCGGTCTTAGAGACTGGGGAAATTGAGTCTTAGAGACTAGGGAAATTGAGTCTTAGAGACTGGGGAAATTGAGTCTTAGAATGGGGAAATTGAGTCTTAGAGACTGGGAAAGTTTAGTCTGAGAGACTGGGGAGTTTTAGTCTGAGAGAATAGGGAGTTCAGTCTGAGAGGCTGGGTGGGATAGTCTGGGGAAGACTAGGATGAATACATGCTTACATTGCTGTTTACATGCTTAATTGCTGATTGTTGATATATGTGCACATGTGTGATTGTTTTGCCACAGACACCACGTCATCTTCCTCCGAGAGTGGAGTATCAGACACGATAGACCCTATAGCTATAGTCTCGGATGACGAGATTGCCTCAGACCCAGAGATATTATCTGATGACACTGATGATTTTCAGCCATTTGCCTTACCAGACTTTGGAGATGACATACCTTTAGCTGATAGTTTTCTTGACGGGGATCTACCTCTTGCTCAGATCCCTGCACCTATTCCTCTTGTTGCATTTCCTGTTGAGGATCTGCCTCTTGACGATATGTCCGATGATGACGTCGATCTCTTCATCGAGGGTCCCCCTGAGGATGCCCAGGATGGCGGGGCTCCGATTGATGATGATGTTGCTATTCCTCTTGTTGAGGCTCCGATTGATGACGATGTTGCTATTCCTGTTGTCGATGCCATTGCTTTTCCACCTGTCGAGGTTCCCGCTGTGGAGGTTTTATCTGACCCGTCTGGTCCCGACTCGTTTGAGTCCGTATCATCTGTCACGTTACATGCACGGGGCGAGAAGCATTACCCCACTGACAGTGATTCCGACATGGCGATGTCTGCTGCACCCATTTTTCCGCACGACCTGGATCCAGACCATGAGATTGAGTTTATCCCTGAGGAGCAGCCTGTTGAGGCACCTGTTATTCCTGATGATCAGCTCCATGATATACCTGCTGATCAGGAGCTTGGTCCCGCCGACCCAGAGCCTGAGATGGCACCAGAGCCCATTCTTCCTCACGACCTTCCACCTGTACACGACCCTATCCCTGCTGATGTCCCAGTTGTTGCACCTTTGCCCGACCCGGTCCCTGTGTTTGTTGATCAAACACCATTTGCTATCCACGTGGACCCCAGATATGCTTACACCCGCAATGGGTGGATCGAGGACGACGACTATCCTCCTTTTGTTCGACCAGTTACTCCCTTTCTGCACCTGTTCAGGCACCCGTTGATGTCACACAGTTTTATCCGCACATGTCAGATATTCACCGCACCAATTTGCCAGTTACATTTCTTCAGGATATTCCTCCTCCCCGTCCAGGGGAAGGAACTTCGAGTCAGCAGGCCAGTCACGTACCTTTTTTGTCAGCAGCCGATCACTTCATGCCACAGTTTCCTCACACTGCTCCATTTGTTTCTGCACCACAGGGCGAGCCATTGATATGGTTTCCGCCCAATACGATGCCTGTGTCTGACCCGTGTCATCCCTCGCATTTTGTTGGCTACACCAGGGATGACCTACTTTTATCGCTACAGCTCCAGCATGAATTTTTATGTCGCAGAGTCCAGGAGTTGGAGAGGATCCCGCGTCCTCCCCTTGTCATTACCAGTCACCATTCGCGACACCACCAGCTCCCCTCCTACCGTACCCTGATTTTGATGTCCACTTCCTCACTATGGAGCAGCAGATTGCTTATCTGCTGCGTGTCGTTCATGCACTTGAGGAGGATTTGGCGCATTTGCGCAGGTTGCTTTTCGTTCCTCCACCTCCTCCTCCTCCCCCATCAGCTTAGAGGTTTTTGGTTTGATGCAGATATCATGCTTTTGATGAGAGTGCAGCTATTGAGCCTGATTGCACAGCTTTTGAAGACCACATTTTGACCTTGACATTTGGCTTTTGGTTGTTGTAGATTGTTAGACGATTCAGACAAGGGTGATGTGACCCTTAGTCTCTTTTGATGTATGATACAATTGTGAAACTTGTAAACTGTACTGTGGTCTTGTTATATGATAGCTCAATCGCAACATTCTCATTACATGCCTTGTTGGATTACTTGTTTATGCTATGATTATGATGCAATGTGCTTACCTGCTTAATGAAAGCCTAATTGTAATGTTCTCGTTAAACGTGCTACCAATATAACAGGAATGTGCTATGATTGTGATATACGTGTTTGTTTGTTATACTCTTATTAGACATGATTCCATTTACTTGCTTATACCATGAGTATGTTGTTGCTTGATGTGTTGATATAATGATTTAATACGTGCATATACATATGATCTCCAAACAACTATTTACATTCCTTGAACAGACGAGACCTAACTAACCCGAACTTCTTCCTAGAAGATGTCTCATCAAGAGATCGTTCGACTGACCGAGGCAGAATGGCAAGCGTACGCCTCACGAGTCATAGCTCAGCACGAGGTTCTTCGCTACAAACGCAGCGAAGGTACCTCAAGGAATGACCCACCTAACGGTAATGTTTAAGTCATCCAAGACACATTACAACACGTTTGGAAAATCCCCAATGTGCTTTGCTAATACTTACTGTGATGATGATTGCTTGGGTACAGGTTGTACCTACAAATAGTTTCTAGAATGCAAACCCCTGAACTACGGTGGCACTGGAGGTGCCATAGCTTTTGTAAAATGGGTTGAGAATGTGGATGCTGTTGTGCGAATGAGCGGTTGTACGCTAGAGCAACAAGTCCCATACGTTTCCGGATTGCTTCAAGATGAGGCTCTGTTATGGTGGAACCTTAGGGTTCGAGTAATGGGTGAGACTGCAACATATGCGTTAACATGGAGTGAGCTGAAGGAAATGATGCGTAAGGAGTATTGTTCTCAGATGGAGATCCAGAAGCTGGAATTCGAATTCTGGAAGCTAAAGATGGAAGGTCCAAAAGTGGTGGAGCACGTGCAGAGGCTTCATGATTTGTCGCGAGTCGTTCCGTACCTGGTGGAACCCGAATTGAAGAGAATGGAGCAATCCATTTGGGAACTGGCGCCTCAAGCCTTGAGCTTGATGATAGCATCAACGCCACCAACAATGATGATTGCATATATGATGAGTCTGGCGCTCACTAAGGAAGCACTTAGATTGGAAAGACTTTCAACCCCTGACGAGAAGAAGGAAACTCCGATAGAGTCATCTGAAAAGAACAAAAGGAAGCTCGGTGAATTCCAAGGAGGTGATCGGGCAAATAACAAGAACAAGGCCAAAAAGGGAAAGGAATACAAGGGTAAACTACCTAAGTGCGATGAATGTCAACGTCACCATACCGGGCAATGCAAAAATGGAAAGTGTGATAACTGTGGCAGAATGGGACACTGCAAGGAGGTGTGTTGGCACCGGACGAAACGTGGAAATCAAGGTCAAGTTGGTAGTAGAAAACACGAAGTAAACGACGACAACAGTAACTATCAGGACGGAAATGGTGACAATCAAAAGCGTAGACAAGAGTGTTTTAACTGTGGTGACATGGGGCACTTTCGGAAAGATTGCCCAAGGGAGATTAATCAAGACCGTGAAGGAACACCCAACATCGGAGCTCGTGAAGCACGCCAAGATCCAGATGTGGTTGCTGGTACGTTCTCTGTCTACCAAAATTTAACATCTACGTTATTTGATACCAGTGCCGACCATAGTTTCGTATCTCATGAATTTAAGAATATACTTGGTATGGTAAAAGGATAAGTTATATAACCTGCACTTGATAGAACTAGTTAATGGGAAGCCTCGACGTGGTAACTGGGATGGACCAGTTGTCGAGCAACCAAGCGGAGATCGTTATCCGTATCCCGATGTCGAACGACGAAGCAATCGTGATTCATGAAGCAGGATACGCCTCTACAAATTACTAGTGCTTGGAGGCACGAGAATTTCATGCACAGAATGTGTTGCCTTCTCGGCTCATGTCGCAGACAAAGAAGCCGAAGGCTTGTCTGAACTACCACTCCAACAACAAGTCGAACACGCATCAATTTATTTCCAGACGTCGCGCTTACAGTCAATGCACCCCAGCAACTTACACTTTCGGCGATGCGAGGATTGGCAGAATAGCTTCAGTAGCTGGTAGAGAAGGAAGTTAACAGACCAAGCTACCCGTTTTGAGTAACACCAGTGCGGCTCGTCAAGTAGAAGGACGATGATTTTCAAATAAGCATCAACTACCAGGAGCTGAACGAGCTAGCCAACAAGAATCGGTAACCCCTGATGAGAATTAACGAATTGTTTATTTAACTAGCTATAAGGACCCAACTACTATCTTAAGACTGTTCGATAATTGAGTGTCATTATATGTGAATTCAAGAAGAAAGTACACCGGGGAATTGTGGGACAATAACCTGTTTTAAACCTGCACGAAAAGTTTGATTCCTGCACAGTAGTTTTACGCAAAATGTGAAACTTTGAACCTAGAAAACATGTGCTCAATCCTTTGGGAACCCAGGCCAAAACTCGTAGAGATTGTCACTTAGGAACCACACCTGTTAACTCAAGCAGACCCCATTATCCTGATAAATATGCTACATCAGTTAACCAAACAGAAAGTACTCAAATTTCTTTTGTTGGGATTTCCGCTTTTAGCGAGTAGATATTTGCATCTCTACTCCCCCTAATGGTAGTTGCATCGCATTAACTTTCTTCGCTGAGAGCGAATAAACATTTTCTTCTAATACTTGGTCATTTCTTCATTTTAGCAAAGACTCATTGTTTCAGTACTCGGGGACTTATATGTCACACATACATCATTTGCTACGCATGAGGTTTCGTTTCGAATAAACGTTTCATTGAAATTCAAATATTATTTTTGCTAAATTCTAAACACTAATTTGTGATTCGAATGACCTACATTATTGTAATTGTTGACTCCCTTGTTATCAGGTCATCACACTTTCTTGAAACTTCTTTTCTTTCAGGTTACGTTCACAGTTCATCTTCATAACCATGCTGAGATCCCCTTGTTGATGCATACATTTATTGTCAGGTTACACTAAAACCTAGTTCAATTGCTTGAACTTATCCATTTCGCATATTCACTTAAATACGCCATATGATGTATTGAGAGCATCATGATCAAATGTTTTTTGCAAAGGTTCTTTTGTTTCGAGTCATAGTAGACATGATTGGTCTACAACTCCACTAAATCATTGGTTGGTTTTGACACCTTGCGGTGATACTTTCACAAAATTAAAGCTTGCGCTAATTTGGTTGCGCACCTCATACACGGACCTAATTGTTTATTTATTGACTTGTTCAAAATCTATTTTGTTTATCACGGTTAAAGCGGTCGCAACACAGTTGTATGTTAAGACAATGGTACATAAATTCATTTTATATCACGGTGTACCTCCTAACGATTCTTTCATTATCAGTCGAATGCTTTGCGATACTTGTTACTTTTCACCTTCGACCGGAAATAGTGGTTCTTTGATGTTCCGTACCTAACTGAAAAGTATATGACATTGCGTAAATCAAATCTTCAGGCTGGTGTCAGTACATTTTCATTTGATCTCAAACACGGTGAACTTGTTCAGTCACCACTATAATTGAATTATGCCACTACGACACCCTGTGGTGTCGTTACAAACTTGTAGCTTATGCTAATCATGGTCAACCGTTTCACACAAAACTACATATACTTTTGTTTGACTTGTCATTTAAACATTCCTGATGCAACTACGAATCAAGACATTGATATACCAGATTCGCTTGTATTTCATTCGGTGTACTTTCGCAATTCAAGAATGTCAACACCCTAATCCTTGCCGTTTAATTATTCGGAAGTTGACAGAACACGTTCGTATTCAAGTTGTTAATTTTGAGTTCATATAGCGGGTGCTATGGTTGGTGAAAACTCGTTTGTGTATTGTGACCATTTGTTTGAGAATCCTTTGGCCAAAACTCCTTTGTTACACCTCGGCTAACTAAGTTACGCTAGATCATTCATCTATATGTCTCGTGTCCTTTGACATCAAATGCTAGGACACATACCTTTTAACCATTGGGTTCTTGTTGACGAAATACATCCTAGGATTCACCTGATGTGAATAAGGTTTGATTTGGTTTTATGGTTATCTACCTCAGTACTATTCACAGGCATACACGCGTAATGAAACCCTAAGTAGTAAGGTAGTACAAATTTCGAGGACGAAATTTTCTTAACAGGGGGAGAATGTGACAACCGTCAAAATTGCATATGTCCGTACAATTAATTAATGTTGATTTATGCTTAATTACTGTGCTTAATTACAACTGATGACTTAAACTGTTTTCTGATTCCTTATCATGCATACAGGTGCATCACATATTACAGGATGTCATCTCATTATCACATACAGACTTTATTGACATACATGATGCACAAAGCACAGATAGCACCATTAGCGGATAACTCAGAAACATGCTGACAATGTCAGTACATAGACAGACAATGTTTTGAGGCCCAGTATGAGCCAGAGACGAGGTACTACACTAGTATAGAGTGTAGGGAAGTAAGGACCATAAAACTGCATCACAAGGTGATAGTTTAAGTGCCGGAAAGTGCCTAAAACCCACTCAAAGTGCAGAATTCTACATTAATCAACAAAATTCAGCATTTTAACATGCTATAATGTGCAAAAACATGGCAAAATGGTCCTGTATGCTTTCCTAAGTGTCGGGAATTAAAAGTGTCACCAAAAGTTACATAAAGGACACTATACGGTATAACTTAGCACTTTAACGGATCGGTATCTACCGGACAACCGGACATTACCCGGAACACTAAAATATTGCAAAAAGCATTGTTTTTAATTTTCTAAGCTAGTATTGGTTCCCGAACACTTAAACATTCTATATAAAGCATCCTACACACTAAACATTAGATATAATCCTTAACCCTCCACTAATGACCTACCTTACCGTTTAAATTTTCATTTAACCCCCCTCCCCATGAAATTTACGGCTCACCTAAGGTGGCCCCACGAAGATCACTTAAATCTTATAAATCTTCCTTAAATCTTCTCTTGGGATTTGCTAGATATGGTGTGTACTTCATGAGACATGTTATCCATTGGATATTAGAGATTATGGATTATAAGTAACAAGTAACATCACCTTCATCACAAACTCACTCTTCTCTCCTCTCCACATAAAAGCTACGGCCGAACACCCCTCTTGCACACTCACCATTTTCGATTTTCATTCAAGCAATCCAAGACCATTTCAAGGTGTTACAAGGTGATTAAGAAGGTGTGGAACACTCGGATCTTGAAGGACCTCTCTTGTGTGCTATTATCCACTCCATTTTTACTTGTGATCTTCCCTAGCTTTAAGCTAGTTGTAAGCTTCTTGAACACCCTTGTTTACTTCATATTATAGTGGTTAAAAGTTGTTGTTTAATGATTAACACAAGAACACTAATGAACATACACATAAATCATGAACATAAAGCTTTACATAAGATGAAAAATTGATGAAACATGATGTAATATTGTTAGAATGAGGTTGTTTTGAATATGCTGATGATTGCTTGTTGATTTCTTGATAATATGATGTTGATCATCATATTGAACTTGTTAGATTATGATTAAAAACATGATCTAACAAGATAAGAGGTGATTATGTGTTTGCATGAAATAATCAGCTCCTTGATTAAACATGAACTTGAAAGTAAAATGATTTTCTTTTAAAGTAATAAACCAAGTGAACTAGTAATCTTGTAAATCCAAGACTTGTGAATGATTTTTCTAAAGAAACCAAGTTTAGAAAGATGATTCTTGAAAGATCATGGTTTTTATTAAGTCTACACCATTTTTAGTGGAAAGACAAGTAAGTAAACCCTAGAGAAACAAGAAAATGCTATGGATAAACATTTTTGTAAATTATGTTTACAAGTTGTAAACACCAAATCTTTGCAAGAATGAGATTTTAAAAGAAGTAAACACACTTTGGAGGGTAACTAAACCCACTAAACACTTTACCAAGATACTACGCGTTTTTGAGAAAAATCAAGTTCATGTTGTATTGTAAGTGGAATATTTGTTGCACTTGGTAAGTGTAATATGGTTTAGTGAATTATTGTTGATTGTTTGAATGGTTTTTCGAAAAGAAAATGATATGCTAAATAGCATGGACACCTCCATTTACAAAGGAAACTATGGCGAAATTTTCTAAAAATTCTAACACTTAGAAAATATTTTCTAACAAGTGTTTACATGTGTATTTTTAACTTTGATTTTCAAATATAAACCTTGCCATAATTTTTGTTACAAAAATACAAAGTATCAGAGGTTAGTTTTATAAATAAAAATGGACAAATATATATTTAGAATATATAATTTATAATAAGACGCTTGTGTGAATATTTGTATGATTTGTGAACTAGTTATATTATTTTAGGGTAAAATAATATATCTTAACAAAATACCATGGAAATTACGACTCCAAAATAATACCAAAAATCACAAGGAATAAATATTTAAGTTACACGCTTGATATTGAGAAACCGAACGCAAAAACGTAACTTATGAAATATTCCGGAAAATACTCTTACAACAATATATTTTTGGTAAATGTTACTTTGGAAACGTAAGAGGTGAAAATATGATTTTTGAACATATTGCCAAGTATATCATATTTTCGACAAAAGGAAAATATATTATTTTTGGAAGATAAATATATATATTTTCCTAGTATATTTAGAAGATATATAATCTTTGGAAAAATATATATTTTCTTGGGAGTACATTATTTTTTACAATAAGATTTTCAAAGTGGGAATTAAAAATATATTATTTCGGAACTACAATAAACATGTATAAATACCCCCATCCTTGGGAAGGAAATACGAAGTTAAAATACTCGTGAAGTATTAATACAAAATATTGATATAACATATATTCCAAAATTAAATATAATTTAGAGTTAAAATAATCATTATTTTAACAAATAATTATAACTTGGAATAATATTGGGAAACACAAGAAACGCAACTCAAAAACATTATACTCTAAGCCAAGGCACGGCCCGTTCGTCTAATAGACGTTAGTACCTTGTAGGTAGTTGTGATTAGCTGCGGAGATTTGAGTTGACGGTACAGAAGACGCACTACAGTGAGTTCATGTCCCCCTTTTCTTTTAACTGTTTTCAGTTTTATACTTCGGGGGTGAAATACATATTACAATTATTACAGACATTTTTATACATGGTATGGTTAGCTTAAGGAGGGTTTACTACTTAGATCATGTGAAAGGTGGGTATAACACTTAAGGCCATTAATCCTCATCGTAGGACCGAGGGACATGAGTGATAGATCTATTTGGGTGTAGCGAGCCCACACCCATGCGGACCAGGGTGGCCCATGTGGTGACTATGTCTTATTCCCGGCGACAAGTTTGCTAGGTTTGAGTACTTCCTGCACCTTTTCACACATACCATTGGCTTTGCAACCCATTGGTGATCTCTTTTTCCTTATTGCTACATACCAGGGACTTTCATACATACAGACATATTTCAAAGGTTTATACGCACAGAATTACACATGAACTCGCTCAACTTTTGTTGATTGTTTTTCAAACTACATGTATTTCAGGAAGCTAGTGGATCTGGCAGGGTATGCATGTGTCGTCAAGCTGCGTTTGAATAAAAGATGTTATCCATGATGGTTGAGTTTAGAGGGTGTATCCTAATCCTGGACGGGATACATGATTCTAAACTCAGGTTTTATTTAAGTACTTTTGTTGAGTCTTTATGAACTCATTTGAACACGTAATGGTTTGTAACTTAATTGGGTATTGATGTTTTCAAACAATGGTATTGTGGTAGTTTCTAAACTTTATTAATGGATAAACATCTTGTGTTTTTATCACATAGCATTGTTGTGATTGATTGCTATGGCATTAAGAAGTCACACCAAATAACCACGCTTTCGCAAAAGTCAGGGTGTGACATTTTAGCAGCCGTTAAGAGAGAAACAGATGCTCACAGTCAGGATATGCTCAATAGGAGTCTAGCAAATTTTCATATCTTAACAACTACAGCTGCAGACCCTAATTTAGAGTAACTCATAGCACCCCAGCCATTACCGTTGTTTCCCACACAACCCATGGACATTGAACTAAACCCAACTGAGATTCCTAGGATACCTGCACCCCCTCCTCTAGACTATGACCCATGGTTTGACGACCATAAGGATTACCAGCAACGTTATCCAATATAACAACCCTCCAAAATATGTCTGACACCCCTAAATCTAGTAAAAGTGTCCTTATATGTCTTAAAAATACGCTTATATGTGTACATGTTTAAAAATAACTAAACATAGGTAGGCAACTAGATATGACAACAAATCTAACATAAAATTTAAAGTCATGTATTTCATTACCTCCACAGATAAAGCAGCCCTCCTGGAACCTTTAAAGTGACCCTAAACACTCCTAAATATACCCCGTATGTACAATTTCTTGGACACCTAGTTAATCATGAAGGAATTCATGTAGATCCCACCAAGATCGAAGCAATTACCAAATCGAAAACTCCTGAGTCACTAACCGAGGTTAGAAGTTTCTTAGGATTGGCCGGTTATTATAGAAGATTTTATTCGAGATTTTTCTAGAATAGCCATTCCCTTGACTAAGTTAACCTGTAAATCCGTTAAGTTTGAATGGGGACCAAAACAAGAAGAAGCATTTAAAATTCTTAAGCAAAGATTAACCCACGCACCCATACTAGCGTTACCAGAAGGAACTGAAGATTTGGTAATCTATTGTGACGCTTCTAAGTTAGGCTATGGATGTGTGTTGATGCAACGTCAAAAGGTTATAGCATATGCATCTAGACAACTTAAGAATCATGAAGATAATTATTCAACCCATGATTTAGAACTATGAGCCATGATTTTTGCCCTTAAGATTTGGAGACATTACCTATATGGTAGTAAGTTTACCATTTTCACAGACCATAAGAGTTTAAGGTATGTCTTCGGGCAAATGGAATTGAATATGAGACAAAGACGCTGGATGGGGATGCTTAGTGATTATGATTGTGATATCCAGTATCATGCAGGAAAAGAAAATGTAGTTGCTGATGCTTTAAGCCGAAAGTATCATGAAAAGACAAAAAGAGTACATTCTCTTAAGCTAAATCTGCAAGTAGATTTAAATGAACAGATTAGAAAGGCACAAGAATCAGTAATCAAGGATAATACTGAGAAATTGAAAGGAATGATTAAGGAATTAGAACAAGGAACAGATGGAATTTGGAGATTTCATAAGAAAATGATGTGGATACCTAAATTAGGAAACCTACGTTACCGTATATTAGAAGAAGCCCATAAGTCTAAGTATACGATGCATCCTGGAAGTGATAAGATGTATCAGGACTTAAGAAAGAATTTTTGGTGGATAGGAATGAAAAAGGATATAGCAGCATATGTTGCAAAGTGTTTAACCTGTTCACAAGTCAAAAATGAACATCAGAAACCTTCAGGTTTACTGCAACAGTTAGAAATGCCTGTTTGGAAATGGGAATTGATAACAATGGATTTTGTTACTAAATTACCCAAAACACGAAAAGGTAATGATACAATCTGGGTGATTGTAGACAGGCTAACCAAGTCAGCTCATTTCCTACCAATGAAAGAAACTTTCAGTATGGAACAGTTAGCTAAATTATATGTAAATGAAGTAGTTTCATTACATGGAATTCCTCTATCAATTGTTTCTGACAGAGATAGTCATTTTACCTCTCATTTTTGGACAAGTTTCCAAAAAGCAATGGGAACCAAGATAAATCTAAGCACCACTTATCATCCTCAAACAGACGGATAAAGCGAAAGGACAATTCAGACAATGGAAGACATGCTTAGAGCTTGTGTAATTGATTTCAGAGGTAATTGGGACGATCATTTACCATTGATAGAATTTTCTTTTAATAATAGTTATCACATAAGTATCAATGCTGCACCATTAGAAGCACTTTATGGATGAAAGTGCCGAACTCCAGTCTGTTGGGCAGAAGTTGGAGAAAAGCAACTATCTGGACCTGAGATAGTACAAGAAACAACAGACAAAATCATTCAAGTCAAGGAACGACTGAAAGCAGCACGTGATCGACAAAAGAGTTATGCTGATAACAGACGAAAGCCGTTGGAATTTCAAGTAGGAGATAAAGTGTTATTAAAAGTCTCTCCTTGGAAAGGAGTGGTAAGATTCATCAAAAGAGGAAAGCTAAGTCCCAGGTATGTTGGACCTTTTGAGATTATTAGAAGAATAGGACCTGTAGCTTATCAGCTACAACTGCCAGAGGAAATAGCAGGAATACATGATGTATTTCATGTATCTAATCTCAAGAAATGCTTTGCTGATGAATCACTGGTAGTACCTCTTAAGGATATAGAGGTAAATGAACAGTTAAAATTTGTAGAAAGACCTCTACAGATTGAAGATAGGAAAGTCAAGAACCTCAAGCACAAGAGATTAGTTCTGGTCAAAGTGAAGTGGAACTCCAAAAGAGGACCAGAATACACGTGGGAGCTTGAATCAGAAATGCAAAGGAAATATCCACACTTGTTCCAGTAGACCTCGAGGACGAGTTCTAAAATAAGGTGGGGAGGATATAACAACCCTTCAAAATATTTCTGACACCCCTAAATCTAGTTAAAGTATCCTTATATGTCTTAAAAATACGATTATATGTGTACATGTTTAAAAATAACTAAACATAGGTAGGCAACTAGATATGACATCAAATCTAACATAAAATTTAAAGTCATGTATTTCATTACCTCCACAGATAAAGCAGCCCTCCCGGAACCTTTAAAGTGACCCTAAACGCTCCTAAATATACCCCGTATGTAAAAACCGAGCTCGAATACCTTTATTTTTATAAAAATTAAATAAAAACAAGAAAAATAGGTCTCTCGCGGGGCGCGTAAGCCACCCCTTTGACCTTACGCGGGCCGCGACAGCAAGGAGTCAGGGCCGCACCTGGTGCTGCCATGTGTCGTGCAGCGTGTCGAAGCTAGGGTTGAGTCGGACAAGCTAGGGCCTACCCTAGGGAGCCTCGC
Source organism: Helianthus tuberosus (assembly GCA_030545235.1). Taxonomy (NCBI): domain Eukaryota; kingdom Viridiplantae; phylum Streptophyta; class Magnoliopsida; order Asterales; family Asteraceae; genus Helianthus; species Helianthus tuberosus. The sequence goes on along the minus strand of CM060439.1, from coordinate 32,091,209 downwards.
GGGCCGCTTGGCACATTCTACACCTAAGGCGGGCCGCGTAAAACTCGATTTTAGGCACTATAAAGTGGGAGCTCGGGCTTCAGTCTCAAATCGCTCAAAATCTTTCTCTCTCAACGAAATTCTGAATAGTAGGCATAATTTTCAAGTATAATACCCCCCTAATTAACGAAGTTCTGCCTCGATATAAGTATTATAACCCCGGTTACGTATTAGATACGCTGCCCGATTGATCCAGGGTTCCGTAACGGCTGTCGAGGTTCTGCCCGACGTAGTCGTTGGAATGCCGTCTCGAGGAGGGTATTACTAATGTAAATAATGGGTTATTTACTAACATACGTGCATTTGTGTAAATTATAGATAATCACCAGGAAACCCTTACAGAAAACCTAAGACAGCAATGTGAGTAATCCTTCTTTTTGTGTAAACCTTTTTGTGAGTAATCTCCTTTTTGTAAATCGTTTTTACAAAACCTTAAATGTTTTACAATATGATTAAGCAGTGATTGAGTCTTTGTAGTTCTTCAATTACTGCCGGTATGTTGGGGTTTTGTATACAAAATGTGGAACACGTTACCATTGGACAAAGAGTTAGCCAATATGTAATATGACCCACCAGTCAGGATTGACAGTACTGAATGAGTAATTGTGTAGATGTAAACATTGTAATCGCTCTCAATACTGTGTTAGTTGATAAAACTCTTCTTGATTAAACTGGGATTCACTCACCAGTATTTCCCACTGACAAATGTTTTTAAAACGCGATTCAGGTAACAAAATGTAAAAGCCAATTAGAAGAAAGCCAGCTGGAGAGCACTGACGGCTTGGAAAAATGTGGCTATAAAAGTTACCTAAAAGACGATGTTTTAAATTCAATAATATAGGGTTTATCCCTATAAACATGTTGTAGCAAGAAACTTGGGTTTTACCCATGTGGTTATTTATATAAAACATGGTGGTTTTACTCTGATAAACATTTCCTAACTACGGTCCTGATGAAATTTCCGCTGCCAAATTGATAAACAAATGATACCACCAAAACTGGTCTCGCAGCCGCCCGTTCCCGGGACAAATAGGGGGCGGGGTGGCGACATCCAATCCCCATAGAGGAGCCCATGCATGATCTAGTAGGACCCTACCCAGACCTTGACCCTCTAGACCCATATTACGATAATGACCAATACATCAGGGAGATTCTAGAGAATCCATACCCTCAGGAAGAACAGATGCCCCAGTTCCCAAACCCAATACCAGCATCTGCACCACCCATGAGCACTGAGAATGTGCAAGAACTCCGAACTTTTGGTGAGTAGGTTTTAGAAGAAAGTGAGAGGATGAGGCAAATGGGGGAACGACTCGTCTGGAAATATGACGAGCGTAATATTGAATTTTGGATGAACCCTTATCACTAATAATAATAATAATAAATATATATATATATATATATAGGGGACCGCTAAAATGAGAACCACCTCGAGTTGTAAGAACCGTGAGAACTATACCGTACGGGGCGAGGTGGACCAATTTTTTTTCATAAACGTAGATGCGTGTATTATAAACACATTTGTAAAAAAAAAAATTCAAAAAAAAAAATGTCGTGTGTGTAGTTTTGAGCACCACAAGTTTGCGTTTACGGGTACCGTAAATTTAACCGGAAAATTTACGGTACCCGTAAACACAAACTTGTGGTGCTCAAAACTACACACACGATATTTTTTTTTGAATTTTTTTTTTTACAAATGTGTTTATAATACACGCATCTACGTTTATGAAAAAAAAATTGCTCCACCTCGCCCCGGATCAAAAAGTTCTCACGGTTCTTACAACTCGAGGTGGTTCTCATTTTAGCGGTCACTTATATATATATATATATATATATATATATATGTGTGTGTGTGTGTGTGTGTGTGTGTGTATGATGAAAAAAAATTTATATATATTATAATAATAATATATGGTAGTATAGACCATTTTGTGGTTGGTGATGCATATTAGTATTGTATTTTAATTCCAGTTGTATTTGTAATAAATACAGATGCTTACTATAAAATAGAGTAAGTCGCAATGTTCGACGATTTTGGATCAACATGATTGTTGTGTGATTGGTGCATTGGATATTTTTGTACGATATTAATACTTAGTAATTGTTTAAAATCCAGATGGCCGACGCAGCAAATCAGGAAAACCAGAATAATGAAAATCAAATAAATAACAGTGAAATTCGACACATTGTAAGCCAAGGAATTAGGAATGCCATGCCAGCTATTATCCAAAATGTTAGGGACGCGGAAAATAATAATAAAAGTGGTAATGGGAGTAGGCGAACCCATACTGAACTTAGTCACAGCATGCACAATGGACCCATTTTTCAAATGCCAATCCCAAAAAGAAGAACCATGTCTTATGGTTGTTCTTACAAAGAATTCTAGTCCTGTAAACCAATAGAATTCTCTGGCAATGAAGGGCCCATTGCAGCTTTACGTTGGATAGAAAAGACTGAGGCAGTCTTAAAAATAAGCAAGTACGTAGAAGAAGATAAGATAATGTTTGCTTCCAATCTGTTTAAAAATGCAGCTTTAGAATGGTGGAACACTATCCTCCAATCTAGAGGAAGTGACAGGGTTTATGGTATGGAATGGAACGAGTTTAAGGATACGATAGAAATGAAATTATGTCCTCCTAATGAAAAGGAACATATAGCAAATAAATTCTTAGATCTAAGAATGACTGGAGTAGATAGTAAGGGTTACACTACTACATTCTTTGAGTATGCTAGAATAGTGCCAACCCTAGCATCACCTGAACCAGTGTTAATTTCCCGTTACATCTGGGTATTAATTAGTGAAATTAGGCATGTAGTTAAGGGAGCTAGAGCACAAACCATAGAAGAAGCAGTAGAACTAGCTAATACCTTGACAGATGAACTGGTACGTACTCAAGACGAAAATCAGAGGAAGAACCTAGCTCAAAAGCTTACCCAGGAATTTCGCTACGGTAATTCCAACCGTGGGAAAAATGTAGGTTCTACTTCTACACCTTATTGCAAATATTGCAAAAGGAAGCATTCTGGGGGATGCTCCATATACTGCAATTTCTGCAAAATATCTGGACACAAGGAAGAAGACTGCAGGAAGAAACCCACTAATAAGATATGCTACAATTGTGGAGAACAAGGTCACATCAAGCTTAATTGTTCGAAATTAGCTCCAGCAACAAACAATAAAACTACTAAGAATGCTAGAACATTTGTTCTGACTGCAGAAGAAGCCAAAATGATCCCGGACGTAATTGCCGGTACGTTTTTAGTTAATGATGTTTTTGCCAAAGTATTATTTGACTCTGGTGCAAACCAAAGTTTTATTAATACTTCATTTTGCAAACTTCTCAATCAACCATTAACTAAACTTCAACAAGAATGTTTAGTAGAAACAACAAATGGAGAGACCATTAAGATTACCGAAATCTTGCAGGGAGCAAGAATAGAATTTCTAAATCAAAAGTTTATTGCAAACCTTTACCCAATGAATCTGGCAGGATTTGATGTTATATTAGGAATGGATTGGTTAATAGCCAATAAAGCCAGTATTCTATGTGATCAAAAGTCAATACATGTAAACTCACCAAAAGGTGAAAAGATCACAATTAAAGGAGACAAGCCAACTAGATCCACAAAATTCATCTCTGTAATGAAAACAGCAAGTTATGTTAGAAAAGGATCACTAGTGCATATGATTTCTATAATCATTAACACTAAAGGAAATGAATTAAAAGATACCCATGTAGTATCTCAATTTTCAGATGTATTTCCAGAAGAGTTACCAGGACCACCGCCAGACAGGGAAGTTGAATTCAGAATCCACCTACTACCAGGAACAACGCCAATTGCCAAAGCACCTTATCGTTTGGCACCTACAGAAATGCAAGAATTAAAGAAACAACTGGACGAACTGTTGGAGAAAGGATTCATACAGCCAAGTTCATCGCCGTGGGGAGCACCAATATTGTTTGTTAAGAAAAAGGACGGGTCAATGCTTATGTGCATTGATTACCGTGAATTGAATAAATTCACGATAAAAAATCGGTATCCATTACCAAGGATCGATGATTTATTTGATCAATTACAAGGAACTCGATTTTTCTCGAAAATCGATTTACGTTCAGGATATCATCAATTAAAGGTACAGGAAGAGGACATTCCTAAGACCGCATTTAGAACTAGGTATGGCCATTATGAATTTACTGTCATGTCATTCGGTTTAACCAATGCCCCAGCCGCATTTATGGATATGATGAACGGAATATGTAAGCCATATTTGGATAAGTTCATAATTGTCTTTATAGATGATGTTCTCATTTACTCACAGAGTAAAGTGGAACATGCATCGCATCTGCATGCACTCCTAAATTTGCTAAGAAAAGAAAAGCTTTATGCAAAGTTTTCTAAGTGTGAATTCCGGTTAGAACAGGTACAGTTTCTTGGACATTTAGTTAACCATGAAGGAATTCATGTGGATCCTATCAAGATCGAGGCAATTACCAAATGGAAAACCCCTGAGTCACCAACCGAAGTTAGAAGTTTCTTAGGACTAGCCGGTTATTATAGAAGATTCATCCAAGATTTTTCTAGAATAGCAATTTCCTTAACTAAGCTAACCTGTAAATCTGTTAAGTTTTAATGAGGATCAAAACAAGAAGAAGCTTTTAGAATCCTTAAGCAAAGATTAACCAACGCACCCATATTAGCATTACCAGAAGGAACTGAAGATTTTATAATATATTGTGATGCTTCTAAGTTAGGTTATGGATGTGTATTGATGCAACGTCAAAAGGTTATAGCTTACACATCTAGACAACTTAAGAATCATGAAGAAAATTATACAACCCATGATTCGGAATTAGGAGCTATAATTTTTGCCCTGAAAATTTGGAGACATTACCTTTATGGAAGTAAGTTTACCATTTTTACTGATCATAAGAGTTTAAGATATGTTTTCGGACAAAAAGAGTTAAATATGAGACAAAGACGCTGGATGGAGATACTAAGTGATTACGATTGTAATATCCAGTATCATGCAGGAAAAGCTAACGTAGTAGCCGATGCTTTAAGTCGAAAATATCACGAAAAGCCAAAGAAAGTATGTTCTCTTAAATTAAATCTGCCGATAGATTTAAACGAACAGATTAGAAAAGCACAGGAATCAGTAATCAAGGATGATACTGAGAATTTGAAAAGAATGATTAAGGAATTAGAACAAGGAACCGATGGAATTTGGAGATTCCATAAGAAAAGAATCTGGATACCTAAACTAGGAAACCTACGCCACCATATATTAGAAGAAGCCCATAAGTCTAAATATACCATGCATCCTGGAAATGATAAAATGTATCAAGACTTAAGAAAGAATTTCTGGTGGATAGGAATGAAAAAGGATATAGCAGCTTATGTTGCCAAGTGTCTAACTTGTTCACAGGTCAAAGCTGAACACCAGAAACCCTCAGGTTTGTTACAGCAATTGGAAATGCCTGTATGGAAATGGGAATTAATAACAATGGACTTTGTTACCAAATTACCCAAGACACGAAAAGGTAATGATACAATCTGGGTGATTGTAGATAGACTAACGAAATCTGCTCATTTCTTACCAATGAAAGAGACCTTTAGTATGGAACAACTAGCCAAGTTGTACGTAAATGAAATAGTTTCATTACACGGTATTCCTTTATCGATTGTTTCTGATAGAGATAGCCGTTTTACTTCTCATTTTTGGACAAGTTTCCAAAAAGCAATGGGAACCAAGCTAAATCTAAGCACAACTTATCATCCTCAAACGGATGGACAAAGTGAAAGGACAATTTAGACAATGGAAGATATGCTTAGAGCTTGTGTAATTGAATTTGGAGGAAATTGGGACGATCACTTACCATTAATAGAATTTTCTTACAATAACAACTATCATACCAGTATCAATGCTGCACCATTCGAAGCACTCTATGGACGAAAGTGCCGAAACCCAGTCTGTTGGGCAGAAATTGGAGAAAAAAAATTATTTGGACCAGAGATAATACAAGAAACAACAGATAAGATTATTCAAGTCCAGGAACGACTAAAAGTAGCACGCGATCGTCAGAAAAGCTATGCGGATAATAGACGAAAACAATTGGAATTTCAAGTAGGAGACAAAGTCTTATTAAAAGTTTTTCCTTGGAAAGGAGTGGTAAGATTCATCAAAAGAGGAAAGTTAAGCCCCAGGTATGTTGGACCCTTTGAGATTATTAAAAGAATAGGACCAGTAGCCTATCAGCTACAACTGCCAGAGGAAATGGCAGGAATACATGATGTATTTCATGTATGTAATCTAAAAAAGTGTTTAGCCGATGAATCACTAATAGTACCTCTTAAGGATATAGAGGTAAATGAGAAGCTTAAGTTTATATAAAAGCCTCTACAGATTGAAGACAGGAAAGTCAAGAATCTCAAACACAAGAGACTGATACTAGTCAAAGTTAAATGGGACTCCAATAGAGGACTAGAGTACACGTGGGAGCTTGAATCAGAAATGCAAAGGAAATATCCACACCTATTCCAGTAGACCTCGAGGACGAGTTCTAAATAAGGTGGGGAGGATATAACAACCCTCCTAAAATATTTCTAACACCCTTAATATATTTAAAGTACTCCTATACGTCCTAAAATACACCCCATGTACGGAAATCGGTCTTAAATACCCTTATATAATTAAAAATAAAATAAAAAACAAAACTTCAGAGGTGCTCGCGGGACGCGACGCCCATAGCTGCCTCCGTCACGGGCCGCGACGAGCTAGGCCACCAGGACACCTCCGGTGCCGCCACGTGTCGCAACCGTGTCGAGTCTAGTGTCCGAGTCAGCCAAGCTAGGGCCTACCCTAGCTGGCTTTGTGGGCCACGAAGCTCTCCTGTGTCTCCGTCGCGGGGCGCGACAGCGTCGGCGAACAGCCCTATATAAGAAGGCCCTCAGTCTTCAGTTTACGTCGCTCATTTCCCACAATTCTCTCTCAATTTCTATATAGTATAAGCTATACTCGGGCATTATACCCCCTAAATAACGAAGTTCTGCCCCGTTGTAAGTATTATAACCCTGGTTACATATTAGATACGCTGCCCGATTGATCTAGGGTTCCGTAACGGCTGTCGTGGTTCTACCCGACGTAGTCGTTGGAATGCCGTCTCGGGGAGGGTATTACTAATGTAAATATTGGGTTATTATACTAACACACGTGCATTGTTTAATTAATAGATTATAACCAAGAATCCACCAAGAATAGTCTAAAGTAGCAATGTGAGTAATCTCCTTTTTGTAAACCTTTTTACCAACTGTTTTTACAAAACCTTAAATGATTTACAATGTGATTAGCAGTGATTGAGTCTTTGTAATTCTTCAATTACTGCCGGTATGTTGGGGTTTTGTATACAAAATGTGGAACACGTTACCATTGGACAACGAGATAGCCAATGTGTAATATGACCCACCAGTCAGGATTGACAATACTGAATGAGTAATAGTGTAGAAATAAACATTGTGATTGCTCTCAATACTGTTAAAAGATAAATGCTTCTTGATTAAACTGGGATTCACTCACCAGTATTTCCCACTGACAAATGTTTTTAAAACGCGTTTCAGATAACAAAATGTGAAAGCCAATTAGAAGCCAGCTGGAGAGCACCGAAGGCTTGGAAAAATGTGGCTATAAAAGTTACCTAAAAGACGATGTTTTAAATTCAATAAATTAGGGTTTATCCCTATAAATATGTTTGTAATAGAAACTTGGGTTTTACCCATGTGTTTATTAATATGAAAATGTGGTATTTTACTCTGATAAAATATTTCCTAACTACGGTCCTGATGAAATTTCCGCTGCCAAATAATGATAAACCACCGATACCACCAAATCTAAGTTCACGTCTGTCTGATCCCAGGAGTTAGGGGCCGGGGGTTGCGACAGTTTTCCAGGTTGGTTACACCGTTTTCGTCGCTGCATCTGTTGTTTCTCTTGTTAGTGTTAGATCTATACTTTTTTATAGTTTTAAAAGATGTTTTCTATGTTCCAGCGTATAATGTCAACTTGTTGTCTATTCATAGGTTAGCTAGGGATAATCAATTAAATGTAGTGTTTAATGAAGACAATTGTGTATTACAGGATTCCAAATCAAGGAAAGTCCTGGTGATTGGTAGTCAAGATAGTGGTTTGTATTTTGTTGGTAATAATGGTAATTCTGTAAATGTTTGCTTCAATAGTTTTATTAAGTCTAACTTGTGGCACAATAGATTAGAGTATCCATCTGATCAAGTTTTAGCTGTGTTAAAAGAGAGTTTTGATGTGAAAAATAGTTGAACATGGGCCTTGTGATGTGTGTCATAGGGCTAAACAGGTCAGGGTACCATTTCCATTAAGTGAACATAAAACAAAATCTATAGGTGACTTAGTGCATCTAGATTTGTGGGGCCCTTATAAGATAACAAGTTATGAAGGGTATAAATATTTTCTTACAGTTGTGGACGATTTTTCTAGAACTGTGTGGTGTTATTTCTTGTCTAATAAAACTGAAGTTTTTGAGAATTTGAGTAGTTTTTATGAACTTGTTCTTACATAGTTTAAGAAAAAAGATAAAGATGTTTAGAAGTGATAATGAAGCAGAGTTTGTTATTAATCAAATGACTTTGTTTTGTAAAGCTAAGGTTATATTACGCCAAACCTCATGTTCCTATACACCACAACAAAATGGTGTGGTGGCAAGGAAACATAGGCATCTCTTGAACACAGTTAGAACCTTGATGTTTCAAGGTGGTTTGCCACTTAGGTTCTGGTCTGACTGTATTCTAACTGTTGTGTATTTAATCAACAGGTTACCATCTTCTGTGTTAGGTGGTAAGAGTCCTTATGAAGTTGTGTTTGGCTTTAAGCCCTCTTTGTCTCATTTGAGGATCTTTGGATGTCTTTGTTTTAGTACTGTATTAACTGAATTAGATAAATTCGCTTATCATGCTGATAAGTGTGTGCTTATTGGTTATTTAAATGTTAAGAAGGGGTATAAATTATGGAGTTTAGATAAGAGTAAATTATGATTTTGGCCCCTGTGGTTGATTCACTTTTACCCTATAAGCCCAAAAAGGAATCTTTTGACATCTATGCCCCCAACTTTATTTTTTCTAACTATTTTGGCCCTTATCACTAACACCATCTAATTACCTAGTTAAATGTTAGTCATGTGCCTCTCACGTGATGTCCATTTATGTCATTTCACCCAAATAAAAATTATCTAGCCCTTTTAAAACCCAAATACACTTAACCTCAAACCCTTCTATCAGAATTCTTCTGATCCTCTTCTCCATCCTAACCCCAAACCCTTCCATCTGTGGTGGGTTCATGACAAAAACAAGCAGGTCCTTTTTCAATTGCTATAAAGATAATTAAAGATCGAGCTTCAAACATGTCAACTGAACAGAGGCAGAAGAGTGAATCTGTTCCGGTGATATAGGTTCCTAAGAACAACAACCATGATCGGTTTGTGAAGGTGCCTCCATCGTTAGAGGAGTTATGCTTGGAAATAATGGTTGAAAATGTGGATGAAATAACGTCACTTGAAAGTGTGCCTGATGTACTTAGACACAAGCTTATGCAGGCACTTCGTGGTTATATGAGGTGCATTTCACTAAAACTTTTGAAGCAATTGATGCTAGTAATCTCACCGTGTAATAAAAAACAATAATCATGATTGTAATAAAAAGAGAATTAAATATTTTTGAAGCAAACTATAATAAGATTGTAATAAAATAAAATGAAAAAAACAAACTTGATCCAATTAATTCAAATAAATCTTTGTTGTTGTATCTTGAAACATAAATGGCGGGTGTTAAATCTTGATTGGTTGATCCAATTAATTCAAATAACAAAACTTGCTTTGGTTCACAAAGTTCTTGCGATGACGGACCAATTGCAGAACTATCCTCAACACCTGCAAAGGAGCAATTTTATTGGCATCCACATTTGAAGATAATCATAGTGGAATTAGGGTTTGGACAGTTCTAAATTGAAGGAGATGGAAGGAAATAAGGGGGTTTTTATTTAAGGGAGGTTAAGTGGGTAGGTGAAATGACATAAATGGACATCATATGAGAGGCACATGATCAAAATTTAACTAGGTAATTGGATGGTGTTAGTGAGGAGGGCTAAAATGGTTATAAAAAATAACGTTGGGGGCACAAATGTCAAAAGATTCCTTTTTGGGCTTATAGGGTAAAAGTGAATTAACCAAAGGGGCCAAAATCATAATTTACTCTTTAGATAATAAAAAGGTGTTTTTTCTAGGGATGTAAAGTTTTATGTAAATGTCTTTCCCTTTAAAACTAAACAGAAAGATAATCAAGAATATCTTGATAATGGAAGTTTAAATCATATTAATTTTTTGATTCATATGGAACAATGTCATCTGAAGTTCCTATAGTACCCAATGATGATGAGGGTACAACTGGTGCTTATGATCACTCCAGTGATGATCAGCAGCCATTGTTTCCCTCTACATCTGCCACTGCCCCTAATGTTGACAATGGTGATCAACATTCAAAGACTGGGCTGATGAGTAGTAGTTTTCAGGGTAACAATGGCGGGGTAGAGGACATTGTAGGATCAAATGTTGAGACCAACCTATCTGAGGGTCAAACTATTAGGAGATCTTCTAGAAATGTGTCTATTCCTAAAAGATTTGATGAATTTGTTGTTGAGGGTAAAGTTAAGTATGGTATTGAAAAGGTTGTTAGTTATGCTAACTTGTCTGTTGATAATATGTGTTTAATTACTTCTTTGAATAAGACTATTGAACCTACTTCTTATAATGAAGCAATAAAAGATTTTACGTGGATAGAGGCTATGAACAATGAGATGGAGGCTCTTTATAGGAATAATACTTGGATTGTTGTTGATTTACCTAAAGGTAGAAAGCCTATAGGTTGTAAATGGGTATATAAAATAAAATACAAAGCTAATGGTGAGGTTAAGAGATATGAAGCCAAATTAGTGGCTAAGGGATTTAACCAGAGAGAGGGTATAGATTTTGGAGAAACCTTTTCTCTGGTAGTTAAAATGGTCACTGTTAGACTTGTTTTGAAACTCGTAGTAAATAATGGTTGGCCATTATATCGGCTTGATATAATTAATGCTTTTCTGTATGGGTCAGTAACAGTAGATGTATATATGACATTACCACAAAGGTATTATACTAATGATAAAACCAAAGTGTGTAAACTTATTAAGTCTCTTTATGGACTTAAACAAGCCACAAGAAAGTGGAATGAAAAACTAACATCAGTGTTAGTTAATATGGGATTTGTGTAGAGTGTGTGTGCTCATTCAATTTATATTTTGCAAAAAGGATGTGTTCTTAGTATTGTTGGTCTATGTTGATGATATTGTTATAACAGGGAATAATTAGACTGAAATTGAAAAAGTTAATAAATGTTTAAGTGATAACTTTCAAATAAAAGATTTAGGATTACTTAAGTATTTTCTTGGAATAGAAGTCTTATATTCTGATGAGTCTATTTATTTGTCTCAAAGGAAGCATTGTTTGGAGTTATTAAATGAGTTTGGTTATTTGGGATGTAAACCTGTTCTCCTATAGAACAAAGTCAAATTGTTACAAGTAAAACCAGTAAAGAACATAAACCTTTGGAAAATGTTAATGGTTTTCAAAAGTTGATCGGAAAGTTAATATATCTGTCTTTAACAAGACCTGGTATAAGTTATGCGGTTCAATTCTTGGGTCAGTTTATGCACAAACCATGCCAATCACACCTGGATATTGCTTTAAGACTATTGAGGTACTTGAAGCAATGCCCAGGTAAAAGAATTATGTTTAGGAAAAATAATGAGTTAGGTCTGCCTGGATATGTTGATTCTGACTGGGCTAGGTGTACTGTGACTAGAAAGTCAGTCACAGGGTTAGGTATATTTCTAGGAGATTCGCTTATCTCTTGGAAAAGTAAAAAACAAAATGTTGTTTCAAGATCCACTACTGAAGCTGAATACAGGGCAATGTGTTCAGCCACTTGTGAAGTTATGTGGGTTTTGAATGTTTTACACGAGTTAAATGTTAAGTGTAATTTACTTGTGAAACTGTTTTGTGATAATAAATATGCTATATCTGTTTCTTTAAACCCAGTTTTCCATGAAAGAACAAAACATTTTGAATTAGACTTGCATTTTCTGAGGGGGAAAAATTGCAAGTGGTATAATTTAACCAAAGAAAATTGCTACTAAAAATCAAGTAGCAGACATTTTTCCAAAATAATTGGGTAATGTTCAACATGATGTTTTATTTGAAAAGTTAGGTCTGCTTGATATGTTTGCTGTATGAATTATAGGGGCATGTTAAAAATATATTGTTACATATTTAATATATAATTCATACATCATATATGGGCTTTGGCTTTACGGACTTATAATTTGTTTACTAGTGGGCCACATAAGTTGTTGGGCTGGTTGTTGAGGTTGTTATAAACAATGTGTTTAGTGTGCGGTGAATATAGTTCAAGGGCTTTACTGAAATTTATAAGGACGTCGAAGACTAAACTACAACTTTCTGAAGGACTAAAGTGTAACTTCTGGATATGCTGGTATATAAAGAAGAAAGAGAGTGGAGCTCATCAGTATGCGTAGATATTTGTTAGGGTTTTCATTTTTCTCTCTGTTCTTTTATTGGTTTGATCTGTTCAGATCTTGTGATCTCAGCTGTTGTACTGTTGGTTGATCATTCAACAGATTATGCTAATCTGTTGAAGTTAATCTATGTATCTTCATAGATCTCATATTTGTGAGATCTAGGGTTCTGTTGGGTGTTTTCTAGGTTGGTTAATAATAAGATTTTGTCACCATTTTTGTCGCTACATCTGTTGTTTCTCTTGTTAGTGTTAGATCTATACTTTTTTACACCCAGTGTCCCATAAATAGCATAACTATTGGTAGGGTCTGGGGGAGGTGGGATGTAGGCAAACCTTGCCTCTATTCTAAGAATAGAGAAGCTACTTCCTAAGAGACCCCCAACTCCAAAACAACCAACAGCCAAATAGATAAAAGATGGATAAGTAAATAGCGTAGCAGTAGTCAGATAAATCATCAGCAAGTAACATATAGGCATAGATACAAGAAAATCATCATATGTTAGGTCTACCTAAAGTGTAAAAGAAATCTAACCCCCCCTCACAAGATAAAGCTAGGAGACGTCCATACCCTTACCTACAAGTCGTTAACCATAATCCTACGTCTCCATGAACTCCTATCCTAAACCATGTCCTCAGAGAGGTGCAACTCTACCTAATCTTGCCTAAGTCGTTCATCCTAAGTCAACTTGGGCCTGCCTCTACTCCTCCTTCCTTCCACTGTCGTGGTTTCCACTACTCTAACTGGTTTCGTCAACTGCTCCTCTTCACATGCCCAAACCATCTCAATCTCCCCTCTCTTAACTTGTCTGATATACTAGCTACTCCTAACCAATCCCTAAAAACCTCACTTCTTATTCGGTCTAACCTCGTGTGGCCACACATCCACCTTAACATCCTCATCTCCGTTATCTCCATCTTGCGCGTTTGTGTTTTCTTGATGGCCTATTATGAACATTATAAGTCTAAGCCCAACTATCTATTATAACACCACGACGATCCAATTCTGACGCACGTTATAAGCACAAGGATAGGAGAGAATAGGATTATGAATTAACTTGTATGAGAATGTTCTAGTTTTCCCTTCTCAATCTTCGTAATCTCATCTCCTTCTTCTTGAATTTAATAGTGAAATCTATGTTGACTAGCTATTGATTCATATACGGATCCATTACTCTAAATTAGTTCATTTCATTGGTGCTTTCATTGATTCGTCTGCATCGATGGCGGACGAAATGCTAATCCTTGAAATCATCGCTAACATTTGAACCATGCTCGAGATTAATGATCGGATGCAATATACTATACAACGTATGGCTACAACATTGGATGAACAACAATCAACAATTAGCCAATTGAAGGGTCAAAATGATGATGTGTTTGGTTTCAATGAAGGTGGGCTTTAGACTAATGTTCCTCTGAATTCTGGTTCAATCGAATCTGAAAATGCAATTCTCACTCATCCGTCAGGTGTGTTGGAGTCCTCGCTGTACCCTACTCCAATACCGTCATTTGACGATTCACATCCAGATCCGAACGATTCTAGTGGCGAGATTGATTTGTTTGGTGATTCACATCCTGCTCAAAACGAGTCAGATTCCGAGCATGACACCTTCACAAGCGGTGTTAATTTACCGGATTCTGTAGAGGACTTGGCCCTAGGGATCACTCTTGCAACTTCCATTGGCGATTCAGATGTGGCTCGTTCTAGTCGCCCTGCTACTGGAATGTTCGAGGTGGATCTGAGTTTCTCACAACCTCGCCCCACTCTTCTTTCTAAGAAGGTCAATCTGAATTATAGGGATAATTTGGGTCTCGGATTATCGGTTTCTAATCTTTTCATTTCAATAGTTCCTATTCAGATATCCCCTCCAAAACTTAATGTTACAGATGTTTATATAACGCATAGATCGAGTTTTGATGCTCAATTGCCAGGGATGAATTTGGTTTGTGTTACTAAACCGTTTCATATTTTTACACTTTCTCTTAGTGGGCTTAGTATGGTTTTGTGTGAGTTTGGTTCTTCAATTTTAGTTAATCCAGGCGTATTCATTCCTCAGTTGTATTTTTTGAGTGATGATCCAAAACCACCTGATCTGTATACCACCTTTGGTTTTGATCCTGGTGTGCTTTTTTATCCTACTATTTCAGTTGGGACCATCTATTTGGCTCCGTGTCACAACCAATCCAACCGTGAAGTTATGGTTGTTAGTACTCACAATAAAAAATATGTCAGATGCATCTGTACGATTATCAAGCTAGATTTTGTATTTGTTCCGTGATGTTTGAGATACTCTGGATGGCCACACTCTTCATTTGTGTTGGGTTGGTAGTCATAACCATACAACCACACTTGCATTTACTACTGTTGGGTTATTCGGTTTGTTTACGAGTTACAGTTCGGCATGTTATCGGTCACGGTTCACATGTAGTGTGTTGTCCATGAATGGTTTACGTGCATGGCTGGACATTTGTGTTTTATATATAGTTTATTTAATAGTTTAAATTAGACTTAGTAACTAGTGAATTAGACTTGGTAAGTAGTTTGACCGAATTTCTTGGAAGTGCACGTTACAAAGCTGCATGTTGAGTTGAAGAGTGGGTCATCCCTGTTACCGGTTCTTAAGGATTAAGTTTAGGTTTTTATTGTTTTAGATATACCCACGTTTGTATTTTGTATGGCTATTTAAAGCCTCTTTTTTTATTGATAGAGTAACCCTTTTTAACAAGAATTAGCAGCTTTCTTTTCTCGTTCATATTTGCAAACCTTCTCGTTCTTTTAGTTATCCATCTTCACATATATTACATATAAATACGTGAGTTATAGTGTGTGTGTGAGTGTGTGAAGTGGGACCTGAACCAACATTTGGTATCAGAGCCTAGGGCTCGAGAAGCGGGTTTGAAGATCGGAGGAAGCCTCCGCCGCCGGCGGGTGTGTCGGTCGGTGGAGGGCAGGCGTAAAAGAAGGGCTGTTCTGGAACTGTGTTGCAGCGTTAGACGGAAGCGTTAAGGTGTTTCGGTAGGCCGTTGTTGTGGTAGACGTACCGGTTAAGACGACGGGGGTGACCGGTGATAAACACTTGTGTTCCGTGGCTGTTAGTGGTGATGAAAGAAGGAAGAATGGGGCTGTTCGGATGTTAGTTGCGGGTTTGCGCAGCTGTTATACAACGGTGACAACAGCAGAATGTTTTGCGGAAGCCTTGATCGGATTGTTCGTGATAAGAGGAGACCGGTGTAGTGCGTGAAAAGCAGGCAGAATGGATCCGTCAAAGCAGGTGGCTTTGGATTCGTCTCGTTTGGCAAGGTAAGAAAACGAAAGAAGCGGGTGGCTTGTTTTCTTTGTCGGTGGAGAGCCTCTTGAACAAGGGTGATCGGAAAAAGGTTGAAAGGAAAGGAAGAACACGGTGGTGACATTATGGCGTTGGAGTTCAATCGGGTGGCTTTGGATGTGACCGGGGAGAGGTCGTCGATCCGTGATGAGTCAAGATGTTAATGAACGTGTGTCCAACGGGATGCCATGTGACATGTTACAAGCGTGGTGTTTTTTTTATTCGGGTTGAACCGAGACATTGGACGTGATCGAGGTGAAGATTGGGTGTCCGTTAGATGTCATAGTGGTTCGAAACCGAGGTGATTCGGTGCTGCAGTGACGGGTGTGGACAAACCGATTAAGGGGGTGATTGTTGGGTTATTCGGTTTGTTTACGAGTTACAGTTCGGCATGTTATCGGTCACGGTTCACATGTAGTGTGTTGTCCATGAATGGTTTACGTGCATGGCTGGACATTTGTGTTTTATATATAGTTTATTTAATAGTTTAAATTAGACTTAGTAACTAGTGAATTAGACTTGGTAAGTAGTTTGACCGAATTTCTTGGAAGTGCACGTTACAAAGCTGCATGTTGAGTTGAAGAGTGGGTCATCCCTGTTACCGGTTCTTAAGGATTAAGTTTAGGTTTTTATTGTTTTAGATATACCCACGTTTGTATTTTGTATGGCTATTTAAAGCCTCTTTTTTTATTGATAGAGTAACCCTTTTTAACAAGAATTAGCAGCTTTCTTTTCTCGTTCATATTTGCAAACCTTCTCGTTCTTTTAGTTATCCATCTTCACATATATTACATATAAATACGTGAGTTATAGTGTGTGTGTGAGTGTGTGAAGTGGGACCTGAACCAACAACTACATGTGCGCAACATTATGTTCTTATGCGCATGGGTGATAGTTTGTTTTCTACACATTTTAGACGAGATATAATGCCTTATGCAAGTCATTTGTTGGGAAACATCACCACCGATTTACCCATCCCGGCTAGACCTCCACATGCAATTCCAGATACTCCTATTTTTTGGCTGATGATACGGAACCACCAGACCTTGATTGTGATTTTGGTACGGGTAACTCACCTGTTGATATAAATAGGTTTGCTAAGTTCGTTGTTGGCTCGAGGCTAAAATTTGAGGCTAAACTGAGAGGGATTCACTTTGGTTTTATTCTTGAACAAAATTTTTATTGACATGCTTTATTTGTATGGGGTTATTATGATCCTCAACCCAATTGGTACATGGGTACAACCTGATTCAATCATATAAACCACCATTGAATATTTAGAGTGGTCCTCTCACTATGGTCGAAGCTCAGATCATGTTAAAATGGGTAAACTTATTCTCTACATTGTACACTTTGTCTATGCTTTCATCTTTCCAACAAAACTGCTCTACGCACCAACCGTAGAGACAAAATGGTGGGAAAATGAGCTCAAATATAATTTCTTTAAACACCTTAATATGATTTCAATTCTAGTAGCTTATGAGGTGATTATGCTGTTTTGTAACTCGGATTTGGTACCGCTTCCTGTTGTTCTTGCTCACATAGTGCAGCTTATAAAGCATCATATTGGGGTGTTATGGTGTGCACTACTTGTTTATTTATCTCGATTTAAAACTAGCCAATTATGCACAAGATGTTCGGGAAGTTCATACAACTAGCACTTCTCTTTAGGTGCTTGAGTTTCAAGTTGGCGATAATCGTCTTGGTTGGAAAGGCGGAACTACCATTTTAGTCTCTTACTTTGATGAAGACGTTCTCAAACAACCACCCAACTCCTACACATTTCTTACAACAAACACTAACGCAACCGAGGTGGAGCCATTTACAATTGAAATTCACAAGCCGGAATTTGGTTTTTTTCCCGGTACTACTTATGTTGCACAACCTTATTTTCATGGGCTATGGTGGTGGTTCTTTACTAGGTCAACCCTGCATAAAGAAAATGGCATTGATAAATATGATATTAGCAATGGGGTTGTTTGATTTAGACCTTATCAACCTGTTCAAGTCTCCATGTTTCAGAAACCACTAGTTATTGCAATATACAATTTCAACAGGGAGCCTATTTTAATATTATCCAACATAAGAATAATGTATAGAGTTGATCTTGTTGATGGTTCTACACTTACAATTAAGAGGCTCAACACTTGTAAGATTCATGCATGACTTCGTCGCATTGGTGTTCCGTTTGGCAACCTTAGTGCAATTTTACTTCAACAGGCCACTTTCAGTTATGAAACTTGTGGCAATATTTGTCCTCTACATGCTGGTGGAATAAGGAGTTTCGGTTGTGGTGACTCCGTATCGTTGACCAGCTGGTTGACCGAGGTATCATAAGCTATGGAGTTGGGCTTAATCGCATGTTATTTTGCTTAACCATCACAGACTTTTACCTTTTTTACGCATGTAATGGGTTCCGAATCACCGTTATGATGACACTCGGAGATTATAAGTCGACGATTGATTCCATTTGTATAGAAATTGTGTTCTTTCATGACACAAAAATTTTAGTTTCAAAGTGGTTCGATCTGCAAATGATACCCCGTCGTTCCATTGCGTATATAAATGTGGGAGCACTAGAAGCAGGTGACAGTAACGATTACGTGTTTGACTTTGCCAGGATGTTTCAGCCGAAAGTGCTACTAAGTGCAGTTTTACTTGTACTTAATAGACCAACATGGGGCACCAATGGTGTTTTGGTAAGTGATTTTGTGTTATTTCCTGATGTGCACTTTATATCCATTTGTTAAACTTGGGTACAGGATCAGAAAGATGAATTCAAACGAGATTCACAAGCTACTTCTATTAATTTTTGTGAATTAATAAACTTGATTACAAGGACTCAATATTTAAAGACTAAACATCCTAGGCTAATACGAATTCCATTTCTTCTCTAACTCAAATACTAAATAATACTTATCTAAACAAATAATAATAAAACTAATACTGATAGATAATTCAAATAATATAAATAACTGTAATTATTATTTTACTCGTTTAGTCCTTTGACTTAATATCTTCTCTAAACCACCCCCTGAAATCGTCCGTACCTCCCTAGTTGATGTTGTAATTTTATCACTCTCTCTCAACATCAACTTTCATAAGTCTCCTTCTCAATCTTGACTTATTCTGTCTCGATCTAACGCCCTATATTCAGTAAACACATGATCACCATTGACATCTTCAGTAGGCACACTGTCATTATCGTCCTTGGATACAACATCATTACCGGTACTAACATTACTTCATCTTGCAGTCACAACGCCACTTCATCCTTAAGAACCTGAGCGACACACGCTTAGACTTGGCTGAAAATGTGTTTTCATCTAGATTCGATTGGTAGTCACGGACTATTTGACCCTTTTGATAGGACTTCAAGAGGCCCTCGAACGCCTTTCAAGTAGCACTCGAACTATCCTTCAAACCCACTTCAATCAAACCTGTGAACTTGACGAATAACAGAATTTAATCAGCTGGAAGAAGGGATACTTGTCAATTGCCTTCAATCGAATTGAATCAAAGGGTTCACCAAGATCTGTTCGAGATCTTTTACCACTGCATTTGAGCAAGTCTTCTTCTTTTGTTCAAGTTACTACCCCGACACACGGTGATGGCAACTCATCATTGAAACTTTCAAAATCAAACACTAGTTTTCAATAAGTTCGAACTGATCGATCTTGATAACTGAGAGAACCTTAACCGAGAGAACTTTTGACCGAGAGAAGGGTAAACAATTCCGACAACCTTCAACTCAATGAGCATCGAAACTAAGTTGACACACAAGTTAGATGCAACCAAAAATATTAGATCCCGTAACTTAGTCTGAAACACTCGAACTTACTACCACGTTTGCGGTTCTATTCTGGTAGCCACTACCACCACCCTCCGGTGTTATCTTGCCCCTATTTTCAGTACCGTAATACCACCAATGCAGCTTCTAAACATCAAGATTTGTTCCTGTACCGTACTCCATAACTTGGTCTTGAAACCGATCTCAAAACGCCCAACGTGCTATCTCCCTCGTTGCACTTTTTTGTTGCTAAAACTTTCGAGCATTACCTGTTTAGTTGACCATGCTTTATGGATCTGAACCATAATAGATACCATTATGGCATTGAATCAATGTTCACTCTTTGATACCATTCTGTCCAATCATATTCCCTAATCTTTGGTAATTATCCACGTCCACTATATAACTAATATGAGGTAACATACATTATCTCCATCCAATTTAAAGCCACAAAAGTCAACAGAACTGTTTAAACCTTTTTTATCATCGATAGTTACAAAACAAATTTCATGCTTCATCCTCCAAAGCATTAATTCCTTTCTTTAAGTCGATTTCACCTAAACAAAATCCACTGACAAGATATGGAAATTCCAACGCAACCAAGAATAAGAAAAAGAAGACCCCCTAATTGTCGATGCTCTTCGATTATCGATCTAGACCGTTGTCTTTTGCCACGTACGTTAACCCCTTTAACGGAAAACGATTCTCAAAACGCTAAGTAGCTCTGATACCACTTGTTAAACTTGGGTACAGTATCAGAAAGATAATACAAACGAAATTCACAAGTTGCTTCTATTAATTTTTGTGAATTAATAAACTTGATTACAAGGACTCAATATTTAAAGACTAAACATCATAGGCTAATACGAACTCTATTTTTTCTCTAACTCAAATACTAAACAATACTTATCTAAACAAATAATAATAAAACTAATAGTGATAGATAATTCAAATAATAATTAAATAACTTTAATTATTATTTTACTCGTTTAGTCCTTCGACTTAATATCTTCTCTTGACCACCCCTTGAGATCGTCCGTGCCTCCCTAGTTGATGTTGTAATTTTATCATATTCTATTGGGCTGGTAGGTGGGATTGACAGAGCCGGCCCTGAGAATTCGTGTACCCTGTTCGAGTTTGAAAAAACATGCCCTTAGGCCTTTACGAAATTTGGTATTGAGCTCACTAAAAGTCTAAACCTAATGTCAATGGGCTAATAATAATAAATCTAAACCATAAGAATGGTTTTGAAAGTGAGGCTATGTTGATGTTTATACGTGTATACCCTATTAAAAAAATATTTTAACATATACTTATCGAGGTTTTTTTCATAAAAAACGTGCCCTTCGAAATATTAGGCCCTGGCCGGTGGTCCTCCCCGCCCACCCCCAGGGCCGGCCATGTGGGATTCGACTCAAGTTTTGGGTGATTATGCATGTTCCTCGTCCATTTGCGACTTTATCATCAAGGTTTAATAATAACGGGAATTTGTTAGCTGGGCATGTTAATTCTGGTTCACTCATTCTAAAGGATGATTACAGAGTAAGACTAGGACTGGTTGACTTTAGATTGCCTAGAACTTTGAGTACCAATTCTGGTCAACCAAATGACATTAGTTTTATTCAAGGTGATACGTATGGTATTGGTGTCAGGCTCATGGTATTGGCAACTCTAGAGGGGTTCGAGGATTATCTCGTATATCGTTATTTCATAGCCCACTGGTTAAAACGAGCTACTCGGGAAGACAAGTCTCAATCATCCAAACCACATCCTAACTTTCACCTTGAGGACAAGGTGAATTTGAAACGGGAGAGTAATGTTATGAACATTATAAGTCCAAGCCCAACTATCAATTATAACACCATGATGATCCAATCAAGTAGCCCATTAGTCAAAGCCCAACAAGTAAATAATCGGATATGAGAGAATAGGATTATGAATTAACTTGTATGAGAATGTTCTAGTTTTTCCATCTCAATCTTTTCTGTAATCTCATCTCCTTCTTCTTGAATTTAATAGTGAAATATGTGTTGACTAGCTATTGATTCATATACGGAACCATTACTCTAAATTAGTTCATTTCATGGCCCAACAATCTGTCGCGTATAACATAGCCGGTCTATATATGTATATCTCAATACGATGCTGTTATGGACTGCTTATGTATGCCATCGAAAAACTTGCTCGAACCATCAAATTAAAAATGGAAATACTTCAACGTACATTATGTACGATGAATTTCATTGGTCATACGTTGTATGTTCTAACCGCACTTCTATATATAGACTTACCCAAACCAAATAACACAATTTCATCCTTTAAATACAAGAACATTGACCCAATTAACTTTGTTTAATTTCCTTGAACGTGAAAATATATTTATCTCTACCTCCTGTGATTGATTCCGTGATCATACCATCATAGATTCATCAATCACGGTGGTCGATCGATAGATAATATTTTCATATTAATCAATCGCGATTCTCAAACGTTTATCGTTATATATATTGTACAAAATTTATATAACACATAAACATATTAGATATATAGAGATCAATATTATCATGGGGAAGGATAAGGAACACCATGATATCGAAACAGGAAAGAATTACCCGAACCAAATGGAAGATCCACAGCTTCGTTGGGGATTCATTCGGAAAGTTTATTCGATCTTGACATTACAACTGTTGTTAACTGTTGCCATAGCCAGTATAGTAGTCGTTACGCCCCGAATCAACCAGTTTTTCCATACTCGAGCCGGTTTGATTACGTACATCATCATTGCCGTATGTACAATGATAAGTAAGGAACTCCATTGCTTTTTTTTTTTTAAATTCCACTAATACCTTATTAACTAAGGGATCATGTGTATCATTGTTTGTGATTAGGGTGTAAACGAGCCGAGCCCCTTGTGAGTTAATCAAGATTGGCTAGCTAAAAACTTAATCAATTAGCTTAAATGAGCATGAGCTCTACTTATGGAACTCGAGCTTGTTCGCAAACTTAAATGAACCTATTATTATTATTATTATAATTTTATTAAATATATATTTATATTTATAATTATTATTATATAAATTTATGATAAAAATAATTAAATAATATACATGTAATGAATTTATAAAAAAAAATTACAAATATATAAAAAAAAGTTATAACGTATATACATTAATAAATAAATAAACAAGCCAAACTCGAACTTAAAAAACTACTCATGAACAGAGCTTGAGCTCTCGTATGTTAAATGAACCGAGCTCGGCTCAACTGGCTTACACCCCTATTTACGCTTGGCAGATAGTCTTTTAAGAGTTAATGATTGGAAACTAGTGCAGCAAGTCCCTATGGTGCTTTGCATGCATCTTTTATTACTATGTTTACGAAGAAGCCATTGAGCATTTTGTTTATTTCTTTTTGTTGAATTTTCAGTTGCTTTGCTGATGAGCCTCTTCATGAATCGCCACCCTCTAAACATGATCATGTTGGGCTTGTTTACTGTGGCCTTTTCTATTATGGTTGGTGTTTCTTGTGTGTTCTCTAAAGGTAACGAAGAATATTGGACACTCTCTTTTATTCAATCTTGGGTGTTCAAAAACCTTTAAAACCAATCAAACCGTCCAAAAGAAGAAAATTGTTCGGTTTGAAATGATACGGTTCAGTTTTGACGATTTAATGTTTAAAACTAGGAACTGGCTGTGTAATTGTGTAAACCAAACCAAACCGACATGGTTGAGCCGGCCCAGTTAAACCTTCAAAAATGCCAAACCAGTTTGTTTGGTTGCCATTTTCTAAAACCGAAGTAAGCCTTTTCGGCTTAAGCTATCATCAAAACCGGACTGTAAACACCCTTATATCGATCGTAACTAGCATTTACATAGCACAAATGACTTAATATCATAAAATATTTGATCTCTCACAGGGAAGATCATACTGGAAGCCAGTCTTTTGACTACAATATTGGCGGTCAGCCTCACCCTCTTCACATTCTGGGCAGCTAAAAGAGGATATGACTTCAACTTCCTTGGGCCATTTTTGTTCTGTGCACTCATTCTCATAATTGTCTTCAGCTTGATTCAGGTATGATACATATAAAACTCGCCTTAACAGTTTCTTACGCGTATTCATTCAACTTTTCATCGATTTTATATGATTGAAACATATGTTTAACTAACAATCTGTTGGCAACAGATCTTCTTCCCTATGGGAAGCTTGGTGAGAATGATAATATCATTTGTGGTGGCACTTATATACTGCGGCTTCATCATATACGATACAGATAACCTGATAAAACGCTGCAGCTACGACGAATATGTCATTGCTGCAGCCATGCTTTACATTGACATGATACAATTGTTTATCGCAATGCTTCAAATTTTGGGTATCATCGATGATTAGAGGGTGTTGCACGCTGTTACGTTGTAATGAGAGATTTGTTGATGTGTGATCAAATTTTTTTTCAAATGATCTATGATCAATCTAGTAAGGTTATATGTCAGCATGTATTAAAGTTGAAACTATTGTAATTGTGTGTAATATGTATACTAAAATTATCAGTTGTAATGTATATTAAATTTGAAATTCCTACCAATTTATTTATGAGGAACTGAAATTATAATAGTAGTAGTAGTTTTTAGTGTTTAATCAGAAACCATTTTCCAAGAAAATCACTTCTGTCGGAAATTTGTCAATAATAGTTGTATCTTACGCATTTATGATGAATACTTGCTGTTTGTTTAGCTCTTAATGAGGCTTTTAATGGTTCAGACCTCTTACTGGTTCAACACTTAATGGTTCAGGCTGTTTGTTTCACGAGCAGATGTCTGAACGATTCAGACATTTTCCTCTGAATGGTTAAGCATTATATTGAGTCTAAATGGTTAAGGCCTCTTATCTTAATTGGCCAGACATTTGCCTCTGAACGGCTAATCATTATACTGGCTCTTAATGCTTCAGACATCTTATTGCTTCAACACTTAATGGTTTAGACCTCTTACTGGTTTAGCACTTACTCATTCAGAAGTTGTCAAACAACAAACGACCCAGATTTCAGGTAGTGAAGTATACCCAAGCCTCAATCGATAACTTCAACTTCGATGGAACTACACTTTGGTCACTAAAGAACCACTATATTGAAAAGAAAACTAGCCCTCACAATTACAAAAATAAAAATAAAAAACTAGAAGTTATAATGAAAGTAGTTACATGTTACAGGATATATAATGTGGTGAATTGTATAGTTTGTGTTTTGAGGTAGCCAAAGCCCAAAAATCACATGTTAGATGTTACACTAGCTAGCTAGCAAATTGAGTCTGCTTGTTAATTATCAGTTAATGCTAGCCTAACAACTAAGTTTGTTAAAAAGTTTTAATATTAAAACTAAACAAAAAAATCAAAGTGTCACATGGTTTGGAGCAACCGAGCAAACCCCGGTTGCTTAAACCCGAGAGCTTTGGTTCGACATGTATGCATACGTAGATGTTGGAGGTATAATACCGATAAAAAGTTTATGCAAGTAACTTGTAAACCATATCAATATTTGTTCGCTCACCTACGTGATAAATTCTAATACAATTTTGCACAACACTTTAATTTCAAACACACGACTCTAATCATGACTCCATTTGGAACACTTCTTGTTTGGTTATAATAAAAAAGATATTATTAAGGAGATCATTATTCATTAACACACTAATTAATAATTATAATTATATGTTATATATGACTATAATGTATACAAGTTTAATGAAAACCCACTTTTTCACCGAATATTATTCTATTTCTAAACGGATGTCCATCAATTATTAAAAAATTATTAAAATATTAAAAAATTCTTAGAATAATAGAAAACTAAATTAATTAAGCATGGATTGCTGACGAAACCTGGTGTTAAAAAGATAATGTTTAATAAAAATTGTCTTAGTTGATAAATTTTATATATGGTATGGAAAGATACATTTTAGGCGTTAGTCACGTTAGAATTGTATATATCACATGAAAACTTTTAAGATATGATATTTTATTCATATCAACAATTAGACTGCAAATTAAATATATAATGTGACATGATCAAAGAAAAACCAATACTTTTGGAGTTATTTTATCTAATGGGGTAGTTAAATTCAAAAGTTGTGTTAACACACGTTAACATAGATTTGTTCAACATGGCATGTCACTACTAAATTTGAATTTATTAAAATGCTCCATAATGTTGTAATGACCGAAACATATCTGCATTTCGATAATTGATCTTTAAAGCTATTTTTAAGAAGAAGAAAAAATCACATACTGAGAAGCAAAAGTACATACTTTTTATTACTGTATTGTTTCTTTTATATAGGTTCGGAGCTTGTTACTAGAATACTTACAAAATTTTATCATTTTTTTTGTCAACCAATGAGATAAGGTAAAACATAATTCGCACTACACGTTACCTACAAAAGAGTTTAAAAGAAAACAAGTGAAAACTGTATTCGAATCTATCTATATTCGAATCTAAGACATCCTGACATCCTAAAAATTAAAAATAAAGTATTTTACTTTTTACCAACTATTTTTTTTTTTTATTGTAAAATAAGCCATCATTATTATATACTACTATTCTGAGCTTTAGTTTCTTGGAAAGCTTGTAACTTTTCGGACTTCAAAAGTTTCGACATTGTTTATATCTAACTTTAATTTTATATGTACGTTTATATATTATTTATTTATATTAGTTAATGGCGTGACCAACAAGAAATTGACAAAGAGTAAGTGCCTAGCAGCCTTAGGTATAAAATTCAAAACATAAATAATTAATTTTATTTAAGGTTGAGAATATTAAAAATAGAACACCAATCACATGGTAATATATATAAGATAATATAAATAAATAAAGGGTGCTACTTTCTACACCTCCTATTTACTTTTTTCACCCCTCTCCTCTCACATACTTACAGGTGGGGTCTGCGTGGGACCGACAGTTTTCCTCTCACAAGGGGGGTGTAATCAGGAATGAGGGGGGGTGTGTATAGAATGAGCCTAAATAAAATATATAAGATAATATAAATAAATAAAGAAATTGTGATTGTTGATCTATCTTCATCTTTAATTAAAGTGCCATGGCCATGCTTGATTAATTACACGCACTTCAAGACATATTTCTCTCCAATAAACATTTTTGCACACTTTTAATATATGACACTAAAATCTTGGCATATCTAAAATAATAATTAAAAAAGAAATTTAAATTTAGAAAGATTTTAAAATTGCTTTTTTGGTATCTTTGGCCGCACTGCATGCAAATCTTGAAATTTACAAATACCTTGCAATAGTAAAGACAAATTTGGTTAGGTGACATTTTTCTCGGCAGCCACTTTTTAATTATTGTAATATCATCACCCGGTGGTACCACACCATGGGGCCAATTTCCGGTGGTGCTCCTCCACCCTTTCTATCTCCCGCCACCTAAACACGGTCGTGCATTCAGGCAGCTCGCCTAGATCGGCAAAAAAAGAGTCTTCGTCGTCTCGAATTGAAAAAATCTTTGCCATATCGCTATCTTCGGCCATGTCCCTAGCCATCAAGGGACTTTCGAGCATGGTTGGTGATGTAGAGTCAAAATCTGAGAGCCACTCGTAGTATTGATTGGTGGTTGTGGCAAATGGCCCACATGATGATCCCACCTCGAGACTTGTGAACTTTTGGTCAGTCTTAGACTCTGACTCAAGCTCAGGCTCAGACTCACGCTCAAACTCAGGCTCAAATTGCCTATTTGAAATTTGAGGGTCATCTTCTAATTCTTCCAATTGGTCATTGCTAACGTCCGAATTGGTTGCTTCAGTGGTGGTTGGTGGTGATGGTGGCGTATTGTAGTTGTGGTGGTGGTGATGATTTTTGTTTTTAGAAGCCGGCCAAGGGTGGTTGTGCTCACAAGAATACGTCACCATCACCATCGTAGGGTCCGCCCGGCTCCTCTCTACTTGTTTTCTTGCTGGACAACCTTTCGAACTACTACATCTATAATAGCCCCTGCCAAACAAAACAAATAATTAAATTTGTAAACATTTTAACTTAATTAATTTCAAGATAATTAACCACTTTGTACAAATAGTCTATTTCAAAATATAAAAAAAATATTGAGAACTGCGAAAAACACAGGGCATGTCTATTCACACACCCATGTTGTCTATCCACACACCCCCCAGTGTCGAGCTGTGGTCAGAGCGCGGCGTTTTGGTCCGGTTAACCAGACAAAGACTGACGGGTGTCTGACGGGTCTGTTGACCTGACCAAAACGCCGAGCTTTGGCCGCGTTCTGGTCCTGTCAACCAGATAAAAGACTGACACCCGGTCAGTCTTTTGGCTGGTTGACAGGACCAGAACGCGGCCAAAGCTTGGCGTTTTGGTCCGGTCAACAGACCCGTCAGACACCCGTCAGTCTTTTGTCTGGTTGACCGGACCAAAACGCCGCGCTCTGGTCACAGCTCAACACTGGGGGGTGTGTGAATAGACAAAAGGGTAGGTGGGGTGTGTGAATAGCAAGACCCAAAAACACATAGATACACTATAGAATTATGATAACCGCATAAACTATGACAGTAAATACCTAGGGTACGGAGATCCCTTGATAGGTTTTTGGCCGTACTTTCTCCAAGCCCAGGAATCAGCCGGTGGCGCGTTTGTCTCGCCCTTAAGTCGAGATCTTTCAACATCTTTGATCGGTACGTGCACAACCCTTTTCTTCGCTCCTCGTCTACTGTTCAAGGATTAATCCAACAATTAACATATGTCTTAGGTTGTGTGTGTGTGTTTTGTACTAGGATTTAACTCACCTTTTAGTAGAGGAAGTAGATGTTGCCTTGGTGTCATGGGAAAGAGGTGAACGCGGCGATTCCTCGCTGTTTTCTGGCGAGTTTTGATCGTCTTCTTGATGGACGCTGCGCCGGTGAAATCCAACTTCCATGATGTGATAACTACAAGTGTTTCTTTATAGGTATATATGTGTATATATATGTATGTATGTATGTATGTATATACAGTTACTATGGCCGGCTGAATGAGAGAGAGAGAGAGAGAGAGAGATTTTGGAGAAGGTGGTGAAAGAATGAGGATGATCCAAATGAAATATAAGGGGTCCGAAATGAAATGTTGACAGATGGGCAATTGAACGTGCAGGCAAATGTGAAAGTAAATCCAAATCTGAAAAAGGAGGGTTTCATCATTATTAGTTTATTCCAATATTAATGATCTTCACCTAAAACTTCAATTTTATATATACACTACAGCTCAATTATTTGATGATTATTATCATCAATGTCATTATATTATTATTATACTTATTAATATAAATATAGTTAATTTAAAGAAAAAAAAAAGGTCATTGTCTATACACTTTTGTATTACAAATTAAGTGGATGTTTAAGATAATCTTGGAAGAGGAAAACAACTTTGATGTACTTAAATATCTGATGTTACACATAAACAAAATATATTGATTTAATGCAACAAAGAGTATAATTAATGTGTTTTGACTGGAAATAATTAAGTTGTTTTGTTTTTCAAAAGTTATGTGAAAAATAATTAGTAAATCTATATATTTAAATTACTAGGTTATCACCCGGGAGCTTCCCGGGCTGGAGAAAGTTATTAATATACTTTTATTTATGATTAATACATACTTAAAATGATACAAAATGTATGACATATTAATGTGTTGGCTATAGAGTTATAAAGTTGCAATTATCTATCCAAAAAAGTGTATTCTCTCGCGTTCAAACTTCGCTTACCAAATGTAGTCTTTTTTCAACGTGAGCCAGGTTTTTTTTAAAAGGCCAACATAATTAGAAATCTTGCGAGTAGCAAGCTCCAATTGTATAGAATCCTCAAAAAAGAAACATATTACAGTACATGGAGGCAATCCATTAGCCATAGTACAATACAAACCCAAAATAAAGCGCCAAGACACAGCCAAAAAACTATTACAACTTATTTCGATCTATTTTTTTACCCAACGGATAGCGACGGCTTTGACTTCTTCAATCACTTTTGACACCGATACTCTATGTAATATATACCTAAAGAAATAGATAACAAAAAATTTTCAAGGAAATAAAATCAAACTGATATACTTCTATAAAGTAAATAATTAGTGTCAAAAAAAGAAATCATGAAAGTAAAGTTGTACATACCTTATATGCTGGCAATAGTGATGGTGTTTCAAGACGCGATCGCTTGAATGCGGTTAAACTAAATTTTCTTCACTGAGGATCCAACGTCCTGAATAACAAATAACAAAAAAAAAAAAAAACAAAGATCAATTTGTATAAAAGACAAATTAGACTGCGCGCACATACACATCATATATAAGTATCATTTTCCAAAGTCCAAATATACATATATTCTCTATCCTACATAGAAACCGCTCATATATGTAACTGGAAGGTGAAACAAAACCACCTTACGATCTCCTACTCTATGCATATACACGAATTTCTTTCCGCAAAACTCGTTAATAAGAACAGTCGTTTTCATGGCAAAGGAATTTTCATTAGGATGTTTGCAATATTCCAGTAAGCAGACAAAGAGAGGGAAATCAGCTTTACAGTTATTATGGTTGCTGGTTACATTGCAACTGTAATGTTATTAGATTTTTTAAAGCTACTTAATACCAAACAACGCATTACCTTTCCTTTGACGGTTATGATGAGAGTCCCAGCTCTAAATTTATGATAACACCATTGATTTTATTTACAAAAAAGATCAAGACAAAAAGTCAGAAGACTATAAAGGTCAACTGTCAGAAGTTGATTAAATTGTATTTGTGCCAGTGTAGATATCAGGAAATTCATTAGCAATCTTGGATAGAGGCTGAGCAACTTCTAACTGTAGATATAAGATTATTACCGAGAGTGATATTGGGTGTTGAGCCATGAATTTTGTATCATCTTTTCTTGGCAAGCAAACGGAACCCATTTGTCAAAACCAAAAGCTTAGAGAGGGGCTAAACACCCTGCAACGTAAACTCGTTAAATATCAACAAATATACTAATAAACCTGAATTATTAATGAAATTACAAAAACCTAATCTCTAAACCGTACAGCAAATCATCAAACATCATAACCAAATTCACAGCTAGCATGAAATTAACGAATATCTTAACAAAAATCTACCACATTGGTCTTTTGGCTTTTACACATTTCTTTACTATTATAATTATTATATAATTTTATTTATACAACTATTATAAACAACATATACTAAAAGAAAATTTAATTTTTCACATTATGAACATACTAAAATAAATCACTAATAGACAAAAGGTTGATGAAAAATAAAAATATAAATTAAAAAACCAGATATATGATCGGGTATGTAGTTCGCGTAAACATGTATGTGGTTTCGGATAATCGGGTTGGGTATCACCTAATACCATACCCGACCCAAACCCGTGAAAAGTTTTACAACTAATCCTATACCCGGCCCAATACCCGTCGGGTATCGGGTATACCCGTCCCATTTGTGTCGGGTTTCGGGTGTAAAAAATAAAATTATTAAGTGCCCATGTACTATATGGATTGCACAATGTCAATTATACAATTTTTAAGTCGATAAATAAAAATTTGGAATCAACGAAATGTTGCATTAAAATAATTCAATAATCCTTGATAGAATATTAAAACCTGTGTGAAGGAGATATCATGTTGATGAATGCATAGCCTACATTGCATTTATAATAATAGAAATACGTGATGGCTTATACTCTCAAATACAACAGCAAAAAACTAACCTATTGTAGAATGCCTTTAAAATAACATAGACAATCAGAAAACTAATTCTATGAAAACGAAATCATGAAAAAACCAAAATACATGTTATAGCAATCACTTGGCAAAACACGACAAAAAGTTAGGATTGCATCCAAATTCCAACAGCTATGTCTTTACCAAAAAGTTAAAAAAACTATCAAGTTCAAAAACACAATTAATTATCACCACATGACCAAAATTTTATACACTTAAAACACCAAGACCTCAAAAAAAATCTAACGACATTCTTTATTGTTTCTTGTGTACCTCAGAAAGCAACAACTTACCTTCATCTTAATCAACCACAGCTTGATGAATAAATCAAATAGAGGTGGCAAAATGCAACCCAATTATAGACAAAGGTGTTGGTCTAGGTAATGGTTTAAATGGGTAAATAAAATTCATTTGTCTAAAATGGAGATCTGCTTTGATACTTATAGAGTTACAGTCCTCATAAACCCACATATAACAACTGGGCCTAGCAAACTTGTGGACGATACACAACACTCATTTGAAAACCTGCCCAAAATCTTGTAATATATATAATAAAAATGACTTTGGGCCATATCAACAGCGTCCTAATAATTCCATTTAGAGCAAAGTCCATAATCTCTATTAATATTACAGCCATTATGATCATCTAAAATCCCAAGTACCCCACTTCTATGTTGACCTTGCGTTGACCTCTCACTTTTAGGTCAACGCCAACTATAAAGTCAATGCTGACTTCTTTGTCAACATTCTATTGCAGGTCATTTTGTATAATATTATTAATCTTGTCTACACACTATTTTGTACATACTTGGTTCCAGGGTTCTCACCAAGTAGTACCACAACATATTTTTTTTTATGAAATTAGTTTCTTTGATTTTGTATATACCAGAACGAAGGACAAAGTATTTATGTACAAATGGATCAAATAAGCTCAAAATAGTTTCTTTGATAAGCTAAAAAAATTACCAAATACGTGCAAAATCGAGGCAAGTAAAAACAATCGAGCATCAATAACACTACGTCATTGCATCAATCGTGTGTCGTAAAACCCAGATAACTTGTAGAAATGGATCGAATAAGCTCAGATCAAAACTGAAGCAAGTGAAAAAATCGAAACTATTTACCTAACAATCAAATTCAGTAAGACAAAGGGAATCAAAATAACACAAATCGATGAGAAACGAACCTGGTTACAGCCGGTTGGAAGAAAGATCGGCTCTCAAAAGGATCTGTTGTCAACAAAGAAAAACAATTTAATTAGAGATTCTAAAACTAAAGATTACATACAGAAGCAGAGATTGAAAACAAATAACAATATAAAAGGGGTAAGCGGGTTAGATCATAGATATGTTTTGAGAAAAAAGTTTTGAACAATGATGAAAATATGATCTTTTATAAAGGGGTTTAATCTTACCTTGTTAACAATACATTCATATCTATACAAACAGAAAAATCACAATGTGGCAACCTTTTGCATCAATGTGCTTGGTCATCTTCTTAGGGTTAGACATGTAACATAATCAGGAACAAAAACAACAATTAATGCTATAGATATTAAAAAAAATGCCCAATGAAAAGCTCAACTCAAATAATGCATGCGTTTCATTGATATTGGGAACTCAATGGAATTAAGTAGCTAAATTACTATTATGCAATACCTAAAGTGAAGAGAAGGATTAGGATAAATGGTGAAGGCTGAAGGAGCAGCCTCTAGAGCCATAGGTTCCATCATATTGAGGTGAAGCATGTTCCTAGCCATGTATGATTGATATAAATTATACTCCTTGTCCACTGTGCACGTTTAGTTGTTTCATAGCTCTCAGCAATCTGCATGTATTCACAACACATACTCACATAAGAGATTAGTGCGGATGCGCTAATTCATTTATTATGTAGTCTTTATGTTTAATTACGCGTATTGGTAGTTTTAAAGGGATAACTAATCCTAGTTTTCAAATTATAAACAGGAATTTAATTTATCCCTTTTATTATATTATAAACAACCCTACTTTTGGTCTAGCTTTGGTAGCAGGTTGTCTTTCTTCACTTTTCTGTGTAACAATAGTCAACGAAAAATTCATCTAAGACTATAAGGAAGCTGTTGATTTCGAACACCAGAAATCACTGAAATAAGCTTGTAGATTTAACTTCATGAGTGGGCATAGGCACAAACAGAATTAAAATAACCTGAGGGAAGGTATTCGACAAAATGTCAGTCAAAGAAAACTCATCTAAACTCAATCTGTAAGGAAGAAAAAAAACAAAAACCATAAACTAATGAGTGGGCATAGACACAAAATCAAAAAATCAAAACATAAACATACGGACTAAAACAATGAAACCCTAGGAAAAGAATGAACAGACAACAACCTGGATGAAAGTAACCTTGCTTTCACGCGAAACGCTCACAAATTCTGCCGCTGATGGTCTCTGCAGCCCCTATACAGCCGTAAACATGTGAGAAACCGTCGGATCTGGACATGGGAGACCTATTAAGTAACAATATATTAATCGTAATCTAACAAACCAAAAAAACAGATCAGAACTGATAGAACAATAATCGCTAAAGAAAAGGATGGTTAATCATAATCTTGAACTGATAAGAAAGATGAAGAACTAAACTAAAAAACACACAAATTTAGATCGATGAAGGGATTCTAGGGTTCATAAAAGAAGCGTTTTATCCCAAATCATATGTAATAGATCTGATTGTATACCCGCAATATAGATCGGCGCACAAAAGAAAAAAATCAAGAAATCGTATAATCGATTGAAGAACATAGGTGATACATCATACCTGGGAGGGATTCGTTGTGATTATTTAGATGAAACGGCGAAGAAGAGTAGGAGATTAGGTTTTCTATAAGTTCCAATTGGATGAAGCGGCGAAGAAGTGTGGGAAATTAGGGTTTTCTGTTCCAAAAAAACTTGTTTAGGGTTTATATATGGAATCCGGATTGCATAGATGGATCGGGTCGCGTAGCTCACAAAATGGGATCCGCGTGTGTATTTTTCTGCCCATATCGTTTTCCCGCCAAAAAACACAACCTAGAGGCCCTAATCAAGCGACATGTGTCCCAAATTATTTTCGTTTATTATATATAATAGATTATCTTCCGAAAGAATATATACTATCATTATTATTGAATTTTCACGTTATATATCTATACTATACTACTATAAATTACATCTTTTGGGACAATATAGTAATTATATTTAATTTTAAAATACTTTAAGACACCTTACATCACTTTATAATATATCAATGCATCTCTTTGAGACAAGGTGGTAATTACATTTAATTTTAAAATATTTACAAAATCTTTCATTATAAATTACATTTTTATCATTTTGTCTTTTGACTAATCACTACATTAATTTGTATTCAATTTTAAAGTATTTGTTAATTGTATTTATTAAGACATTTATTTAATACACACACATATCTATATCTTTGAATGTACGTGGCTTTATAGCCTAGTGTCATCTTAAGGGTGAGATAAGACTTTGGGATCAATAGGTTCTAAGTTCAATTCCCACAAAGGGTGTTTTTTTTTCATATTTATTGGGTTTCCTCCTTAATTAGTTTATAGGCATTATGCCTAGTGGAGATAGATATGATCGGCTGGTTCCGTTGGTGGCACAATGATACTTCAGTGGTCCGTCAGTAATCCAAATTTGACGTTCAAAAAAAATCTATATCTTTGAATGACAATGCTTACATACACCTAAATTACACAAAATAACCCTTGCTTATATACACCTATATTAATTACACAAAATGACACACAAAATAACCCTTGCTTATATACACCTATATTAATTACACAAAATGACACTGCTTGAATTTTCACTTTAATATATATACTACTATAAAATACATGTTTTTGGGACAACATAGTAATTACATTCAATTTTAAAATGCTTTAAGACACCTTACATCACTTTAATATGCCTATATTAATATAAAATACATCTTTTTAGGACAAGATGGTAAATACATTTAATTTTAGAATACTTTAAGACACCTTACAAAATCTTTGATTATAAATTACATTTTTATCATTTTGTCTTTTAACTAACCACTACATTTATTTGCATTTAATTTTAAAGTATTTATTACTTGTATTTATTAAGATTTTTATTTAATACATACATATATATATATACATATATATATTTGAACAACAAATTTGGATCTCTGACGGATCACTAGAGTATTATCATGCCACAAGTGGAACCGCCCGATCATATCCATCTCCACTAGGCTATAATGCCCTATACACTAATTCAGGAGGAAACCCAATAAATATGTAAAAACCCCATTGTGGAAATCAAACACATGACCTAATGGTCTCTAAGCCTTATATCACCTCTAAGATATCACTAGGCTATAATGTCATAGGCTATAATACATATATTAATATTAATGATACATGAGCAATAGAAAATACATGAACAATAGGATCATAGGCTATAATACATATATTAATTTTAATGATACATGAGCAATAGAAAATACATGAACAATAGGATCAGTAACTGAGGAATCATTTGATTGGTTGTTGAGCCAATTTTAATAATTTGTTAGTTTCTTTAATAGAATATATACATTATTTTGTTGGAATTTAATGATAATAATAATAATATAAATTATACAATGTTAATAATTCATATACTAGTTTTTTATGTCACGCGTTGCGGCGAAACCGAGTAAATAATAATGTAAAACAAAAGTGATTTGAAAATAAAGAATGGTGTTTAGAAAGCCAAACCATTAGAACGATTTAGTTTATCATCGTACCGGTTTTATGATATCAAATAAATATTTTATTTTGAGTACAACTTCGTTTTTAACAAAACTTGTAACAGAATGTCAAGGAAAAAATTAAGCACAACTACGTACTTAAGTTTTTGGAAAAAAAAGTTATAAACGTAAATTTATTAAAGAAGTATCAAATTAATTGATAAAATAATATATGTTCTAAAAAAGAAAAAAAACAATTGTTAAAAAATGGTAAAGGAAATATATGTTTTTAAAAAAGGAAAAAAGTTAAAAATATGTCATTAAAAATAAATACAATAATAAAATATTATAATATATTAAATAATAAATAATAAAAGCTATATATTATTATAAAAATAAAATTACTATTGATCATAACTCGTCAACAATAATTCATATATTGCTTGCATTATCTTTTGTTGTAACGTTTTTTAAAGTTATTTTATAAATTATACTTGTACATATAACTATGTCTTGTGCTGAAATTGTCCACTTCGTCGTATCAAGTGAAATCCCTCTATAGTACTTATTAACATATTTATATAATCTTAAAGACAAATGTCGGTGTGGTTTTTCTATCGATAAAATAGCCCTTAAACTTTTATGATATAACATTTTAAGTCCCTCCCAAATAGATTAACCCTTCTTCTCTGCTACATTCGTATACACACCTCACGTTTTCGTTTCATGATTCATCTCCTTTTATCAATCATTTAATCTACATCTCTTTCGTATGTATTCCTCCGGTACCGATCAGAATTAAACTCCGGCGACATCTATTCTTTCAGATCCGTCACATATCAACCGATTTAGATTATAGAAAATCAAAATTACTTCAATAATTTAACTAATTTGATTGGTATCATCACCTAACCTGCCTTAATCGAAACATTTGTCCCCATTTTCTAATGTACGGTACCGATTTGGTTCGTGGTGATGCTCAGAGTGGTGAGTGGATGGGCATGGAAGCCGCGGTGGACCGGAATCGTGTTCCTACGGTTCCGGTTGAAGTTATGAGGGTTTGTTTGGACTGCAGGGATTTGGTGCTCGACAGTTGTGGCTAGCGTGTA
Source organism: Helianthus tuberosus (assembly GCA_030545235.1). Classification (NCBI taxonomy): domain Eukaryota; kingdom Viridiplantae; phylum Streptophyta; class Magnoliopsida; order Asterales; family Asteraceae; genus Helianthus; species Helianthus tuberosus. The sequence continues at coordinate 32,053,772 of CM060439.1, read as the reverse complement.
CGGCTCTAACTGTGTTTTCATTTGGACGTCGGATGTTGTCGGAAGTTACGAGAGAGAGAGAAAGAGCGGAAGGATGAGGATGAGCATGAGCATGAGTTGTCGCCTCCGTGTACAGTGGTGGTTGTGGAGTCAGTGTCCGTGGATCAGTGCGGTGACGGAAGTGGCGTTGATGTTAAGTGAGGATTCAGTATTTCTGTTGTTGATTTTTATTTGTTGATTGAGATATGTGTGATATAGGTATTTGAAGTTTGTTTTTTTTTTTTTTTTTTTTTTTGAGCACCCCACAGCAAACTTACAAACAAACAAGAGAAGGAATTGATGATGAATTGTGGTAGGTGTTGTTCCTGTGTGTTATTGTGGGTGTGTTGATTCAGTCCGGTGGAAATATGCCGTTGAACGTTCAGACGTTTAAGTTTAACCTGTGTGACGATTGTCATAGGGTGGAGACGACGTTTCTCCCTATGGTATGCTTCAGAAAAGTTGCCGTCGAACGGGAAAATAATGCAACTAACGTAACGTGTGTACCAAAGTCCAAAGCTGCCGCAACTCGCGGCACGGGTAAAAATCTGGTAGTTAATTTAAAGAAAGAAAAGGTCATTGCTTAGGGGAGTGGGGGTGGTCACTAGTGATGAAATTTCATCACTCACAAACATCCAATCATGTTCCGCCATGTCAGCAACCACTATTCTATCACTCACAAGCATTCTTTAGTGGCGGTGGTCATCACTAGTGATGGGATTTCAATGTACAAGTATTAATACACAATGTACAAGTCATACACATACATTCATCAATGTTCAACGCGTTATCAATTCAATGCGTTAATCCTATCACTCGTGAACAAGGTGGTGGCGGCGGTGTTCGTGATACTTTCACGAGTGATGAGCAGTCCATAACGGACCACCCCCACTCCCCTTATACACTTTCGTATTACAAATTTAGTGGATTTTTTTTTTTTTTTTTGTACTTTAAAATCGGATATCACATAAACAAGATTATATTGATTTAATGCAACAAAGGATATTATTAATGTTTTTTGACTAAAAATAATTAAGTTGTTTTGTTTTTCAAAAGTTATGAGATAAATACTTAGTAAATCTGTAAATTTTAATTATTATTGAGTTTTCACTTTAATATATGTGTATATACAGAGATGATAATAGGTCGAGTTTTTTGTATTCTAATCACATACCAATTGTAAACATGTGCCCTAATCGTCAGATAAGTGTTAGACAATACTCATGTGGTCGTGGTTATTGGGTATACTTGTTTATAATCTTATGTGGGTAAGAACAAGGGCGTAGGATAGTGGGGGCGGGAGGGGGCGACCGATCCCCCGAACTTTTCGCTCAGTAGTGGAGAGTATGTAGTTTTCGTATAGAAATTTTTGGGTATATACGTTTTCGACCCCCGGTCGAAAATCTCAAGATTCGCCACTGGGTAAGAATGATATGTTAGGATGTCTATTACCTGAAATATGATTTTAAGTCACTTCAAAAGCCGACTTAAAGTATAATATATTAATATACATTTCTTACATATTTATAACTTTAATAATTATTTCAAGGTTTAATGACATTAATAAAATTTTTATGCTTCTTAAGATTATATACATTCAGATTTGATCTTGTTAAACACCTTTAGGTAATTAAACGTGTATTACCTGATACCATATATTCTCAAACCCAATAAAATCTTTAAGACTAATCTCATATCAAATACTGATCCTAATACCAGGTGTTGGATGTTTTAGTTAAGATTCTTTTATTATCCCTATCCTTATTACAATAGTAGTTTGTAGCTCTAAAAATAAAACAAAACCAAAGTGTACTCTCCATGGATATTTGTAGAAAAGTCAATACATTAATTTCTAAAGTCAATATTGCACAATATTGTATAATAGGATATATGATGCGTAATGTTTATTTTAATTTGACAACTGTAATTTTAAATAATTTTAAAGAGGTTTTGGGGTAGGTTGGGATGTGTACCCACATTTTAGAAGCTTGACTTTTGATAATAAAAAAATATATTTCATATTATAAACCATATCAATCTATAACAAGTTTAACAGTATATATCGAATGGATACTAAAAGAAATCGACCCCATTTGAAAAACTTGAAAAGCATTTTGAATCACACATGTTCTTAAGTTTTTTGCAATATACATATATGTATAGTTTAAAATTAACTATCTACATATATACATATATGTATATTATCAAATCTTGAACTATAAACATATGTATATAGTCAATTTTAAACTATACATATGTGTATATTACGAAAAACTTAGAGAAAATATATGGTCCAAAATGCTTCTCAAGTTTCTCAATTAGCCTTGTGCTTCTCACATGATTCTAACCTTATATATATATATATATATATATATATATATAGGGTCGGGATTTAGAGAAAACGGTAGAAAGTGTGAGAACGCTTATGGATCCTCCGATCAAAACAATCTATGGACTAGATTGGCGCGGTGGCGTTTTCGTAAATAACATCAATTTTATTACGTGGGCGCATCTCATTAAGGGTAAAAAGGTCTTTACACTTCTACACCAAAACGCCATACTGATGAATAAAACGCTACTACGGACCAAAACACATCCCTATATAAACAAAAACATCCCAGACATAAAAACACACCCCCCAGAACCTGAAACGTCATATTTTCTACTATATACCATTCATCTTACAACGCCAAAATCCCCAAAACATCAAACGCAACTACTCAAAAAATGCCATATTTTCTACTATATACCATTCATCTTAGAAAACGCCAAAACACTCAAACATCAAAAGATTTCAAAAAAATCGACGGTTCTTTCAGATACACTATTTCCTCAGTAAAACGCAAAAAATGCCAAATATCGTTTCTTGTATATTCAAATATTGTTCTACGCCAAAGTTTCGGAAAATGCATTCTTCCCTGAGGTGGTGTGACTCAAATAACATATTGCTGCATGAGATGGACAAATCATAAACAAAAACATACTGCTGTGAGACTTATGTCATTTTCTGTGTTTTGTTCTTGATGAATATTATAATGGCATGAAAAGACAAATGACACTGATGAGTTGTTTGAAGATACATATTCAAACAAAAAACTCATGTCATTTTATCTTTCCAAACGGCCACAAAAAGAAAGAGACTAATGACAGTGAAGATTTGGAAGATAAATTGTTTCTATTTTTATTTTTTTAATTTTCTTTTTCTGTTGTTTGTTATGTATTTTTCAACTTAGAATAAAAAAATAAATTATATTAATAAAACGCCAAACAGTCATAATGCATGTGAAACGCCATAAATGCAGTAAAAACGTCAAAAACTCCCAAACTATAATGAAGGCAGTTTGGAGAAGTATTAATTAATAAAAGCTAAAAATGAAAAAAAAAAAGCCAAAAACTACTTAAAGCCATTCAAAAACGCCAAACTTGGAGATGGAAAGTCTATGACCCTAAAAACTCATAAAAAGCTGAACAAAAAAACAGTAAAAATATAGAGTAACTGAAAAGAAGGCTACTTTATTAATATCATTTATTATAAAATAAAATCCCGCCTAATCTACGCGCCAAAAACATCCTATAAGAGATACGTCTCTGCACAATCAACTGATCACAGAAACCAAAAACAAACGCCATATTTCCTAGAAACCATTCACTTTAAAAAGCCAAAAAAAATAGTTAAGAAAGCCACAGATGCAGAACCTCGATTCTTCTACATTGAGTATTGATCTGAATGAAGTTTCACTGAATGGATTCTTCTCTGAGTTTGGGTATCTCTATAATCTTTTTCTAAATGAGATGGACAAATATTCAAGAAAAATAGACTGATGACACTGATATGACATCATGTCACTTTGTTCTTGATGGATATATTGATGGCATGAAGGGATCAATACATTAGAGCAGGCGTTGGTCTTCAACATGTCATCAAACAAGTATATATCCACCCACCATAAATGATGCCACAAAAAATAAGCATCTTCTAAAGACGGGCGTTATGTAGGAAAATAAGGATCTACATAAAGTATTTAAAAACAGGTTCAAAACGCCAAAAAAGTTAAAGTAGAAGAGGCTGATGACAATGAAGATTTGGATGAGAAATTAGTTTATGATTTTTAATTTTTTTTTCATTTTCTATTGTTTGTTATCTAATTCTCTGTTGTTTATTATCTAATTCTCTACTAATTTAAAAAAATTGAGTATAAAACGCCAAAAACTACAACACCAAAACACCTGATAGTGTAAAAAACTGTGAGAACGAATGCTAGCAAAGAACGATGTTGCTATAAAAAACGCCAAAAAACGCAAACAAAGTATTACTGGAAAAATCAAAACTAATTGACAGATGAAAATTCAAAGAAACAAAGTATTATTGTCAGACATTTATTTATATTAAAAGCCAATACATGAAAAATTGAAATTTATTTATCTTTTCAAAACGCCATAGTTGTCTGTCACATTATAGGCCTGTATCCTACATGACAAAACACTTGATATAATAAAATCAAGAAACAATAAAGGCCTACATCTTGATCTAAAAACCAATAAAAACGCCAAAACAATACTTAAAACGCCAAAATACTTACTATGATCCTGATCTAAAAACAATAAAAACGTCGCGTATTTATTAAACGCCAAAAAAATGGAAAGATGAAGTGACACGCGTTTAAAAAAAAGAAATATGAAAGGACAAAAAAGCCCCTTCGCCCTTCTCTAAGCGGCGCGATACGTGTTGGGCCAGGATGCGTTCTCACACTTTTGAGCATTTTCTCCCGAACCCGTTTCTCTTTCTCTCTCTCTATATATATATATATATATATATATATATATATAGGGGAAGGTTCATTGGGGAACACTAAAAAAGTGGAGAACAGCGGGGAACCGGCTCAAACGAACTTCGATTGGACTCATTCCAGCGGCGTTGGAACTGGCTCGTCGAACCCTAACTAATATCTCTTAACCCTAAACTCTAAATCCTAACTCCTAAACTATAAACCCTAAAGCTAAAAAAAAGCTAAAACCTAGGCTAAACCGTAAAATCTAAACTATAAACCCTAAAAGCTAAACCCTAAAGGCTAAACCTAAAGCTAAACTCTATAGCTAAACCCTAAAGCTAAACCCTAAACCCTAAAGCTAAACTCTAAACCCTAAAGCTAAACCCTAAAGCTAAACCCTAAAGCTAAACCCTAAAAGCCAAACCCTAATGTATTTAGGGGTTATGATTTAGGGTTTAGGGTTAAGAGATCCTAGTTAGGGTTCGACGAGACGGTTCCAACGCCGCTGGAATGAGTCCAATCGGAGTTCGTTTGAGTTGGTTCCCCACTGTTCCCCATTTTTTTAGTGTTCCCTAATGAACCTCACACTAGATAGATAGATTATGTAATTTGAATATTATTTTAATTATGGATTATTTTATTAGGATAACTAACTAACCAGAAAATTATGGAAACTAAATATTCCATTTAAATCAAATTGACAGTTTCAATTTAAATCATACAAGACGCTGTGTTTCTTGACAATGTGTTTTAACAGCAAGCAGATTTCTTGACGCTGTGTTTTAACAGCAAGCAGCTTGCTGGAGGATTCTTGACAATGTGTTTTAACAGCAAGCAGATTTTCTGACGCTTTGTTTTAACAGCAAGCAGATTGCTGGAGGATTCTTGACACTGTGTTTTAACAGCAAGCAGATTGCTGGTGGATTCTTGACACTGTGTTTTAACAGCAAGCAGATTTCTTGACATTGTGTTTTAACAGCAAGCAGATTTCCTTGACACTGTGTTTTAACAGCAAGCAGATTTCTTGACACTGTGTTTTAACAGCAAGCAGATTGCTGGAGGATTATTGACACTGTGTTTTAACAGCAAGCAGATTGCTGGAGGATTCTTGACAATGTGTTTGATGACCTGTACGATTCATCAACAATTCGAAGTAAAACAACAGTCAAAGCATTACGACCGATTACGACTCAAAAACCGACTAATACGCAGCGTTCAGATCTTAAAACCTCTCACAGATTAAGCCTATGCGCATACATTTCAACAACCGATTGCATTAATTGAACTGAAATGATTAAACGTACCTGATGAACAGCGAGAATAGATGTACGAAACCTATGCCGATTCGGTTAATCTGATCGAGTTCCGAAGGTTGAATTGTTGTTGTTTAGGGTTTGAGATGAGTTTGGAGTTAGTTGAGTCGGAAAGAGGGGCGGAGGACGATGGTAGAGGTAGAGAGAGAAATAGGGGAAATCCCATGATTTTAGGGATTGGTTATTGATATGGCATTTTCTTGATTGATTTAAAACACTTCCAATTACCAAAATACCATCACTATATTAAAAGTCTCTAATTATATAACTCAGATATTACGAAAATGACATCCATTTGATCTAAGCCATTAAAAACACCAATCGGAGGGCCCAGATCGCTTCCTAGACTTTCTAGGAAAAACACACTTTCCGCAGAACTCCTACTCTATATATATATATATATATACTAGGTTAGAATCCCGTGTATTACACGGGTTGAATAAATGTAATTTTATATACTAAATTAAAACAATTATTCTTTAAAAATCTCGTTTATTACACGGGTTGAACAAATGTAATTTTATATATTGAATAATAAAAAAAATTATATCTCTAAGAACCCCATGTATTGAACTGAATAAATATAATTTTATATACCAAATAACAAAAACCCGTGTATTATACGGGTTGAATAAATCTAATTATATATACTACATAATAAAAAAAAAGTTATATTTTTAAAAACACTGTATATTACACGTGTTAAATAAATGTAATTTTGTAACCTTGTATATTACACGGGTTGGATAAATGTAATTTTATAAACTAAATAATAAAAAAGTTATATCTTTATAAACCTTGTGTATTATACAGGTTCAATAAATCCAATTATATATACTAAATCATTATCATCATCATCATCATACTCAGTAAATCCCACCAATAGCAAAGCTAAGGTAGGGTCTGAGGATGTAAAGATGTAGACAACCTTACCTCTACCCCGTAGGAATAGAGAGACTGCTTTCAGTGAGAGCCCCGGCTCGATAGTAGTTTTGCATCAAGCCTTGGATATAAGGCACATAACACTCAACAATCGGGACAAAGACCAACTAGTGCATAGTCCCTTTTGTCTTTCTACTATCAACGCCACCACATGATGATGATGATGATGCATGATTAACCGTCCTCCGCTTATAACGTTATTTTCACAAACTTAGTAAAATAATGTTAAAATTAGTGCAATTTCACTTTTGCCCTCCGAGCGTCCACACATATATACATTATATGCGCATAACGCAAGCGGGCCGAATATATACTAGATAATAAAAAAAGTTATATCTTTAAAAACACCATGTATTACACAGGTTAAATAAATGTAATTTTGTATAGTTAATAATATGCTATTGGATTCGTTTAAAAAAGCATAAATTTGGTTCGGTTTAATTCGAATCAAGTAATAAACTTGGTTAAGTTTAATTCGAATTGATTAGAACCCCAATTTGGAAAATCTAAAACAGAATTATATTATAAGATTCTCTTCCTAATTAGTGTTTTTTTAAAATTTGATCTAATGTCTAATAAGTTATTTTGTATATTTTGTTTGTACTTTAAATTTTTTATATGAGCGTATTATTGTTTTTTAAGTTTAAGATTATTGTTTTGTGCTATTATTTAAAAAATATTTAATTTATAATTTAAATTTGAAGATAATATATTATTAGATTAAATAGAATGATTCTAAGATAAGATTTAATATTAATTGATTATTTATTATTTAATTAATTGATATAAGATAAGTATGAAAATGCAGGAAATTAAAATGTAGACGCCTTCAATGAGTGACACGAGTCCCAAAGTTGGTTTCTTTTATTATAAGGATATTGGATTTTAATAATCCTAAGTTTCACCTGTTGGCCGATAATAATCCCAACTTTAAAAATTCCCTCCAATAATCCCAACTTGTAAAAGTTTGGCCGCCATTGATCATTTTCTAACATAGGTGCACTTAAATCAATAAAGGAGTCTCTAGGTGTAATTGAATCTATTGAGGAGACCAAATTCTTGTATGTTTGAAAAAGATCAATGGCGGCCAAACTTTTACAAGTTGGGATTATTGGAGTGAATTTTTAAAGTTGGGATTATTATCGGCCAACATGTGAAACTTAGGATTATTAAAATCCAATAACCCTTTATTATATAGTATAGATAGGATTCGGTTCAATGCGGAACCACTACCAGTTGCGAGAACCATGTGAACTCCTCCCATCCAATAGAATTTTAACACATCTACTATAATCAATTTAATTCAAAATGGTATTTTAGTCATTTTCTCTCAATGTCACATCTCCTCTCCTTTATCTCTAAAACACATCAAACCATCATTATTTCTCTCCTTTCATCTCCTTTATTCTTTTTATATTTAAAATTGGGAAAAAATATTAGTTTTTAAATTCAAACACCAAAAGTATTACGTAATTTAGAAAATACAAAAATACCGAAAATGATATCTATTTCTTTTTACTATATTATCCCTAATTATGACATAATTTTGTTTATAAGGGTTATTGGATTTTAATAATCCGAAGTTTCACCCGTTGGCCACTAATAATCCCAACTTTAAAAATTTCCTGTAACAATCGCAACTTGTAAGGTTTTGGCCCCCAATGATCCTTTGCTAACTTAGTTAGTTTTTTATGACGTGGATGCTGACGTGGACGCTGATGTGTAAAAAAATAAGTTGGTTCATTATTTGGATGATGATGTGGATATTGATATGAAAAATATATTTTTTTAATTAATTATATATACATACACAGACACTCACCATCTTCACCACCACCACTCCACTACCTCACTACCACTACAACCACCCAACTCCCACCGCACAACCACCATCTTCAACTCCCTCCAACCACACAACTCCCACCGCACAACCACCATCTTCAATCCCCTCCGACCACCACCTACCATCCATTCCCACAATCCTTCAATCTCCAATGAAATTAGAACCTCTGCAACAACAACAATGGAATTAACCCTATTTCTGCTCCACCACATCGACATCCGTTTCACCATATCGACCTCTGCTCCAACAACAACAATGGAATTAACCCTATTCCCACGGTTCTGGATCCTTCATCGGTGACGGTTAGGTCAAGTTTGAGAACCGCTGATACAGAGGTGGTTGTCGGTCAGGTGACGAAAGTGGGGATGAATCTGAGATGGCGATGGTAGGTGGTGGCGGAAATGGCAGTGGTGGTGGGTGGAGATGACGGCGGTGTTGGTGTAGATGGCAGTGGTGGTGGAGGAAGTGGAGGTGGTGATGGTGGTGGGTGGAGGTGGAGGTGGTCGGAGGTGATGGTGGTAGATGATGGTGGTGGCTCGAGGAGATGGTGGTCAGGGGCGGACCCAAGCATAAGCTTGGTGGGCGGGCGCCCCCCTTAAAAACAATTTTTTAGTGTAATTTATAGGGAAAAAACCCGATCGCACCCCTTGAAAGTTTGGTTGAACCCCTCGTTCGCACCCCCAAGAAATAATTCATGGGTCCGCCACTGATGGTGGTGGCAATGGATGAGGAGGAAGTGGAGGTGGTGATGGTGCCACATAAGCAGCCAAGTCAACAAATAACAAAGTTGTGTCCACGTCATCAGCCACGTCAGCAAAAAACTAACTGGGTTATAACCCAGTTAGCAAAGGATCATTGGGGGCCAAAATCTTACAAGTTGGGATTATTACAGGGAATTTGTGAAGTTGGGATTATTAGTGGCCAACGGGTGAAACTTCGGATTATTAAAATCCAATAACCCTGTTTATAAAATGCAAGCTATATTTGTCTTATATGTTTATTAGAAAATACAAAATTATCGAAAAATAATATCTATTTCTTTTTACTCTATTTCCCCTAATGCTGACATAATATTTTTTATAAAATGCAAGCTATATTTGTCTTATACGTTTATTGGAAATTTCAATTTTATTTGTTAACGTTTGATGACGTTGCACTACAACTTTAAAAAAAAAAATTGAAAAAGTGCGTAAAAAAAGTTTTGACAACGTGCGTAAAAAAAGTTTTGACAATGTGCGTAAAAAAAGTTTTGACAACGTGCGAAACATTTACACGAACTGAATATGAGAACACCACTGTGTAAAAAAAAATAAATAAAAAGATGTTTTGACAATGTGCGTAAAAAAATGATCGCCGACCGGAGCTCCTCTAAACGTCACGCGTAAATCTAATTTTCAAACGTATGTAAAAAGGAAGGTGTAAAATAGTTTTTACGTACGTTCGAAAAATGTTTTACGTAAGTTGTCGAATGTAAAATATTTTTTGCGCATGGTGTCGAATGAAAAAAATGTTTTTTACGCACTTGATCGTCAGTCCGAGCTCCTCTAAACGTCACGCGTAAATATATATTTTTCAAACGTATGTAAAAACGGCACGCGTAAATGTTTAGTTTTTACATACGTTTAAAATTGTTTCTCGTAGGTTGTCGAATGTAAAAAAATTGCGCACGGTGTCGAATGTAAAAAAAATCGCGCACGGTGTCAAATGTAAAAAGTGTTTTTTTATTACACACGATAAAAAATGTTTTTCTACGCCCCTGATCGCCTGTCCGAGCTCCTCTAAACGTTTGTCGAATGTAAATGCTCTGTTTTTTTCTTTAATTTTCGTAGGTGTTGGGGCTTTTAAGTTCAAAAGACGAGAATAACGAACAAAAAATGAAGATCAAGATCAGCGATTGAAGACGTTTTCTTTTTATACATGTAGGGTAATTTTTTTGTATAATAAATCATGTGTTATAACTAATTCTTAACGTAATTAATGTTGACATGAAAAATGATCTAGTCTATGATGTTTGATTGTAAGTTTGACAAGTTGACATAAATAGTACACAAGCCAAATTTTCCAAAAAACATTTTTTTGTACTATTTATTCTTTTTTAATCAATAAAATCACTACAAGACAAATGAAACTTAAACAATTCAATCTCAACCACTTATACATATGAGATTTAGGGTGGATAATGGCTTCTACGGTTCTCGCATCTAAAGGGTAAAATGAGAACTAACTTGAGTTGTGAATGTCACACCCCAACCGATGGCGAAAACATCGGGGCGTGGCACTGAGCGAAACAGATTGTCTAGAAGTTTCCATAACAACTATAATTACCAAATATTTAAAGCAACATGTCCCAAACCATGTCATAAAGGATAATATAATTATTACAGACAAAATCTAGTCAAGTAGTTCTGTTCCAACAACTCAGATTTACAAATAGATAGTTTGTTTATTGGTTTCTAGGACCCCTTCCCTAGCTTCAATTTCATCACCAGCACAAAGAGCGTCCTAGACCTATCCTTGCCTCAATTTCACAGCAAGCTAAGCATATAAACAACTTAAGCACCTGTCACATACATTAAAGTAACAGTCAATACACATAGTGTAAATGTGAGCATACAAGTTTAATAATAGCATAATAGAGTTCGAAATCGTTTACGCATAACCAGCACGTACACAGAATGAAATGAGGCATGTTAGTTATCGACATGAACCCATCGATACCAATGACTGCGGGTTGACTGCCCAAGGCAGTTGGCGATACACCCTCACCACTGTGAGCCATGTAACTAATCGTCCTTAACAACCCCTGAATGAACAGGTGCTGAGTCCAAACTAATAGTACTACCGTTGCTAAGGCAGGTAGACAACATTCCATGTGTAAACATAAAAACAAGCATTCATTTAGTCACGTAATACATGCAGTAGCGGTTAGCGTTTAAAGTAATTGCGTAGTGTGTTCGATGTGATTTAGAATAAGTAACGTATGTAACACCCAAAAGTGCACAAAGCAAAAAGGGTTCGAGTATACTCACAACGATTGATGGATTGAAGGGAGCACTAGAGAGTAGGGTTAGCCTGAACAGATTGGTAGTATAACGATAAGTGACACGTAAAACGATACAAAGTGCAAGTGGGTAGGACAGCAGTTCGATCGGATGGTAGTCCGATCGGACAGCTGGTCGCTCGGGTGACAGTCCGTTCGGACGGTCGTATGACCGTTCGAGTGGATTGTTACTTCCTTTGGGAAGGATGTGTTTGTGTATGATGGCTTGACTTTTGAAGTTTTCGCTGTAGCATTTTGAAAACATTGAAGTATCTCTACCTTTTAGGTCGGTCGATCGAACGACCGTTCGATCGGGTGACAGTCCGATAGGTTGGGCACTTCAGCGAGAATAAGTTCTCAGCAGGTTGTCACTCGATTGGACGGTTGTTCGATCGGGTGGCATCCCTTGTGCATTGAACATGTTGAAAATTGTTTAAGTGTTAAAGTTTCAAAACATCACATAGTCGGATGGTCGGTCGGTCGAGTGGTAACTCGATCGGACGGCAATCCGTTCGGTGTTCCCAAAACTCTTGAGGGTTTATTTGAAAATTAATTGTGGGGCCAAGGTGCAAGTCGATCGGACAGCAGTCCGATCGGACGACACTCCGTCCTGGTCGACCTGTTCGTCTTACACTTGGTTGTTTTGATTGTTTGTCGTTTTATCGAGACGTTTTGATAACGTATTAAGCAACAGAAACCTTGTCAATACTTGGTACCCCTGACCGAACAGGAATCACCCAAATCCGACCAGTTAATTGTTCGAGACGGTGTTCCATGTTTAACCCGAAATCGATAGTCTCGTGGATAGAATCCAGATCTTGAACCAACACAGCCACAAGAATGAGTAGTAAGTCGGCACAAGCTCCGATTCTATCGGTTTTGAATGCATTGAGTGTAAAAGAGTTGAAAGAAAGTTGGAAAACCATCTTTCAATCCTTTTCATTGTGAATATGTTTATATCTATGAAAGATCTTTGTTTGTTTATGTGGAAATCGGTTAGATTTAAGTTGTTCTTGGTGGATTGAGGCCAAAACATGAAGTTCTCAAGAACACATGATGACGTCATCCTAGAACACTTTGAATCTTGATGATTTCACTGTTAAAAGTTAAGATTCAAAAGATAGAAAGGTGTAGGAGTGCGTGTAGATTAAGGAAGTACAAGATTTAGGACGAGATCTTACCGGAATCGCGAGAAATCTGAAGAAAAGTGGGGAAGATGAGCTGGTCGGAGGAGAGTTGCCAAAAGTGGAAAGTATGATGGTGACAGGGGGTATTTATAGGGTTTCCCAAAAAGGAAAGGGTGGGATGTGGCTAGTCGATCGAGTGGGTAGTCCGATCGAACAGCTGATCGATCGAGCGGCAGCTCGATCGGGCAGCTGGTCGATCGACTGGTCACCTGGTCGATTGGCCACCGATTCAAGTGTTTGGTGCGACGAGTTTTGCCGTTTCGATTGCGATTGCGAACGTTGCGATGCGATAGAATTTCCTAGTCAAATTACTTTTAATCCCAACTACTATATCAACATAGAATCATCCTTATTTCGTATTCGTTTAGCGTTTACGATTTGATTGCGATTGAGTTCGATTGCGTCTCGATTGATTACCACACATAACATAAATAAACATGCACAAGTAACACATAAGGCACACTCACACGTATAACAATAACCAAAATGCGTAATTCGAGTTGCGATTGCGATAGCGATAAAGCGATTAAACACGCGATAAATAGCGATTACTATGCGATTATTAATAGATACTCCACATAATACAACTAAAGCGATAACGAAATAGACTAACTACAAGTCAAAGAAGTCAAAAGAGGAATTGAGCAAGGAGAGACTGATCGCAATTAGCAATTTTTTCTTCCTTTGACTTCAATCTTGACTTTGACTTTCGAAACACGGGGTGTTACAGTGAAAATCATGAGAACTAAGGCTCCTAAAAGGTTTTTTCAAAAATAGAATTCTTAAAAATCTTAAAAAAGTCACTTGTTTCAGATAAAAATAAAAAAAAATGTCTTATGCAAAGATTTACATCGCGGTAAACAAAACTTACATCAGTCATAACTATAGACTCGACAAACTTTTTTTGTTTTTTGCCTTCACAGATGCTTTTATGACATTTTCATTTATGTTTGTGTAAACAATGGTGGCCCAACTCGCGTGGAGAGTAGAAGTTCTCATGGCTCTCAATTAGTGATGGTTCTTAATTGAACCGAATCATAAGAGAGAGAAAGTCTTAGTCCACTCATATACATTACAAGCATGTGAAGATGTTGATAGCACCAATAAGTTTATTGTATACTTATTCATACTTAGAGTAAATTGCCATTTTAGTCCCTGATGTTTGGTTCAAGTTGTCATTTTAGTCCAAATAGTTTTTTTTCTCTTTTAGGTCCCTTACTTTTCCATTTTCTTGGCATTTTGATCAAATTGTCTAACTCAGTCTAAAAATCTGGTTATAATCAGGGTATTTTTGGCATGACTGTTGTGTAGTGATAATCTGGGGTAGTTTACAACATAATTTATAAACCTTATAATAATTTAATGCCAAAAATACCTCTGATTATAACCTGGTTTTTAGACTAAGTTAGGCAATGTGATTAAAATGACAAAAAAAAAAAAAAGTCAGGGACCCAGAGAAGAAAAAAAAACTATTTGGACTAAAATAACAATTTGGACAAAAACCCATGAACTAAAATGGCAATTTACTCTAATACTTAATAGTTAATACCATTAAAATAACAATATGCTTATTTACTTTTTACGGAAGCAATAAGAACGCGACATGTGGCATTGAAGGATTTTAACTAAAACGGCAATTGTGTAATTTGAATATTATTTTAATTATGGATTATTTTATTAGGATAACTAACTAACCAGAAAATTATGGAAACTAAATATTCCATTTAAATCAAATTGACAGTTTCAATTTAAATCATACAAGACGGTGTGTTTCTTGACAATGTGTTTTAACAGCAAGCAGATTTTTTGACAATGTGTTTTAACAGCAAGCAGATTTCTTGACGCTGTGTTTTAACAGCGAGCAGATTGCTGGAGGATTCTTGACACTGTGTTTTAACAGCAAGCAGATTGCTGGTGGATTCTTGACACTGTGTTTTAACAGCAAGCAGATTTCTTGACATTGTGTTTTAACAGCAAGCAGATTTCCTTGACACTGTGTGTTAACAGCAAGCAGATTTCTTGACACTGTGTTTTAACAGCAAGCAGATTGCTGGAGGATTCTTGACACTGTGTTTTAACAGCAAGCAGATTGCTGGAGGATTCTTGACACTGTGTTTTAACAGCAAGCAGATTTCTGGAGGATTCTTGACAATGTGTTTGATGACCTGTACGATTCATCAACAATTCGAAGTAAAACAACAGTCAAAGCATTACGACCGATTACGACTCAAAAACCGACTAATACGCAGCGTTCAGATCTTAAAACCTCTCACAGATTAAGCCTATGCGCATACATTTCAATAACCGATTGCATTAATTGAACTGAAATGATTAAACGTACCTGATGAACAGCGAGAATAGATGTTTGAATATATTATAATAGTTTATTATATATATATATATATATATATTGTTGGTAAAGGACGAGTTTATTATTATATTTATTTTTAATAACAATTTTTTTTTTCCTTTTTAATAAAACCATATATTTCCTTTACCATTGTCTTTTTGAACATATATTTCCTTCTTTTAATAATTCTTTTTTCTTTTCTTTTAGAACATATATTAAATTATCGATTAATTTGATACTTCTTTAATAATTTACGTTTATAATTTTTTTCTTAAAACTTAAGTATGTAGCTGCGCTTGATTTTTTTTCCCTGACAGCCTGTTATAAGTTTCGTTAAAAACGAAGTTGTACTGAAAATAAAGTATTTATTTTGTATTATAAAACGGTACGATGATAAACACAACTGTTCTAATGGTTTGCCTTTCTAAACAAAATTCTTTATTTTCAAATCACGATTGTTTTACATTATCATTTGCTCGGTTTCGCCGCAACCCGCGACGTAAATGAAACTAGTATTAATTAATATGTATAAAATGCATTATGCCTCACGCACACATATTATAATATGTTCAATGGGAAAGGGTCATCAACTGCCTCCCATTGTGAAAGATACCTTTTTTGATGCGACTTTTTTGGCAGTTCCATTATCCTTTCGTCCCTCGTGGGTTCAATCTTTAATATAAAACGAATACTTAAATAACTTTCACAAATATATTTGTTTTTATGTGCTTTGACAATTAATCTTTGAAATTTCGAAACATATTAAAAAAAATAAGAATACTAAGTAACTATTACACTTTTGAGTGAAGTACAAAAATGGGACCAGATTTTCACTTTCAAAAAAGAAATTTTTTAGAAGATAGGATAGCGGTATTTATTTGAAAGTCCGCCCTATTCGATTTAAGTTTACATTCAAGCATCTAGAAGAAATCCAAAAAAAAGGGATGAGTCTGATGTTGTTTTCGGGGGTGTCACATCCGAGATTGTTAGACTCTAGATGAATGGAGGCCGAATCACTTTATGTTGAGATATATTCATCCATTTTGTGAGTCTATTTTGCGTGTGATACGTTAAGAAAAAGATGTTTACTTTTATTGACAAAAAAATATTCTATTTTTATTTAATAATGTCGCTTGAGATATCACTTGGATAGGTACCCCAAATGTGAGCCGAGTTTTTTTCCTCTAAAAGTAGATTCTCTGCACTAATTCATCAATGGACTTTGCAATGATTTTCGCGTGCATGACCTTTACATCTAATGGTCTAATCATCTACAACACCTAACTTATAACTCAATTCATTTCGTTCTTGGAGCTCTTCACGTTCTTGTCCTGGTTCTAGGATGTTGATACCATGCCGGTTAAAGATGGGCTCAATTGACATTTATCCTTTTGTACCAATTAAGCTTCACAATAGCGTCTCTTTAAGTTTTCATGTGTATGCACAATCTAGGATAATCATCGTTATGACATAAACTTCTTTTCAACCAAAGCGTATTATTGTCACAATTTTATCCTTAAATGGATTTACTTTATCTTTATCAATGTAGTTAATTTGAATATTATAGTCTATTTAACTTCAACATAACTATCTTGCAATTAATAAGTTAAAAAGCAATTGAAAGAAAATACACATAAAAATGAAAGTAGAGTTAAAAAAGGTAAAAAGACAAAACAATAAAATGTTCTAGCAACGAAAAGATACATACGACTCGTACCCATTAGTTCTACTAATTTATTCAAACTTAAACTTCTTGTTACAATCCTCCATGGTTTCTCTAGAACTTGCCGAGCATATTAATATCAACATATTATATATAATTAAAGATAATAAAGCATCTTAACATTATAAGTTCATATAGTGAACTTGGTATTTATGTGAAATTTAGCATACTATGAAATATTGAAAGTTGTCAGAACATTAAGTTAAAATTTTGAAATTCGTAATTATTATATTTTAATCTGTAAATTTCAATTTGGTGTTTGAAATTCATAACTATTATATTTTATAATTAGGATGAGACTAGGGATACAAAAATCCATAAGTACCATACACAATCCCATTCTTATAATTTTTTTGGAATGGTAACTTTCTTGTGTTTGGCCACTGTACTTCTTGAATTGGAAAGCCTTGTTGCCCCATTTCGGGTAGACTATATTGTCTTTAACCGGGCTCATACTGGCTTCAGAGTTTGACTTTGCATTCCCCCGGGAAGCCATACTGGCGGCTGCCACTTAACAGTCGTTGTGCCATCGTACAAGAGCAGAATTCTCTGGCGTAACACATGGTGGAGCGATAACCCGGGTGTGCTCGGGTGTCGAACTAACAACCTCGCATAAGGCCTAACTCAAATCCTTTATTGCCTTAATTCACTAAAAATGACACAAACGAGGATCAAACTTGAGTCCCCACCGAAGAAACTAAGCCTCCTACCAGTAGGATATCAATCCCATCCCTATATCGCATGTAAATGTCATCATAATAAATATGGAAACATCATACAATAACATTAAAAATTTTGAATATTTTTATCCTATGAATTTCATGTTATGATTTATTCAGTCATGGTCGATCATATGGATCAAAACACGTCATCCGTATGTACATTTTCATCTTTACATCTTTATGTCATAACTCATAACATGCTTTTATGTTTTCATGACCACCTGGTTTAAAAATATCAATACCTTTATCTTTCTTTAAACCATCTTTTCAGTTTGCTAATCCATTGATATAATAATATTCTAATGATGATCAAGCCAAATTAGTGGGATCCCTCGCGCTCTGGGGCGGGTATTCGCTCAGCATTTGTTCGGTTTGTTACGGTGCCGACACTTGGTATTGCAATCGGCAGAGAAAAATTTAAGAGTTAAGCTGCGATAAGCCCAAGAGAATGACACATGTTTGACATCGATCAAAAACAATAAAAAAATGATGATTGATACCGGTTCTGATTTTATCGATACCATTGTTGTTTGGCGTAATTGGTTTCAACTCCGATGTTTAATGAAATTTATACCGGAACTTCAAGGTATACAAAAATTAAACTCAATTGTATATTCAACCTTTTTTTTAAATTAAAGAATGCAAGTTAGTAGAGAAAAATAAAATTAAATATTGAAAATGAAATTGAAATTGAAAGTTAAAATAAAAAAAGAAGAAGATAGTTTTATACGAATAAATGGGGCTACACTAATTGTAAATCGTTCTATAACAACTTTTGCAAAATTAAAATATAAACTTTAGGACCAATTGAAAATACCAAAACCATACACATACACCTGTAATTTTGTAGAATCAATATTAGTTGAAGTGTTCAAAAGTTGGGTCTGGCCCAAAGGAGATGAAAAAAAAAATTATGAAAACATAAATGAAGAGACCTTGAACTCGGCCACTCGGGTGGAGATGTTCTATCCAAAGCTTAACAACCACTACCCAAATCTACCAATCGTTAGAATTAAAAAATACATTTGTTTATACAATTATATGATCATAAAAGATCATTTAAATTTTCATTATTAAAAATATGTATCTATGTTCTACTTAGTCATCATCACTAGCGATTATTACAGAGGAGACCACAAGGACATCCTGATAGCGACGTCGGCCAGTAATGTTCCATGAATCCACACCCTCCTTTACTACCACTAACGATCAACATAGGAGAGGCCAAAAGGATATTCCGAAAGTGACGTCTCCTCCAATCCCTTCTCACAATCCCGGCTATATATATTGAACTTCTCCCTTTTAGGTGAGGCTTCCATGCTCCTTATTCTCACTTTCGCTACAAACCTATACTTAAGAGAAGTCATACTTATTCTCTTGCCAGATGGTTGTTACGAGAAGAACCCTCATCTTCTCCTTCTCGTAACGAGGCTTACAATGGTTTTAGTTTTGCAGATCAAGCCATTCTCAAGAACTCACGACGATTGGAAGAATCTCTAACATGTCGAACCTAATCTAAACACTCGTTTAACTTAGTGTTTCTTAAAAATGTATGAATTTCGTGATGTTTTTGGCTTTATTACTTTATATAAAACGTTGGTGAATACTATCTTAGAAAGTCGAATATAAGTTCATGGGCCGGTTATTTAGGAGGGCGACGACCTCAGGGCCGGTCTCCAGAGGGCCTGGAGTTTTTTATTTTTTAGATCTTATATATATTTAAAAAATATCTTTATATTTGAATTTCTAGGCTATTATGTTTAAAACTTTGATAAAGGTCTAACTTGTCTAAAATTTTAAACCCAAATTATTTAAAAGGTTAGACCCAATAAAAATAAGCCCAGCCTTGAAGTTTAAACTTAATTAAAAACTATTGTGGGTCTAAGGTGTCGACTTGTGAAGGAGCGGGAAATAAACAAAAGGGATGACAGCGAGCCAATGACGATTGATGATCTCACGATCGACGCATCACGCAAGCAACAACCAACAACACAACACCGGCATAAACACACCGACACATCAATCGAAGGAATTGAGTGGCTTTCGGCTTGTAATCGACGGAAATTGAGGTATACTTTGATCATTTTGGCACAATAATTTTGTTTTGATGATTGTTATAACAACTACTGTCGTATTATAGTGTTTTATATATGGTTAATGGGTTTAAATTATATGGACCGATTTATTTTTACTAGCCCCAAGTTCAAAACATTTTGAAAATCTCAAAGACAGTCTTGTATAAGTAGTCAAAGTATAAATTAGTTAAAAGACCATCAAGTGGTGAATATTTATTTAAATAGAGAAAAAAAAAATTAATAATAAACTCCTTAACATGGTTTTGTTATAAACTTATAATGATGATATTTAAGTTCCAATGAATATCAATACTTGATAAACTTTCAGAATAACTTTGTATTCATCTTAGAGTGGTCACATACATAGAATATTCAAAGTTCATAGATCAAGGACTTTGCATAAACTATAGTTACTTTTTTTTTTTTAATTCGGAAATATATATTAATAAGTACATTATAAAAGAATAATAATTTACATCAAGAGAGTTGGTAAACGGGCTACAAGCTGCGCCGCTACCCCTTTTTGAATAGCAAAACTAAGCCTTTTAAAAACTACGTCCATAGATCTCGGGGTCATAACATTACTATGCATGACCCTTTGAACTCGACTAAGTAGGTCCACAGCCTCTGGCGCCAGAAAACCAAAAGTATCAAAAGCAAATGGGATAAACACGTGCTGGTTGTCAAGGCACACTTTCTCATGCTTGATCACTTTACCCGAAGCAGCCTGACCCACTGTGAAAGGACTACTACCTAAGCCCACAAGCGGGGAAACCCCTGTTAGATCCACACATGCGTGTTTTCCTCCTACCCATCCAAAGACCAGAATGTCAGCTGGTCGAAGGGTAGATCTCCCTTCCAACGGGTCTGTTAAGAAATTAACGGGTGCCTCTTTCTTAGCAGAAATGCCAGCGCACCTGAATATGTCAAAAAGGACATCCCTAACCAAATCATGTCGGTATATGAACCCCGGGAGCTCTCTACAATGAACTGCATGCTCACCAAAAGAATCCAAACACGCCTTATGACAAACCGGGCATACCTTATCAACTGGGAATAAAGGAATTATGAGACGATACTTAAGAATAGTACGGTACTCCACCGGCGACATATGCTGGCCTAACCCATCTATAGGTATAGCAAGAAGAAAATCTTGTGCATGTGGTGCTCGGAGACACTCAAAAACGGCTCTTTGTCTAACGGTCAAGTCAAACTGTACTTCAATTTCGTGGACAATTTTACAAAAAAGAGCACTCGCCAATGCATGTTGGGCTTTAGGGGGGCGGTGTCCTTATTAGTGAAACCGCTGAAGTCAAAGCTTGGAATCGTATCACGAAGACAAGCCAAAGCACAAACATAATCAGAATCCATACCGCATATGCCACTGTCTCTTAAGATGTGGTCCTGTAGCACCCACGATTGGGCCCTCGAGGCCACAAAAGCATAGGATGAAGCCTCTACAGCCGAATACAACCCCAAACCTCCAAACCTAATAGGTAAAGAAGCAAGTCGCCACTGGAGGTCTCCAAAGAAAGGACCTCCACAAACCACCAATTCCTCAATCGCCTCACGCAAACCTTTGTCAAAGAACAACGCTGCATCTTCCATGTGTACAGGTTGGCATGTCCTTAAGCCAAAGAAAAGTTTGGCAATGCCCATACAGGATCGAAGCAAGAGTAGTTCACTCTGCGGGTCACCTAATTTCGGTAGAAGACGCATCAAATCTACTGCCTTAGCAGCTCTTTTCTTTGTCAACCCACTAATAAAGCTTGCGTCTCTACTAACAGCCCCCCCCCCCCCCCAAGAAGCTTCACCCCCACTAATGGCCTTCCGATGTCCTTAGGAAATAACCCTTCACGAAACTTGCTACCATCACAAGAAGGCCAAAATAGCTCAGTTTTCTTAATATTAAGGTCAAGACCCAATGTTGGACCCGACACCTTAATGATGTCCAACACTCTAGCCACCTCTTCTGAACCTCCAATGACAGTCCCATCATCAAGATAACAAGCATGAAGGAGAAGCTTGCATTTGTCTCTAATCTGATGCACAAGGGGGTGCAAAACAAGCGCGAAAAGAAGTGGTCCCAATGGGTCCCTTTGCTGAACTCCCATGGTAGACCAAATGTGCCCATCTCCAAGATACAATCTTGATGGCTGCCCATATAGAAATTCCACCCACAAAGAAATAGAAGGGCACCTCATCCTGACCTCCCGAAGTAAGGCTGATCTATCTACCTGGTTAAAAGCATTAGAAAAATCTACCGTAAGCATTGCAAGAGACCCATCAGTGTGACGTTCACTTAGAACCCTATTGACGCTGTGCAAAATGGCCTCAGCGCCACCCGACACGCCGACTCCAAACTGAAAATCATTAAGGTACTTGGTCATTTCTTTACCAACACCCTTCATAGCAACCTTAGAAACCAAACACCTCCATATAGTACCCACTGCAATAGGTCTAATCCCATTGTCGGGTTTTAAAAGAGGTGTAAGTGGAGCAGACGCGACAAACCCTGCCAAACACGATGGACATTTCCCCCCTAGCCATAAGTTGACTACCGCAGTGATAGCGCATAAGAGATCAGTGGCAATAGCAGGCCCCTCTCCACAAAAAAGCATCCAAAATATGTTGTGCCCTCAAGCCATCCCTCCCACATGAGGTTCCTTTAGGAAACGATTTAAGATTCTAAAACGATACAGTCTTCAAACACGATTATCGGCTTAAGTTA
Source organism: Helianthus tuberosus (assembly GCA_030545235.1). Classification (NCBI taxonomy): domain Eukaryota; kingdom Viridiplantae; phylum Streptophyta; class Magnoliopsida; order Asterales; family Asteraceae; genus Helianthus; species Helianthus tuberosus. The sequence goes on along the minus strand of CM060439.1, from coordinate 32,031,059 downwards.
TTATTATTTGATGATATTCTAACTACTTGTATAAATGGTATGTTAAGAGGAATAGAAAGTTAAATGTTAGTTGGGTAGCATAGATTTAAAATCCTCTTCTAATTTAACTCTGGTGCTTCTTTTCTAGCACTTTGCTAGTTTTATATATATTTTAATGTTAAAAAATATATTTACAACATTTTTAACAAGTCTTATTGTTCTCACGGATAGTCATTTTGTATGTCTGTTAATGGATTGTCCTTCATCTACTAGTAAAATCACTCAACCATTACCGAAATATAAGAAACTTTACTCGGTGTACGTTATGAATGTGTATTTCATATTTTCATATATCATGGTTTTAGCTCAAGCTTTACATAATAATGATAATATCAACATATTATATAGTATTAGCTTAGTGAATCTCACATTATTCTATCATGTCCAAATTAGATATACCAGGCCATAAGAAATTCCATATCTTAGATGTCAGCAACCCATTTTGGGCGTATTGAAGGTGAATGAGAGAAGAACTCGGCATTTAAGTGAGTGCTTGGATGCAAGCAATCCATGATAGGTGATTTTCTAAAAAGTTTTTAACTCGGGCAATTAAAAACAAATTCATGATCTCATAGTATAGTAAAAAAGACAATATTCTACACTATGTGGGGTCACATCTATGTGACGTGCCCGTTGCTCATAACCTATTTGGTCACTAGACGATCGACTATGCTTTCCTAAAAATTAAAATTGCCTTTCTTGTTAATACATGAGATGGATAAAGATAGTAATGAGATGGGTATGTAATGGCCAATATAATATAGGGGAGTGAAAGAGTTTGATAACACCCCATATCATTTCCTATGGGCATTATAGATAAGGATGGACATTTTTTTCCCAAATACTCGTACCCCATGCCATACCAATATATTCAGTACGGTATTTGGTATCCAGTTTTGCTCAAATTAGGTAACGATACGGATACTATACCAATCTAAACCCTAATTATTGAGGCATGAAGATGGAGGGACATTTTTAGAATAATGTGCAATGGTTGAGAAAAATGGAAAGTAATGAATAGAAGGACAAGAAGGGCCTTAACCATATGATTTTGATGTGGCTATGATTTTGATGTGGCTAAGACCATGTGTAGTGGTTAAGAAAAATAATGCCCCCACCATGGGGCATTATCCGACACGTGGCAGTCCAGTCAGCATGGGGCGTTATTGCAAAAGTGGCGTAGTGGAAATAATACCTAATAATGCCCCTTCCAATCATTAAAAATGATTAAAAAAAAAAGAATCTTACACTTGGAATGCCCCCATTGGCCAGTCAAACTCCTCATACTCATCCAATTTGTATGTTGAGCGTTTTTAATAAAACGCCGGGAACAATTTTTTTCAAAAAATTTTAAAAATAACGCCCCATGTAATGGGGGTGGCGGCGTTTTGGGGCGTTTTTTTTGCAATTTTTTTTTAAAAACCACGCCCCACTACGGGTGTTCTAAAAACATAAGTTAAAAAGAAAATATATTTAACATTTTAAAGTAAGCTTGTTTTTATTTACAATTTCCACTGTTCACTTAAATTGGGGTTTAACCCTCTAAAGTCTCAGTTGTACATCGAGCAAAGCAACAAAAATGGCGGAAACGAGTGTGAAGACGAACGAGACGACTACCACCGGACCACCGGCAAGACGGCTGAGAGGTCATAAAGCCATCGCCACCTCCTGTATCGCCTCCCGCGACCGCCCTGGCCTCATCGCCTCTGCCGCTGAAGTACGATTCATTCACTTTTAACTTTACTCATTCTGTTTTTTCATACCATGAACCCTATATTTGAAATAAAAGGTGAACCCTGGCCTTAATTGTTTGAGTAAGCCCAAATTAGTTTCTAAGTAGGACATTAATAGAATTACAGGCTTTCACTATTTTAGGCTCTGTTGCTTTAGATTCAACAAACTTATAACTTTGTCTTTTTATTTTATGAAATTTTAATTCATTATTTAAACTTAACACTGAATTTTGGAGCTACCATTTTGATAAGGAGCTGATCCAATAGTATAGTTTGCTGAATTTAAACGGGCCGGGAGTGGAGTTATGCTGCCCGTAACTAGTGGGCAGAAAGGTTTTGACAATCCGTAGGCGGTTTGGCCCAGCTGTTAGACCCGAGCTCTTTCATTTCATTTCATTTCATTTCGGCAATTCATTTTTAGCCTAAAATGCATAAATCATTGATTAGCATGATTTCACAAGTCTATTTATAGTTTTGATTTCACTAATTTCTCGTCGGTTTGTAGTTTCAAAATTTTGGCAAGCCTGTCAAATTTAGAACTCCCGGGTCACCTATAGTGATGTTATTGGCATTCACTTTTTAAAATTTTATATCAATTGGTTTGAGAATTCTATGTCTTCCGCTCTGCGTCACATTCAACGTTGAAAATCATATGATGTCTTTATATTATCTTGTATGTAGGATGGGTGTGTTTGCTGGTTTGATATGCGATGTAAAGATCTATTGCACACCATGGATGTTGCTCAAAATCCAATTTCCTCATTATGCTTCAAACCAGGTCAGTGTTCTTGGTCAAATGTTTTTTTTTTTTTTTTCAAATGAATGTTTTGTGCTTTAGGTGTTTGTCGCATACTTGATCTCATTCAATTGCATATTTCGATGCAGGGAATGAGAATATCGTTTACGTATCCTCTGAAAATGAAGTGAAGGTTTTTGACGTCCATATGGTAATCTTCATTGGTTCGACATTGTCAGATTTTGGTTACTTATTTTTGTTAACCGAGTTGAGACTTATCTTTGTAAACGACTTTTGATTTTTTATAAAAAAAAAATTACTAGTTTCTTGCTTATTCTTTATTGGTCATAATGTTGACGTTCATCTTACAGCTTACCTCATGGAAGCCTTTGGAGAGTTACAGTTACAATAAAGAGGAGATAAACCAGATCACATGTAACTCAAAGTCATCTTTTCTTGCAGCTGCTGATGACGGTGGTGATATAAAGGTTCGGTTATTTTGTTAAAAAAAATTCACTTTTATTATTATTTACATACGCGGTAGACCAATAACTAGTTAATATTGTCTTGCAGATCATCGATATACGCCAGAAGTGTCTGTATAAGACATTAAGAGCTGCCCATGAAAGTGTATCCTTTTCTGGATTTTTTGAAATACCTTTCTCATGATCATATTTTCCATGTATTTTTTTACTTGTCGTCTTAACTTATATTTAGATATGTAGCAGTGTGCAGTTTCTTCCTTGGAGACCTTGGGAAGGTATTCTTTTCATATTTTATGTTCTTTGTTTAGAAAAGTGTGCCTGAGGCGCGAGGCGAGCTTCAAAACGCCTCAGGGGGTTGAGGCGGTGCCTCGCGTACTTCTGGGTCAAAATTGGTCAAAGTTGATATGTAAAACAGACATGAGAGACACAACTTCTGTTGTGAATGAACTCATAAAGCGTATTGTACGTACGTATAGCAAACGCCTCGCATACGTTATGCGAACACCTCGCCTTTTGGGACCTAAACGCCTCGGAGCGCCTTGCCCTTTGTTAAACCAAGTGTCTATTTAGACTTAAGGTGCGTGTGCGAATTCAATTTATTCGACATGAAGAATGGAGAATATTCTTTTGCAGTAATCACTGGTGGGCTTGATTCGAAGCTAATAATGTGGGACTTCTCGAAAGGACGACCATTCAAAGTTATGGATTTGGGTATGGCAATATTTCAATTTTGCTATATGTATTAGTTTGTATTTTATATATAAGAAATATTTCGAGTAAAATGCCATTTCGTCCCTGAGGTTTGGCGGCCAGTTTTGCGACTTTCGTCCAAAGGTTTGTTTTTCCGCATTTGGATCTAAAAGGTTTGAAATCTTGCCATTTTTCATCCAGCTTGTTAATTCCATCCGTTTTTCTTCGTTAAGTCAAGGGTATTTCTGTCTTTTTTCTTAACTTAAAGGGCGATTCGGTCTTTTTCACGTTATGTAAAAAGGCCAAATACCCTTGAAAAAGACCGAATTGCCCTTTAAGTTAACAAAAGGACGGAAATACCCCTGACTTAACAGAGAAAAATGGAAGGAGTTGACGAGCCCGATGAAAATGGCAAGTTTTCAAACCTTTTGGATCCAGATGCGGAAAAACAAACCTTTGGATGAAAGTCGCAAAACTAGCCAAACCTCAGGGACGAAAATGACATTTTACTCGAAATATAATCATTTTTTAGTTGACTGAACCAATCAATCATACCCAGTATAATCCCACTCATAGCCAGGCTACTAGTAGGGTCTGGGGAGGGTGAGATGTAGGCAAGCCTTACCTCTATCCCAAGGGATAAAGAGGCTGCTTCCGGTGAGACCCCCAGCTCCAAAGCCACATTCAACCATAAGCGTCAAATGAATCATAAATAGGCATATAACTACTTTAGAAGCAACTAGAAAACATAGGTCCTGGAAATATTCATTTTAAAGCTACGACGCAATAAAGAAAGCATTAACATACACGCAAGCAGTAGGCACAAAGGCAAGCACTAACATGCAAAGGCCACCAAAAACAACTAAAAAGCAACGCTCCTAAGACAGGTCTCTAATACCCAACTGTACCAACCTCCTAAAAGTCCTTAACCCTAATCCTACGTCTCCACGAACACCTAGCCTCAACCATGTCCTCAGAAAGGTGCAAGTCTATTAAATCCTTCCTAATAGACTGAACATAATTTCTTATTTTTAGGAAAATCTGAACCGGATAGCAGTAGTAACGCAGGACAGTGCTTCAATCCTGCGTTCGTACACGCAATTGCAGTTCCCGAAGCCGATATGTTAGATAAAACTGACAAGATATGTGTTGTGGCCAGAGGCGATGGTGTTGTCGATGTAATCAATATAGAATCAGAATTTCGAGCCGCCAAATCCAAGGGTTCTTCTAACCCGAAAAAAGGTGGTCAACAAAAGTCAAACGGAAGTGTTCCGTCTCCAAGTTCTGAAAAAGAAGATCAAAATCAAAGAACGAGGTTGCGCTTAGATTATTCCTCTGGAGGCCATACTGCTGCTGTATCTTGCGTGTAAGCGTTGACTTTTACCGTCATATACAGTTTCTCGTTTGTAATAGTATTGTGAGTTTTGTTCATGATATAGGGCGTTTTCGGTTTTTGGGGAGAAAGGAAGGTACATAATATCGGGGGGCAATGATAAAGCTGTGAAGGTTTGGAATTGGTCCGGTTTCTTTAAAGCAGATGAAACTTGCAACAAAGATGACTTTCTACATTTAAACATAAGTTTGGGCAGAAAAGTAAGTTAATCCGCGAAGGGTATTTTTGGCATTTGATCAATAGTTCATATGTGTTCGTTGACCAATGGTTTATCTTTGTATGGCATTAGGTCAACTGGCTTTGCACTACTCCAACTGATTCAGAAAATCTTGTGGTTTGTGATACATCAAAAGTAGTGAAGGTTTATACAGTCGCATAGTCAACTATACAGATGCCAAAAGTCAAACTGCAGTTCTAGAAGTTGAATCAGTCTTTTTTTGGCAAGATTAGACTACGAAATGGTGGATCATGAGCAAAAACGATGATGAACAAGTTATGTTTTGTTGAATCTTGCGAACTTATGCATGTTTTGCAGAGTTAGTGTTAGATCACTTATGGCCGGTTTTTACATTTTTGTATGATATTTGGTGGCAAGGTATTTACTTAGCATCGTTTTGCAAACTTATGCATGCCTTGCAATTTACCTGGTAGGCGTGGTGGTGGGGTTTTTGACGCCTTAAACAAAGGTTACTAGGCGCGGGGAAAGTGTTCTTTGCGTTTAGGGTGATTCTTCATTTGTAACCCGTTTCTTAAAGGTTTATGGGTTGACAAAACTGGAATCCAACAATTGTCAATTTGTGGTCTGTGTTGTTGGCTTCTGTTTTCTCTATTATGTGGGTCCCGTTTGTTAGAGAAGGTGACTTCAGTCTTACGGAAATATGCATTGCAATTGATTGTTGAGTACAAAGTATAGTTTTGAAATGCACATCTTTTTGATGTTTTGATTATAAATTAGCAATTTTTATTGATCATGGCGTCTTAGAGGATGTGCAGGGTGGGCAACTGCACACGGCCCATATTTTATAAGGGCATCAATTTCTTTCTATAGGTACAATTACTAAAGGTCGATTTAACATATTTAAAAAAAACTTATGAAGGGTTAGTAGTAATTTCATGTTCTTCAAGGACCCAATAAGTTAATAACCATCTACCATTATCCCACTAATCATTTAATCCAAATACAAAATACACCCTTTGGCCTTTTTCAACACTTAATATAATTACTTAATTAACACTTAGCTTATAGCAGCAATTTGGAATTGAAGAAAAACTGAGATCGGCGATTGACTGTGGATAACCGATTAAGCGATTAATGATCTAACCCCTCATTATGAATAGTTGATAACAACTTTACTTCCAAGAATGCTAGGAGAGTCACAATTTTTTTAACTACGTAAGATAAGTAAATATCCTATAATAGTTCGGTTTTGTTTATTGTTATAGCAGTTATCGCCATAGTAGTGAATTTTGTTTATATATATAAGGTTCTAGGGGCTTATTTTTACTTGTCGCATAGCGTCTTTGAAATCTTAGGTAAGTCCATGTATGTTGACGAGAGAACATGAATGTAAACCAAAATTCCTTGTTGAATAGTTTATAAAATGTTTGCTTATAGTTTATAAATTGGAAAACTCGATTTAAACGCATATTGTTTACTAAAGATTTTGATGTGTTCTAAATACCAATACCGATGCGTATGTAGATGTAAATGTAATAAAAGTTTTTCTCATTAGATATTCTTCAATTGGTAGTTTAAAAAATTTTAGAATAGAAGATGATCAAGTTGTACACATATAATTGCTTTTGTTTACATTTTTAATAAAGATGTTCGGTTTATAATAATGATTACTAACAATTATATTTGGAACAAAATAAAATAAAATATTGAGGGTGGTAAAATAGGAAGGTTAAATTAGTAATTTTAGGTATCACCTTTTCTTGATTTATACTCTTCACAAACCTTAAAAACATTCATATTCACACTATCTACTCAAGAGAGAAATAAAACAACAATGAGAGCTTCTATCCCCACCACCTTCTACCTCCTCCTCCTCTACACCACCACCACCACCGTTGCTACTCCGCCATGGTCCGCCAAACAAACCGCCACGGCTGAATCTCCATCGTCTCCCTCCGCCTCCACCCTTGATCCACACCAACTAAGAGCCCTCCAATTCCTCCACATCCCCACCACCCAAGATCCATGCACCACTTCCACATGTGACAATGCCACCCCATTCCGCCACCTCCTCTCTCTCCGCCTCACCGACTGCCCCTTGGACCACCGCCTCTCCACCACCACCCTCTCCACCCTATCCACCCTCACCTCCATCACCTTCTTCAATTGCCACATCCCAATCATCCACTTCCCATCCTCCCTCACCACTAACCTCCACTCTTTCACCTCCATCAACTCCCTCCAACGCCTCACCGGAGTCTTCCTTAGCCACTTCCACAACCTCAACCATCTCTACATCTCCGGTGACCCCATCAAAGCATCCGGCATCCACATCATCACCTCCAACATGAAGTCTTTAAAGACCATAACACTTTACAACACACATCTCACCGGATACCTCCCAAAAGATTGGAATCCAAAGCTAACCCACATTGATTTTTCCAAGAACAAACTCAAAGGAAGCATACCCACATCATTAACTCTCTTGAAAAACCTTAAAGTTCTAAACTTTTCATCAAATAACCTCATTGGAGTCCTACCCAACTCATTAGGTGCCTTAACTTCACTAAAAATGCTATCTTTATCGTCGAATTCACTCTCCGGGCCCATACCCGGATCCATATCCACCATATCCGGGTTAATACACTTGGATCTTGGTTCAAACCAGTTCAATGGGGTTATCCCGGAGTTCATATCCGAAATGAAAGAACTAAAGTATTTGAATCTTGAAAACAATAAGTTTCATGGTGTTTTGCCATTCAATGCATCATTTATCAAGAAACTTGATGTGTTCAAGATAAATGGGAATTTTGATCTTTGTTACAAGCATTCAATTAGTTTAGAAGAATTGCATCTTGGGATTGCTCGTTGTGATAAACATGGAATGCCCATTTTGCCCCCGCCGGCGATGAATACGCCTTCGTCGTCTTGGGTGGATGTTGGTGGTGGTGGTGGTGATGAAAGTGGTGGTGATGATGATGTTGTGGGAAAGAATAATCAAGTGCATGTTAATAGGGGGCCAAATAAGGTTGTTCTTGGAGTGGCAATTGCGCTTTCGGCTATGGTTTTTATTATTATATTTTTGGTTTTGTTATTTATATGTTAGAATTTAGATTCACTTTCAAGTTTTGGGATAGTGTTTGATTCATTTTATGTAATATGTAATTGAATGATCAAATAATTAATATAATGTTATATATGTATTTTGATCGAACTGTAATGTTATACAATACGTATATATGATGTTTATATGCGTATTATTGTTAAGGTGTTATTTTGCAACCGCCAACCGTTTAACTAAATGGGTTTTTTTTCTTTTAGCATCAATACATGTAACATTGGATGCACAATGTAACAAGTTAGAAAAACTGTTGTAGCAAGAGAAAAATACGTGTGTAATCAAAACTCATTACAACAATCAGACATATCTTCGTGACAAATTCAAGCAATGTTGTGGAACGCTGCATAAAAATTCGTTATATAACGTGTTATAACAAACCAAAACTGAAAAGTTTGACATTGTTGTAACATGTTAGACACGTTCTAAAAAGGATATACAAATTTCATTAGTACAACGAATTTTAACAAAAAAACCATATTTGGCGTTATACTCAATGCATTTAATTTATATACAGTGCATCCAAATTACGTGTATTTTTAATCAAAGGTCACGTAATTAGATGAAGGCATCCAGGTCGATAAACAAACTGAACATTCAATGAGCTGTTCAGCGGGAATTTTATTTATGTTCATTTGTTTAATAATAAACAAACATGAGTAAGAAATTTCGTTTGATTAATAAAATAAACGAACACGAACAAAGGTCACATTCATTCAATTGTGTTCGTAAACATTCAGTAATATGTTCGTTTACATTCATTCATGGTTCTTTGAAACAATATTTTTGGATTATTACACTTATACTTATTATGTCTAAGTTTTGGGATAATTATATTTAGTCAAACGCTTAACAAGGTATTTATGTCTAATGATTAGGATTAAGAATGTTGTTTTTATATTTTTTCAAAAAAAAAAATTCTATATGTTTGGGTTCATTAACAAATTCAATTCCTTAATAAACAAACATGAACAAGAACTTCGTTCGTTACAAAATAAATGCTAAACATACGAACATAAACAAAACTCCGTTACATTCGGTGACAAGCCAAAACACATAACCCTTACCCATACATCCTATTGCATTTAAGACTTTAAATATTTTTTAATCTTTTATTTAACCAGGCCCCACTAACATATATATCGAGAGAGGAATAATGATGTAGCGTTGTAATCGGCAATTGTTTCTAACCATGATTACTTTCTCGATGCTTTTTACTGGTGCTTTTCTTGTACTATACTTCTTTAGAGAAAAAGCTAACTTTTTAGATTTTATAATATCTTCAACAAATATTCTTCGATTCACTAACACGAATTACAAGATAAATGTAACCGATTATGATAAAGCACTTGTGACCTAGTGGTAGGGAGTCTTGAGTTCTCTAATAGAGATCTATGTTCAATCCTCATGGGTGTCACTTGGTGGATTAACCAATGATAGATAGAGATTAGTCTCCTTACATAGGTGCCAGGTTCTATCCAGAGCCCACCCGTGTTTTCGTCCTACCATATGTTATGCTAGAGGTATGTTATGCTAGAGAATGTTCAGTTCTTGTGGTGGTACGTCTGTCAAGTGACAGTCAGCGATATGGGTTGGGAAAAACGCCCAACAAAACTATGAAGCCAGTGTGTGGCCCAGTTAAGACAACATAGCCGGCCAGGGTGAGACAACGGTTCCAAAAAAAAAGACAAATGTAAACGATATACAAATTTTCTTCAACACCAAGAAGCCGTTGCATCTTTATGTGTAACTCCATTAAACGTATGATGTAAATTGTTTCAAACAAAACTCGTTTAAGCCCAATACCCGACCCGCAGAGAAAAATCTCACTTGAGCCTAGTATAATCAAAATAGCATGTTTCAAATATGGTAATAAGAAAGCATTTGAGAAAAACAAGGTGGTTCCATGATTTCCATCCTAAACAACTATTGTAACAAGATAATATAACCCGATTGGCGATTACTAGTCGAAAATAGAACCAAAAGACAAAAATGGATTAATATGAGCCGAGTGACAATTAACCGCCCAACAAAACTTACAGTAGATATAAGTTTTTCTATGCTCCGATTTGTTGGGATTTGTTGAGGATAACTCCTTCATACTTCACCTGGAACCACTTCATTGCATCCTCCTTTGTAACTCTATGCTGAATGCCAACACGGGCCTTGCACCTACGTCTGCGGCCCACGCGGTACCCTGGCCTCTCTAGAACCACAAAGAAGTCCATACCATAGATACCAGTTGACGGGTCATACCTGAAATAAGATAATAGAATAATCTTTGAATCTCACATGTTTGATTGTTTGCTCATATGTAAACAAGTCGTACCACTGGCGAGCTACTCTAAATCAACTTGCTTAAAGCTTTTGATTAGAGCCAGGCATTAAATATGCTTGAGCCTAGAGGGTAACTCGTTTAAAACTTATACCCAAACTCCATACACAAGCTTGACTAGGCTCACAAGCCTAAATGAGCCTCTTATTCATATAAACGTAATAATTTTCATATAATATAACAAATATGTAACTACAACAATATTGATATAAAGAGAATTACAGTATAAACTAAATAGAATATATTTTTATGTTATTTATATGTAATTAAAATTATAAATTATATGTAAGACTAATTATGTATATGCTATATAAGTAGCTAAATAATAAATAAACAAGCTTGGCCCAGTCTTAAAAGAAATTATTCACAGGCTCGTGCAGAAGCCAAACAGAAGCCAAAGCAAGCTCGAGCTCATTTACACTCCAAGTGATATTCATACAGTTTCTTTTTCAATGAAGTACAAGTATATCATATACTAAATGGAACGTGTAAAAACTCAACTAAACAGGCAACCAAAGGGATTTCATAAAACTAACTTACTTGATACCAAGATCAATGTGTTCCTGAATACCAAAACCAAAGCAACCGGTGTCACTGAAGTTGCGTCTCAAAAGCTCGTATTCCTTGACTTTCAAGCCACTTTCCAAGAGCTGCATTGCCTTGTCTCCCCTAACAGTGACATAGCACGCAATCTTTTCGTTACGCCTGATACCGAAAGATCTCACCGTGTACCTTGCTGTGACAGGCAACACCAAAATTATCAACACATAATAAATCTAGACACTTTGTGTCGGCATATTAAATGCAAGTTAACCAAGAACTTAAAACACAACAAGATTTTTTCTAAACCAATACTCATTTTATTGTCAATTAAACACAAACTACATCATCAAACTAGGGGTGTTCCTGTCCGGTTGGGCCGTTTTTGACGAATTTTCTCTGATAAGTACGTTAAAAAAATCAAACCGAAGCAACGAATTGGTCGGGTCAGGAAAAAGGGTTCTGTTTTAACGGTTTACTGGTTTGAACTGGTTTTTTATAGCACAAAATAATACCATTAGACGATAAGAGCTTTGTAAAAACAGTAGGCTTAAAAAACAAACATTTTATATTTTGAATCTTAAAACACCTAAGAAAAAAGTGGGAAAAACAATAAAAAATAATTGCACGAAATCAGTTAAATTCATAATATATACGTATTTCAATTAAAAGATACTAATAATATTATAACTGTTTGATTCCTATATAAAAAATATTGTTTTTATTCAAATTGTAAGGATTAAAAAAGTAACTTTTTATTACTTTTAATGTATTGGCTGGCTTGGTTTTGACAGCCGGTTCCAAACCATAAACAAGTGTTACGCAGTAAACCATAAACCGAACCGCTTCACTTCTAATTTGGTCCAAACCGACCGATAGCTCGGTTTGAACAGTTCGGGTGGTTTCAACAGCTTTTAATCATATTAAACCACAGCAGCTAATCAACAACATTTTTTCCAGTTAAAACTGAGAATTGGAGCACTTGACATTCTAAAGTATAACAACAATACAACTAAGAAACATTTTATAAAAGCAAGAACAAAAATCTTCAAATAATCTGGCTATGCACTGAAATTGAATAGAACAATAAAAAGCAACAACTCACCCTTGGAAAACACAGGAGATTGGCCACTCAATTGCTCCAAAACCTAATTTCAAAACAAGCCCTAAATCAGTAAAAGCATTCAAATCATATTATCACACAAATTACACAAAACCAGATAAGCCAACCTTAGCAGCACGAGTAAGACGATCACCACTTTCACCGACGGAGATGTTGAGAACCAGTTTCTGAACCTTAATCTCCCTCATCGGATTCGCTTGCTTCCGTTCTGAAGCCTACAACATTATTTCATTCAATCGCATCATTATCATCATCATCTCAACAAAAAACACTTTTCGATTAAACAATAAAAAGTTAAAAACACTACCATTGACGCTGCGGAGGATTACGGTGGCTGACGGCGGAGCAAAATGAGGGCGAATGAAGAAGAAGAATACGAGTTTATTAGGGTTTCGGTTTTATATACAAAAAAAGAAATGTGAAATGACGGATTTACCCCTGTGCTTTAGAAAAGTTGTTAGAGAAAAAGATGTTTTCCGTTGCCGGGACTTGAACCCGGGTCTCTCGGGTGAGAGCCGAGTATCCTGACCAACTAGACTACAACGGATGTTGCTTATTTTATGCTAGTAAGGATTTTTATAGTAAGCGTTTTGTCATGTGAGTTGTGGATCTTTAAATGGTAATGACGTATGTATATATTTTTACTCAAGTGTACTTTTATTAGTTAAGTAAAGTGCATAAAGATTGAGTTACACATGTGTTAAAATTTGATATACGAATATGATTCACATAACATTTAATACTGGTAAGAAACCTAAAGTCATGTATCAAGGAAATGTAATGGATGCTTGAAAAGGTAGTTGAAAATTGTGCATGAATTCGTGAGCTTTTAAATGTTACGTGAAGGAGTGAGATGTATGTGTGTTGGGGTGAATGTGGAGCGTTATGATGCATCGAATTCCAAAAATTAAAGTTGTTCTTAAAAGTAATTTTGTGAGAATTTAGACAATCTTTGATAAAAAGTATTCTTATAGATCCACGTGTAGAAGTATATACAGGATTATACAATCTTAGATTTCATGGTTCTACACATGCAATTGTTTTAATATGACTATACTATGAGTGTTGAATTTCAAAATATTTAGGTTTAACAACTAAAATAGAATTCAAGAAAAAGAGTAGACAAAATTCTATTGTTCTATAACGAATCTTGATTCTATGATTCAAATAAGGTTATTATGTGAGTGTTTGGATTTGTGAGTCATGATTAATAGGATACACGATGTTATCTTCGAGTATGTAGTTTTACTCACGTGTCATTTTATTATTTCTAGTAAAGTATATAACCAGGAGATACACGAATATAAGTATCTGATACACAAATCTAATCCACATAACATTTAATATAGGAAAAACAACCTAAAATCGTGTATCCAAGAAATATGATGAATGCTTAAAAAGGTACTTGAAAATTGTGCATGAGCACGCGAGTTTTTAAATGGTACACGAGCACGAACCTGATAATAAACAGGTTACACGAAACGACCTGTTAAGAGACGGAAAAATTACCAATGTATCATACAACTCGTTAAGACACGAACATGACCTGTTACTACATATCTAATATTTAGCTATTAACGGGTCTTAACATGTATTGTGTAATGGTCTTAAGTCTTAACAGGTCATATCGTGTCTGATACGACCTGTTAAGACACGAACACAAACTGTTAAGACACGAACACGATGGGACATGAACACGAAATACGTAAACACGAACACGACACGAAATTAAACAAGTCTTATCTTGTCGACCTGTTATAGACACGAAACCTGTTAAGGTTAAACACAAACTTCATGTAAGTTTGTGTCGTATCAGAATTGCCAGCCCTAATAAAATTGTCACGTGTCTAGATACTGAAATCTTATTTGTGTAACATTTACCGTGAGCATGAGAAAATGTGTATTTAACAGCAAAATATAGAAGTCAAGAAAAATAATGGAAAAATAAAAGATAATATTATTCTTCTCTCTTTCTTCCGTCACAAAGCAAACTCATTTAATACATCAAGTTTAATGTTCAACTTATTTGTTTTTTAACAAAAAAAACATGCACTATTTGGCAATGGGTTAAAATGTAAAAGTTATTTGTCGGTTAAACATATCGTGCTAGACAGGCCTACAGTCCTACAAACTGAATACTTGTTAAGAGTTTCATGTCTGGTACGTTTTCCAAATTTCTGCCAAAATTACTAAACAAATTATCATGATATTTACTTTGTCCCAATATTATACATATTTTATTGTTACATGTCAAACATGGATGAAAATAGCAATGCGTGAGATTGATTTACAAAATGTGGATTTATTGTTGTATGTCAATTGAGGTTTACAATAGTAGTCTCTTATATTATAGGAGAAACATAGTACATTTTTAGTCCCTAAAACTATAACCTAATACTAAATAGGTCTAATATGTGAGTACACATATGGTTATATGTGAATGTGATCCCATGTAACCTGAAAAAGGAATATGTGATCAGCTATGACAAACTAATAGTTAAAATTATCTCTAGAATGGTTAATAATAACGATCTTTATTAAACTCGTTAGTTCTTGATGAATAAAAGAGTTTAGGGAGTTTAAAGAAAAAAGAGAGTAGAAAATAGCACATTCTTTAATTATAAGATAGTCTAATTTCATATGGGATGAGTGAATGCCTAAAAGATAGATGTGACAAAGGTGCTTAGAGCATGCCACTACAAGCACCATATATATAGTGTATTGTATCTAAGTGTCAATTAGATTTGTTTACATGGTTTAACAAATTAAAAACAAGATCTATTTAATAATAAGAGATCTGATCATTGATTCATTTAAGCGGATCTAATACTTTGACCAACACAAGATCCGTTATCAGTCGTCCATTTTAACAAAAACCTGTGCCCACCCTCACAACACCATCGATCAACAATTTGTTGTTTGAACTACCATTAACGCGTGCCAATACCATCATATACCTTGAAGATTGTGCACACGCTCTTAGAATGTGAGCTTTTAAATGCCTCGCGAAGGAGTGAGATTTGTGGTGAACATGGAGCCAACATTATGATATGATGCACCAAGTTTCAAAATTAAAGTTCTCAAAAGTCATCCCTTAGGAATTAGACAAAAAAACATATTTTTGTTTCGGTCACACGATTAGATAGTTAAACTTAATCCGTGTAACATTTATTATGGGCAGGAGGTATTCATGTCGATACAAGAGTAAAACTAAATTCGCAATCATAAAGTCGAGTATTGTTATATGTGTAAATGTTCTAACACGAATTTAAGAATGTAACACACATAAAATCTTATGTAAAACTAATATTTAATATGCTTACAAAAGTATATTATTACTATAATAATCTAATTTTTAAAGCGTTTAGGAGATGGTATGCATTAACCAAAGGGGCAGTGCGCTAGTGGTACCCTAGTGACTTTCTGTATGGGTGGTTACCGGTTAAAGTCTCGTTCGTAACAAAATGTCATGCGCGAGCCAGGGGTTTTACCATAGTGGGCCTTCAGGTGATGGGTTTCTCCTGTAATTGGTGATGGGCCGGGTCACCAGCGCTGTCTGCGATCGTGGGCCTGGAAGATGGTATTAAAAAGATGGTATTCAGGTGACTGAGCCTTGTTGGACGTTAATAAAAAGATGGTATTCATTAAAAATAAATGCCTGACGACTTAGAACCGGACTTATTTTCGATTTTAGCTTAATTTCTTTATTAGGCCAATTAGAGACAAAGGCAACCCAAGTTGATCCTTACATAAATTCATGAATCAAAACAATCTATAGCAGAATTTACCATTTGCCAATTTGGGGACATTCACACAACTTAATATATACAATGTGTGTTGTTTCTAAGTGTTAACTAGTCGGTTTCTTCTATCTAGATATGTTTAAATTATTTTATGGATAAAAACACAAGATCTATTTAACCAATAAGAGATATAATGCATTGACCAATTTAAGCAAATCAACACTATGGTCAATACAAGATCCATTTTAGTACATCCTTTTAAACTAACATCACCCCTAACACTTGCCCCACAACGCTATCACTTCGAACCACCCACCACCACCTTCACAACACTATCATCGTCAATCACCACTATCACCGCCACCAACGCATGCCACTGCCATCATCCACCACGACAATCTGCCACCCCCGCCTATTGGCGCCACCATCATCACCACCAACTACTACCATCATAGTCACCATCGTTACCTTGCCCCCTTCACCACCCCATCACCCCTATCAATGTCGCTACTATTACCAATTCCACCATCACCTCCATGAGTGATGTTGTCGCCATCGAGAGGGGTGACCGATGGTTAGAGGTAGGTTGATGGGCTAGATGCAAATATGGTGTTGAGATAAAATCAAAAATTAAGCTGATCTAGAACATGTGATATGCAGACCACGGTAATAGATCGAATCAAGATCCACTCTTGTATCAACGAGTCGAAAGTGACAAAATGCAGGAGCATTTTCCAACACTAGAGAATATTTACATAACAAGCTAAACATAGAATCTACCCAAAAACACATATAGTTGTATTCATATTTTAAAACTTGGGTGAACAAAAGCCGCAAGAAACAACCAAAACCCCGAGCCACTCGACTCCACCTTCCCCCTCCATATACTTAAATTATAAATCCAGATAACGCAATAAACAAACTTACAACTTGCAGAAACAAAAAGCATATACATAACCAACTTTCCGTTCCGTTGCACAAACAATTAAAAGACCAAACACACAATCCACCTTACGCTCAATGACCCACAGCCGGCTGCACAAACTCAACATTCATTTGCTTCTTCACATGATCGGGAATCAACCTGTTGACAAGCTCCATCGATGCTCCTGATAACTGAACCACCAAAAAAGATTATAAAGATAAGAACTTTTTATATAAATATAACCTTTTTATGAAAAAAAATATGAAAAATACCTCTTGTTTGAAGTCAAAGAGAGGAGGTAATGGTCGACCGTCCGGTAAGTAAACATTAGGTTGGCGTATCTCATCAAAGAACGGATGTGCCATTGCTTCGAGCTAGCCATAGTTAAAAAATTATCAGTAAAACAATTAATATGACATACAAGAAGCAAAAGCATATATAAAAAAAGTTAGTTATAAGTTATAACCAACTAACTAACTAACTTACAGCATTGGAGCGAAGACTTGGAGAGTATTGCAGGAGACGAGAAGCAAGATCAACAGCTTCAGCAGGCATCCGCTTAGGAAAAACCTACAACAAACAAACGGTGAGTTATGGTTTTACGGTTTTACATTATCCAACAGAAATTAACAGCTGTAAAAACAGTACCTTATGCCACGGAAAACCCTTCATTTGAGGAAACCTGAAATCGTTGTAGTTCGGATTCATACAACGAATTTCTTCTCGAGTTGGCGTGCCCAATACCTGACATAGACCCATCGTAAGAAACTATAAAATCTTCAAATCACATTTTAAAAAAGATACCGTACCTTGATGATTTCCACCAGCTGGTCGACAGCATTTTCTCCCGGAAACAGCGGCTAGAATATAAGGCCGTTAAAATTAGTCAAATAATTTTTACAATGTTTATGGCTTGTGACAACGGTTTAAGATGCAAACCTGTCCCAAGAGAAGTTCAGCGAGAATGCAGCCAGCGGACCAGATATCAATCGCGGTTGTGTATTCAGTAGCACCGAAAATGAGTTCCGGTGCACGGTAGAACCGTGAACATATGTAAGATACATTCGGTTCTCCAGTCACCTAAACACAATGAAATATATAGTCAAATATGATTGTGAAAACAGCAAGAACAATAATTAAATATTTATTAGAACTTTCCTATTGAAGACTACTGAAGTTACTCGTGATTTGAAGTTAAATGAGGTATAATGCCTATAGAATCCACTAAACCATGCAGTCGTGTTCATTTACATCAAATCTGGCTAAAATCGCGTAAAAAGACAAAATACCCACGATTTATATTTGTTTAGTAGTCAACGTTAAAATGTGAGATTTTAAAAAGTTTCCGGAAAACTTGCAATTTTAGGCTTTTAGATTTTTAAGAAAGCAAAGCGATAAGCAAAAAGCGAAAAGCATAAAGGCCATTTTGGCGTAACTGAACCCTACTGCAAATTATGGCCTTGTATAGAATATAAATTATCGTATTTTTACTCTAGATAATCAAACACCATGTTTTATGACGCAAACACGTTATAATTGCATGATACTGTATTAGGCAAATGAAGGCTTATATACATATATGGGATGTGAAGAAGTAACGTTAACGTACTAGCATTTTCGCGCTTCCAAAATCACAAATCTTGACTTGGTGAGTCAAAGGGTCAACCTGCAGGAAAGTAAATAAATAAGCTCTAAAAGACGCATCAAAATAAAACTGCAAAAAAAAAAAAAAAAAGATAAACGCGCACCAAAACGTTTTGAGGTTTCAAGTCCCTGTGGCATACTCCAGCAACCGTATGCATATACGCGAGCCCCCTAAAGATCTGAAACTTTCACTAGTTAGTCCCCTAAAACAAAAAAAATAATAAAAAACTAGCGCTTGTGCTGAAGGAAAAAACTCACTTGATATGTGTACAGTTTCACATAAATGAGGGGCATACACATGTGTAGATCATTATAATGTTCTAGAACTTGATGAATCGTATTCGGGACATAATCCATTACTAGGTTTAGAAAAAGATCGTCTGTGCTCGTACTTGAAAAGAAACACTGTTTTAAATTAACAATGTTCGGGTGGTCCATCATGCGCATCATGTGCAATTCACGGTTCTTATATCTTTTGTCTTGCAAAACTTTTTTGATAGCAACGGTTTCTCCGGTTTCTAAGCATTTTGCCTGAGATAATTACAGATCATACAAATTAGAAACTATAAAAGCACAGCAATTGAGTTATGTCAAGTTTAAACGAGAGAAAACTAATCGTGTACCTGAAAAACAGTTCCAAACGATCCGGTCCCTACAACGCGCTCTGCCATGTAACTAAGAGTCTGCATGAAGTAGAAATAATCAGTCTAATTTTTAAAATAATTTTGATATTAGTCCAAAATGTTTTATTATATTACACACGGAAAAAGAATCCAAAACGATGTATTGACCGCAATATGTTTACGTACACCGTGGAAATATTTCCGAAAATACCAACAAATAAATTATTTCTATTGTTAGCTATAAGTAAGTTTGGATCGATACGCTCCAAACACAACCGCACATGAATAATATCGATGACATCAAAAAAGTCTTGGATGAAACTTATAGAATTATGATTGACCAATCAAACGCAAGATCCTAATTTACTGATAGGATTCGCCCTTATGGATCGAATCATATTGCAACATTAAAATCAATGATATACCACTTTCGGTTCTCCATTTCGGCCTCCGACTGAGGTTGATATAATGTGACCGGCTTCCTCTGCTTCATTCCTATCAAGAGCAGGCGCCGCCATTTCCTGAAACGTTTATCAAGTAATTTAGTCAAACGATAACGTTTTTAGTGTCGGTGCGTCGCTTTGACTTACTTTCCGTTTCCTACATTACCATCTTAGTTCTACATTTAATAAAACAACATCGAACCGTATCTATTGAAGATAGATAAATTATCTATCGCTTCACATGTTAACATAGCACAAACATCCCAAAATGACATCTTTCACATCGCATTCAACCATGAAAACAGTTTGATATAAACTCAACAAACAATTCAATTAGACATCGTTTCGATGGGCGTTTAAACTGATCCTCCAACTTGAAGCTGTGATGTAAATTTACACTGATCGAATAAAATTGACAATTATCACGCTTTCAAGACACACAGGCATTAGAAACTAATCACATTTCAAAAAAAAAAAACATGAACATAATAAAAAAAAAAACTCAGATAATACAAAATAAAAATCCTAAAGCATACCACTGATCTAGCAACAACCAACTAAGTGAACTAACACCAACAGAACACAAAATTAAGCAAAAACTGCTACTAAACATAAACCTTTAAAACCCTAACTGCAACCCTAAGCACACACATTGAAATCAAACACAGCCCATATGATGAATCTTGCCCTAACCCAATACCCAACACTCAATCAACTGAAAGAACCAAGAACCAGAAACCCTAACCTTAATCAAGACTGAGTCTTTCTTGAATTCCAAACAGAACCCACAAATTTATAGGCCACAAGAAAACATATTGACAGCATAACTGCTAGCACAAAGCATGCCACCAGGCATTGTGTGGACCGGCGAGTTGAACGTGATGGCAAAAAGGGGAAAATTGTGTGTTTCCGGTTTTGGGGGGTTAAAGAAAGTAAAAAAGATTCAATTTTTAATGAAATTTCCGGTGACCCAGAAAAACAATTTACATGTGAATGTGAATACAGAGGGTGTATGTGTGTGTATGTGTTGTGTTGTGACTGTGAGGTGATGAGAGAGGATGTGAGTGACTGCAATTCTATGGCTTTACCCCACTAAAAGACTCTTTTTAAATTCTTCTTAATCATGCTTTAGACCCTTCTTTTTTATGATTCTAGTTCTAGTTATGTAAGATTCATGTGAATAGTATATGGAGATATGGAATGTGTGTGTCACAATATTATTATTTTTATTTTTTATTTTTTATTTTTCAAGGTATTAAACTTTTCCTTTTATTTTAAGATTTTTGATGGTATTAAACTTTTTTTTTTACTTTTTTTTTCAAGATTTTATGATGGTATTAAGTTGGACACGTTACTGGTTTACTGGTTCACTAGATGTAGTGATAAATTAAAAAAATATATATAAGTATTAGATAATTTTTTAATTTTGTATTAACTATAAAGTTAATACAATGGTATTTTTTTATTGGTTATATATTTAAAGGAATTAGAGATATAAATTGGTTTCTTGAAAGAAGAAAACAAATTAAAGGATGAATAAAGGAATAAGAGATATAAATTGGTTTCTTGAAAGAAAAAAACAAATAAAAGGAATGAATAAAGGAATAAGAGATATAAATTGTTTTCTTGAAAGAAAAAAACAAATAAAATGATGAAGAGATTTGGTTAAGGAAAAAAGGTTAAAAACGTTATGAGAGAATTCAATTTAGCTGATACATTAAAAATTCTAAATGTGTAGGTATTTAATAAAATTTAATATTTGTAACAACTATAAAGTTAAAACAGTTTTATTATTATATTGGTTATATTTAAAGGGATAAGAGAAATAAATTGGTTTCTTAAAAGGAAAAACAGAAAATGATGAAGAGATTTAGTTAAGAAAAAGACTTAAAAAGTTATGAGAGTATTTAATTTTGCTATTAAGATTTATTGGTCCAATTGTACTAATAAATTAAAAGTGTTAAGTATTAAATGAGATTTAAATTTTGTATCAACTATACTTTAAAACAACTATATTAAAAGAAGAAATACATTGTTTTCATAAAAAGTAAAGAAATGTGAGAGTATTTAATTTAACTATATGTCTTTAAAAAAAGTTAATTTGGCTATAAATACTTCACTAACATTTGGTTAGTAAACACTCTTTTTTTTAACGGCCAATAAACTCAATCCCGAGCACTCTTGGGGCACCCACTGGACAAACGGAGTACTCCGAGAGTAACCCGAGTCCACCACCAATTCCGGGGAAAACCCGGTAACCCACCCGCCAGTAGGCACGACGGTGAAAATACCGGTAAAACTCGTTTGGCTCAAGGATCCAACCCAGGTTTCCCTGGGTCTCCTATCATTGCCCACCAGTGCCTAAGTTAGTAAACACTCTTAAATGCGTAATTGTCTGAATCTTATAATCTTAGCAAAGTTTCAATGAAACGGTTTATAAGAGTTAGAGTTAGCATAGTATCTTAAAAATATAATAACATCAATACCTTATTACCAAACACTCTTATTGTGGATACGGGTCTTAGGGCCAAATCATCTAACATAAAATAATCAAGTACCTTTTTTTTTAACTCGTGGGTTTAAATATTAAAAAATATGGAGTAAACATAAATAATATAAATAAAATCCAATGTCTATTTATAAATGAAATATAAAGTAAAAATAATAAATGAAAAATCATATCTAATAAAATTTAATAAATAATATGACAATCTCTTCTTTAACATCACAACTTTTACTTATATTTTATTTTAATATATATTATAACATGGGCATTACTTATTATAAATGTATAAATAACTTTTTCCTGATTTATAATAATAAATACTAAAATTATTGGTAAGTCATATATTCAATGTCGTAATTTATGGTAACTGATATAATTATAAATTTATATCTAAATCATCTCCAAACAAAATTCCGTTATTATTATATATGATTTTAATTTTATGATTTAGATATTCCCAACTTCATATCCGAGTATACAAATTTGTCCCAAACATGTCAGGTATTGAGTATGTCTGCAGGTTTCGGGTAAACTGTTAGTTTTATTACAAAAATATCCGTTGGGTATACCAACGCAAAGCCCGTCGGGTATCGATCAGACAACTATTAATCAATTACATTTCGTAAGTTGTGTATTAGAAAAAAATGTTTAGATTTGAATATAATGTACAAAGAAAGCATGTTGTAATCTAATGTGAATAATATACTCAAATCTAATCTAATGTGAATAATAAACAAAAATGCCATTAAAAAATAAACGAATTATCATATAGAGATATTTAAAAAATAAAATAGATATTAGTTTAGGGTCAGGTATATAATCGGGTATGTTAACGAGTGACTGAGTCGAGTAAATTGATACATCACTAAATCCCATACCTGTGTTAAATCCGTAAAAAAAATAATAATTTCATGCTCAACTACGTGATCTTATATCGTCCCGAATATATCAAGTTTTGAGTTTATCTGTCAATTATATATATATTGTTTGTGAAGAATGATGAATAGTAATTTTAATTTTATAATAATTTATATCTTTTTATTATTTTTTATTTTTAATAATATATTTTTAATTATTTTTCCTTTTTTAAAACTATATATTTCCTATACCGTTTTTAATAATTCTCTTTTCTTTTTTAGAATATATATTATCGATTAATTTGATACTTGTTTAATATTATACGTTTATAACTTTTTCTAACAATTTAAGTACGTAGTTATGATTGATTTTTTCCTGGACATTCCGTTATAAGTTTTGTTAAAAACGAAATTATACTTATAATAAAGTATTTATTTGTTATCATAAAACAGTACAATGATAAACTAAACCGTTCTAATGGTTTGTCTTTCTAAACAACATGCTTTATTTTCGAATCACGTTTGTTTTACATTATCATTTTCTCGGTTTCGCCGCAACGTACAACGAAAAAAAGACTACTTCAGGTTTAATTGGCATCTCTAGTTTAAGTTTGAATTTGCAAACGGTTTCAATTCGGATTTGCAAACGGTTTCAGTTCACAAATCGGTATTTGGTTCTCACCTATTCCTATCAAGAAAAAAGTGGATAAAGTTGAAAGATGGCCCTTTTGGCATTAAACATGATTCCTTTTGAAGGGGCCCACGTTTCAAACATTTGACTCGTGTATATTTATAGTATATATTATATTATTAAATTAAATATCGTTCATATTTATAGTATATCTTAAATTATTATTAAATTAAATTATATGCTATGCAACATATCTTAACTAAAATATAAAGGATAAAACTAAGTATTTTACATAAAATAATAAAATGCATCGTATGCAAATAGAAATTAAGCTAGAGTTTGATTTAATTTTATACATTTGACCTTTCATATTATTTTATTGTGATTATCTGATATTTATGTTCCTATCAGTGGCGGATCTATAATTTTTTTTGACGGTAGACACAAATGACAAATTGATTGGGTTAAAACAAGGTGGGTCAAAAAGGATTGGGTAAAACTATGTTCACTTATTTACTTAATGACATTGTAAAATTATCGTACTTATTAAATTAATAATATGATAAATTTCATTTGAAGATGATTATTTTCATTTTAAAAAATAATAATTATTTAGAACTTTTTTGTTGTACTTGGGTCGTTCAAATTTGTACTCCTCGGGCTCTTGGGCCATTAAAAAACAAAAGCTACGGGCACTTGAGCTAGTTAGGCTGGAGGGTGTGGGGGCGCCCCCTCGCCAGCTGGGCATCTATAGCGCCCCCCGGCGCTATAACACCACACCCCAGGCGCCATGGAGGGGCGCCATTGAACTCTCGCCACCATGGTAACGAGCTCGAAGGGCTTTATCAGGTGAGACCCACTAGTTTTAAACCAATCAAATGTTTTTTTTTAATTTTGTTTAATAGGGGCTCCATCCACACCATCTAAATTAAAGGGGGCTCCATAGGTGAGGTGGATCCTAGGTGGCGCTGACGTGGACTTGATAAAGCCCCATGGGGCTCCAACCACTCCCTATAGCCTTAAGAAAAAAAAAGATAGAAGGTTAATGTGGTTGGATACAAAGAAAAGCCTAATCCATGACTCTTTACATATAAAATTATAAAAGAATCCATTGAATGTTGGCCCAATAAAATCTGAAAATCCAAAATTGTTTGCATTAAAAAACAAAAGGTATCTAAGTGGGCTGAACTCTGGTGACAGGTGGTGGGGCTAGGCCCACCACTACCCCTTGAATCAATCTACCACTTGTTTCATATTTATAGAGATGGGCATATCGGGTATTTTTTTTTACCCAGAATCGGTTCCTAACCGGACCCGGTTCTTGTTAGAGTGTGGGGGAACCGGTTCTTATAGGAACCGGGTCCAGTTCCTAACCGGGTTTAGAGCTTTAATACTGGAACCGATAGTAACCGATTCCGGGTAGGGTTGGAACTGATTTCTCTGAAGAACCGGTTCCACCGGGTAAGTCCTTAAAATCGCTGAAATGATATTGTGGAATCGGTTCTTAAAAAAATTCCTTATATTGGATAAAATCCTAAAATTTTAAAAAACATACAAACAAATTAAGAAAATACAAACATATTGTATTGTAGCCGGTTTATCTCTTTGACCGTTTACTTGTCGTGGATGTGGCCATTTGACTTGCGGCTCGCTTTGGTGGTGCCACTTCGGTACAATCGTCTTCCGAATCATTAGTTTATACTTCTTTATCCTCCTCTTCATCAACTATCTTGCTCTCTAATTCCAATGGTAATAATGCATTAAATGGACAGTTTGCAACGGCTAGGAATCAATTCCAATGGTAATAAAATCAATAAAGGCAAGAGTTTAATGCATCGGGTTCTTTTTGTTTACGGAGGAACCGGTTCTGGGTAGGAACCGGGTACGACCCTATTTTTTAATAAAATGTGGAACCGGGTAAGAACCTACGGGTTTTTTGAACCCGGAACCAGTTCTTCTATATAGCGGGCAGGAACTAGAACCGGTTCCTGGTCGGGTCTACCGGGTCGGATTTGGAACTGGTTATTATGCCCATCTCTACATATTTTTGAGTTAAATGTCATTTTAATTTATGTAGTTTGACCATTTTGCTAGTTTAATCCAAAAGTTTAAAACATTGCCATTTTAGCCAAATAGTTTCAAACATTGCTATTTTGGTCCAAATAGTTTCAAAAATGACATTTAACTCCATCTATACTTTCTATTAAAAGACAAATGAGCATTGTATCATAATGCTTACGTGGCAATCAGATAGGCTGTCCAACAATGATTGTCTTATGTCGTTATTGCATCATTAATCATTAATTTAGATTTTAGCCTCTTTATTTGAATTTCAAATTTAAAATTAGAGAATGGTCTCCATTATTACATCCCTCCAAACCCTCACATTTCAAATTCACATCCTACTTTCTCTCTCTACATCCTCTTTTCTCTCTACTGGATCTGTATCACCGCCATGCCCCCCCCCCCCCTTCTTAGTTATTCCAATCCATTCCTCACAAATCCAAAATCACGGTACCTAAAATAGCACCACACCCTACAAATCAACCATTTAACCTCTAATCGAACCTTTAAGGGTTTGTTCTATCAATACAGTTGTAACACAAAAAATCTTTCCAAAACACCTGCAATTCTTGTATAAAAATCACGGTTATTGTTCGTTAAAATGGCAAACGGAACAGACGATGACAAATACTTGGTGAATTAGGGCTTAGAAATGAGGTGAAACTTGAGGTTACGTGTGCTCGGATGGCTGAGGTGTCGCCGGAACGATTATTGTTCGATACGAGGGTATTTTGCATCATTAATCAGTTTAACAATCTTAATGTCGATTTGTTTAGATTTTGATCGTATAACACTTATTTTGTTTCTACTGTGGCTGATTTGTAAAATTCACGTGTTCTTAACTTCGTTTGCTTAGATGTGGTGATTGTATCTAATCGGTAGTGTAATCTGATCGTGTATATAGAAAGAAATGATTAACGATCGTAGATGATTGCTAGCTCAACAACCTGCTAAATCTATTTGCCCTTTTAACGTCTGTTTCCTTATCCTCTTAACGACTGTTGACTAACCCTTTTAACCTCTGTTGACTAACCCTTTTAACATCGGTTGACTAACATCTGATAGTTAACATCTGTCCACGTGGCAACATCTGTTGGGGGATAATGGATGACAATTGTTAGGAAACCTCTGTTGGAAAGCAACAGAGGTATGTAACAGTCAATAGACAACAGTGGTTATGTTGTGTGTAATACTGGGACAGCTGTTGTAACAACTCTCATCAAAAGTCATATCTATTAAATTAATTTGACCAATAGGAAACCCTAATTGAGACACCCAAGTGATTCTGCACAAACCCTAAAATTTTCAGAATAATCAGAATCAGGATCAGGGCCCTAAAAACTCAGGGGGGGGGGGTAAACCCTATTCGGTAATATCTTGACAGTTTGTTGTCAAAAATGAGATAGCACGTAAAACCAACTCAGCAAGGCTATTATTACACGAAGCTACCCTATGGTAGGGGGTGCCTCTCGCGCCACGCGACACCCCCTCGCGCCACGCGAGGGGGACTGTTTTCCAGCTATATATAGTAGAGATTGGGACTTGATTCTGGGCGTTGATGCGACGTTTAAATTCCAATTACACTTCGAGTTATTGTAGAAATAGTCCAAAACATACACGAATCTCGAATTGCTGCCACAAAATAGGGTAATAACTCGATCGCTATTACGATTCATTTTCCGATCGATCAATGTACTCAATGGATGTTTAAGTGCTGCCCACATTAGGGTGATGCTTTGTCATTAGTCGTTAATTCGATGGATGTTAAGCATGCACTTTGTCATTCGTTGTGAGGGTTGATCTCGTGAGTTATCGTAAATGCTGTATTGATTACTAACCCAGTTTTGTGTGCATTATTATTTAAACTAGGTTCACAAGGCTAATCCATAGACTAGACTCTGTCCGTATTAAATCTGCAATGTGAGTCATTCTCTTTTTATCAAATTTATTTACAAAAGTAAGTTTATTTTCAAAGTTATAATTACAATGATTAAGTTTATGTAATCACCAAGTTACAGCCGGTATGTGGGGTTTTGTATACATTACTTGATAACCGTCACTATTGGACAACGAGTTAGCCAATGAGTGATATGACCATAGTCACAGACACCATCGGGCAAAGAAGCTACCGATGGATGTTCGAGTGACATGTACTGTGGGTAGTTGGTTTGATATCTGAAACATTGTAATTTCTCTTAATACTGTAAATTATAAAAAAAGGGGTCGTTTTCATAAATAGAATGATTCACTCAGTATTTCCCGCTGACAAAACCTTTTTCAAACATGTTTCAGGTGATCTGTTGTGATCCAGGAAAAGTGCCGAGAAGCACTACAAGCTTAAGGAAGTGGCTCAGTATAAAATAAAGAAACATGTTTTGTAAAATAAAAGATTTCTTCGTGAAATCTCAAGATTGTAAATTACTGGGTTTTATCCCGAGTTGTGAAATAAAATAATCGGGAAATATTTCAGTTTTTAGAAGATCCTGATGATAAACTTCCGCTGTTAAACTAAATTAGTACCACGGGATTTCTGTCCCGCGGCTCCTGAAACGGGTCAAACCGGGTCGGGGGCCGTGACAGAAAAGGTGGTATCAGAGCCACTGATTTAAGCCAATTAAGTATTTAGAAAATACTTAATTTTTATTAATTACTATTTTGTGATTATGTGTTTTATTATCTGACTAATTGTGTACAGTATGGGCAGATCTTTATATGCTAAGCCAATGTAGCAATTAATACAAATCTTTAAATAATTTGACTTAAAGTTTTAGTACCTTTATTATCTACAGTCTAAAAACCTTACCCAGTAAATAAATAAGTAAACCTTAGTATGTTTTAAATTCCAGTTGTTTTACACAGTATGAAATAATATTTAAAAGTTTTCTATAAAAGTTTGTTATGATTTTTAAAATTTGTAATTATGTGTATTTTGTTAAACAGCATGAGTGACTTGTCTGACGCCCTTCAGAATTTAAATCTTTATCCAGTAAGAATAGAAGTTTCCAGAGATTTCAATAGATATATACCAGACATAGAAGAACCTATAGAATTCAACGCTTTACCTCTCGAGAAACTCAAACCTAAGAAAATGGAAATTGGGGAAAGCTCTAGACAAATTGAGAGGTTACCATCCCAGGAAGAGCTAGATTTTATAATGGCAAACTATAATACCATTAAGCCTGTTAATGAAAATGTTTTTATTCATTCTCTTGAAACACAACTACCAATGAACTTAGAACCAGCTATTCCAAACCCTTCAATCCACTCGCAAATAGATGAATGGTTGACTAATGAAATACAGTTACAAAACCATCCCTATAAGCTTTTTCCTCAGTTCAATCCAGAACCTTTACCAAATCCACCAATGAGTAACGAGAATATGGCTGAACTTCGCTTTGGTGAAGAACTAATGGATACTGGGAATAGGATCCAAGAGATTGGGGGACAAATCTCCTGGAAATACGATGAGAGGGAATGCCATTACTAGAATATCATCTGACAAAGGATATGGGATTTATGGAAATATGGTTGTGTAATAGTAATAGTAAGAATCAGTCTGTAAAATAACTACAAATAAAACTTTGTAAGATAATAGTGTGTATTGATGCATACTATAAATTGAGAACTTGATAAGTTTTGGCTATATGTGTATTGTGAAATTGTATGACGATTTTGTGTGTAATTGTTATTTATTTAATACTAATAAATAATATATATTAATTATCAGATGGAAAATGCTAATAATGAACCAGTTAACGAAGTTAATCAATCTGAGCAACAACCGGGGGATCAATATATGACTAGGCAGGATATAGAAAATATCGTTGCTCAAGGGATAGCCAACGCTATTCCATTAATCGTTGCTGCTGTTAAAAATCCAATCGAACCACAACAAATTGTTCCTAGCAAACGTATTTCTGAAGATAACTTCAGTAATAGCATAAACGGAGGCAATGATCATGTTAATCCTGATAATGAACCACGGCAAGCTCCGCTTCCTAAGAAAATGAAAGCTGCAACGCCTGGTTGCACTTACAAAGAATTTCTTGCTTGTAAACCCACTGAGTTTGCAGGCAATGAAGGAGCGACTGCGGCACTGCGTTGGTTAGAGAAAACCGAGGCAGTAATTGCCATAAGTAAATGTGCTCAGGATGATCAGGTCATGTATGCGTCAAATCTTTTCAAAGAAGGGGCGCTAGAATGGTGGAACACGGTGTTACAAGCCAAAGGAAGAGATAGGGCTTATGCCATGAAATGGGAAGAATTTAAGATTCTTGTAGAAAGAAAATTCTGTCCCGAATATGAAAAAGATCAAATGGCAAATATGTTCTTAAACCATCGAATGATTGGAGTAGATTGTCGCGGTTATACTTCGACATTCTTTGAATATGCTAGAGTGGTACCAACACTGGCTTCGCCAGAACCGGTACTCATTTCTCGCTATATTTGGGGACTGATTAGTGAAATCCGTAACATCGTTAAAGCTGCGAGACCTCGCACTATTGACGATGCGGTGGAATTAGCTAATACCCTAACTGACGAACTGGTACGCACGCAAGATGAAAACAGGAAGAAAGAACTGGCTCAGAAAATTACCCAAGGATTTCGTATGGGTAATAATAACAGCTTCAAGAGAAGAGGAACAGGGCAATCTTCAAATCCGTCGTTTTGCAGGAATTGCAGAAAGAAACATTTTGGAAGATGTAGTGTAACCTGCAATTTTTGTAAAATGGTAGGACATCGTGAAGAGGAATGCAGAAAGAAAACAAGAGTCTGCTATAATTGCGGAGAAACAGGACATTTTAAGCCTGAATGTCCTAAATTGGTCAAACCTGCAGACAACAAAGCTAAGACAACCGATGGAGCTACTAAGAAGAATGTTAGAGCCTTTCAGTTAACTACTCAGGAAGCCGAGATGATTCCAGATGTGATAGCCGATACGTTTCTAGTTCAAAACATTTACGCCAAAGTATTATTTGACTCTGGTGCGAACCAAAGTTTTATCAATACTTCATTCAGCCACGTTCTCAATATACCCTTAATCAACATTAGGCAGATTTTTACAGTCGAAACGGCTAATGGGAATTCAGTTAAAATAGATAAGGTTTTGCAAAATATAGAAATAGGACTTGTAGGTCATAAATTTTATGCAAACCTGTTACCTATGAAATTAGCCGAATTCGATGTTGTTTTAGGAATGGATTGGTTAGTAGCCAACCATGCTCGAATTCTCTGTGATAAGAATTCTATAGAAATTCTGGCACCCACCAGAGAAGTAATTATGGTTACAGGAGATAAACCACGTAAGTCCATGAAGTTCATATCAGTAATGAAAGTTGCTAGTTATGAACGAAAGCAAGGAATAGTGTATATGATTTCGGTAATCATTAGTACTAAGGGTAAAGATCTTAAGGAAATACCAGTAGTCTCAGAATACCCAGATGTATTTCCAGAAGAGTTACCAGGGTTACCACCAGATAGGGAGGTAGAGTTTAGGATTCATCTAATCCCTGGAACTACACCGATAGCTAAGGCACCTTATCGGTTAGCTCCTACCGAAATGTTAGAACTGAAAAAGCAATTAGATGAATTACTAAGTAAAGGATTCATACAACCTAGTTCATCCCCTGTGGGAGCGCCAGTGTTGTTTGTAAAGAAGAAGGATGGTTCAATGAGAATGTGTATCGATTATAGAGAATTGAATAAGGTTACAATTAAGAATCGATACCCATTACCTAGGATTGATGATCTATTCGATCAACTTCAAGGAGCTAGATATTTTTCTAAGATAGATTTACGCTCCGGATATCATCAATTGAAGGTACAAGAAGAGGACATACCTAAGACTGCTTTTAGAACTAGGTATGGTCATTACGAGTTTACAGTCATGCCTTTCAGGTTAACGAATGCACTTGCAGCATTCATGGATATGATGAATAGGATCTGTAAACCGTATTTGGATAAATTTGTAATTGTCTTCATAGATGATATACTTATTTATTCAAAAAGTCAGGACGAACATTGTCAGCACTTGCATGCACTCTTAACTATGTTAAGAAAAGAAAAGCTTTATGCCAAATTCTCGAAGTGTGAATTTTGGTTGCAAGAAGTGCAATTCTTAGGACACATGGTGAATCATGAAGGTATTCATGTAGATCCTGCTAAGATAGAGGCGATTACTAATTGGAAGGTTCCACAAACTGCAATGGAAATTAGAAGTTTTATAGGTTTAGCCGGATATTATAGACGGTTTATTAAGGATTTTTCCAAGATAACTGTACCATTAACTAAGCTAACCTGTAAAGCAGTTAAGTTTGAATGGGGACCTAAACAAGAAGAAGCCTTTAGAATTTTGAAACAGAAATTAACCAATGCTCCAATCTTAGCCTTACCAGATGGAACTGAAAATTTTGAAGTATATTGTGATGCTTCAAAACTAGGATTTGGATGTGTGCTAATGCAACGCAAGAAAGTAATTGCGTATGCTTCAAGGCAATTGAAAAAGCACGAAGAGAACTATACGACTCATGACTTAGAATTAGGAGCCGTAATTTTTGCCCTGAAAATCTGGAGACATTATCTTTACGGAAGTAAATTTACTGTCTATACTGACCACAAAAGTCTAAGATATATATTTGGGCAAAAAGAGTTAAACATGAGGCAAAGAAGGTGGATGGAAATTTTAAGTGATTACGACTGTGATATTCAGTATCACGAAGGAAAGGCAAATGTAGTTGCAGATGCTTTAAGTCGTAAGTATCATGAGAACCAAAGACGAGTTCGTGCTCTCATATTAAATCTACAATTAGATTTAATGGAACAATTAAAACATTTCCAAGAAACAGCAATCAAGGATGATGCTGAAGGAATGAAGGGACGGTTTAAAGAATTAAAACAAGGAGCTGATGGAATTTGGAGATTCCACAAAAGCAGAATTTGGGTACCTAAGCAAGGTGAATTAAGAAATAAAATTTTAGAAGAAGCCCATAAGTCAAGATATACAATTCATCCAGGAAACAATAAGATGTACCAAGATTTAAGAAAGAATTTTTGGTGGATAGGCATGAAAAAGGATATAGCCTGATATGTTTCTAAGTGTCTTACTTGTTCACAAGTCAAGACAGAACATCAGAAACCTTCAGGTCTACTACAACAATTAGAGATGCCAGTATGGAAATGGGAACTTATAACAATGGATTTTGTTACTAAGTTACCCAAAACCAGAAAAGGTAATGATGCAATTTGGGTAATTGTGGATCGATTAACCAAATCTGCTCACTTTCTACCTATGAAAGAAACCTTTAGCATGGAAAGATTGGCAAAGTTGTATGTAGATGAAATCGTATCTCTACATGGAGTTCCACTCTCCATTGTTTCGGATAGGGATAGTCGTTTCACTTCTCATTTCTGGAAAAGTTTCCAGCAAGCAATGGGAACTCGACTAAACCTAAGCACGGCATATCATCCACAAACAGATGGGCAAAGTGAAAGGACAATCCAAACTCTAGAAGACATGCTCCGAGCATGTGTGATAGATTTTGGTGGAAACTGGGATGATCACTTACCATTAATTGAATTCTCCTATAACAATAGTTATCATTCAAGCATCGAAGCTGCCCCATTTGAAGCACTGTATAGAAGAAAGTGCAGAACTCCAGTTTGTTAGGTAGAAATAGGAGAAAGTCAATGGTCAGGTCCTGAAATAGTGCAATAGACGACCAACAAGATTACTCAAATCAAGGAAAGGCTGAAGACTGCTCGAGATCGCCAGAAGAGTTATGCAGATAATAGATGCAAGCCGTTAGAATTCCAAGTTGGAGACAGAGTACTGTTGAAAGTTTCCCCTTGGAAAGGAGTTGTTAGATTTGGTAAGAAAGGAAAGCTAAGTCCAAGGTACGTAGGACCATTTCCAGCAATCCAACGTATAGGACCAGTTGCTTATCGTTTACAACTACCAGAAGAGTTAGCTGGAGTACATGATGTATTTCATGTATCCAATCTCAAGAAATGTCTATCAGACGAATCTTTGGTAGTACCTCTCCAAGAAATAGAGGTAAACGAAAAATTAAAATTTGTTGAGAAACCTCTTCAGATAGAAGACAGAAAAGTGAAGTTTCTCAAGCACAAACGACTAGTGCTAGTTAAAGTAAAGTGGGATTCAAAGAGGGGAGCTGAATACACTTGGGAGCTGGAATCAGAAATGAAGCGAAAGTATCCACACTTATTCCAGTAAATCTCGAGGACGAGATTTTTATTAAGGTGGGGAGAATGTAACAACTCTCATCAAAAGTCATATCTATTAAATTAATTTGACCAATAGGAAACCCTAATTGAGACACCCAAGTGATTCTGCATAAACCCTAAAATTTTCAGAATAATCAGAATCAGGATCAGGGCCCTAAAAACTCAGGGGGGGTAAACCCTATTCGGTAATATCTTGACAGTTTGTTGTCAAAAATGAGATAGCACGTAAAACCAACTCAGCAAGGCTACTATTACACGAGGCTACCGTATGGTAGGGGGGCGCCTCTCGCGCCACGCGACACCCCCTCGCGCCACGCGAGGGGGACTGTTTTCCAGCTATATATAGTAGAGATTGGGACTTGATTCTGGGCGTTGATGCGACGTTTAAATTCCAATTACACTTCGAGTTATTGTAGAAATAGTCCAAAACACACACGAATCCCGAATTGCTGCCACAAAACAGGGTAATAACTCGATCGCTATTACGATTCATTTTCCGATCGATCAATGTACTCAATGGATGTTTAAGTGCTGCCCACATTAGGGTGATGCTTTGTCATTAGTCGTTAATTCGATGGATGTTAAGCATAGCACTTTGTCATTCGTTGTGAGGGTTGATCTCGTGAGTTATCGTAAATGCTGTATTGATTACTAACCCAGTTTTGTGTGCATTATTATTTAAACTAGGTTCACAAGGCTAATCCATAGACTAGACTCTGTCCGTATTAAATCTGCAATGTGAGTCATTCTCTTTTTAACAAATTTATTTACAAAAGCAAGTTTATTTTCAAAGTTATAATTACAGTGATTAAGTTTATGTAATCACCAAGTTACAGCCGGTATGTGTGGTTTTGTATACATTACTTGATAACCGTCACTATTGGACAACGAGTTAGCCAATGAGTGATATGACCATAGTCACAGACACCATCGGGCAAAGAAGCTACCGATGGATGTTCGAGTGACAAGTACTGTGGGTAGTTGGTTTGATATCTGAAACATTGTAATTTCTCTTAATACTGTAAATTATAAAAAAAAGGGTCGTTTTCATAAATAGAATGATTCACTCTGTATTTCCCGGTGACAAAACCTCTTTCAAACATGTTTCAGGTGATCTGTTGTGATCCAGGAAAAGTGCCGAGAAGCACTACAAGCTTAAGGAAGTGGCTCAGTATAAAATAAAGAAACATGTTTTGTAAAATAAAAGATTTCTTCGTGAAATCTCAAGATTGTAAATTACTGGGTTTTATCCCGAGTTGTGAAATAAAATAATCGGGAAATATTTCAGTTTTTTGAGATTACGTATCCCTAACCATGTTACTATTGAGAATGAAATGGAGTGCAGGTATGGGAACGCCGGACTCTCGAGGAATTGATGTCGTACTCGAGTAAATAAAAATTGAGAGGATGTTTCAATGGAATACCTTATGTAGTTAGAATGTGATATAGCCTTTTAAGTATATGTATTAAATTATATATGATGTCACCATGTACTAACGTGTTGGTTATACATGGTGATCGCAGGTTAGTCAGATATTCATGATGGACAAGTGAACGAGGGTCGAGCTGAAGATCATGGACTGTACGGGAAAGTGGTCACGTTGTTTGTAATTATTTGTTAACATAGTTACATTAAATAAATGATGAATGATGTATTTAAGTTAAAATGGTTGACCTAAACGGTATTCAAGTATGATAGAGTAGTTAAAAGAAAGAAATTTTACGGTTCATTTTTCCACTGCGTCGTTTTGGGTCAAATCATGATTAGGGTCTTACAAGTTTATTAATATAGTAAAGTAATAATAATATATAGTAATAATATGAGAGAGGATATAGCTATGATAAAATATAAGTTTGGTATTTGATAAAACTAGTTTATTTTCCGCCCGCGCGTTGCGGCGGGGACCCAATGACTGCAAAACGCGTGTCAGTGACGGCAAGCAGATACCGAATACTAAAACATAAATAAAAATGTCGTGAAAAGGACAGTCACTCCGTCCTAAAAAAGCGATTTTAGATAACCTAATATATAATAATAGGACACACACGTCCTACACGTTGGAAAATCGGTTGTTTCTAGTTCAGTTATTACGGTGCTAACACGTTAAAATATGGATGAGCTTGGTACCGGTAACGGTACCGAAAGTACCAATCTGGAAAATCATCGAAGTTAGGTACCGGCACCGAAAATGCTCGGTACAATACGGTATGATATTTGAAGGTAAAAATAAAAAAATACAGATATGGTGCTAGACCGGTGTCGAACCGAAAGTAACGATTCTGAAAACGCCAAAAGGTGGGTACCAAATTGGTTCCGAAAATGATTTGGTATAGTAAATTTGGTACTGATACGATACCGGTTTGATTACAGGATTTGATACGTTTTGCTCATCAATAATCTATATATCGAAGTTAATTTTCCATACTACAATTCATTACAGAAAAATAAAAAAAATAAAGCAAAATAAGTTGTTGTGTATATAAAACCTCATTCAAACGAAATACAGTTTACTTACCGTGTGTATGAAAAGTAATATAAACGGTGCAATTACTTGCATTGCTACGTTGCTACAGGATTTGATGAGCTCGGTACCAACCGGTACGGAAAATACCGTTACCGAAATCCCCAAAAGTGGGTACCGGTACCGAATATACCTGGTACGGTACGGCTCGGTACCGGTACTGGTACGGCTCGGTACCGGTACTGGTACGACACCGGCATTCAAGGGTAAAAACCGATGAATATCGGTGTCGAACCGGTACCGAAAATACACCCGGTTTGGTAAATTTGATACCGATACAGGTACCCGATACCAGCTCATTCCTTAGTGATGTTACTATTCATTAAATTCAATTTTTATTACTATTCATTCAATTATGTTTACTATTACAGTTTACTTACTGTGTGTATGAAAAGTAATCTAAACGGTGCAATTACTTGAATTGCTACGTTGCTACGGGATTTGATGAGCTCGGTACCAACCGGTACGGAAAATACCGTTACCGAAATCCCCAAAAGTGGGTACCGGTACCGAATATACCTGGTACATGACGGCTCGATACTGTCGGTACTAGTACGA
The DNA here is from genome assembly GCA_030545235.1 of Helianthus tuberosus. Taxonomy (NCBI): domain Eukaryota; kingdom Viridiplantae; phylum Streptophyta; class Magnoliopsida; order Asterales; family Asteraceae; genus Helianthus; species Helianthus tuberosus. Next base: position 31,993,929 of record CM060439.1, on the reverse strand, counting down.
CACCGGTATTTGAGGGTAAAAACCGATGAATACCGGTGTCGAACCAGTACCAAAAACACACTCGGTTTGGTGGATTTCTGTCCCGCGGCTCCTGAAACGGGTCAAACCGGGTCGGGGGCCGTGACAGCTGTTGACTAACCCTGTTTGTTGACTAACCCGTTGTAACTTCTGTTGATCACTAGTTCATATCAATTTTGTAAATCTGTACTAATTATTTTTTTAATTTTTATTAAAATGTGTTATGCATGGTTTTCTAAAAATCATCCGTGTTTGCACACGAGTTTTACTACTAGTACTATATAATAAAAGAAACCATTTGAAGGACACTTGTCATCATATTAGGCCATGTCTTATAGATAATTATTATTTTAGTTTAATCCCTTCTAATTAATTATAGATAATCCTCCTACTAAACATTATTTAGTTGAATATCATATGGATAATTACTATTTAGTTTAATTTCTTCTAATTCATTATAGATAACTGTGCTACTAAATATTATTTTGTTTAATCTTTTTCTACTTAACTATAGATAATTATTATTTAGTTTAAATTCAATGTATACTTCTCATTAATCAGGGGAGGTCCTCGGGGTGGGCGGAGAGGACCACCGGCCAGGCCCGTGATTCCGAGGGGCACATTTAGAGGCGAAAGTCTGATGAGTTTTTCAGTTTTTCTAGAGTTTGACAGTTTATAGTTTCGATATAGTAGCTGAAGTTTAGGTAGAAAAGTGAAATAAGTGTATATCTAATTTGTTTTCCATCGTAGACTTGCTTCCAGGAGAGGCGGATTTAGTTGCAGAAACGATGCGAAGAAGATGGGAATGCTGTTGTTTTATGAATTTATATTTAGGTCTAACTTGTGTTTGGTCTTTTTTTTTGGTTTAAGCCCAATAACAAACCTTTTCATTGTTTTTTCTTTCACATGTCCATTTGATTATTTCTTTTCCAAAGAACAAATAGAAGTGTTCGATAATGAAGACTAGTTGATTTTCCGCCCGCGCGTTGCGGCGGGGAGCCAATGTCTGCAAAACGCATGTCAGCAGCAGATACCGAATATCAAAACATAAATAAAAATGACGTGGTAAGGATGGTCACTCCGTCCTAAAAAAACGATTTTAAATAACCTAATATATAATAATAGGACCCACACGTCTTACACGTTGAAAATTCGGTTGTTTTCAATTTAGTTATTACGGTGCTAACACGTTAAAATATGGATGAGCTTGGTACCGGTAACAGCACCGAAAGTACCGATCCGGAAAATCATCGAAATTAGGTACCGGCACCGAAAATGGTCGGTACAATACGGTATGGTATTTGAAGGTAAAAATCAATAAATACAGGTATGATGCTAGACCGGTGTCGAACCGAAAGTAACGATTCTGAAAACGCCAAAAGGTGGGTACCAAATTGGTAACGAAAATGATTTGGTAATAGTAAATTTGGTACTGATACGATATCGGTTTGATTACAGGATCTGATACGATTTGCTCATCAATGATCTAAATATCCAAGTTAATTTTACATGCTACAATTCATTCATTACAGAAAAAAAAGGCAAAAAAGAAAGCAAAATAAGTTGTTGTGTATATAAAATCTCAATCAAACAAAATACAGTTTACTTACTGTGTGTATGAAAAGTAATCTAAACGGTGCAATTACTTGCATTGCTACGTTGCTACAGGATTTGATGAGCTCGGTACCAACCGGTACCGAAAATACCGTTACCAAAAATACCTTAACCGAAATCTCGAAAAGTGTGCACCGGTACCGAATATACCTTGTACGGTACGGTACGGCTCGGTACCGGTCGGTACTGATACGACACCGGTATTTGAGGGTAAAAATCGGTGAATACCGGTACCGAAAATACACCCGATTTGGTAAAAGCGGGTACCGGTACTATTTGTTCATCTCTTAATGAAGTTACTGTGTGTATGAAAAATAATCTAAATGGTGCAATTACTTGCATTGCTACGTTGCTACAGGATTTAATGAGCTCGGTACCAACCGATACCGAAAATACTATTACCGAAATCTCCAAAAGTGTGTACCGGTACCGAATACACCTGGTACGGTACGGCTCGGTACAGGTACGTCACCAGTATTTAAGGGTAAAAATCGGTGAGTACCGGTGCTGAACCGGTACCGAAAATACATCTGATTTGGTAAAAGCGGGTACCAGTACCGGTACCCAATACTATTAGTTAATCCCCTAATGAACTTACTGTTCATTCAGTTCTGGTACGGTACGGCTTGGTACAGGTCGATACTGGTACGGAACCGGTATTTAAGGGTAAAAATCGGTGAGTACCGGTGCCGAACGGGTACCGAAAATACACCTGATTTGGTAAAAGCAGGTACCAGTACTGGTACCCAATACTATTAGTTAATCCCCTAGTGAACTTACTGTTCATTCAGTTCTGGTACGGTACGGCTCGGTACAGGTCGGTACTGGTACGACACCGATATTTAAGGGTAAAAATCGGTGAATACCGGTGCCGAACGGGTACCGAAAATACACCTGATTTGGTAAAAGCGGGTACCAGTACCGGTACCCAATACTATTAGTACCGGTACCCAATACTATTAGTTAATCCCCTAATGAACTTACTGTTCATTCAGTTCTAAAATTAATATATAGGAGAATTTTGTATACTATCTCTTAAGTTTATTCAACTTTATTAGTTTATTTAACTTTATTTATACAATAATATGGATTGGTAAAACAAAATTATTGTAAACTAAATAAAAATATAAATTGACTCTCATCCTCCGGTCAAAAAACTTCGTGTTCTATCATTGGGCACATTTAAAATATAAAAAAAAGTATACCCATATAAAACAACAAGTTATTGATAGGATCATTTACAAAATAATTCTTAAATATTATAAGTTAGCTCATTAGGTTTAGTTAGCCCAATACCCATTTGATTTAAAAAAACTAATAATAAAACAAGGAATCACAATGCATTATTTATTGCTATAACTACCGTTGTATAAAAAATATTTACATTTTATATTTCGTTAAAGTCTAAGGGCACATTTTTGGAGGTTGGACAGGGCACCTGAATTCTAAGGGCTGACCTGTCATTTATAATATTATTTATTTGATTTTCTATACCATATTATAGACACCTACTTTTTATTTGTAATATACAAAATTTTTACCATAGTATATATAATGCTAGACATAAAATCGAAAAACATTTTGGATGACATCAATAACCTAAGACATAATATAATTATATCTATAATATACACTTTTTAATAAAATAATAAAACAAAATTACAAATATAAAATCTTTGATCTTAATAATAATAACAAAGTCTTAATTTATTTTAAAAATAATTCAAAAAATATATAACTAAAAACATATGTCATTATAATATAGTTAACCCATTTATCATCATGCAACCTCCCAACTATTCAATCACATTTTTTTTCTATCTTATATTAACTAAATAAATAAAAATTAATATTAAATCTTATCCTACTTTAATTGTCGAATAGAATACTTCTATTTTTCTAATAAAATTTTCATTATTAAAAAAATATTATATCGATTTTATTACATAATTTTTAAACAAATTGTATATAACTTTCAATATTACTTTATATATAAAATTAGATTTATTACGGTTTTTTTAAATATAAGTTATATTTTATCACTCAGATGACTGCTTATTTGCTTCTTAAATAACATGTTTGACCACTGTATTTTCTTTTCAATAATCATCTCCGCAATCACCATATCTATTACGTACTGAGTATATCCATTTGTTTTTAACTATAATTTTCTTATTATTTGGTATATAAAATCATATTTATTCAATCCGTGTAATACAAGAGGGTTTTTAAAGATATAACTTTTTATTATTATTTTCCAAACAATATTACATTTATTCAACCCATGTAATACACGTGGTTTTAAAGATATTTTTTATTATTTGGTATATAAAATTACATTTATTTAACCCGTACAATATGGTTCTTATAGATATAACTTTTTATTATTTAATATATAAAATTACATTTATTCAACCAATGCAATAAATAAGTTTTTTTAAGATATATTGTTTTATTATTTACTATATAAAATTCATTTATTCAACCCGTGTAATACACGGGGTTATAACATAGTATTATTTATTTGATTTTCTATGTCATATTATAGATATAATTTTTAGGAAAATTTACAAGTTTTGTCCTTTATCTTTATACCCTTTTTCAGGCGGTGTCATTTTCAACAAATCTTGACAGGTCTTGCCCTTTATAGTGAATATTGTTGCACGTCTTGTACTTTAGCCCTAACCCAGTTAGATTTTATAGTTAAATCTGGTTACCCAAGGGTATTTTAGTTTATTTATTTTTCTATTCTTTTTTACTTTATTTATATATTTAACTCTTTTTATTAATAAACAAAATATTTCATTATATATTATATAATACTCTAATTTTTAACATTTCTATGCATCAATAGTTATACATTATGCCTCACGTGTTGTACCAATTGTTATGGGGTGCAGTTGTGTACCATGCCAGACACACATGCAGATAATAGATAGACATAAAAAGGAGTCGCATATTTTAGAGAGAGAGAAGAGAGATACGGTGGAAGGACCACCGTTTCTGTTGGTGAACCCGACTGCGCATGGCAGCGCCTCTCACTTCCGACGCATAAACGACCAACATGGCGGCGGTGAGTTGTAGAGTTGTACTTCAGGTGAAGTCCGGCCAGTCTCCGGCGAAGATCCGTTAAGTATTGTATTGTACTGCATGTTAACTTTTCAGCTAGATCTGCTCTTGATATGTTGTTTGAGACTATTTTTGGTAATACATAATTCCGGCAAGAATCCGGTCAAGTACGACCAAGGTCCGATGAACGAAAGTCTACCTTCATGTCTTGGATAATAATCTGGGTATAATTTTGGTAGATCGGGTATGGAGCTCATGGGATGCCTCCGCAAAACGGTGTGGAAGGGATAACACAATCACCGATTTGTTGATTCACACTCAAATTTCACAGATTTTTTATTGATTTGCAGGCTAAGGAGTCTCTGGAGATGGTGGAGTTGCAGCGGTAGACGACGCCGAACCGGCCTCTGCTCAGTGAGTTTATAGTCGTTGTTTAGAAGCCCTTCAAACTTCATGTTGTTGTTAGGGTTAGGATTAATTGTAACTATTTGTTGAAGTCATGTGGGTTTTATAACATAAATTATGGGTGTTTTGGTTAAGAGTCGCGTGTATTCGTATTCGAGAAGTTGAAAAGGATATTTGGTGTGTGATGGAATCACTTTGTTCATCGAAAGGCTTCTCTTTACTTCTTTCTTCATGTCAACTGTAAGCGATCTGAATCTATGATCTCTTTTTTCGTTCATAGATCTAACGCAGTGTGGTGGCAGATTGGATTTGTAGATATAAATTTAAAATTGAAGACCGTGAATGGTAATTCATCAGTAAGTTTGTCTACACAATCGATTAACTATAGCAAATTTCCTTTACTATTGATATATCTAATGTTCACCATGAAAATATTGTTTTGTTTTGATATGAATTCATATGTTTCTGTGAACATGTACCTGATTTGCAAATTTTTAGACTGAAATTCGTTGTTTCTTTTAGGATTTTGTTATCGTTTTTTGGCCAAGTTAACAGTTGCGGTACTGTACCGGAGAGTCGAGCCGCTCACCATCCGATTCGGATCGTTGAAAGGAATACACCGGAGTTGAGAACCGACAGCTCCGGTGAGCTTTTGTAATCTTTCTCCTGTTTTCTGTTCATGTTTTTCAAGATGTATTACAATTTCTAAATTTCAACCCATCTAAATTTTATTTTAGAAAAGTTAATGACGCGAAGTAAATTACTAAGAGCAGCTTTGAAAAGTAAGCATGGAGCTTTAAAAAGATTCATATAATGGTTGAGTTGACAAGAGTGCATTTCTATGATCAACAGGTTGATGCGTTCACCGATACAACATTTAAAGGCAATCCGACAGTCGTTTGCTGGTTAGACGGCATATCGAAAGCCGATAAGTGGATGCATTATGTTGCGACCGAGTTCAACCTTCCAACCACCAGTTTTTTATCGGTTGATCACCGTACAGAAAAACCAAGATTCAACCTCCGTTGGTTCACTCGTGTATCGGAGGTTGATAATTTAACATGCTGGTTTCTATACATGAAACTAGACCACTAGAACATAATTTGTGAATAATTAATTTTGTTATGTTTTTTATGTTAGGTTCCGCTTTGTGGTCATGCAACTTTAGCAGCTTCACACTGTGTTTGAGTCTGGATTAGTGGATTCTAACTCGGTTGAGTTCTTAACTCTGTCTGGAGTTTTGACTGCTAACCGGATTCCGGTTAACGAGATCAATGATTCGAAACATGGGTTTTACATAGAGTTGGATTTTCCGGTTGGGACGGTTTTTGTTTTCAAAGATGTTGAGGTTTCTGTGGTTTCGGATATGTTAAATGGTGTTTCGGTTGTTGATGTTTTGATGAAGAACGCGTTTGATGATATTGTTGTATGTGTTTTAGTTTGGTTATGCTTTTGGTGAAAATGTTGGTTGTGGTTGAAGAATGAATAGTTTGAAGGTTGTTTTTTTTGTTGGATGCTTGCAGGTGGTGCGTTCATCAGCGGAAGAAGTTGCGGATTTCAAGCCGCAGTTTCTTAAGATCAAAGAGGGTCCAGGTAGGGCGGTGATAATTACGGCACGGGCACCTGACGGGTCGGGATTTGACTTCTATTCGTGTGTTTTCGGCCCCAAGATTGGGGTTGATGTGGTAATTGTGTTGGAATGTTGTTGCAAACCAATTTGGTAAAATTTGGGATTATGTTATGTTAGGAAGTAGACGTTATAAATGTGAATTACATATTAGTACTTTGTTTGGTTGTTCAAAAAAAGAAAATAATTGGTAATTTGGGATTACCTTTGTTGGAATGTGGTTAGTTTTACTTTTTAGTAAGATTGTTTGACCCTTCACTATGTTTTGGTATCTTTTAGGATCCGGTCTGTGGCAGTGCACATTGCGCGTTAGCACTCTATTGGCATGAGAAGTTGGGGAAATGTGATTTTGTTGCATATCAGGTATCATTTTCGAGTCTTCTCTCCCCATTACCGTGTGTGTTTGTGTGGACAGAAAGCATGATACATATGTTCTAGCAACCAATTGTTAGATGCATATGTTAATCAGCGAATCTTTTATATCGGTTGTGGCTGTTTGTGTAGGGTACGGGATACCCACGCTCAGCGAAAATTTTAAAAGTCTGCATAAGATAGTGAACTTCACTATCTAAAATAAAAACTTAACATATTGAAATTTTGAGAAATTCAAAATCAGAGTCATAACTCATAACCATCAGGGTCTCGTGCATTGGCGCAGGTTAGAAGGGGCCGGAGGGGGCGCCCGACCCCCCGAACTTTTCGCTCAGTAGTGTAATATATGTGCTTTTCGACTTTTCGTATAGAAATTTTTGGGTATATACGTTTTCGACCCGCTGGTTCTATAGAAATTTTTGGGTATGTACGTTTTCGCCCCCCGCCCCCCGGGTCGGAAATCTCAAGCTTCACCACTGAAGATGAGAGACGTTAAGTAGACCACATAACTACTTATACGTTTTAGTTTAACCGTAGTATATAATTATAACGGTCTGCTCTTTTCTAACCTGTATTATTTTTCAAAGCACTATGGATTATTTAGTTTCATCTGATTCTATAGTTAAAATTGCTTGATCAGTTGATTGTGGCCACACACCACTGGGCCATAATGCTTGCTAATAGGTGCTATTATATGAACGCTTTCATTTACTATATTTGGATTCTTTAGCCTGTTGGTCACTGTATGAAAACGAGTTGTATGTTGTTTGATTGTGAATAGAAAAAAAGGCCTTTTGGGTTCTGAATTTGCAAAAGTGAATAATAATTATTAATATAAAATACTCAAGACGATTAATATAGTTTTAATCAAATTTATCAGTTTTGTTATGAAAAATACTATCCCATTTGCTTTGTAATAGTTATTACTATCATCTTTTTAAATTAATCATGGGGTAAATTATATAAGGATAGCAGGTATACGGGCAACAAACTGCGCCGCCATCCCCTTTGTAATAGTTGAACTTTAAGTTTGTATTATATGTTGACAATTTAGCGTATTTCAAGCGTTTGTATATCGTGTAGACAGAAAAAGGTACGTATTTGTGTCTATATACGTGACAACAAAGATTTATTTATTTACAATTAGTAAAGAATCATGTAGATAGAAACATGTACGTATTTTGTGTCTATATGCCAAGCAGAAGAATTTTTTTACAGTGTATAAATTAGTTAAAGCAGTACATGGGTTTGATATTTATGTCTATGATTGATTTAATTAGGACCGCCTTATCTTAAGACATAAAATATACTAAAAAACCTCTTTGAAATTTCAGATTCAAGCAGTGCTTCTAAGATGGGGCTTCAAGAATGATAGGAAACCACAGCAACTGGAAGCCGTCACTCAAGAAGCCATGTCACCTAGGACCATCTATTTTGCTCAAGTTATGTAACTAACATCCTTAATGTTAGTCGCGAAACTTGAAACCATACCTAGATGCTAACTTTTGGGTTCAACTATGTAACTAATTGTGTCGATGTGACTGACTTTGTAAGAATGGCAACCATCTGAACAGAAATATAAATCTAGGCCCCCGTCGCATCGCGGCGGGTAACACTTCTAGTTGTTACATAAAACCCAACCCATCTAGATTTTTCTCAATCTCATCTCTCTTGAATCTCTCTCTACAACCCCACCACCTCCACCACACACCACCACCACGTCATAGATCCACCCCCATCTCCACCTCTTTCTATAACAACAATACCACCACGTCACGGATCCACCCTCATCTCCACCTCTTTCTATAACACCACCACCACACTACCATGGCACCCCCTGCATTCTCCGTTCCTCACCTAAGCCTCAAAGAGAAAGAGACGGTTCACAGAGAGAGAGAGAGAGAGAACGGGAGATGAGAGAGAGAAAAAGTACAGAGGATATTCCGGCCAAAGGCTCCGGCGGATATTCTGACCACGAAAATCTAAGGAGGTTTAGGGGTTTTGGATTTTTGAGGTCGAGGGTTTTAAAAATTGGGTTTGTTTTTTTTTTTTTTTTTTTTTTTTTTAATTTGAAGTCAGCAGTTTTCTGGGGGTTTAATTAGAGGTTTATGTCGTGATTCAAAAGTTTTTTTATTAGAGTTTTCAGGGCCTTTTGATTCAAGGGTTTTCAAGGATTTGAAGTCCACAGTTTTCTAGGGTTTCAAAGTTGCTCAGATTTTGATTTTATAATGGTGGTGGCAGGTTGTGATGAGATGGTGTACGCTATGTTGGTGTGCAGGGAAGTAAGGATTTGAACTCCACAGTTTTCTGGTTGTTACGCGATGTTAGTGTGCCGGGGAGTAAGATGATGTATGTGTTAAAGTATCAGCTTCAGGTTTTTTTGGTCGGTACGGAATAGTTTAAGAGTGTCGTGGAGGAAGTTGTTGGGATGGGGTTTGATCCCACGAAGACGAATTTTATGTTGGCGATTCACGCGGTATGGAAAAGAAGCTCCGGGTGTTCTAAAACTGTTTCGGAAAAAGGAGGATCTTGTGAGTTAAGTTGACGTTGATTTGATCTCATTTTTGTTGTGATTTGTCACTTGATCCATTAGGTCATTGATTTTGTTGCTAATGATTAGATGGTTTTGAATCTGTTTTTACCTTTAGAGCGTGAATTTGCTTATACTTTTGATCACAAATTCTGTGTGTGAGATATGATCATTTGTTATTTTAATATGTGAGTATTTACAAAAATCGTCCTTAGGTAAAAAGACTGAACTACCCTCATGTGACTTGCACATAACGAAGATAACGAAAAAATCTAACTGTGTTAGGGCTAAAGGACAAGACGTGTAACAATTTTCACTGTAAAGGGCAAAACCTGTCAAGATTTGTTGAAAATGACACCGCCTGAAAAAGGGTATCATGATAAAGGACGAAACTTGTAATTTTTCCTAATTTTTATTATTTAGTATATAAAATTACATTTATTCAACCCGTGCAATAAAGAAGGTTTTTAAAGATATATTGTTTTATTATTTAGTATATAAAATTCCTTTATTTAACCCGTGTAATACACGGTGTTATAACCTAGTTTTAAAATAAAATAAAGAGTAAAATGCACGGATAGTCCCTGTGGTTTTGCAAAGTTTCAGCTATAGTCCCCAGATTTTGGAAATTACACTCATAGTCCCTGTGGTTTGACAGTTTGTTACGCTGATAGTCCCTGGAGTGGATGTGGGTTAGTTTTCTCAGTTAAGTTGGTGTGAAATGACAAAAATGCCCTTAATATAAACTCAAATAAAACCAATTAAAATGGGACCCACCACTCAATTCATCTTCTCCAATTACACAAATCCCTAATTCCCAATTCATCTTCTTCAAAGAACATCGACCAGCACTTCAAAACAGATCTACCTACCACCATCAACAACCTCCACCTGTAATTTTCCAAAAAAAAATACTTCAGATTCAATAAGCACATCTTGCTCTAAAACAACCACCCGCCACCACCTCCATAAAACACCACCAGCCACCACCTCTATAAACCACAAACTAAAACCAGCACCATCCCCATTACATCGAATGCCGTTCATTATCGCGTCCAAAACAGACACAATTTCAAATTTCTCAATCAAAAGCCTACAAACTTCCAATAATTAACATAAATTCAGCAACTTACATGCTTCCATCTAGAACGATTAACAGATGACGAGTGAACAACTGAGCGGTGAACTTTCCGACGAGCAAGTCTGACCAGTGAAGCAAGTGAACTGATATCGAGCTTCCAATGTGAAGCAATTCCTTTAATATACAGGCTTGGAGTACAGAGGGTTGTGATGGCAACACTAATCTTCGACGGCGGAGTCTCAGATGATTACTGCTTTGAACATGTATTCCTCTGCTTCATCGACATATCAGTCCCTAGTGGTGATGAGTCAGTGGATTTGTGAAAGATTTTAGAGATTGATAAAGATTTGGGGTTTAATTGAGGTGGGTTTTTTATGTCGCAAAGTATTAAGATGGAGATGGGTGTTTTGATTCAGATTGTTGTTTCGATATACGGTTGGTGAATTTTGAAGATATGTTCTTAGAATTGGATTTTTGGATGAATGATTAATGTGTTCTTGCTAAGATGAGTGAAGTGATGAATGAGTCTGTTGAATGATGATGATGTTGATGAATATAATAAAAGCAAGGGTAATTTTGTAATTTCACATGGACTTAACGGAGAGAACTAACCCACATCCACTCCAAGGACTATCAGCGTAACAAACTGTCAAACCACAGGGACTATGAGTGTAATTTCCAGAATCTGGGGACTATAGCTGAAACTTTGCAAAACCACAGGGACTATCCGTGCATTTTACTCTAAAATAAAATATAACTTGGAACAAATTACATGGTCAAATAAAATAAAATATAATATAACTTAGAGCAAATTACATGGTCAGAGACAACTTTGGATACAAAGTCCTTTGATTGCCACCATACAATTTGAGTTTTATTCAACCAATATGGTTATATATACACACACAAAGTATATACTTATTCATTCATATTCCATCATGCATTTCCCCTTTCTATTTTTTAACTTTAATAACCACATATTATTTTGGGGTAATCACGAAAATAACCACCATTTGGTCAATTTTTCAAAAATAGCCCGTTGACACCCCATAAAATGCTGTTTCACGAATTCCAACCTGGCTCAAGACATAAACTAAGAACTTTCCTTAAAGGCCAATCATCTTTTGCCACTTATCGAGCGGTTTCCGGTAAGTGCTCAAGCCGTCACAGGCACTGTTCGAGACGTCTGAGGTGACCCGTGCCGTTTCCGGCAAGTGCTCAAGCCGTCACAGGCACCGTTCGAGACGTCTGAGGTGACCCGAGCCGTTTCCGGCAAGTGCTCAAGCCGTCACAGAAGTTTGTCAGACACGTGTCGTGTTCCAATTGGTTTGCGTTGAAAGAACTCCTTAAGCCGTGTCAGTGAACTGTACCGGCTCGTGGAGAGGTGTCAGTTGGCTAGTATTGAAATAACGGCGTGGTCGTGGCTATTTTGGTGATTTTCCCTATTATTTTCCACAAGTTGCAACTGCTGCCGATTCTTCTTCACCAAGTGTTTTAACACAAGGCTCATCACTCTTTGTTGAAAAGAAGGATCATTTGGTTTCGCCAAATGGCCTTTTCACAGCTGGATTTCACAAAGGTTGGAGACAACTTTGGATACAAAGTCCTTTATGATAACTAATTAACTATCTCCAACCTTTGAATACACTTGAAAAGAAGGATCATGTTCATGATTATAATGTTTTTCAACGTCATGTTTCATCAATGTTTATAATCTAAAATATTTATGATAACTAATTAACTTTCTCAACCGCTAATATATAATATCATATCAATCATGATGATTCGTGTAACGATGTTCACAAGAGAAATAAGGTTGATACTATTAGAAAAACATTTAAATCTAAAAAGGTTGATATCGATGTTTCACAGAAATTAATAGCGTGACATAATTTTGTATGTATAGTAGTATAACCGGTTATATTATATATACTTTATGTTCTCCTTAAAGTCAAAGGGTCTCATCGGGTTGAGATCAAATCTCAACCATTTAAAATACAAACACCTTCTAGAAGGGGAGGTTTGTTGACAGATGAAGGTTTGAAGTCTTTACTGCAGTTGACGACTCTTTTATTTTTACCTTCCACGTTGCCTGTAAAGTCGGCAACCTCCCCCTACAGTAAAATACTTAGATTTTCTTTGATGGGTACATAGCGTTGTCCGATTTTTTTCAAGTTCATTTTAAGGTTATTGAAAACTTGTACAATGCAGAGAAATTAATATTATTCTGAAAAGAAATTTGGTGAATGTTCTCATGTAATGGGCAGTTTTAAGATTAAAAAAGCGAACAAAATCCAATCATACCTCTCCTTGTTTACTCTTTATAAAGGAGTTGAGATCTTGCTTCACATTCCACATCCCAGCACTTGTACGTATTACTTTGAGCTCAGGGGTAGACACGTGTCCCTTAGTAAAAACCGTAATTGCTGGACAATCTTCAATTTGTAAAGTGTCAAAAGCTGGCACTGAGAAAGCCTCCTTCCCTAAGAAAAATCCCTTGAGATTCCTAAGAGATTCTAGTTTTAAGGAGCTTAGACGAGGTAAGATAATCTCATTCACTTCGACATCACATTCTTCTTCTTCTTCCTTCACAATTACCTCTAAATTTTCGCACCAGCTTATACTTAGGTCTTGGAGTTGCACTAGACTACCAACCATTGAACATGTAAAAACATGTTCCAAATTATAGCAACCATGAATGTGTACAGTTGTTAGGTTTGGAAACTCTAGTACCATCCATTGGTTGCTCTTCCATAAATACTTGAGACTAAGTAGCCACTCTAACTTCACTTGTGTTAGGTTTGGAATTTGGACAACAGTTTTTGATTCACTGAAACCACTCCCTTTCACTGCTACTACTTCAAATACCTCTTCTAGCCAATCACATCTATTCATAGTAATCCGTTGAAGCTTTTCCAACTGTAGCAGCACATTAGATGGAACAATAGTCGTTCCAACATCGTTACCCATCAAATTAATTTCTATCAAATTATGAAAAGAGCAAGGGATCCCTCTTGAAATAGTAGGCTCTGAAGAAGAATTTGGGAATGTGGTCTGCAAACACAAGGTGTTTGTTGTTAAGAGCCTTGGAAAGGAAAATTCTTTGAAGCATTCTAATCTACTTTATGAGTTATTAGAAACCTTGTTCAAACCCTTTTCCCTTCAAAAACAAATTTTCATTCAACTAGTTAGAGATTACTATACCATCACACTACATTCACGACAACCTAAACTTTATTTAAAATATATGGTCTTCAATAACAAATTGTTCATTTAGTAGATGACATATATATATAATAAAAAACATGTACCTGATTGACCACTCCATGAAGGTCATGTTCAAGACTGCATTTGCCAAACCATGTGCGTATGTACTTGAGCTTTGGAGTTGTTGATTGTCCTGATGTAAGCATCATCAATTGAGGGCATTCATTGATCACTACATTATTCAATGAGGGCCATCGGAAGATGTTCATCCCCAAGAAGAAACCCTTGAGGTATGGTAGATACTCAAGTTCAAGTGTCTGCAGATGAGGAAACACAACACCTTTTGATGACTTTCCAATATTTTCTTCTTTTACAATCACTTGTATTGCCTTGCATCTTCTCACGCTTAATTCTTTAATTTTCTTGAGGCTTTCAAGAGTGTTGAATGTGAATACATATTGCAGACGATCACAATGATAAATACACACAGTCGTTAAGTTGGAGAGTTGAGGGGCAGCTACAATAGTAGTGTTTCTTAGTGTTGGACTTGTTAATGTAGTACCAGCACCACCGTGTGCACTTCCGTCGCCAACATTGTTTGCACTCAGTTCACTTTCAAATACATCCATTAACCTTTCACATTTCTCAATTTTCAGCTCTTGAAGCCTTTTCATTTGTCCTAGTGCATACCATGGAATTAGAATTGACAATGCATGGCATGTGCCTATGGATATCTTTGTGGGGTATTGGCACAATGACCACCAAGCACTGATTACTTGACTACTGATCTGCAATGAATCACAAATCAATAATTATTTACAAATATCATATTTATCTATTTGTTAATTATATAAGTTTCACTCAAGCAATTCATATATTAAGGTATATGGTGTAAGTGGTATTATAGGTGTTTATGTTAAATGAACATAATATCGTACCTGGGTTTGATCATGAAAGGTATTGGAGGAAATTTTGCCCTTCTTACCACCAACATCGACACTCTTTAGATGTGGCAATTTTTCAAGCCAAAGAGTGTCCAAACAGGGAAATAATATGGTGTTTTGATGGGAATATGTGGATATGGTATTTTCTTCATTTTCATCATCTTTGCTCGAAATAACTTCTTCAATACCATCACACGATTCTAATAAGACATGCTTTAAGTTGGATAAATATTTTGCCATAAGAGGAGAAAACAAGTACTTTATTTTGTGACAATTCAGCAAGTATATGTCTGTGAGGTTTTGGAATGGAAATTGCAAAGGTTGATGTTGAGGAATTAAGAATTTATTCCAATTGCACTTCCACACATGAATCATCTCCTTCAAATGGTATAGATCTATACTTTGAAGGTAGGGGAGTAGTAGCGGCGGTTGACTATCCATCTCAAACACGACCTCCTTCACTCTTTTATCATTATCTAATTCAAGATGTCGAAGATGATGAAAGTTGTGTAGAAGATAAGATGGGTATGTGACATTAGGAATGTAATCATTCATTTCTGGTATCTCTCCTTTGATCTGCATTTAACACTAAATGTAATTAATAATTAAACCACTCCATTCAACACACACCCCCATGGATGCATGAACGTATACTAATAACTGCATTACATATTTAGATTTGGCTCTGTTAAAATTATTTATTTTAAAACTATCAATGAGAAGAAATTACACATGACATGTGATTGGAATTGGGAAGGCCAACATAAATCATTAAAAAGTGAATAAAAAACACAAGATTTTAATTAGGTGAAATAACTTAATTGCAACGTAATTAAATAATTGATTGCCATTTAGTTACATTTAAACTAGCAAAAAAATTACAAATGAAAATTGAATGTATTTGTGATATTTTAATATATGCAAATTAAGATGTGGCAATACTTGATTAAAGAAAAATTGAAAACCAGGATGACATGAGATACCTCTTCACCGGTATTCTCCGTAACATAGTTAGTAAGTGCTCCCAGATCGAAATTAGTTGTGGTAGGTGTGAATACATTTGTGAAGATGGAACAGTTTCTTATCTCAATGCTTTCTACACCTTTGAAGCAGTTGATGTGGATATTAGAGTCGTTTACACCTTTCAACCTCCACACCTCTTTTAGCTTTCCTAATTTATCAACTTTAATCCTTCTTAATGCGCTGCTAATGTGTTCCCCTACTTCATGTAAGCTTTCGAAGTCCATGTTGAATAACAGTTCCACTGAACCACATTCGGAAACCTCAAGCTCTTCTAAATTACTCACCAATGGAAGTGGATTGCTAGGAAAAATATTGCTAAGGTTACAACATTCTTTCACTTTAATCAGTTTCAACATGGAAGCATTATTTTTCTGAATGGCAGAAACTTGACAAGGCCATATCTGCTTCAAGTTCTCCATGCTAGAAATATCTAACTTCTTCAACTTAGAAGTCATGACCTACAAAGTAATTAAGCCTTGTGAAAAAGCATACACTGATATCCATGGAGTAAATATTAAATAATAAGTTATTTGTAGCATTAAATATAAAGATCAAGATAAATGCATGTACCTTTTTGTTCAATAATGATTGCACTTCAGGAGTATTGTGACTCTCGGGATAAATGCTCGTAAAGTTGGGAAGTTCAGAAAGTATCAACTCGACCAATTCGGGCAGTTCGATCTCATTGTCCCACAGACTTACCATTTCTGGTAGGTCGCTCAACGACAAAAAACTCAATTTCTGAAATCTGATCACCCCAACTCTACTATTCTCAGCAACTAGTGTTCTCATACCACGACATTTAGAAATTGTGAGTCGCTCAAGTTCCTTTAGACCATTTGCCATAGCAACTGTAAATAGGTACATTAAGTCTTCACAATTACTAACATCAAGGACTCTTAAATTGGAAAATGAGTGACACGTTGAAACATCTTCAAGATTGTTCATGTTATATACTTTCAAATAAAGCTCCTCTGTTTTCTCGAATAGGACATTGATTTTGTATTCCATAAGCTCATAGCAGTCACCACTCAATACAATTGTGTTTCTGAATGAATATTTTTCAACATCCTTCTGATCTACCAATTCACATCCGATAGATATTCTGAACCTTTCAAGGTTATTAAAGGACATGTTTTTGGGTTGCTCCTTATTCCCAAAGAATTCCAACTCTAATGCAAATAACCCCTTTCGAAGTTTCTCCAGCTCGTCACAGTTGCTATCTGTGAACCTAACAGGACAATAACTATCAGCTCTCAAATATAGTTCTTCAAGACTATGCAAGTCTTGAAAAACGCCATCATCAATACGTAGGTTAACACATCCAGTCAAATCTAGCAACTTCAGTTTTCTCAACTTTCCTATCGTCCATGGCAACCATCTTATTCCGCAATCAACAAAGCTCAGTGTTTCCAAGTTGCTAAGATTTCCAAGAAATGAGACATCATCATTTATGAACGAGCATGAACGAAGACATAGTGTTCGAAGTTTGGTTAAGTGTTCAGATGTTCGTGGAAGCAATGGAATATGCATATTCTCATAAGACAAAACCTCAAGTTTTTCCATTCTTTGGTAAATATCTTCTGGAAACTTAAAGGACCTATGTCCATCCATTAGCATCAACAAAGAGAGATTTGGGTAATTAAAGTCACTGGGAAATTCAGTCATACCTGTGCACTTTAATAGAATTCTCTCATATGTCTCATTTGCATATTGCTCTGATTTGTTATCAATGTTGACAATTGAAGCTTGTTTGACTACTGAAATTTTATTTAAAACAAAAGCACGCACAAGATCATGTATTTTGACACATCCCATGCGATCACTTTTAGTCAACAAGTTTGCACGTAGGAGATTGTTAACACAAATTTTCATATCGCTTCTAGCTTCTCCTAATGTCTTGCCATCTGTAAGAAAACCCAATCCCCATCTCAGTACGTATATTAAAATCATCAGGAAATAAGGCACTAAGAAGAAAAATTGCTTTATCATCACCCTCCTTGAGATTCTCATAGCTTATCTCAAATATTTTATATGTGATGCTTTCAAGGTCTTTAAGGTCATCTTTCTCTAAACGCCAAAGTACCTTTTTCCATGCCTCCTTTATGTTACCATTAAGATTATTGGCAATGGTTTTTAAGGCAATGGGCAAACCCCCACATTTCTTCACAATATTTTCTCCTATCTTTTGGAGTTCATCATCATCATCATCATCATCATCATCATCACCATCCGAAGGAGTTGGTCGCACAACCTCAAAAAACAATGTTTTTGCCTCTGCTTCATTTAAAACACATACTCTAAATATTGAATTAGCTCTAACACCCATTTGAGTGCAAATGTGTTCAAATCGTGATGTGAACAAGAGCTTGAACCCATTCGGCAAAGGGCTTGTTAGTCCAACATCTTTGAGGTCAACCTCCTTCCAAATATCATCCATGATTACTAAAATTTTCTTTTGCCCATTTTGCCACATCCCCTCAAATTTCTTACGAAGAAGCTCAGCCCTTGCATCTTTTGTTTTTTCAGTTAAATCTTGATGAATGTATTCTGCTACAGCTTGCTGTAGAACAAAAGGGTCACAACTTTCTCCAAGAACCACCTTTACAACCCAATCAAACATTTTTGAATCTTCCACGGCCTTCTTTAGTTGTTCCATCATTGTGGTCTTGCCGACACCACCCATCCCACATAGAGCAATCATCTTTTGGGACTCGTCATTTGATTGTAGAGATTGCAATGCAGCATTAAATACCGAATCTCTAGACTCAAACGTGGTTGTTTGGGTACCATGAGGAACTGGTGCAGAGGTGGATGGTACCTTAGCAAGTGGTTTTCGTTCATTTGTCCAACTGATTTCAGACGCTCGTTCTTTGAGAGCTTTTATCTGTTCGACAATAATACAAGATTGTTTTCCTGCTTTGTATCTCTTTGCCGCGTTGAAGCACCCAATTCCAGCTGTTGGAATACTTTCTACCTTCTCCTTCATCTTTTGAACATCTTCCAACCACGGCGACACATGGCGAGATACCACATGATAGTTCGCATCAGCTATCGTTTTTTTTCTCTTGAATATCTTGTTCAGTCATAGTCAACTGATCCATTTTCTCCTTCATATCTTTAACATGTTTTGTGGATAAAACTAAGAAACCCAAATGTTTCTTAACAGGGACCATCAAAGAGTTAACAACCGGTGTAACAATTGAATTTATAATAGCATCCATATTTTAACTGCAATTTGATACAAACAATAAACCACAATTAATAAGAAAGTGATTACCAAAGCAGTTAGACATGTATTCTTTACTTTACGAAACTATTTTTTTTTCACTGATCTACATATATAGTAAAAAAAATAGATGTTTTGTAACGCTGGAAAATTTCCCAATCGTGATACTAATGATCTTTTTTCTTCGTTGAAGTCGGTCGGGTATATTTTAATTTGTTAATAAAATGAAGTGCGGGTTCAATTAATTTCGACTTTATAAAGGAAGTTTGTGTGTAAATAGAAAAATATATATACCGTTATACACATTTTTGCCTAAATGTGAATATGGTTGGTATTTAAAACCTTTAAACTACTATATAAGATTTATATAACATTTATTTGTATAATTTATATATATGTATATTTTGCTAGTAAAAAAATAATAATAAACAACCAAACAAGCCATACTTTCATGCCTCCTCTCATACGAAAATTCAAGGGAAGATTGTGATTTTCTTTTCAATTCTGAACTTTTGACTTTCTTGACCAAAACATCATAAGTAAATATGGGTTAGAAATCATGAATAACTAGTATGGTTTTTTCTTAATTAGAATATATCTTCATAGCCAATGATCTCTAGATCAAGTGGTGGAACGCTTGCATTTCTCTTGAGAGATGCAAGTTCAACTCCCACTTGGTGCAGAGCGAGGCATTGGTGGGCAATGATAGGAGACCTATGGAAACCTAGGTTCGATCCTCGAGCCAAACATGTTTTACCGGTAATTTCACCGTCGTGCCTATGGACGAGTGGGTTACCGGGTTTTCCCCGGAATTGGTGGTGGACTCGGGTTACTCTCGGAGTACTCCGTTTGATCCAGTGGGTACCCAAGAGTGCTCGGGATTGATTCTGTTGGCCGTTCAAAAAAAAAAAAAAAGAATATATCTTCATACACAATCTCCATATGCTCTATACCCACCTCCCGGATCATATCTCACCTTGAACAACCACCACCATGAACCACCGCCACTCCTAGCCATCGCCGCTGCTGCTGTTCTTCGGCGCCGCATCAGCTCCTGTTCCGATTTGTTAGGTATTAAACTGATCCTTTTTGTTTAGTTCTTCCGGCTAAAACCACTGAACCGGGTTAGGGTGGGTTGTTTTCCGGCAACTTTATGTTTGGGTCTCGATTTGGTGTTTTCCGACGACCCAAGTCAGTTGTCCTTTCCGGACAGTTTTGTTGGCGAGAGTTGACGAGAGACTGAGAGAGGAGCTTGTGTGTTAATACATTAGGTGTGTGTGTTGAGGTGATAGAATGTGTGTGTAATGCGTGCGTGTGTGTTGTGTGTGTAATGAGAAGAATCTGGGGAAGGGAAAAGAAAATTGAATGTGCAGGGGTGAATTTGTTATATGTAATCAACTGTTCTCACTTCAAGGTTAACACGCTATCCTTTACCTCCCATGGGTTACTTTTCTGCGCTTAGTCTTGAATCTTTTGAACATAATTAATTAAAACTATATGTCTGAAAGGTTTGAAGCATCTATTAATGAATGGTATTTAAGCTCAAGAGTTGCAGATCTTGAATATCTAAATTTAGAATTCCCAAAATCTACTTGTAAAGCATCCATTGATAGTATAAAATTTATATGTTTTCACCAGAAAAATCAAAAACATTGTACTTTTTCAGAAAATCCGCATCTAAATTATATTTCTGATAGTATAATCACTCTACAAGACCAGTTAGAATTCAACTTTGATCGGTTAAGCCTACTTAGCCGTGTATCTATTAAAATTTTTCATAAAATCCTTGAAACCCAAAACAAACAAGAAAGTCGGTCTAGAGAGATCTTCAAAAACCAAAACAAAATTACTACAAAATTACATCAGCTCACGAAAGAAATTGAAGAACGAAAACCACTCACAAAAACAGAGGTTTTATCATTAATAGAGCAGATAGCACAACAACCCAAGATTGTTGAAGCAGAGGCATTAAGGTTAACAGAAAACCTTAACAATAAAATCAAAGAAGTTGAAAAGCTTCTCCAGGAGGTTAGACACGTGCTCACTTCATGAGCTATAGAACGACTGAACAAACAGAGTTGTTCAAGGAAGCAATTAAAGCCATAGAAGCGGTTGATCCACCAGCGGTTGGATTCGCAAAAGTTGCCACTGGAGCAGCCACCAACCAAGCAACTGTTATTAAGAAAAACAACCTCCTAATACAACTCTTAACAAAATTTGCGGAGGACGTCCAGCAAAGCCGAGAAGAACTTGGAGAAATAAAGAGAAGTCTTACAATCTTGCTCAAGCAAAAGGAGCAAAAGGAGGATACATCAGAAGCCCTTGAAAACCTAAGCAAAAGACTTGAAGGAATCAAGATAGGAAGGGACTCCCTGGTTCAAAGGAAGAAAGGCCCCTTTTATGTGTTTGAAGACCCAAAGAAGATCTTTGAACAGGAAAAGGTAAAGTTATCAAAATGAATAGAACAAGAAATTTTCAGCTTCCAGTCAGAACAGGCGAAGGAAGCAGTAGTACAGTCCCTAACCAAGAAGATCAGATAAGAAATTACCGAAGGGCGAGTAGATTCAGACATGAAGCTCAACGAAGACTACCAAATACAATGCAAAGTAGACAGTATAGAAGAAGTCTGGAAAGCCAAATTGACCCTGACCAAGAACTCCAATTATCACAAAGAAGACGAGCCAATATAGTACCTGCCGAAGTACTGTATGATTCAAGATGGTCAGAACCAAGACACAGAGTCTATCAGCACTACATCAAAGAAAGAATACTGGTACTGGGTGAAAATCAGCAGCTTGATATGGGGTTTATCAATGAAACCTCATATAGGGCTTTAAGGGACTCGGGAATGCAACATATCCATTTGGGAATGGTAATGATAAGAGTACATGCTCTCAATAGAAGAGATGCCGGAACAAATGTACTAATAGTCCTTAGAGATACAAGATGGAATGATGACAAGGCCATAATTGGAACCATGGAAGTAGATATGGGAAGAGGAACACAGTTGGTATACATAGCACCAAACATGATGCTAAGTATCCATGATTTTTACAATCATATACAACTGGCTATCCAAACGAGAGGCTATGAGGAATGGAATAATGGAGAATCGAACCTTCTAATTACAAGGGGTTTGATTAGAAGACTAACTAATACAAGTGTGTCTGGCTTCAGATATAATGTCCAGAACGTTTCTGAAAGCACACGGATTGCCGACGGATCTAGAATGCAAAAGTATTAACGGAAGATGCTAACCCCGTAAGCGGTTATTTCTTTCCCCGTTAATCTTCTTGATCCGTCGTGAAAGCACACGGATTGCCATTTAGATCAGCGGCTAGGGTGCTGCCACGTGGAGTTTGGGCAAGTGGAGATTTCTCTCCAATTCCATGCCATCGTTGTGATTTCAGGGAGGCCTGGGATGATGACACGTGTCCCAGACGGTTATAACCGTCTGGTGATGCACGATTGATCCTTCTAGAATGTTGTTGCCATAATCCGGTGTGATTCCTTATCGTGTGGCACCGGTTGAGTAAATAATATCCAAGTCTGGATATTACTAGGCGGAAGTGCTTGTTGGGATTTTTATCCCTGTTTGTTATGAAGGAAGGTGCGAGGATTTATGATTTTCCTCTTAGCGTGCAAGTGTTGTCTGCTGTCTTTTTTCTAAGCTCTTCTTTGTTGGACCAGTGCACGGCCGCGCAAGGTCTAAAGAGAGTTAAAAGGTTGACGTGGTGGTATGGTCCTAAGTACATATTATGAGGTTTTTGGGACCTTACCCCTTCAGTTAGCTTGAGTATCCATTTTTGTCCTTGCAATCTTTCCGTAGACCATGGATCTCCTGCAATTGCTTGGATTCCATTTGAGGCTAAGTATTCAGAAATGTTCTGGACATTATATCTGAAGCCAGACACACTTGTATTAGTTAGTCTTCCAATCAAACCCCTTGTAATTAGAAGGTTCGATTCTCAATTATTCCATTCCTCATAGCCTCTCGTTTGGATAACCAGTTGGATATGATTGTAAAAATCATGGATACTTAGCATCATGTTTGGTGCTATGTATACCAACTGTGTTCCTCTTCCCATATCTACTTCCATGGTTCCAATGATGGCCCTGTCATCATTCCATCTTGTATCTCTAAGGACTATTAGTACATTTGTTCCGGCATCTCTTCTATGGAGAGCATGTACTCTTATCATTACCATTCCTAAATGGATATGTTGCATTCCCGAGTCCCTTAAAGCCCTATATGAGGTTTCATTGATAAACCCCATATCAAGCTGCTGATTTTCACCCAGTACCAGTATTCTTTCTTCGCTGTAGTGCTGATAGACTCTGTGTCTTGGTTCTGACCATCTTGAATCATACAGTACTTCGGCAGGTACTATATTGGCTCGTCTTCTTTGTGATAATTGGAGTTCTTGGTCAGGGTCAATTTGGCTTTCCAGACTTCTTCTATACTGTCTACTTTGCATTGTATTTGGTAGTCTTCGTTGAGCTTCATGTCTGAATCTACTCGCCCTTCGGTAATTTCTTATCTGATCTTCTTGGTTAGGGACTGTACTACTGCTTCCTTCGCCTGTTCTGACTGGAAGCTGAAAATTTCTTGTTCTATTCATTTTGATAACTTTGCCTTTTCCTGTTTAAAGATCTTCTTTGGGTCTTCAAACACATAAAAGGGGCCTTTCTTCCTTTGAACCAGGGAGTCCCCTCCTATCTTGATTCCTTCAAGTCTTTTGCTTAGGTTTTCAAGGGCTTCTGATGTATCCTCCTTTTGCTCCTTTTGCTTGAGCAAGATTGTAAGACTTCTCTTTATTTCTCCAAGTTC
This sequence comes from Helianthus tuberosus, assembly GCA_030545235.1. Lineage (NCBI taxonomy): Eukaryota > Viridiplantae > Streptophyta > Magnoliopsida > Asterales > Asteraceae > Helianthus > Helianthus tuberosus. The sequence continues at coordinate 31,969,979 of CM060439.1, read as the reverse complement.
TTCTCGGCTTTGCTGGACGTCCTCCGCAACTTTTGTTAGGAGTTGTATTAGGAGGTTGTTTTGCTTAATAACAGTTGCTTGGTTGGTGGCTGCTCCAGTGGCAACTTTTGCGAATCCAACCGCTGGTGGATCAACCGCTTCTATGGCTTTAATTGCTTCCTTGCGAATCCATTCTTCAGGTAGGTCTAGGTTTTCCATGACAACTGCTCTCACTATGTTTCCCTTATTACTTTTGCATTCTCGAGCAAAATGACCTTCTTCTCCGCATATGAAGCATTTACACTTTCTTTCCCTATCTTTATGTTTTGTTTTGAATATTCTGACATGGGAGGCATGCGGTTTTCCTTTGTAAGTTGTTGATCTTCTCAGGCCATACTTCTTTGTTTTCTCGTAATAACCCGGTATAGGGATTTTACTGCAAAACTGAAGATTTTTAATTTCCCGTTGGACTGCTGCTTTTCTGCAAATTTCTGCAAGGTATTGGTACGAAAAGTGTATCCTTGGGATAACACTAACATTGCTTCCCGGATATTTAGCATTCCAAGCTTCTTCCAATTCCTTTCCAATCATAGGGGGCATTTTTCTGAAGACCTTGTCTGATAATTCTGGGGACAAATATAGTCTCCCTGATTGTGCTGCTAATTTTTTGAAATCATTTAGATATAAAAATATATCTTTCAGATTTCTGCATGAGAGCCTTTCTATTTCGTTGTAGGCTCTATCATGTTCTTCTGTATTTCCTTGGTATGGATCTTGTAGAAGAAATATTCTTCTAATGTGGGATAATATGTTTTGAGTGTCATCTGCTATCCCCTCTAACGTGTTGTATTCATCGACATATGCTGTTCGCCATTGAATCCATGCCTTTTTCTCATCTTCCCCAAGAAGGTTTTCTATGTAGTTTATTTTGGCTCTATTACTTGGCCAAACCTTTCCTGGGTCATCAACCAAATTTAGAGTAATTGACTCCCATCTCGATATTGTGTCTTCATAGGCACCAATATCTGTTGGTAAGACTAGCATGGCTCCTTGACTTGTCTGGGCTGATGGTAAATTCCACATATTAGATCCTAAGCCATTTGTCATTGCTTCTGATCTTTCCCTGATTTTTGCTCAATTGAACACAGAATCTTGTCTTGTTTGCTGTGTTCTCATCCTGGCTGGGGGTAGGTTACTGGACCCATAACTGGTTCTTAGCAAGTGGTTTTCGTTCATTTGTCCAACTGATTTCAGACGCTCGTTCTTTGAGAGCTTTTATCTGTTCGACAATAATACAAGATTGTTTTCCTGCTTTGTATCTCTTTGCCGCGTTGAAGCACCCAATTCCAGCTGTTGGAATACTTTCTACCTTCTCCTTCATCTTTTGAACATCTTCCAACCATGGCGACACATGGCGAGATACCACATGATAGTTCGCATCAGCTATCGTTTTTTTCTCTTGAATATCTTGTTCAGTGATATTCAACTGATCCATTTTCTCCTTCATATCTTTAACATGTTTTGTGGATAAAACTAAGAAACCCAAATGTTTCTTAACAGGGACCATCAAAGAGTTAACAACGGGTGTAACAATTGAATTTATAATAGCATCCATATTTTAACTGCAATTTGATACAAACAATAAACCACAATTAATAAGAAAGTGCAGGAATTGTAATTACCAAAGCAGTTAGACATGTATTCTTTACATTACGAAACTATTTTTTTCACCCATCTACATATCTAGTTAAAAGAATAGATGTTTGTTGTTTAAAGTTTTGCCTCACAGTCAAGTTTTAATGCTAACATGACAAAATATTATCTAATAAGTCCATATTACCTTCTAATGTGGATAAACTCCAGATATACGACTCTTGAGTTTGATTAGTAGATAGCACACTTACAACCTATATGGATGGCTTTAATTATTTTAAAGCAATCATACTTGTTTCTTCAAACATGTTTATACAGAAGTGTTCTTTAGATTGATGCAATAATTTGAGATTGAACATTGTAAAAAATAAAAAAAAGGAGAATATTACCTGCTCGCTTCTCTGACAAACTTCTTTCTTTTGGTAAACAAATTAAAGGATTGATAAGATTTATGAGGCCACTTGCAAAGGAGAAGATGGTTACGATCTGTAAAACTTTAAGCCAAAAGTCTTTCTGCATTATTAGTTTTTGGTACGGAGTTTGATTTTTTTATTAATTAAAGAACACGATTACATGATCAGTAGTGGATGTTTAATTTAAACTATTTAACATGATTACATGATGGTTAATCATCTTTCATACTATTTAACCAACTAGAATTGATTACCCGCGTTGCGGGGCCAGTTTTCTTTAATGTGATTTAAGCGTATATATTTTTTTTTGAAATTGCCTTCGAAGAGAAAATAACGAGCTATTATATTTCCAAACCTTTAGAGACCTTCAAAGTTGTTTGAGAAATTAATTGTAGTCGAATCTCATGGTGTATACGGTTGAACCGATATCTTACCGCAATTTTGTATTTGTTAATCGATATCATTGACTGTTTCAAATCGAACTTTTCAATTCATTAGACTCGTAGTAAATATACATCATGATCATCATACTTAATAAATCTCACTAATAGCAAAACTAAGGTAGGGTCTAAAACTCGTAGTAAATGTACACACGACACAAATACTAAACTCATATAACTTCATAAAAATTAATTCTATTTTTATTTATTTTAATTATAAAAAAGTATTTAACCTTAAAAAATATAATTAATTAAATAAATATAAAAGTCATGAAAACTATAATAATATTAATTTAGATTTTGCATATAAAATATGTATTAATTAAGGAGATGACATCACATTTAATATGGTTGGATAAGATTATGTTGGTGAGTCACCTATATTTCAATATAATTTTACTGTAGCTAAGAATTTCTTAAATTATATATATATAAATATATATAGGGAGGGGCTCATGCGAGAACTCCATTTATTGCGAGAACCGCGAGAACCAATGTGAACACAACCTAAAATAGCTAAAAAAAACTAAAAAAACCTGACCCCCACCCACCCCCCCCCCCCCCCAAAAAAAAACCTAAACCCCCCCACCCCCCAAAAAAAAAACCTACCCCCAAGCTAAATGCTAAAAACTAAAACCCCCAAAAAACCTACCCCCCCCCCCCCCCCCAAAAAAAACCTAAACCCCCCTCCCCCACCCCCAAAAGCTAAAATGCTAAAAACTAAACCCTCAAAAAACCTAAAAAAATCTAAAAAAATATAAATTTTTTTTTAATATTTTTTTAAAAAATCTAAAAATAATCTAAAAAAATAAAAATTTTTAAAATTTTTTAAATTTTTTTTTGGGTTTGAAAAGTAGCGATTTTTATATAAAAATATTAAATTTTTTTTTGTGTGATTTTTAGCTATTTTTAGGCATTTTTGGTTGTGTTCACATTGGTTCTCGCGGTTCTCGCATGATCTTCTCCCTATATATATATATATATATATATATATATATATATATATATATATATATTTAGTGGAGTGTTCAAATAAGAAGAAAAATTTTGTAAGAATAAAAAGAATAAGTTTTAAACCAATAAAAATTGCTCTATATTACTTCATTTAATATGTGTATTTAATGTTATTAATAAGGGCATATAGGTAAATTTCTAATTGTAATTAATTAGTTAACTAATTTTTTTTGTATTTAATATAAATCTTTATTAATTAATCTAATAATATTCATACTTGTCAAGTTACATCAAAACAGAAGGTAGACGGGCAACAAGCTGCGCCGCCACCCCTTTCTGAATTGCAAACCCTAATCTACCAAAGACAAAACCCCGTCCCCCTGAGGCTGAGCAATTGTTGTGGATGACCCGTTGGACCCTGGTCAGGAATTGGATAGCTTCTGGGGCTAGGGAGCCAAATGTGTCAAAGGCAAAAGGGACAAAAACATGTTGGTTCTCTGCACAAGCTTTAGCGTGCTTATCAACTTTCTTCGATTCTGCCTTTGTTGTTGCTTGTCCAGCTACAAACCCGTTTTCCCTTAAACCAACCAGAGGGGAAACCCCCGTGAGGTCTACACAAGCATGTTTCCCCCTAGCCTAACCAAAGACGAGGAGATCCGCTGGTCGCAGAGTAGATCTCCCTTCCATAGGGTCTGTAAGGAAATTCACAGGAGCCTCTTTCTTAGCTGAAATCTCAGCTCTTTTCAGGATGTCCCACAAAACATCTCGCACATAGTCATGCCGATATTTGAACCCAGGGAACTCTTTACAATGCACTGCGTGCTCTCCGTATTTATCCATACAAGCTTTACGACATATCGGGCATGTTTCATCTTCTGGGTACATAGGGATCATCAACCGGTATTTAAGGATTGCTCTGTATTCTACTGCTGACATACATTGTTCCAGCCCCTCAATTGGCACAACAGTAAAAAAATCCTTAGCATGGGGACCCTTCAGGCACTCCCACACTGCCTTCTGGCGAGATGACAAATCAAAATTTTCTCCCAGGCTTTGAGCGATTTTGCTAAACAGAGCATTCGCCAAAGTTTTTTTGTGGCTTTGAGGGGGCGGTGTCCTTGTTAGAGAAACTGCCGATATCAAAGTCTGGGAGAGAGACATTTAAGCGATCGAGCGCCTGCAGATAGTCCCCGTCGAGCCCGACAACCCCACTGTTTCGAAGGATATGATCCTGTAGTTCCCAAGACTGAGCTCTGGACGCCACAAAAGCATAAACCCCAACATCTCGAGCTGGGAGGAGACCCAAACCACCTAGGCGCATTGGCAGAGATGCCAAACGCCATTGGAGGTCCCCAAAGAAGGGGCCCCCGCCCACGACTATGTCTTCTATAGCCTCCCAGAGGCCATCATCGAACCGAGATGCTGCATCCACCATCAAATGAGGTTGACAAGTCCGCAGCCCAAAAAGTAACTTAGCAACCCCCATGCAAGACCTTAGCAGAAGGAGTTCACATTGAGGGTCCCTAAGGCAGGGCAAGAGTTTCATGAGGTCAACCGCCCTCGCCGCCCGCCGCCCTGCCAACTCCCCAATAAAGCTAGGGTCACGGCTAACAGCTCCACCAAGTAGCTTAACCCCCCTCTCTGGTCTGCCAATCTCTCTTGGGAAAAGCCCGTCGTGAACTTTCCGCCCATCACATGTCGGCCAAAAAACCTCTGTTTTCTTAATGTTGAGGTAAAGCCCTAGAGATGGCCCTTCCTCGTTAATAATGTCTAAGGCCCTAGCAACCTCAGTCGCGTTGCCGATAATCGTCCCATCATCCAAGTACCAAGCATGAAATGGGAGGTTACAGCGGTCCTGCACCCGGAGAATGAGGGGGTGTAAGGCAAGGGAAAAGAGAAGGGGCCCCAAGGGATCCCCTTATTGCACTCCGGTAGTAGCCCCAATACACTCATTACCAACATACAACCGAGCAGGCTGGGCGTAAAGGAATTGGACCCATCGATAGATTGACGGACAATGTTGATGAACCTCTTTAAGGAAGGTTGTGCGGTATTCCGTGTTGAACGCATTGGAGAAGTCCACAGTAAGCAAGGTGATGTGCGTGAATTATATATATTTTTATTGATTAATTTTCCTTCACACAAATTTAGTTTTAAAAGTGGTTTTCACCTAAGAACTAAACTACACACACAAAAGGGCAAGTGTACCCGTCGGGTGGTAATATAATTTTAACGGTAAGAACCGGATATCAATCCGTGGACACGGTTTATCGATAATAAACTTTTGTTACTTTTAAAGCCTTTTTCAAATGATGGATTGGTTTTGTTTTAAGATTTTGAAATGAAAGTTTACAACAACTAAAATTTATGAAAACAATATCTAAAAGAGGTTGCTTAAACAAAGTATCCACTAATGACTATGTAACAACAATGGATCAAGATTTAGTGATGATGCAAGTTCCAATTCCAACTAAGTTTCCAATCAAGGTCTCCTAGTTATGTAAATCTTAGGAAAACTAAAATGAACTAATCATTCTAATCACCTAATCTTTATTCTTTCAAGTTCACTTGCTAAGTTGATGTTAATCTTTAATGAGGAGTTATTTGTTCTTCAAAACTCTTAACTCTACAAATTTGGGAAAACTAATATGAAAAGCATGCTAATCACCACAAGCATGGTCATACACAAATTAATCACCCTAACTTGGTTTTATGTAAGTAATATCTTTATCATGTTCTTGATATGAACCACAAGTATGATCATGCTAAACAATAATCTTGGCCTAAATCATTATACTAACATGATTTCAACTATAGAATCCATATTAATATTCTTTTGATCTTTTCCAAATCTAAATGCTAGAATCCATACACATGTTCAAATCTTCATTCTAGTCATGCTAACAATTACCAATCCTAGTCTCATGTTATGAATCATACTAACTAGTTAACAAGATTCAATAATCATAATTCCTACATGGGCTTTCCAACACATCATGTGAATACTTATGACCAAACATTCAAGAACAAGGGCTTTAAACATGCATATAAATTCCAAGAACAAGACTAAATATTACTATGAAGATTAACAAGAACAATCATCACATCCATTTCCATGTTATCACATAATCAATAGCTTCAACAAGGTTCAAGCAACACAAATGTTTAGCCTACAAGGCTCATAATTGCTGAAATAAATACAAGAGAATTGAAATTGTTCATGATAATAAAAGTGATCTAACCCAAATTTAAGACAAGATTAAGGTATGATTGAGTGGGTCTTGATGTGATATAGCCTTCTTCCTAGCTCCTCCTTGGCTCCAACAAGCTTCCAAGACCAGAATTTTGAGAGAAAACTCCACAAAAATGCTCCAACTCCCGTCCAAATGAGGCTGCTGTGCGTATTTAACATGCTGGACATATGGCACGATCGTGACACCTTTTGGCACGGTCGTGCCTAGTGCGATCGATCACCGCCCCACTAATTCTTGTCATCCAGCTCAACTGGCCCCACATGGCACGGTCGTGCCATAGATCGGCACGATCGTGATTCCCGTATAAATGTCGATGATGGTTAAAGCGATCCCGGAAACAAGCGGCTTCTGACTTTGATTTGGACCGGGCATGATCGTGCTCGGCAACGATCTCGGAAACAGGTGATAGTGCTCGGCAACGTTATCGGTAACGACTTGATCTGATTTTGGTTTGGACCGAGCACGATCGGGCTAGGGCATGATGTGATCGTGCCCGACGATAGTGCTCGGTAACGATCTCGGGAACAGCTTGATGGTGCTCGGCAACAAAGGGCATGGCACGGTCGTGCTTCTCGGTGGCACGATCGTGCTCTATCTGGCAGTTTGCTGGAATCTTCAGTTTTCGCTCCATTTTGCTCCAAAAGCCTTCGTTCCATCACCGGGTCGATGCCCGGACCTGTATTTTCACAAACAACTCAACTGAGTACCGAAATCAATGAAAATACAACGAGTTTTCGCATAACCGGGGCGGTTTTGATGATTAAAAGATGTATAAATTCTTATACATCAAACATCCCCACACTTGAACTTTGCTTGTCCTCAAGCAAACTAAAATCAACAAACTCTTTAAATGGCAATTATTTCAACTAGTCTTTCAAAAGCACAAATAATCAACTCGGGTTGTAACAATCAAGGATTACTCGATACGAAGGATAATTTCAAAAGTATGTCAAAATATATTTATGAGCAATGGTCTATCTTGGAAATCCTTACCAATTTACCTTACATCCTCACAATGTTCACTCACACTCGGTTAAATGTAGGTGCACATACAAATTAAGGAGTATGTCTAGAACACTCGATGCTAAGACGATGACTATGCGATATCATAAGCTTGTGGAAGGATCAAATCTAAACACTTGGCAAAAAAAAAAATATAACATAAATCATGAGGTCTTGCTTGGGTTGTAACTTGGCTTGGGTTTAGGGTGTGGAAGTGGATTTTGAAAGTGGCAAAAAAAAAATGGTTGTAACCCGACGATTAGATTGACTTGAAACATACAAGGATATGATTATACAACTCACTAATATCTAACCAAGAGCTAACCGACAAATTTAGCTTTTCAACTCCCAAAATTGCTCTAACAAAGTTGACTGATAATGCTTTTTCAACTATAATTCTTCTTTTCGATTTTTTTTTTCATCAATAAGATTAACAACATGCTTTAAGGAGAACTAAGTACGTCTACTTAGATTACAACTTTTAACCATGAGGTTACAACTAAACTAAGAATTTATACAAAAAACTACAAGTTAATCACTAACCGAACCGGGCTTTCAACCGAAAATGGGTTTAAAGGTGTAAAAAGGCTTAATTTGGCTAAGTGGTTAATTTTTAGTGGTTTACAAGAAATGAAAGGGAAGGCTCAAATTGGTTTAACTAAGGGATGATTTTGGTGTTGGGATAAGAATAAATGGTTTAAAGTAAAAGGTTTCCTAATGCCTCAATCATTTCCATGCTATACGTTTGCTTCGTGGCCTCGAAATGTATACCTAACACAAGTTCTAAATCGCAAAAGTCATCCGGCTCACTCAACATTGCCCGCAAAAACATGAGCAAAAAAAAAGAATGAATTTAAAGCTATAAGGCTCAAAAATAACTCACGGAAACGGGCGTATTGTGCAAATATGCAAGGCAAACAAGTAGATCAATCGCTCGATTTCTCACGCTCAAAAATATATAAAAACATTGCTTTTATGGTAATCCTTTTGCGTGAGCGAATCCTCTTTTGCGTTTACCTTTATCAAAAATTTTATGTGCTTATAAAACTTATGTTGATTTAATTGTAAGGCCACCAAAAGTTGTTTGAGAGAGAGCTTTGTTTAATTATTATTATTATTATTATTATTATTATTATTTTTTTTTTTTATTTTTTTTTTAACAAAACAAAGCTCAAGCGATAAACCACCTCCCCACACTTGAATTGTACATCACCCTCGATGTACAACAAAAATCAAATATAAAGTGGAAGAGACGGGAATACGAAAACTCCCCTGAAATTTAACGGCATTATTTGGTGATAAATGAAGCGATACGAAGCATCCGCCACGAACTACCATGCCATCCAAAACCAACATCTCAATCAAGCAAACACTGTGCACTAGCAAACATGATTAAAGACACAAAAGAAAACTAACCAACCCATTTGTCATTCCTTAATTAGTTCAAACCAAAAACCAATAAAAATAAAGTCACACGACGGAAACCAAAACTAAAGAAAATAAAGTCACACGACGGAGGAGTGTACGGACAAAGGAAAATGGCACACCCCTCAAACACTAAACAATAAACATGCTAACAGTGGGACTAGGATCGACCACCCGATCCCGAAGGACCGGTGTCGTCCCGTCTGTCAAACCTGGACCTTCTGTGGAAGCGCGGTGGTGGCTGTGTGTAAGGATTGTTGAGCGAGTTCGCGATGTATTGTTGCGAACTAAAGAGCCAATCGAAACTGCGCCAGCTCTGGTCATACATATCCTCCAGATAATTTCCTTGTCTAAACGGTTCCGCACGTATGAGGTCCACGTCCCGTCTGATCTCCTGCTGATTCAACTCGAGTCCTTCCATCCTCTGCATAAGGTCAATCGGGGTTGCCCCGGCCGGACCGTAAGCACCATATCCAAAATCACCACCATATCCAAATCCATGATGCCTATGCTCCTGGTTTGGGTTGTCAAACCCCTGTCCAATCTGTAATTGGGGGCCCGCTCCTCCAGCGTCCCCGCCCTGATCCTGAACTGGAACATCGTCCATATGGACGTCCTCACCTCCATCATCACCACCCTCATTGTTAGCAGGCAGTGGGTCCCAAATCCTTCCTAATATGTCCACAAGCTTCGGGACCCCGTTTACCTTACGAGTCAGGCGCATTGAGTTTAGCTGCTGCAGATCGAGAAGGCCATAGTCACAGGCTTCGGTTAAATTGTTTAATGAAACCCGGTAATATCTAGCAAGCTTTGTAGCAAAGGCCCCTCCGCAGATGCGCGATGTGGGTGTCGAACCAACACCCCGAAAGATCGACTCTAAAACGCTGATGGCTAGATTGCAGTGCTCGCCGTTTATGATGCAGTAAAGGTGGAAAAGGTCGCGGGTGGAGATGTTTCCCGTGCTATCACCCCGACCTCCAATGACATGGAATATGGCACGCTCTATGACCCGGTGAAGTGGGTCGAGGACCCATGTGGCTTTGGCTTTTCGAGGTTCCCAAGCCCGACCCGGTGTAGTAATTTGATTCCAAAAGGCGGCCTTATCTGCGTCTTGTTCCCAATCTTGTAAACTCCCATGAAATAAAGTAGTATCAATCTCATCACCCGTATACAACCCCAAAACCACAGCGAATCTGCTGACCGACTGGTGATGCCATTTCCTTCCCAATCTATACTTGACACCAACATTTTTGTCATAAAGATCTGGGCATGGAAAGGTGAAACGGAATGATGCCATGAATTCGATTACCAACTCTATGTACTGTGGCTCTGCGATCTCAAAAAGGCGGGACCATGGCGGTGTCATAAGCTCATCAAACCGCTCGAGCTGTCCGAGCAAGTCTAAATCAACCCTTTGCAATCTCTTCATGGGTTCAATTAGGTGTCGTCGATCCCATAACCGCTCCACTTTCGGGATACAATACCCTTCCCTGGCAGTATTTGAGAAACGCAAGTAAGGGTGGTCCATCGTGCGACACCTGCAAATCGATGAGTTTATGAAGATTTCTGGGAAATTTATGAAGTCTGGGTTTTTATTCCCCAGGAGCACGACGGAAACCATCCCAAGGCACCATCGTGCTCGGCCGTAAACGGCTCGGATTTGAACAACTTTCCCGGAGAAGCACGATCGTGCCTCCATACGGCACCCTCGTGCCTTACCGATAACATTACCGATAACCGGAGAATGGACTAAACAATCTCGAGAGGCACGATCGTGCCTCCCTACGGCACCATCGTGCTTTTCCGATGACCGGGAACTGAACTGAGCGATCTCGACAACGTCACGATCGTGCCATAAATCGGCACCCTCGTGCCGTAGCTGGGTTTCTGGAAAATCTTATGAGTTTTTGAAGATCACGATAGTGCCTCTCTGAAGCACGACCGTGCTTGTCGGAACCCGGCTTCGAAAAATCGCTCAAAACAGCCCCCAAAACCCCGATTATTTAGCTTTTTGCTTAGGGGTTTTGTAGATCGGTCCATTGTGGTTCAAATCGACACAAAAAACAAGGAAAACGGGCCTGAATCGGGTGATTTAGACCAAACCCTAAAAACTTAAAGAACTAGTATGAAGAACATGAAGAACAATACATCAAAACACATGAAACTAACAATAAACAGGAAAGATTCGTACCTGGAATGATGTTGGAATGAAAGAACTTGAACAAATCTTGAGGGAAACAAAGAAATGCAGAGGAATCGTGAGTGTCTTGTGTGGTTCAAGTGAAGAAGAAGAATGAGAATGAAGGAGGTTTAGTAGAAGATGGTTCTATTATTGGTTCTGCTAGTCTGACACTACCTATTCTGGTGGTGCCTGGTTTTTATCAGATAGTGCCAGATTTTCGATTTTCGATTTTTTTTTTAATTCCACTTGAACCGGGGCACTCACGATACATATCCTGTTAAGACATAACCGAACTGGCATACCTGAGAGCCGGTTGACAAGCTCTAACATCCCTCGCGAACCAGAACGAACCGGAACCTGAACAGAAATAGAAAAACACACAAACATGCATAACAACATAAATAATAAACACACAAACATGCTAAGTTTATTTACGAGTCTTCAGCTAGACTCACCACCCCGAATTTATTTGTTCTTGGGGTGGAGGGCAACAACCTCATCACTCCGGTCAACAGGCCCTCCAACATAAGCCTTTAACCTATGCCCGTTGACTTTAAACAACCGGCCATCCTCATGGCCTATCTCCACGGTCCCGTAAGGAAACACTGACCGTACAGTGTAGGGACCCGACCACCGAGATTTAAGCTTACCAGGAAACAACTTAAGACGTGAGTTGTACAACAACACATGATCACCCACTCGGAATTGTTTCTTGTCCTTCAAGCGGGCATCGTGAAGCGTCTTAGTACGTTCCTTGTATAGCTTGGAGCTTTCATACGCATCGTGCCTAAGCTCCTCAATCTAGTGAATCTGCACAAACCTGTTTTCACTCGCAGCAGCCATGTCAAAATTAACTGTTTTCAAAGCCCAATATGCTTTGTGCTCGAGTTCAACAGGCAAATGACAAGACTTCCCATAGATTAATTTAAACGGTGTGGTGCCTATAGGAGTCTTGTAGGCTGTCCGGAATGCCCATAGTGCGTCATCCAGTTTCTCGGACCAATCTTTACGGCTAGAATTAACCGTTTTCTCCAGAATCCGCTTGATACCCCGATTAGTAACCTCGACCTGTCCGCTCGTCTGCGGATGATATAGTGTAGAGAATCGATGTTGCACACCATATCGGGACAATGCTTTCTCAAGCTGAGCATTACAGAAATGCGTCCCACGGTCACTAATCAATGCTTTCGGGGCACCGAAGCGAGCAAACAACTTTTTCAAAAACTTCACCACTACTCTCGCATCGTTAGTGGGCAAAGCCTGTGCTTCAGCCCACTTTGAAACGTAATCAACAGCGACGAGAATGTAGCGGTTCCCAAAAGATGTCGGAAAAGGGCCCATGAAGTCTAGGCCCCATACGTCAAAAATCTCACAAACTTGAATGCCATTTTGTGGCATCTCATGACGTGTAGAAATGTTGCTCGCCCTTTGGCAAGCATCACAGGACCTTACCCACTCGTGGGCATCACGGAAAATAGTCGGCCAAAAGAATCCGGCATCAAATACTTTCCTTGCCGTGTTGTTCGCTCCGTGGTGGCCTCCCGTGGGTCCTTCATGACAGTGACGTAAAATATCCCTCGCCTCGTTACCATGCACGCATCGTCGGATCATCCTATCTGCTCCTACCCTAAACAAGTAAGGGTCATCCCAGAAATAATGCTTAACATCTGCAAAGAACTTTCGCTTTTGCTGATGGGTCATCCCCTTGATCAGGATGCCACTAGCTGAGTAGTTTGCAAAGTCAGCAAACCATGGGGAATCCTCACAAGTCTCAATCCTCAAAAGAAGCTCGTGGGGAAAATTATCATTGATGTTAGGCCCACGAATTTCGTTTTCCTCTGAACGCTCCAATCGAGACAAATGATCGGCTGCCAAGTTTTCAGCCCCTTTCTTGTCACGGATCTCGATATCAAACTCTTGCAGCAATAGGATCCAACGTATCAATCTTGGTTTAGCATCTTGCTTATTAAACAGATATCGAAGGGCTGCATGGTCCGTGTATACAATGGTCTTGGAAAGGACAAGATATGACCGAAACTTATCGAAGGCAAAGACCACAGCTAGGAGCTCCTTCTCTATCGTGGTGTAGTGCTCCTGAGCGTCATTCAAGGTCTTGCTCGCATAGTAAATCGGGTGAAAGTGTTTATCTTTCCTTTGACCCAATACAGCCCCGACTGCGAAGTCACTCGCATCACACATCAACTCAAATGGTAGTTCCCAGTTGGGAGATACCATGATTGGGGCGGTCACTAATTTCTCCTTCAGCAACTCGAATGCCCGGTGGCATTCGTCGGAGAAAACAAACTTGGCATCTTTTTCTAGTAGTTGAGTCATGGGACGGGCGATTTTGGAAAAGTCCTTTATGAATCGCCGGTAAAAACCTGCATGACCTAGAAAACTCCTAATAGATTTCACGGATGTGGGAGGCGGGAGTTTTGAAATAGTCTCAACTTTGGCTCGGTCGACCTCTAGCCCCACCTGTGAAATCTTATGCCCAAGTACAATGCCTTCCTTCACCATGAAGTGGCATTTTTCCCAGTTTAGCACAAGGTTGGTCTCTTCACATCTAGCCAACATCCTTTTCAGATTCCCGAGACATTGATCGAAAGAACTCCCAAACACAGAAAAGTCATCCATGAAAACCTCCATGGAGTCCTCGATCATGTCATGAAAAATGGCCACCATACACCTCTGAAATGTGGCCGGGGCATTGCACAGTCCAAAGGGCATCCGCCGGTAGGCAAATGTGCCATAGGGACATGTGAATGTCGTCTTCTCCTGATCCTCAGGAGAGATGGGGATCTGAAAATATCCCGAGAAACCATCAAGGAAGCAGTAGTACATCCTGCCCGACAACCTCTCCAACATCTGATCAATGAAAGGAAGTGGGAAGTGATCCTTCCTCGTGGCATCATTGAGTTTGCGGTAGTCAATGCAAACTCTCCATCCGGTGACAGTACGAGTAGGAATTAACTCGTTTTTCTCATTGGTCACCACTGTCATACCTCCCTTCTTCGGGACTACCTGTACAGGGCTAACCCATGGTGAATCAGAGATCGGATATATCAAACCTGCATCAAGTAGTTTGATGACCTCTTTCTTCACGACCTCCTGCATGTTGGGGTTCAAGCGCCTCTGATGTTGCACTACAGGTTTAAAGTCCTCCTCCATCAAGATCTTATGGGCACAAAAGGATGGATTGATTCCTTTTATGTCCATAATCTTCCAAGCAATCACCTTCTTGTGCTGCTTCAGGACTTCAAGTAATCGATCCTTCTCTTCCTTCGACAACTCAGCAGAAATGATCACGGGCAGATGAGTTTCACCCTCCAGGAAAGCATACTCCAAATGATCTGGAAGCTCCTTAAGCTCAACCGAAGGTGGATCCTCAATAGAAGGGCGTGCTTTAGGCTCAGCAACGCGATCTACAACTTCAAAAACCTCTGGACACGGGGGAGACGTGTGACCTATCAAACAGGTCACCTCCTCAACTAATCGGTCCACCCTAAGTGAACTAAAAGCATCCCCTCCTAGCAGCTGTGTGTCCATAACATCCTCCTCAAATGTAGAACGAAGATGATCACTCACGTATGTGTCGATAGTCTCAATGAAGTAGAGTGTATCATCCTGACTTTGCGAGTGTTGCATGGATTTTCCAATGTCAAAGGTAACCTCCTCTTCATCAACCCTAAGAGTAAGTCTACCGGTGCATACATCAATCAAGGCTCTCGCAGTGGCTAGGAATGGTCGACCTAAGATAAGTGGAACATTTTTGTCCTCATCCATGTCTAGAATCACGAAATCGACAGGAAAGACAAACTTGTCGATTTTCACCAGCATATTCTCAACTATGCCTCGAGGATACTTCACTGAACGGTCGGCTAGCTGAATGCTCATACGAGTCGGCTTGGGCTCTCCCAAATCTAACTTAGCAAAAACTGCATATGGCATGAGGTTTATGCTAGCCCCGAGATCGGCTAATGCATTGCTGACCGACAAACTACCAATCAAACATGGGATAGTGAAACTCCCGGGATCATCCATTTTCTTTGGTAGTTTGTTCTGAAGAACCGCTGAACACTCTTCATTCAAGGTCACCTGCGAAAGCTCCTCAAGTTTCTTTTTATTGGATAGGATATCCTTCAGAAACTTGGCATACTTAGGCATTTGAGCTAGTGCCTCGACAAATGGTAAATTTATATGAAGTTGCTTAAAAAGCTCGAGGAATTTACCATAGTGTTCTCCCATTTTCTGTTTCTTCAACCTCCCTGGGTATGGAATGGGAGGGACATACTCTCTCACTGGCTCCTTGGGTCGTGCGGTACTTGCTGGGACTCGCCTCTGTTGCACCTCACCCGTTGGAGACTCCATCTCAATCTCCTCATCAACCTCATCATCAGTAGTCGGCTTTTCAGGGACTGCCGAAGTGACGGGTTCAGTGGTTCTGCCACTTCTCAATGTGATGGCCTTTGCAGTAGCATTCGGATTCGGTTCTGTATTGCTCGGAAGACCTCCCTGCGGTCTTTCAGATAACATCTTGGCGATCTGGCCAACTGTGTTCTCAATGTTCTGTATGGTAGCCTTTTGATTTCTCATCTCTCCTTCGTTTCTTGCGAAACGATTGTCATAGTCCTTGAAACGCTTCTCATTCTCGGTCTTTATGGAGTTCTGACCAGCTAAGATCTGAGAAAGTAGATCTTGCACATTTGGTTCACTAGTAGGAGGTGGTTGTTGAGGTCTAGGTGCACTATAAGCTCCAGGAGCTGAGGGACGTGGACCAAACCCGGGTGGGTATTGATTAGAAGTATCGGACTTCCAACCAAAGTTAGGATGATTCTTCCACCCCGGATTATAAGTGTTGCTGTAAGGATTATTTTGTGGGCGGTATTGATTTCCCATAAAGTCAACATGCTCGTGTGCTATCTCTCCCGTTGGTGCACCTCCTATATGATACGCTCCTTCACTTGAAGAACTACTCGTGTGAAGTTCTATCAACCGATCAAACTTTGTAGATAAGGCATCCATGCGTGCTGTCATGGCAGTGTAGTCGTCCACGTGATGAACTCCTTGTCTAGAACTCTTGCCTCTCGGCGGCTGCTGTGTTCGATTCTTCGTGGCGCATTTCTCCAAGATCTCAATTGCTTCTATGGCGTTCTTCGTGCCTATGTCTCCGCCAGCGTATGTATCGACCATCATCTGCCCCTGTCCATCTAAACCATGGTAGAATATCTGACATTGTTGCCATTTGGGCAACCCGTGATGTGGGACTTTTCTCATAAGTTCTTTAAATCGCTCCCACGCTTCGTAAAGGGGTTCACCCTCGTCTTGGCGAAAGTTTAGAATCCTGGTTCTCAATCGGACAGTTTTCTCGGGAGGGAAGTATTTATAAAGGAACTTCTCAGCTAATTGATTCCATGTAGTGATAGATCCAGCTGGAAGTGTAAGAAGCCACTCCTTGGCTCCATCACGCAAAGAAAACGGAAAGAGCCGAAGACGGACGGCATCCGCTGATGCATCTCGAATTTTAAACGTGGCACAAACCTCCAAAAATCCCGCGATATGGACACTAGGATCCTCGTGATCCTTGCCATAAAACTGTACCGCATTCTGCAGCATCGAAATCGTGCCAGGTCTGATCTCGAAATTATCGTTATCGATTGCTGGTGCATTTATGCTCGCTGGTAAACCCTCAAGTGATGGTTTTCCTATCTCATTCAAGATCCTCGTCTCTTCTGGTTCTGCCATCTCTATTCGAATCTCAAGATTATCGGAGGATTCAGATTCTGTTTCGGTTCCTAAGGATATAGTTTCTAAAGATTCGGTTTCGGTTTCTGTTTCAGTGGCGAATGAAGGATTCACGAAAATTTGGAACGTGCTTTCGTTACTCGAGTGTTCCCCCTGGTTGTTGGTATTTCGACTGAACAACTGCTCAGGTTCGTCTATCGGTTCGAACTCAGGCGGTCCTCGGGATCGCGTGTGGTGCATACACTAAAGTAATACTATAAATATACAAATAGCAAGCAAAGGCACAACTAACTAAAAATTCTAATTAAATATAAAAGTAGAAATTAAAAAAATATTTTTATTTTTATTAATTTTTTATATTTTTTTTTATTTAAAAAAAAAAAAACTTTTTACACATTTTTTTTACAATGGCTAAATAAGTAAGTCGAATTTTTTTTATTTCAATAAAAACCGTGTCCCCGGTAACGGCGCCAAAAACTTGATGTGCGTGAATTATATATATTTTTATTGATTAATTTTCCTTCACACAAATTTAGTTTTAAAAGTGGTTTTCACCTAAGAACTAAACTACACACACAAAAGGGCAAGTGTACCCGTCGGGTGGTAATATAATTTTAACGGTAAGAACCGGATATCAATCCGTGGACACGGTTTATCGATAATAAACTTTTGTTACTTTTAAAGCCTTTTTCAAATGATGGATTGGTTTTGTTTTAAGATTTTGAAATGAAAGTTTACAACAACTAAAATTTATGAAAACAATATCTAAAAGAGGTTGCTTAAACAAAGTATCCACTAATGACTATGTAACAACAATGGATCAAGATTTAGTGATGATGCAAGTTCCAATTCCAACTAAGTTTCCAATCAAGGTCTCCTAGTTATGTAAATCTTAGGAAAACTAAAATGAACTAATCATTCTAATCACCTAATCTTTATTCTTTCAAGTTCACTTGCTAAGTTGATGTTAATCTTTAATGAGGAGTTATTTGTTCTTCAAAACTCTTAACTCTACAAATTTGGGAAAACTAATATGAAAAGCATGCTAATCACCACAAGCATGGTCATACACAAATTAATCACCCTAACTTGGTTTTATGTAAGTAATATCTTTATCATGTTCTTGATATGAACCACAAGTATGATCATGCTAAACAATAATCTTGGCCTAAATCATTATACTAACATGATTTCAACTATAGAATCCATATTAATATTCTTTTGATCTTTTCCAAATCTAAATGCTAGAATCCATACACATGTTCAAATCTTCATTCTAGTCATGCTAACAATTACCAATCCTAGTCTCATGTTATGAATCATACTAACTAGTTAACAAGATTCAATAATCATAATTCCTACATGGGCTTTCCAACACATCATGTGAATACTTATGACCAAACATTCAAGAACAAGGGCTTTAAACATGCATATAAATTCCAAGAACAAGACTAAATATTACTATGAAGATTAACAAGAACAATCATCACATCCATTTCCATGTTATCACATAATCAATAGCTTCAACAAGGTTCAAGCAACACAAATGTTTAGCCTACAAGGCTCATAATTGCTGAAATAAATACAAGAGAATTGAAATTGTTCATGATAATAAAAGTGATCTAACCCAAATTTAAGACAAGATTAAGGTATGATTGAGTGGGTCTTGATGTGATATAGCCTTCTTCCTAGCTCCTCCTTGGCTCCAACAAGCTTCCAAGACCAGAATTTTGAGAGAAAACTCCACAAAAATGCTCCAACTCCCGTCCAAATGAGGCTGTTGTGCGTATTTAACATGCTGGACATATGGCACGATCGTGACACCTTTTGGCACGGTCGTGCCTAGTGCGATCGATCACCGCCCCACTAATTCTTGTCATCCAGCTCAACTGGCCCCACATGGCACGGTCGTGCCATAGATCGGCACGATCGTGATTCCCGTATAAATGTCGATGATGGTTAAAGCGATCCCGGAAACAAGCGGCTTCTGACTTTGATTTGGACCGGGCATGATCGTGCTCGGCAACGATCTCGGAAACAGGTGATAGTGCTCGGCAACGTTATCGGTAACGACTTGATCTGATTTTGGTTTGGACCGAGCACGATCGGGCTAGGGCATGATGTGATCGTGCCCGACGATAGTGCTCGGTAACGATCTCGGGAACAGCTTGATGGTGCTCGGCAACAAAGGGCATGGCACGGTCGTGCTTCTCGGTGGCACGATCGTGCTCTATCTGGCAGTTTGCTGGAATCTTCAGTTTTCGCTCCATTTTGCTCCAAAAGCCTTCGTTCCATCACCGGGTCGATGCCCGGACCTGTATTTTCACAAACAACTCAACTGAGTACCGAAATCAATGAAAATACAACGAGTTTTCGCATAACCGGGGCGGTTTTGATGATTAAAAGATGTATAAATTCTTATACATCACAAGGCTAAGGAACCATCTGCATGAAAGGAGTTGAGAAACCTGTTCGCACTGTGAAGCACCGCCTCTGCGCCATTTGACATCCCCACCCCAAATTGAAAGTCCCCCAAGTACTGGGCCATGTTTTTCCCGACCTTTTTCATTGCCACCTTGGAAACCAACCTTCACCAGATACCCCCCACAGCAATAGGTCGAATTCCTTTATCGGGTTTCAATAAAGGGGTAAGGGGGGCTGAGGCAACAAACTCCGCCAGCACCTTAGGGCAGGATCCTCCAAGCCATAAGTTGACAACTTCAGTAATGGTCGTTAGCAAACCCGCGGAACTCAATGAGCCCTCACCCCCGATAGAATCTAACAAGTGCTGGGCCCGCATCCCGTCCCTACCACACGATGTCCCTTTAGGAAAGGATCAGATACATTTAAGCACACACTCCTCATCAACAACAAGAGCGGGTTAGGCGTGAGGGTTGGGAGGCAAGGAGGGGGCGGCACCACAGGGTGTTTATCAATAAGAGCTTTCAAGGTCGAATCACTTAGAGGGGCGACTCCACTGGAGCTTAGTACCTTAACCGCAGCCGTAAAATGTCCATCCCTAACTTTCCGGAGACATTGCTTAGGGGTTGTTTGGTAGCCTCTGAATGGTCATTAAGAGTCTACCTCTTAATGGAACCATTAAGAATTTTACCAATGAGAAGGTAGAAAAATGTGACATGTGATGATTTACCATTCAGAGGTTACCTCTTAACCATTCAGACTTGAAGTTACCTCTTATTCATTCAGAGGTTTTAAACCATTAAGAGGTAGCATCTGAATGGTCATTAAGAGGCTACCAAACAGCCCCTTAATATTAGGGTCCCTATCTCTGTCTCCCTCCTTCCTGCATTCTCCCCTAGGAGGCCCCGCCTCCCCCACGCTATCTAATAGGGACGAGACCAAATCATCAAAACCAGACCCATCTTTCCAAACTGTAAGCGCATGCAGGATGTTATTACACTGCAGAGATTTCCTGTTCCTTGATCGTCGTTCTTGTCGGGAGGATGGTCTGGCCACTCGTAAGGTGCAATGACGTAGCAAAAGTAATTGGACCCAATTGTCGACCGATCCTGGTGACGTAACCACTTTGCGCAAAGCCCCTGTTAAAACCTGAGCAAACAGCAGCCGACAACTGGGAGGAATGCTTTTAACAGTCTGAACAGGGAGGGAAAAAACCCGCTCGAGGAGGTTAACACCACCCCCGAGCCTTGCTGGGTGACGTGGATTTGTGTCAACCACCACTTGACATTGTTTCCGGATCCCAACAATGAAATCTTCCACATCCCCCAAGACCATGGCAAACGACACGACCTCATCATCATGCTTGCACCCTCTACTGAGTGCATGCGTTGCCATGCAACGGGCACACAACCATTTATCCCCCGACTTAAGAACTTCCCCAACGTCCAAAAAGAGGTCCAAGTCCCTGGAGATAGCCTCCTTCAAAGTTAGCTTTCGGTTTTCAGTCTTGAAGTGGGTGCTTTGCATGTGTTCAAGCAGGCGAAAAAAACCCACAGACCCCAGCTTTCCATCTTTACATTCATGAAAAAATTTGAAAGGACACGTCCTTAGACCACTAGCAGAACCCTGCACGGGCCCCCCCGACTTAACATCCCTTCCCCTCTTCGTAGGAGCCATACGCGTATTTAAGATGCCGTTTTAGAGAAAAATACACAAGCGGTAAGCCGAACTCGAGATGAGTTGTGGGAGTGGAAAACCGTTATATATATAAAAGGAGGGTAGCAACCGCTAGTTGCCCACCCTCTAAATGGAACCGCACGTAACCCGTTAGCTCATGGTAGTAGTATTAAAATCTTTGATGAGGTTTTTTTTTTTTTTTTTTTGCTAGAACAAGACCACTCAAGAGAAACCCTAATATCTACTACAGACAAAATGCGCCTCCACCTTCGTCCTTCTTTTCAATTCTTTAACAACACACTAACAAAAGCTTCAAACACTAGTATTTATCTAATGGAGTGGTTTGACGGCTGAAAGAACAAACAACAAATTGGAACCCAATAACTTTCTTTTCTACTCTGTCTTTGTAACTTAAAAAACCGCCGGTCGGAATAAAACCGGCAGAATAACGGCACCGGAAAAATGAACTGACCCGACGTATTTCTCAAATACGCTGGATACTTGAACTCTCGTTCAAGATTTAAACACGCCGTAAGAATCAAAGTCACCGGAAAAAGTAACAGTACGCCGGAAAAAGTAACAGGTTAGCTGAAGTTCGTTCACAAACTTCAGATCTGAAGGCGGAGACCAGTAACAACGGTGATCGGAGTCGGTTCGAAGTGTGAAGAGGGTGGAGATGGAGATGCGGTGAAGAAGCGGTGAACGGTGGAAAGGGTGGAGAGGTGGACGGTGGAAAGAGTGTGAAGAGGGTGGAGATGGAGATGCGGTGGAGAAGCGGTGGAGATGGAGATGCGGTGAAGATGGAGGTGCAAAATTAACAACACACTAACATCATTAGGGTAAAGGATAATTTTCTCTTTCAAGATAAAATAATTTAGGGTAAAGGATAATTTTCGATATGTGTAGGATAAATTTTAGTATGGGTAGGATAAATTGTTAAATGTGTATGTTAAATTTAGATATGCGTAGGGTTAATTTCAGTAAGTGTAAGATATGTGTAGGATAAATTTTGAAATGTGTAGGATAAAATGTTTTTTGCTTTATTAATGAGAGATAACATAAATAATAGGACGAGTTATAAACTATTTAATGTTTTACCACTATGCCCTTTCTTCTTTTTCTTCTCACATTAAATTTCTTCTCAAATGAACCTTCCCCTATATATATATATAGTGGAGAGTTCAAATGAAAAGAAATTTTTTGTAAGAAGAAAAAACAAGAAATTTCAACCAATAACAATGTTTTATTTTTACTTTATTTAATATAAGTATTTAATGTTACTATAAGGGTATATTGGTAAATCTATATAGATCATTAACTTATAGTCTTCCTTTTTAATAGCTAACTACATTAAATTTTTATAACTTATCTTTAAAATATATATTTTTTTTTCAAAAAAATAAAATAAAATAATTTAAAATGTAGGATAAATTACGAGGTGTATATGATAAATTACGAGTTGTGTAGGACAAATCTCAATGTGAAGGATAAAATTTGAAATATGTAGAATAACTTTTGATGTGTGTAGGCAAAAAAATCTAGTATGGAGGATGATAGTCTTTATGACTAATTAATTTGTCAAAGATGATAATAAAAGAGATAAGTTAAAAACTATTTAATGTTTTACAAAATTACCCTTTGTTCTTTTTCTTCTCAATTAAATTTTCTTTTAAAATGAACCTTCCCATATATATAATAAGGGTCATGATATAATAGGAAGTTTTTTTGGCTAGTAAGACTAGGAAGTAATCTTGACCAACAATCGATTAATCAAGGACTTGGATTAAATGAGTATAATTGATAAAAAAGAAGGAGGCGCGTGAGTTTGTATAGGAGTATTCTAGTCAATTCAAAACAATAATTTCTCTCTCCTCCAATTCCCCCCCGTTTTTTAAACGTTAATAACTCTTTCATACGATATTATTTTTTTTTATAAAAATAGCACAAAAAAACAAGCTTTTTATATCTTTAAAACGAGTATACTTATACTATTGCTATATTTTTTAAATTTTATTTTCGAAAACCTAGATGCGTAAAACGCAATGGACAAAAAAATAAAAATGACTTTTTTTTTCTTTCTAAAACGCAATTGACAAAAAACACAAAGAAATGGCTTGTTTCTAAAACGCAATTGACAAAAAACACAAAAGAAATGTGTTATTTCTAAAAGGCAATGGCTGAAAAACACAAAGAAATGTCTTTTTTGTAAAACACAATGGCCAGAAAACACAAAAAAATGTCTTTTACCTAGAACGCAATGGCCAGAAAATACAAAAAAATTTCTTTTACCTAAACACAATTGACTAAAAACACATAAAATGTGTTTTACCTAAAACGCAATGGACTAAAAACACAATAAAATGTGTTGTTTCTAAAACGCAATGGCTGAAAAACACAAAAAAAATGACTTTTACCTAAAACGGAATGGACTAAAAACACATAAAATATGTTTTATCTAAAACGCAATGGACTAAAAACACAATAAAATGTGTTGTTTCTAAAATGCAATGCCTGAAAAACACAAAGAAATGTCTTTTTTTTTTGTAAAACGTAGTGACCAAAAACACAAAGAAATGTTTTATATCTAAAACGCAACGGTCAGAAAACATAAAAAAATGTCTTTTTCTAAAATGCAATGGCCAGAAAACAGAAAAAATGTGTTTTACCTAAAACGCAATGGACAAAAAAACATAAAAATGTGTTTTTACCTAAAACGCAATAGACTAAAAACACAATAAAATGTGTTGTTTCTAAAACTCAATGGACTGAAAATACAAAAAAAAAAAGTTTTTTCATTACTTTGTAAAACGCAATGAATCAATTCAAAAACCCAGATAGTAAAAATGTAATTCAAAAATTTCTTACATAGATCGAATCCAATTTCTTCATATTTCTTCAATGATTGACGAAATTTGAATGCTAGAAACACTTATTAGCGACCGAATCGACCGAATCGAGTGATTCGCTTCAAAATCATGGGAAAAATGAGATATTGTATGAAATTAAACTGGCTTTCTTCAAAAAAAAAGTTGAAGAACACGTTGATTGAGTGTTTGAATCGTTGATTGGTGACGAAAATCGCACTATAATGTAGTGATTATTGAGATAGAAAGTGAAGAAAAGGTTGAAGATTGTGGGTTTTGAAAATGGTGGGTTTTGAAGTTACTGGGAGAGAAGAAGGAAGAAGATTGGATAAAATTGACTAAAATACCCTTCCATTTATTTTTAAATTTTGCCACATGTCATAATACTATTGTTTTCCATCATTCCTAGCCAAATTAAACTTTCTATTTGATCATCTCCCTATATAATAATAACCCAATGCTTTTCGTTTCTTTTCTAGATGTTTTTTCTTTTTTCTTTTGTTGTCATGAACCTTCAGAAAATTGATGAAAATAAATTGAGATTTAGAAGCGTAAATAACATAAAAAATATTAAAGTATATTTTTGTTTTCAATTTCATGTTATCAACACTCTATTAAATTTGAAATTTAAGGTAAACTACTTGGATTAATTGTTTTCAATTTTAGGTTATCAACTTTCTTGTAATTAAGCATTTTGTTAAGTAAAACTTAAAGTTTAAGATACTTGGCTCGTATATCTTCTTTTTCAAGATGAATCGGTATCGAACAAGAACGAAAATAGAAAACATTAAGAACTTGGTTAAGCACCCAAATTTTATTAATTTCAAGAAACTATCACAAAACTTGACTTACAATCTCTAATACTCAAAATATGGTATTTATAATCTACACACACCTATTAGATTTTAACTAAGATTGCAAATAAGCTATTTATTTTTGGACATGAAAATTATAACTAATAATTATCCACTCTTTAATAAGTTTCCTTGCCTTGCACACAAAGAACCTTTAATTCGAAATTACCAACAATCACCCCCGAAATTTCGAACCCGTATCTAACAAGTCTTCTACTCCAAACTTTTCAGTCATCTCCTTGAACTTGATCTTCCCAAGAGCCTTCGTTAAAATATCCGCCTTTTGATCAATGCCACTAACATGCTCGACTACGATATCTTCACGATCTACACATTCCCGAATATAGTGAAACCAAGATTTTATGTGTTTGCTTTTTCCATGGAAAACCGGGTTCTTCACGAGAGCTATCGCCGATGTATTATGAACACGTAATGTCATGGCCCCCGACCCAGTTTCCCGGTTCGGACGCCGCGGGACAGAAAACCCCATGGTATTGGTGGTTAATTTGGCAGCGGAAATTTTAACAGGATCGTTTAAACAGAGAACACCCATTTATTTTATTTCAAGTTTCGGGATAAACCCCGTAATTTACAATAAAGGAATTTCACTGGGAAATTCTCTGATTCCAAAACCATGTTTATTTATTTGCTGAGCCACTTCATTCAAGCTGCTAGTGCTATGCGGCACTTTTCCTTGTTCACAGTAAATCACCCGAAACATGTTTTAAAAAGATTTTATCAGCGGGAAATACTGGCGAGTCATTCAATTTGTACAAAACGACACACTGTTATAATTTACAGTATTAAGAGCGATTACAATTGTCCCTGATGTGTGTAAAATGCAACATATAAATTACATCAAATGAGGCATAAAACTAACATTTTTCTAGTACTAATGTTGGAAAAAGTGTGCTTTTGTCTTCCTTTTGTATTTTCAGGGTTAAAAGAGCTTAAATGAACAAAAGAAGCAAAAATGCAGCTAAATCTAACAATAATACAAGAAAAGGAATAAATGTGGCATGCCCGACCCCTCGACAGCATCTTCCCAAGCAAAAACAAGAAATTAGAAGGCTAAACACGCCCCGTGCTCATTGAACACGGGGACGTGCCCAAGTGTCTGTAGAAAAGACAAAGTTGTAGAAGCTTCTATTTCCCAACACGGGGGCGTGCCCAGCGGACACGGGGCCGTGGTCAACGATAAGATTCGCAGAATCCAAGCAAATCTTGATAGTACCGATACGCTTCTGCACACGGGGCCGTGCCCAGCAGACACGGGGGCGTGCCCAGCAAATCTTGATGTGTTGGTTCAAGATCTGAATTCTATCTGAGAGATTACCGATTTCGGGTTAAACATGAATAACCACCTCGAACCATTGACCGGTTGGACTTGGGTGATTCCTGTCCGATCGGGCCACTTGGGTCAAGATGGGTTTCTGTTGTTTAGCACGTTATCACGCCATCTCGAACAAAATTGCAAAACTACCAAACAATCAAATGCTAGGAATGATCAGGTTGTTGGGACGGATTGCCGTCCGATCGGATTGCCATCCGTTCGGATTGTCATCCGATCGGACAGCCACCCGATCAGCCTGCACTTGATTCTATACTTAAACTTTATTCCAAACTTTTCAAGAGGTTTTGACGTGGAACGGATTGCCGTCCGATCGGATTGCCATCCCATCGAACGACCATCCGACCATGTGATGTTTGAACTTCAACACTTAAACAATTTTCAACATGTTTCATGACAAACGGATTGCCACCCGATCAGATTGTTATCCGATTGAGTGACAACCCTGCTGGGAACTTGTTCTCACTAGGTGTCCAACCAATCGGATCGTCACCCGATCGAACCGCCGTTCGATCGATCAGCCTGAAGGGTAGAGATACTTCTCTGTTTTTAAAATGCTACAGCAAAAACTTCAAAAGACAAACCATCATACACAAACACATCCTTACCAAACAAGATGACAACCCAATCGAATGGTCACCCCATCGGATGACCATCCGAACGGATTGTCATCCCCAAGTTGAAAAAAATTTCGTCCCGAAATTTGGTAAGCACTCATTGAGGAAGCTAGTTAAGTTGTATGGTTTTCCCGGTTTTCCTGGGGTGTCACATCCACCCCCCGTTAATCTGGCATTTCGTCCCGAAATTCCGTAGCTTCAGCCTCAGTAGTGGTCATACTGTTTGCGAACAGTTGTGGATACTTTTGTTTCATCTGATCTTCGCGCTCCCAGGTGAACTCTGGGCCGCGACGTGAGTTCCAACGAACTCGAACGAGAGGTATTCTAGTGCTCTTGAGGACCTTAACATCCCGGTCCGTGATTTCGACTGGTTCCTCGACGAATCGTAACTGCTCGTCGATAGTGAGTTCCTTCAGAGGAACTACGTGGGTCTCATCTGACAGACACTTCTTCAGATTCGACACGTGGAAAACGTTGTGAACTGCACCGAGTTCTGCTGGTAGGTTTAGCCTGTAGGCCACCCTGCCTATTTTCTCGATGATTTCGAAAGGTCCAACGTATCGTGGGTTGAGTTTGCCTCGTTTACCAAAACGAACCACACCCCTCCAGGGTGAAACTTTGAGTAGTACCCGCTCCCCAACCTGGAGCTCAAGTGGTTTCCTGCCCTTATCGGCGTAGACTTTCTGACGGTCACGAGCTGCCGCCATGCGTTTTCGTATTTGAGCGATTTGTTCGGTTGTGTCTACCACATGTTCTGGACCAGTGATCTGACTATCCCCCACCTCTGCCCAACAAAGAGGTGACCGGCATTTACGTCCGTACAATGTCTCAAACGGAGCAGCTTTAATGCTGGTGTGGTAGCTGTTATTATACGAGAATTCCACGAGTGGCAGATGCTTTTCCCAGCTGTTGCCAAAGTCGATTACACATGCACGAAGCATGTCTTCTAAGGTTTGAATAGTGCGTTCGGACTGCCCGTCCGTCTGAGGGTGATACGCTGTGCTCATGTCTAATCGTGAGCCAAAGGATTTATGCATTGCTTGCCACAACTCTGAAGTAAAACGTGCATCTCGATCTGAGATAATAGAGGTGGGCACCCCGTGCCTCGAAACAACTTCCTTGAGGTATATTTCTGCAAGAGTGGAGAATTTATTCGTTTCCTTGATAGCCAGGAAGTGTGCAGACTTGGTAAGTCGATCCACGATCACCCAAATAGTATCGTTTCCGCGCTGGGATCTAGGTAGGCCAGTAACAAAATCCATGGAAATTTGCTCCCATTTCCATTGCGGTATCTCTGGTTGTTGGAGTAGGCCTGAGGGTTTCTAATATTCAGACTTGACTCTCGCACAAGTCAAACACTTGTTGACGTAAGTTGCTATGTGGGCCTTCATGCTAGGCCACCAATACGTAGTTTTAATATCGTGGTACATTTTATCCGAACCAGGGTGTACCGAGTAGCGAGACTTGTGTGCTTCATCCATCACAAGCTCTCGTAGGTTGCCATAGAGTGGGACCCAGATGCGTCCCGTTACGTAATAAGCACCGTCTTCCTTTTGTTCTAAGCGTTGCCTTGAGCCGCGTAGGGCTTCAGCCCTGACGTTTTCTGGTTTCAATGCTTCTATCTGAGCAGCTTGTATCTGGGAAGGAAGACTAGAATGGATCGTGAGTTGTAACGCTCTCACGCGCTTAGGCGCAGTGTCCTTTCGACTGAGGGCGTCAGCCACAACATTGGCCTTGCCCGGGTGATACCTGATTGAGCACTCGTAGTCATTCAGTAGCTGGACCCATCGTCGTTGCCGCATATTCAGTTCCTTCTGCTTGAAGATATGCTCGAGGCTCCTGTGGTCGGTGTAGATGGTGCACTTGGTGCCGTACAGGTAATGCCACCATAACTTAAGTGCAAAAGAAACACCGGCACCGAACGAAAATGAGATCTCTATTAATTATCTACAAGATAGTACAATATGGAACCGGAATAAAACACGTGTTGATGATATGTTCGCATATGCTATAGCAACGGATGTAATCAATGAAAATGATTACGTACCTAAAACTTTCTAAGAGTGCATGCACATAAATGATTGGCCAAGATGGCAAGAAGCCATAAATGCCGAATTAAATTCGCTTGAAAAACGACATGTTTTCGGACTTGTAGTCCGAACGCCCATAGACGTCAAACCAGTAGGTTATAAATGGGTGTTTGCAATAAAGAGAAATGAAAAGAATGAGATTGTACGATATAAGGCTCGACTTGTAGCACAAGGGTTTTCCCAAATCCCAGGAGTTGATTATGAGGAAACGTATTCCCCTGCAGTGGATGCGATAACCCTTAGGTTCCTAATCGGCCTCACAATCTCTGAAGGACTTCATATGAGACTAATGGATGTCGTCACCGCATACTTATACGGGACACTTGAAAATGACATCTACATGAAAATCCCTAAAGGATTAAAATTGCCTGAAGCATTAAAACTAACACCTCGAGAAATGTGTTCTATAAAGCTCCAGAGATCTTTATATGGTCTCAAACAATCTGGTCGTATGTGGTACAATCGACTTAGTGAATATCTCGAAAAGGAAGGATACAAGTCTGATGTAATCAGTCCATGTGTCTTTATAAAACGATCACTCTCAAATTTCACTATAATAGCAGTCTATGTTGACGATATCAACATCATCGGATCTCCTGAAAAGATAGAGAAATCTGCTCAGTTGTTAAAGAATGAATTTGAGATGAAAGATCTTGGTATGACAAAAGTATGCATCAGACTACAATTTGAGTATCTGTGCAATGGCACATTTGTCCATCAATCAAACTACATCCAGAAGATGTTAGTACATTTCAGTATGGATAAAGCACACCCGTTTAGCGTACCTATGGTTGTCCGACCGCTAGATCCACACAAGGATCCTTATCTCCCTCAAGAAGAAGGCGAAGAAGTACTTGGTCCAGAAGTACCGTACTTAAGTGCGATCGGTGCCCTTATGTATCTCGCAAATAACACAAGACCTGACATTGCATTTGCAGTACATGTACTAGCGAGATACAGTTCAAATCCAACACGTAGACACTGGAATGGTGTAAAACATATATTCCGGTATATTTGCGGGACACAAGACTTAGGTCTTTTCTATCAGAAAGATCAAAAGTCCTAGCTTGTTGGGTATGCTGATGCCGGATATCTATCAGATCCCCACAAAGCAAAATCTCAGACATGTTATATATTCACATATGGCGGCATAACAATTTCTTGGAAGTCAACTAAGCAAACACTTACAGCAACATCATCAAATCATGCCGAATTGATAGCACTATATGATGCTGCTCGAGAATGCGTGTGGTGGAGATCAATGATTAATCACATTCAAGAAGCATGCGGATTAGAACAGATCAAGAAGGAGCCGACAATTATTTATGAAGACAATGCTGCTTGCATCGCTCAGATTAGAGAAGGTTATATCAAGGGTGATCGAACAAAGCACATCTCACCAAAATTTTTCTCAACATATGACTTGCAAAAGGAAGGGGAAATTGATGTTCGCCAGATTAAGTCAAGTGAAAATCTAGTTGACATGTTCACGAAATCTTTACCTAGAAACAGTTTCAAGCAGCTATCACACAAGATCGGTCTTCGTAGATTGAAAGATGTTTGTTGAATTCAGGGGGAGAATTATACACGCTGTACTCTTTTTCCCTTAACTAAGTTTTGTCCCACTGGGTTTTCTTAGTAAGGTTTTTAATGAGGCAACATAGCTGATCCAGTAGTATCAGTTTATTTATTCAGGTCCTGAAGTACCTATTTAACATTATCCTGAAGTATGTTGTTAAACTGTGTATAATTCTAAATGTCTGAGGGGGAGTGTTATAAACCAGACATTTTAGGCCCAACCCAATACTTATGGGCTTTAGGGTTTATAGTTATCTATATCTATATATTGTAATGTTGAATAGAATGAATGAGAATAATTCAGTTTTATCTCTATTCATCTTTGGTTTTTATCAGATACTTGTTTAATATTATACGTTTATAACTTTTTCTAACAATTTAAGTACGTAGTTATGATTGATTTTTTCCCGGACATTCCGTTATAAGTTTTGTTAAAAACGAAATTGTACTTATAATAAAGTATTTATTTGTTATCATAAAACAGTACAATGATAAACTAAACCGTTCTAATGGTTTGACTTTCTAAACAACATGCTTTATTTTCAAATCACGTTTGTTTTACATTATCATTTTCTTGGTTTCGCCGCAACGTACGACGAAAAAAGAATACTTCGGGTTTAATTGGCATCTCTAGTTTAAGTTTGAATTTGCAAACGGTTTCAATTTGGATTTGCAAACGGTTTCAGTTCACAAATCGGTATTTGGTTCACCTATTCCTATCAAGAAAAAAGTGGATAAAGTTGAAAGATGGCCCTTTTGGCATTAAACATGATTCCTTTTGAAGGGGCCCACGTTTCAAACATTTGACTCGTGTATATTTATAGTATATATTATATTATTATTAAATTAAATATCGTTCATATTTATAGTATATACTAGTTTTTGCCCCGCCCGCGTTGCGGGGGAATAAGCCGAATATTTCTCTCTCGTAACATATATGTCTGTGTTTCGGTTACTTGTACATACTACTCATAACACGATCTCAAAAAAAAATTACATCGAGTTAACCAATTAAAACAAAAAAACACTACCATACTTTTACCAAAAAAAACTAAAACAATGGAAAGACTATAATTTTAAACTGACAGCAAAATTGTAATTTTTCAGAATAAATGAGCATGTACCAAGCATGCCTGGACGAATAAAATTACACCTATGCCCGCCCGCGTTGCAGGGCGTTAAATCAAATATTTCTTAGTTTCATAACATGTATGCATGTATTTAGGTTACTTGTACATACTACTTATAACACGATCTAAAAAAAATACATCGAGACAACCAATTAAACGAAAACACTACCATAGTTTTGCTAAAAAAAATTAAAACAATAACAGGTCTGTAATTTTGAGCTGGGGGTAAAATACTAATTTGTGAGGACCAATGAGCGAGTGTTAGACAACTGCTTGACACAATAAAAGTTACATTGAGTCAACCAAGCAAAATAAAACAGTACTATAGTTTTGCAAAAAAAAAAAAAGGTAAAACGATGGCAAGATCATAATTTTTAACTGGGGGAGAAATCGTAATTTTTGAAATGAGAGCAAAATTATAATTTTGAACAGAGGGCAAAATCGTAGAAATATGTTGAACTGGGGGCGAAATCATAATTTTAAACTGAGGGCAAAATCATAATTTTGAGCTACGGGGGAAAACATAATTTTATTTTGAATTGTGGGCAAAAGCGTAATTTTGAGTTGGGGGCAAAATCATACTTTTGAGCTAGGGGCAAAAACATATTTTTATTTTGAAGGGGGCAGTAAAAGCGTAATTTTAGACGGAGGGTGAAACCGTAAATTTAAAATGGGAGTAGAATTAGAAATGGGTTTTTGAACTGAGATAAAAAAAGCGTAAATTTTGAGCCAGGGCAAAAAGATAATTTTATGTTGAATTAGGGGCAAAAACGTAATTTTAAACAAAGGACGAAATCGTAATTTTAAGCTGGGAATAAAATTAAATTAAAAATGAGTTGGTCCAATAGGAATGTGTCAGGCCAGCTACCTGGCACTATTCCCCTAACTTAGAAATGTATATGTAGTAAATTATATTATTACTAGGCTATCACCCGGGAAAATCCCGGGCTAGGAAAATTTAATTTACAATAAACAAAAATAACACTTTGAACCTCTAAAGTATCATCTTTCCCTTCTCCATCACAAATTTTTAGTTCGGTTTCATAAGTACATGTTGATTCTCCGGAGCGATACCACCAAAGTCGCACAGCGTCAGGAGCGATACCACCAAAGGTATCAAACATGACAAACACATGTTGATTCTCCAGGCAGACTTTCTCATGTTTTGCCACTTTGCTCGCCTCTGCCTTGAGCACCGCTTGCCCTACGACAAAGCCCTTGTCCTTGAGCCAGACAAGGGGGAGACTCCAGTTAGATCTACACAAGCGTGTTTCCCCCCTTCCCATCCAAACACAAGGATGTCCCTCGGGCGTAATTATTTAGAACTTTTTTTTGTACTTGGGTCGTTCAAATTTGTACTCCTCGGGCTCTTGGGCCATTAAAAAACAAAAGCTACGGGCACTTGAGCTAGTTAAGAAAAAAAAGATAGAAGGTTAATGTGGTTGGATACAAAGAAAAGCCTAATCCATGACTCTTTACATATAAAATTATAAAAGAATCCATTGAATGTTGGCCCAATAAAATCTGATTGTTTGCATTAAAAAACAAAAGGTATCTAAGTGGGCTGAACTCTGGTGACAGGTAGTGGGGCTAGGCCCACCACTACCCCTTGAATCAATCTACCACTTGTTTCATATTTATAGAGATGGGCATATCGGGTATTTTTTTTACCCAGAATCGGTTCCTAACCGGACCCGGTTCTTGTTAGAGTGTGGGGGAACCGGGTCCAGTTCCTAACCGGGTTTAGAGCTTTAATACTGGAACCGATAGTAACCGATTCCAGGTAGGGTTGGAACCGATTTCTCTGAAGAACCGGTTCCACCGGGTAAGTCCTTAAAATCGCTGAAATGATATTGTGGAATCGGTTCTTAAAAAAATTCCTTATATTGGATAAAATCCTAAAATTTCAAAAAACATACAAACAAATTAAGAAAATACAAACATATTGTATTGTAGCCGGTTTATCTCTTTGACCGTTTACTTGTCGTGGATGTGGCCATTTGACTTGCGGCTCGCTTTGGTGGTGCCACTTCGGTACAATCGTCTTCCGAATCATTAGTTTCTACCTCTTCATCCTCCTCTTCATCAACTATCTTGCTCTCTAATTCCAACGGTAATAATGCATTAAATGGACAGTTTGCAACGGCTAGGAATCAATTCCAACGGTAATAAAATCAATAAAGGCAAGAGTTTAATGCATCGGGTTCTTTTTGTTTACGGAGGAACCGGTTCCGGGTAGGAACCGGGTACGACCCTATTTTTTTATAAAATGTGAAACCGGGTAAGAACCTACGGGTTTTTTGAACCCGGAACCAGTTCTTCTATATAGCGGGTAGGAACTAGAACCGGTTCCTGGTCGGGTCTACCGGGCCGGATTTGGAACCGGTTATTATGCCCATATCTACATATTTTTGAGTTAAATGTCATTTTAATTTATGTAGTTTGACCATTTTGCTAGTTTAATCCAAAAGTTTGAAACGTTGCCATTTTAGCCAAATAGTTTCAAACATTGCTATTTTAGTCCAAATAGTTTCAAAAATGACATTTAACTCCATCTATACTTTCTATTAAAAGACAAATGAGCATTGTATCATAATGCTTACGTGGCAATCAGATAGGCTGTCCAACAATGATTGTCTTATGTCGTTATTGCATCATTAATCATTAATTTAGATTTTACCCTCTTTATTTGAATTTCAAATTTAAAATTAGAGAATGGGCTCCATTATTACATCCCTCCAAACCCTCACATTTCAAATTCACATCCCACTTTCTCTCTCTACTGGATCTGTATCACCGCCATGCCCCCCTTCTTAGTTATTCCAATCCATTCCTCACAAATCCAAAATCACAGTACCTAAAATAGCACCACACCCTACAAATCAACCATTTAACCTCTAATTGAACCTTTAAGGGTTTGTTCTATCAATACAGTTGTAACACAAAAAATCTTTCCAAAACACTGCAATTCGTGTATAAAAATCACAATTATTGTTCGTTAAAATGGCAAACGGAATAGACGATGACAAATACTTGGTGAATTAGGGCTTAGAAATGAGGTGAAACTTGAGGTTACGTGTGCTCGGATGGCTGAGGTGTCGCCGGAACAATTATTGTTCGATACGAGGGTATTTTGAATCATTAATCAGTTTAACAATCTTAATGCCGATTTGTTTAGATTTTGATCGTATAACACTTATTTTGTTTCTACTGTGGCTGATTTGTAAAATTCACGTGTTCTTAACTTCGTTTGCTTAGATGTGGTGATTGTATCTGATCGGTAGTGTAATCTGATCGTGTATATAGAAAGAAATGATTAACGATCGTAGATGATTGTAGCTCAACAACTTGCTAACATCTATTTGCCCTTTTAACGTCTGTTTTCTTATCCTCTTAATGTCTGTTGACTAACCCTTTTAACCTCTGTTGACTAACCCTTTTAACATCGGTTGACTAACATCTGACAGTTAACATCTGTCCACGTGGCAACATCTGTTGGGGATAATGGATGACAATTGTTAGGAAACCTCTGTTGGAAAGCAACAGAGGTATGTAACAGTCAATAGACAACAGTGGTTATGTTGTGTGTAATACTGGGACAGCTGTTGACTAACCCGTTGTAACCTCTGTTGATCACTAGTTCATATCAATTTTGTAAATCTGTACTAATTATTTTTTTAATTTTTATTAAAATGTGTTATGCATGGTTTTCTAAAAACCACCCGTGTTTGCACACGAGTTTTACTACTAGTACTATATAATAAAAGAAACCATTTGAAGGACACTTGTCATCATATTAGGCCATGCCTTATAGATAATTATTATTTTAGTTTAATCCCTTCTTATTAATTATAGATAATCCTCCTACTAAACATTATTTAGTTAAATATCATATTGATAATTATTATTTAGTTTAATTTCTTCTAATTCATTATAGATAACTGTGCTACTAAATATTATTTTGTTTAATTTTTTCTACTTAACTATAGATAATTATTATTTAGTTTAAATTCAATGTATACTTCTCATTAATCAGGGGAGGCCCTCGGGGTGGGCGGAGAGGACCACCGGCCAGGCCCTTGATCCCGAGGGGCACATTTAGAGGCGAAAGTCTGATGAGTTTTTCTAGAGTTTGACAGTTTATAGTTTCGATATAGTAGCTGAAGTTTAGGTAGAAAAGTGAAATAAGTGTATATCTAATTTGTTTTCCATTGTAGACTTGCTTCCCGGAGAGGCGGATTTAGTTGCAGAAACGATGCGAAGAAGATGGGAATGCTGTTGTTTTATGAATTTACTAGGTTATAACCCCGTGTATTACACGGGTTGAATAAATAAATTTTATATACTAAATAATAAAACAATATATCTTTAAAAAGCTTCTTTATTGTACAAGTTGAATAAATATAATTTTATATGTTAAATAATAAAAAGTTATTTCTATAAGAACAATATTGTACATGTTGAATAAATGTAATTTTATATACAAAATAAAAAAAGTTATATCTTTAAAACCACGTGTATTACACGAGTTGAATAAGTGTAATATTGTTTACCAAATAATAAAATAATACATCTTTAAAAAACCCCATTTATTACACGGGTTGAATAAATGTAATTTTATATACCAAATAATAAAAAAATTACATCTTTAAAAATATGTGTATTACACGGTTTGAATAAATGTAATTTTCTGTACTAAATAATAAAAAAATATATCCTTAAAAAATCTCGTTTATTGTACGAATTGAATAAATCTAATTTTATACATCAAATAATAAAATTACGATTTTGGCCCATTGGTTATATCACTTTTACACTTTTAGCCCAAAAACGTCTTTTTTAACCCTTTTGGCCCCTAACATTTAATGGATGAGGTTAGTGTTAGAGGCCAAAATGGTTAGAAAAGAAGACGCTGGGGGCTTAGATGTTAAAAAATTCTTTTTTGGGCTAAAAGGATAAAAGTGATATAACTACAGGGGCCAAAATCGTAATTTTCTCTAAATAATATTATAAATGAGAATAAGATTAAGCTAAATAATAATTATCCATAAGATATTAAACTAAATAATATTTAATAGGAGAGTTATCTATAATTAATTAAAAAAGATTAAATTAAAATAATAATTATCTATAAGAGATGCCCTAATATGATGACAAGTGTCCCAAAAGTGGTTTCTTTTATTATATAGTATAGATAGATTTATCTACTTTAACTTTTTAAATATAATATATTCAATCATGATATCAACTAATTAAATTTAATATTTAAATTTAAATTAAATAATAATTATCTACAACTAATGATGGTCTAAAATAATGACAAGTGTCCCTTAATTGGTTTATTTTATTATATAGTATAGATATTTAGGTCTAACTTGTGTTTGGTCTTTTTTTTTGGTTTAAGCCCAATAACAAACCTTTTCATTGTTTTTTCTTTCACATATCCATTTGATTATTTCTTTTCCAAAGAACAAATAGAAGTGTTTGATAATGAAGGAAGCATTGCATATTTTTTAGGTTTTGAATTTAAGTTTTGATCATTTATATTTTCTTTATTTTACTAATTTTGTATACTATCGTTTCTTAAGTTTATTCAACTTTATTAGTTTATTTAACTTTATTTATACAATAATATCGATTGGTAAAACAAAATTATTGTAAACTAAATAAAAATATAAATTGACTCTCACCCTTCGGTCAAAAAACTTCGTGTTCTATCATTGGGCACATTTAAAAAATCTATGTTGTAATTTTTTTTTAAAAAGTATACCCATATAAAACAACAAGTTATTGATAGGATCATTTACAAAATAATTCTTAAATACTATAAGTTAGCTCATTAGGTTTAGTTAGCTCAATACCCATTTGATTTAAAAAAAACTAATAATAAAACAAGGAATCACAATGCATTATTTATTGGTATAACTACCATTGTATAAAAAATATTTACATTATATATTCCGTTAAAGTCTAAGGGCACATTTTTGGAGGTTGGACAGGGCACCTGAATTCTCAGGGCCGACCCTGTCATTTATAATATTATTTATTTGATTTTCTATACCATATTATAGACACCTACTTTTTATTTGTAATATACAAATTTTTTTACCATAGTATATATAATGCTAGACATAAAATCGAAAAACATTTTGGATGACATCAATAACCTAAGACATAATATAATTATATGTATAATATACACTTTTTAATAAAATAATAAAACAAAATTACAAATATAAAATCTTTGATCTTAATAATAATAACAAAGTCTTAATTTATTTTAAAAATAATTCAAAAAATATATAACTAAAAACATATGACATTATAATATAGTTAACCCATTTATCATCATGCAACCTCCCAACTATTCAATCACATTTTTTTTCTATCTTATATTAACTAAATAAATAAAAATTAATATTAAATCTTATCCTACTTTAATTGTCGAATGGAATACTTCTATTTTTCTAATAAAAGTTTCATTATTAAAAAAATATTATATCGATTTTATTACATAATTTTTAAACAAATTGTATATAACTTTCAAAATTACTTTATATATAAAATTAGATGTATTACGATTTTTTTTAAATATAAGTTATATTTTATCACTCAAATGGCCGCTTATTTGCTTCTTGAATAACATGTTTGACCACTGTATTTTCTTTTCAATAATCATCTCCGCAATCATCATATCTATT
The DNA here is from genome assembly GCA_030545235.1 of Helianthus tuberosus. Taxonomy (NCBI): domain Eukaryota; kingdom Viridiplantae; phylum Streptophyta; class Magnoliopsida; order Asterales; family Asteraceae; genus Helianthus; species Helianthus tuberosus. The sequence continues at coordinate 31,931,649 of CM060439.1, read as the reverse complement.
ACGTACTGAGTATATCCATTTGTTTTTAAGTATAATTTTCTTATTATTTGGTATATAAAATCATATTTATTCAATCCGTGTAATACAAGAGGGTTTTTAAAGATATAACTTTTTTATTATTATTTGCCAAACAATATTACATTTATTCAACCCATGTAATACACGTGGTTTTAAAGATATTTTTTATTATTTGGTATATAAAATTACATTTATTTAACCCGTACAATATGGTTCTTATAGATATAACTTTTTATTATTTAATATATAAAATTACATTTATTCAACCAATGCAATAAATAAGTTTTTTAAGATATATTGTTTTATTATTTACTATATAAAATTCATTTATTCAACCCGTGTAATACACGGGGTTATAACATAGTATTATTTATTTGATTTTCTATGTCATATTATAGATATAATTTTTAGGAAAATTTACAAGTTTTGTCCTTTATCTTTATACCCCTTTTCAGGGTGTCCTTTTCAACAAATCTTGTCAGGTCTTGCCCTTTATAGTGAATACTGTTGCACGTCTTGTCCTTTAGCCCTAACCCAGGTAGATTTTATAGTTAAATCTGGTTACCCAAGGGTATTTTAGTTTATTTATTTTTCTATTCTTTTTTACTTTATTTATATATTTAACTCTTTTTATTAATAAACAAAATATTTCATTATATATTATAAATTATATTATATAATACTCTAATTTTTAACATTTCTATGCATCAATGGTTGTACATTATGCCTCACGTGTTGTACCAATTGTTATGGGGTGCAGTTGTGTACCATGCCAGACACACACGCAGATAATAGAGACATAAAAAGGAGTCACAGATTTTAGAGAGAGAGAAGAGAGATACGGTGGAAGGACCACCGTTTCTCGTGGTGAACCCGACTGCGCACGGCAGCGCCTCTCACTTCCGACGCATAAACGACCAACATGGCGGCGGTGAGTTGTAGAGTTGTAATTCAGGTGAAGTCCAGCCAGTCTCCGGCGAAGATACGTTAAGTATTGTATTGTACTGCATGTTAACTTTTCAGTTAGATCTGCTCTTGATATGTTTTTTGAGACTATTTTTGGTAATACATAATTCCGGCAAGAATCCGGTCAAGTACGACCAAGGTCCAATGAACGAAAGTCTACCTTCATGTCTTGGATAATAATCTGGGTATAATTTTGATAGATCGGGTATGGAGCTCATGGGATGCCTCCGCAAAACGGTGTGGAAGGGATAACACAATCACAGATTGGTTGATTCACACTCAAATTTCACAGATTTTTTTATTGATTTGCAGGCGAACGAGTCTCTGGAGATGGTGGAGTTGCAGCGGTAGACGACGCCGAACCGGCCTCTGCTCAGTGAGTTTATAGTCGTTGTTTAGAAGCTCCTTCAACCTTCATGTTGTTGTTAGGGTTAGGATTAATTGTAACTATTTGTTGAAGTCATGTGGGTTTATAACATAAATTATGGGTGTTTTGGTTAAGAGTCGCGTGTATTCGTATTCGAGAAGTTGAAAAGGATATTTGGTGTGTGATGGAATCACTTTGTTCATCGAAAGGCTTCTCTTTACTTCTATCTTCATGTCAACTGTAAGCGATCTGAATCTATGATCTCTTTTTTCGTTCATAGATCTAACGCAGTGTGGTGGCAGATTGGATTTGTAGATATAAATTTAAAATTGAAGACCGTGGATGGTAATTCATCAGTAAGTTTGTCTACACAATCGATTAACTATAGCAAATTTCCTTTACTATTGATATATCTAATGTTCACCATGAAAATATTGTTTTGTTTTGATATGAATTCATATGTTTCTGTGAACATGTACCTGATTTGCAAATTTTTAGACTGAAATTCGTTGTTTCTTTTAGGATTTTGTTATCGTTTTTTTTGGCCAAGTTAACAGTTGCGGTACTGTACCGGAGAGTCGAGCCGCTCACCATCCGATTCGGATCGTTGAAAGGAATACACCGGAGTTGAGAACCGACAGCTCCGGTGAGCTTTTGTAATCTTTCTCCTGTTTTCTGTTCATGTTTTTCAAGATGTATTACAATTTCTAAATTTCAACCCATCTAAATTTTATCTTAGAAAAGATAATGACGCGAAGTAAATTACTAAGAGCAGCTTTGAAAAGTAAGCATGGAGCGTTTCAAAGATTCATATAATGGTTGAGTTGACAAGAGTGCATTTCTATGATCAACAGGTTGATGCGTTCACCGATACAACATTTAAAGGCAATCCGGCAGTCGTTTGCTGGTTAGACGACATATCGAAAGCCGATAAGTGGATGCATTATGTTGAGACCGAGTTCAACCTTCCAACCACCGGTTTTTTATCGATTAATCACCGTACAGAAAAACCAAGATTCAACCTCCGTTGGTTCACTCGTGTATCGGAGGTTGATAATTTAACATGCTGGTTTCTATACATGAAACTAGACCACTAGAACATAATTTGTGAATAATTAATTTTGTTATGTTTTTTATGTTAGGTTCCGCTTTGTGGTCATGCAACTTTAGCAGCTTCACACTGTGTTTGAGTCTGGATTAGTGGATTCTAACTCGGTTGAGTTCTCAACTCTGTCTGGAGTTTTGACTGCTAACCGGATTCCGGTTAACGAGATCAATGATTCGAAACATGAGTTTTACATAGAGTTGGATTTTCCTGTTGGGACGGTTTCTGTTTTCAAAGATGTTGAGGTTTCTGTGGTTTCGGATATGTTAAATGGTGTTTCGGTTGTTGGTGTTTTGATGAAGAACGCGTTTGATGATATTGTTGTATGTGTTTTAGTTTGGTTATGCTTTTGGTGAAAATGTTGGTTGTGGTTGAAGAATGAATAGTTTGAAGGTTGTTTTTTTGTTTTGTTGGATGCTTGCAGGTGGTGCTTTCATCAGCGGAAGAAGTTACGGATTTTAAGCCGCAGTTTCATAAGATCAAAGAGGGTCCAGGTAGGGCGGTGATAATTACGGCACGGGCACCTGACGAGTCGGGATTTGACTTATATTCGCGTGTTTTCGGCCCAAAGATTGGGTTTGATGTGGTAATTGTGTTGGAATAATGTTGCAAACCAATTTGGTAAAATTTGGGATTATGTTATGGTAGGAAGTAGACGTTATAAATGTGAATTACATATTAGTACTTTGTTTGGTTGTTCAAAAAAAAGAAAATAATTGGTAATTTGGGATTACCTTTGTTGGAATGTGGTTAGTTTTACTTTTTAGTAAGATTGTTTGACCCTTCACTATGTTTTGGTATCTTTTAGGATCCGGTCTGTGGCAGTGCACATTGCGCATTAGCACTCTATTGGCATGAGAAGTTGGGGAAATGTAATTTTGTTGCATATCAGGTATCATTTTCGAGTCTTCTCTCCCCATTACCGTGTGTGTTTGTGTGGACAGAAAGCATGATACATATGTTCTAGCAACCAATTGTTAGATGCATATGTTAATCAGCGAATCTTTTATATCGGCTGTGGCTGTTTGTGTAGGGTACGGGGTACCCACGCTTAGCAAAAATTTTAAAAGTCTGCATAAGATAGTGAACTTCACTATCTAAAATAAAAACTTAACATATTGAAATTTTGAGAAATTCAAAATCGGAGTCATAACTCATAACCATCAGGGTCGCGTGCATTGGCGCAGGTTAGAAGGGGCCGGAGGGGGCGCCCGCCCCCCCGAGCTTTTCGCTCAGTAGTGTAATATATGTGCTTTTCGACTTTTCGTATAGAAATTTTTGGGTATATACGTTTTCGACCCGCTGGTTCTATAGAAATTTTTGGGTATGTAAGTTTTCGCCCCCCGCCCCCCGGGTCGGAAATCTCAAGCTTCACCACTGAAGATGAGGGACGTTAAGTAGACCACATAACTACTTATACGTTTTAGTTTAACCGTAATATATAATTATAATGGTCTGCTCTTTTTTAACCTGTATTATTTTTCAAAGCACTATGGATTATTTAGTTTCATCTGATTCTATAGTTAAAATTGCTTGATCAGTTGATTGTGGCCACTCACCACTGGGCCATAATGCTTGCTAATAGGTGCTATTATATGAACGCTTTCATTTACTATATTTGGATTCTTTAGCCTGTTGGTCACTGTATGAAAACGAGTTATATGTTGTTTGATTGTCAATAGAAAAAAAGGCCTTTTGGGTTCTGAATTTGCAAAAGTGAATAATAATTATTAATATAAAATACTCAAGACGATTAATATAGTTTTAATCAAATTTATCAGTTTTGTTATGAAAAATACTATCCCATTTGCTTTGTAATAGTTGAACTTTAAGTTTGTATTATATGTTGACAATTTAGCGTATTTCAAGCGTTTGTATATCATGTAGACAGAAAAAGGTACGTATTTGTGTCTATATATGTGACAACAAAGATTTATTTATTTACAATTAGTAAAGAATCATGTAGATAGAAACATGTACGTATTTTGTGTCTATATGCCAAGCAGAAGATTTTTTACAGTGTATAAATTAGTTAAAGCAGTACATGGGTTTGATATTTATGTCTATGATTGACTTAATTAGGACCTCCTTATCTTAAGACATAAAATATACTAACAAACCTCTTTGAAATTTCAGATTCAAGCAGTGCTTCTAAGATGGGGCGTCAAGAATGATAGGAAACCACAGCAACTGGAAGCCGTCACTCAAGAAGCCATGTCACCTAGGACCATCTATTTTGCTCAAGTTATGTAACTAACATCCTTAATGTTAGTCGCGAAACTTGAAAACGTACCTAGATGCTAACTTTTGGGTTCAACTATGTAACTAATTGTGTCGATGTGACTGACTTTGTAAGAATGACAACCATCTAAACAGAAATATAAATCTAGGCCCCCTCGCATCGCGGCGGGTAACACTTCTAGTTGTTACATAAAACCCAACCCATCCAGTTTTCTTGGGGTTTAATTAGAGGTTTATGTCGTGATTCAAGGGTTTTTTTTATTAGAGTTTTCAAGGCCTTTTGATTCAAGGGTTTTCAAGGATTTGAAGTCCACAGTTTTCTAGGGTTTCAAAGTTGCTCAGATTTTGATTTTATAATGGTGGTGGCAGGTTGTGATGAGATGGTGTATGCTATGTTGGTGTGTAGGGAAGTAAGGATTTGAACTCCACAGTTTTCTGGTTGTTACGCGATGTTAGTGTGCCGGGGAGTAAGATGATGTATGTGTTAAAGTATCAGCTTCAGGTTTTTTTGGTCGGTACGGAATAGTTTAAGAGTGTCGTGGAGGAAGTTGTTGGGATGGGGTTTGATCCCACGAAGCAGTGGCGGACCCAGAAATTTCTTTCTGGGGGTGCGGAAAATTTTTAAGTGTTGTATGTCTCTGGGTACAAAATAATATTTTTCGGTTCGTAGCGGGTCGGAGGGTCGGGTCATATTAAAAAAAGATAATCCAACATTCAAAATAAAATTCACATAATCAACGCAAGCACGCCAATCATTATTACACTTGAAAAATAAAAATAATATGTATGGTGATAAATAGCATAACTTATATATATACATGGTAATAAATCATTTAAAAATTAAAACTATATATATATATTTAATTTTAAAGAAGATATAAAAATAGTTTAAATTATAAATTATACATATATCAGCAAAACAAAAAAAAAAGTAAAAAAGGTAAAATAAAAGAGCAATAATATATCTCTATAGGGTTTGCATAGTAAAATTTAATGAATACTAATATAGTAAGTAAATGATTTCTATACGGTTTACATAGTAAAATTTGATGAATGACAATATATAAAGTAATTAATAATGACGATTCTCATGTTTTAAGATTGTTTAAATAGTAAAATTTATGAATGATAATAGAAAAAATATTAAAATGATTTCCTCATGTTTTAAAATTGTTTAAACTGAATATATTATGAAAAATTACCGTTTCAATTCTCAATGTAAATGTACTCAATGCAGTTTTAGTTTTCGATGAGTGGCAGTGTGGTATTAATCTTTTTTGAAAAGTATGAGTGCAATAATTAAATTACATTGAAGGGTCATCTTCCTTCTTTCTCTTTTTACCCAACTTTCAAGTTTTTTATTTTTTTCATCTCTTCTTATGCTCTGCAACTTCTTAACCAGGAATTTTTTTCTTTCTACTCTTTTTTCTTTATTCATGGGGTGCGGTGTTAATATTTTATGGGGTGCGGTATCAAAATTTCATAAGGAACACATCACGCATGTACACTAACCGAAAAATATTCATGGGGTGCGCCCGCCCACCCACGGGACAACATAGGTCCGCCCCTGCCACGAAGACGAATTTTATGTTGGCGATTCACGCGGTATGGAAAAGAAGCTCCGGGTGTTCTAAAACTGTTTCGGAAAAAGGAGGATCTTGTGAGTTAAGTTGATGTTAATTTGATCTCATTTTTGTTGTGATTTGTCACTTGATCCATTAGGTCATTGATTTTGTTGCTAATGATTAGATGGTTTTGAATCTGTTTTTACCTTTCGAGCGTGAATTTGCTTATACTTTTGATCACAAATTCTGTGTGAGATATGATCATTTGTTATTTTAATATGTGAGTATTTACAAAAATCGTCCTTAGGTAAAAAGACTAAACTACCCTCATGTGGCGTGTGAGATATGATCATTTGTTATTTTAATATGTGAGTATTTACAAAAATCGTCCTTAGGTAAAAAGACTAAACTACCCTCATGTGGCTTGCACATAACGAGGATAATGAAAAAATCTAACTGTGTTAGGGCTAAAGGACAAGACGTGCAACAATTTTCAGTGTAAAGGGCAAAACCTGTCAAGATTTGTTGAAAAGGACACCGCCTGAAAAAAGGGTATCATGATAAAGGACAAAACTTGTAATTTTTCCTAATTTTTATTATTTAGTATATAAAATTACATTTATTCAACCCGTGCAATAAAGAAGGTTTTTAAAGATATATTGTTTTATTATTTAGTATATAAAATTCCTTTATTTAACCCGTGTAATACACGGTGTTATAACCTAGTTTTAAAATAAAATAAAATATAACTTGGAACAAATTACATGGTCAAATAAAATAAAATATAATATAACTTAGAGCAAATTACATGGTCAGAGACAACTTTGGATACAAAGTCCTTTGATTGCCACCATACAATTTGAGTTTTATTCAACCAATATGGTTATATATGCACACACAAAGTATATACTTTTTCATTCATATTCCATCATGCATTTCCCCTTTCTATTTTTTTAACTTTAATAACCACATATTATTTTCCACAAGTTGCAACTGCTGCCGATTCTTCTTCACCAAGTGTTTTAACACAAGGCTCATCACTCTTTGTTGAAAAGAAGGATCATTTGGTTTCGCCAAATGGCCTTTTCACAGCTGGATTTCACAAAGGTTGGAGACAACTTTGGATACAAAGTCCTTTATGATAACTAATTAACTATCTCCAACCTTTGAATACACTTGAAAAGAAGGATCATGTTCTTGATTATAATGTTTTTCAACGTCATGTTTCATCAATGTTTATAATCTAAAATATTTATGATAACTAATTAACTTTCTCAACCGCTAATATATAATATCATATCAATCATGAGATTCGTGTAACGATGTTCACAAGAGAAATAAGGTTGATACTATTAGAAAAACATTTAAATCTAAAAAGGTTGATATCGATGTTTCACAGAAATTAATAGCGTGACATAATTTTGTATGTATAGTAGTTTAACCGGTTATATTATATATACTTTATGTTCTCCTTAAAGTCAAAGGGTCTCATCGGGTTGAGATCAAATCTCAACCATTTAAAATACAAACACCTTCTAGAAGGGGAGGTTTGTTAACAGATGAAGGTTTGAAGTCTTTACTGCAGTTGACGACTCTTTTATTTTTAACTTCCACGTTGCCTGTAAAGTCGGCAACCTCCACCTACAGTAAAATACTTAGATTTTCTTTGATGGGTACATGGCGTTGTCCGATTTTTTTCAAGTTCATTTTAAGGTTATTGAAAACTTGTACAATGCAGAGAAATTAATAGTATTCTGAAAAGAAATTTGGTGAATGTTCTCATGTAATGGACAGTTTTAAGATTAAAAAAGCGAACAAAATCCAATCATACCTCTCCTTGTTTACTCTTTATAAAGGAGTTGAGATCTTGCTTCACATTCCACATCCCAGCACTTGTACGTATTACTTTGAGCTCAGGGGTAGACACGTGTCCCTTAGTAAAAACCGTAATTGCTGGACAATCTTCAATTTGTAAAGTGTCAAAAGCTGGCACTGAGAAAGCCTCCTTCCCTAAGAAAAATCCCTTGAGATTCCTAAGAGATTCTAGTTTTAAGGAGTTTAGACGAGGTAAGATAATCTCATTCACTTCGACATCACATTCTTTTTCTTCTTCCTTCACAATTACCTCTAAATTTTCGCACCAGCTTATACTTAGGTCTTGGAGTTGCACTAGACTACCAACCATTGAACATGTAAAAACATGTTCCAAATTATAGCAACCATGAATGTGTACAGTTGTTAGGTTTGGAAACTCTAGTACCATCCATTGGTTGCTCTTCCATAAATACTTGAGACTAAGTAGCCACTCTAACTTCACTTGTGTTAGGTTTGGAATTTGGACAACAGTTTTTGATTCACTGAAACCACTCCCTTTCACTGCTACTACTTCAAATACCTCTTCTAGCCAATCACATCTATTCATAGTAATCCGTTGAAGCTTTTCCAACTGTAGCAGCACATTAGATGGAACAATAGTCGTTCCAACATCGTTACCCATCAAATTAATTTCTATCAAATTATGAAAAGAGCAAGGGATCCCTCTTGAAATAGTAGGCTCTGAAGAAGAATTTGGGAATGTGGTCTGCAAACACAAGGTGTTTGTTGTTAAGAGCCTTGGAAAGGAAAATTCTTTGAAGCATTCTAATCTACTTTATGAGTTATTAGAAACCTTGTTCAAACCCTTTTCCCTTCAAAAACAAATTTTCATTCAACTAGTTAGAGATTACTATACCATCACACTACATTCACGACAACCTAAACTTTATTTAAAATATATGGTCTTCAATAACAAATTGTTCATTTAGTAGATGACATATATATATAATAAAAAACATGTACCTGATTGACCATTCCATGAAGGTCATGTTCAAGACTGCATTTGCCAAACCATGTGCGTATGTACTTGAGCTTTGGAGTTGTTGATTGTCCTGATGTAAGCATCATCAATTGAGGGCATTCATTGATCACTACATTATTCAATGAGGGCCATCGGAAGATGTTCATCCCCAAGAAGAAACCCTTGAGGTATGGTAGATACTCAAGTTCAAGTGTCTGCAGATGAGGAAACACAACACCTTTTGATGACTTTCCAATATTTTCTTCTTTTACAATCACTTGTATTGCCTTGCATCTTCTCACGCTTAATTCTTTGAGTTGCTTGAGGCTTTCAAGAGTGTTGAATGTGAATACATATTGCAGACGATCACAATGATAAATACACACAGTCGTTAAGTTGGAGAGTTGAGGGGCAGCTACAATAGTAGTGTTTCTTAGTGTTGGACTTGTTAATGTAGTACCAGCACCACCGTGTGCACTTCCGTCGCCAACATTGTTTGCACTCAGTTCACTTTCAAATACATCCATTAACCTTTCACATTTCTCAATTTTCAGCTCTTGAAGCCTTTTCATTTGTCCTAGTGCATACCATGGAATTAGAATTGACAATGCATGGCATGTGCCTATGGATATCTTTGTGGGGTATTGGCACAATGACCACCAAGCACTGATTACTTGACTACTGATCTGCAATGAATCACAAATCAATAATTATTTACAAATATCATATTTATCTATTTGTTAATTATATAAGTTTCACTCAAGCAATTCATATATTAAGGTATATGGTGTAAGTGGTATTATAGGTGTTTATGTTAAATGAACATAATATCGTACCTGGGTTTGATCATGAAAGGTATTGGAGGAAATTTTGCCCTTCTTACCACCATCATCGACACTCTTTAGATGTGGCAATTTTTCAAGCCAAAGAGTGTCCAAACAGGGAAATAATATGGTGTTTTGATGGGAATATGTGGATATGGTATTTTCTTCATTTTCATCATCTTTGCTCGAAATAACTTCTTCAATACCATCACACGATTCTAATAAGACATGCTTTAAGTTGGATAAATATTTTGCCATAAGAGGAGAAAACAAGTACTTTATTTTGTGACAATTCAGCAAGTATATGTCTGTGAGGTTTTGGAATGGAAATTGCAAAGGTTGATGTTGAGGAATTAAGAATTTATTCCAATTGCACTTCCACACATGAATCATCTCCTTCAAATGGTATAGATCTATACTTTGAAGGTAGGGGAGTAGTAGCGGCGGTTGACTATCCATCTCAAACACGACCTCCTTCACTCTTTTATCATTATCTAATTCAAGATGTCGAAGATGATGAAAGTTATGTAGAAGATAAGATGGGTATGTGACATTAGGAATGTAATCATTCATTTCTGGTATCTCTCCTTTGATCTGCATTTAACACTAAATGTAATTAATAATTAAACCACTCCATTCAACACACACCCCCATGGATGCATGAACGTATACTAATAACTGCATTACATATTTAGATTTGGCTCTGTTAAAATTATTTATTTTAAAACTATCAATGAGAAGAAATTACACATGACATGTGATTGGAATTGGGAAGGCCAACATAAATCATTAAAAAGTGAATAAAAAACACAAGATTTTAATTAGGTGAAATAACTTAATTGCAACGTAATTAAATAATTGATTGCCATTTAGTTACATTTAAACTAGCAAAAAAATTACAAATGAAAATTGAATGTATTTGTGATATTTTAATATATGCAAATTAAGATGTGGCAATACTTGATTAAAGAAAAATTGAAAACCAGGATGACATGAGATACCTCTTCACCGGTATTCTCCGTAACATAGTTAGTAAGTGCTCCCAGATCGAAATTAGTTGTGGTAGGTGTGAATACATTTGTGAAGATGGAACAGTTTCTTATCTCAATGCTTTCTACACCTTTGAAGCAGTTGATGTGGATATTAGAGTCGTTTACACCTTTCAACCTCCACACCTCTTTTAGCTTTCCTAATTTATCAACTTTAATCCTTCTTAATGCGCTGCTAATGTGTTCCCCTACTTCATGTAAGCTTTCGAAGTCCATGTTGAATAACAGTTCCACTGAACCACATTCGGAAACCTCAAGCTCTTCTAAATTACTCACCAATGGAAGTGGATTGCTAGGAAAAATATTGCTAAGGTTACAACATTCTTTCACTTTAATCAGTTTCAACATGGAAGCATTATTTTTCTGAATGGCAGAAACTTGACAAGGCCATATCTGCTTCAAGTTCTCCATGCTAGAAATATCTAACTTCTTCAACTTAGAAGTCATGACCTACAAAGTAATTAAGCCTTGTGAAAAAGCATACACTGATATCCATGGAGTAAATATTAAATAATAAGTTATTTGTAGCATTAAATATAAAGATCAAGATAAATGCACGTACCTTTTTGTTCAATAATGATTGCACTTCAGGAGTATTGTGACTCTCGGGATAAATGCTCGTAAAGTTGGGAAGTTCAGAAAGTATCAACTCGACCAATTCGGGCAGTTCGATCTCATTGTCCCACAGACTTACCATTTCTGGTAGGTCGCTCAACGACAAAAAACTCAATTTCTGAAATCTGATCACCCCAACTCTACTATTCTCAGCAACTAGTGTTCTCATACCACGACATTTAGAAATTGTGAGTCGCTCAAGTTCCTTTAGACCATTTGCCATAGCAACTGTAAATAGGTACATTAAGTCTTCACAATTACTAACATCAAGGACTCTTAAATTGGAAAATGAGTGACACGTTGAAACATCTTCAAGATTGTTCATGTTATATACTTTCAAATAAAGCTCCTCTGTTTTCTCGAATAGGACATTGATTTTGTATTCCATAAGCTCATAGCAGTCACCACTCAATACAATTGTGTTTCTGAATGAATATTTTTCAACATCCTTCTGATCTACCAATTCACATCCGATAGATATTCTGAACCTTTCAAGGTTATTAAAGGACATGTTTTTGGGTTGCTCCTTATTCCCAAAGAATTCCAACTCTAATGCAAATAACCCCTTTTGAAGTTTCTCCAGCTCGTCACAGTTGCTATCTGTGAACCTAACAGGACAATAACTATCAGCTCTCAAATATAGTTCTTCAAGACTATGCAAGTCTTGAAAAACGCCATCATCAATACGTAGGTTAACACATCCAGTCAAATCTAGCAACTTCAGTTTTCTCAACTTTCCTATCGTCCATGGCAACCATCTTATTCCGCAATCAACAAAGCTCAGTGTTTCCAAGTTGCTAAGATTTCCAAGAAATGAGACATCATCATTTATGAACGAGCATGAACGAAGACATAGTGTTCGAAGTTTGGTTAAGTGTTCAGATGTTCGTGGAAGCAATGGAATATGCATATTCTCATAAGACAAAACCTCAAGTTTTTCCATTCTTTGGTAAATATCTTCTGGAAACTTAAAGGACCTATGTCCATCCATTAGCATCAACAAAGAGAGATTTGGGTAATTAAAGTCACTGGGAAATTCAGTCATACCTGTGCACTTTAATAGAATTCTCTCATATGTCTCATTTGCATATTGCTCTGATTTGTTATCAATGTTGACAATTGAAGCTTGTTTGACTACTGAAATTTTATTTAAAACAAAAGCACGCACAAGATCATGTATTTTGACACATCCCATGCGATCACTTTTAGTCAACAAGTTTGCACGTAGGAGATTGTTAACACAAATTTTCATATCGCTTCTAGCTTCTCCTAATGTCTTGCCATCTGTAAGAAAACCCAATCCCCATCTCAGTACGTATATTAAAATCATCAGGAAATAAGGCACTAAGAAGAAAAATTGCTTTATCATCACCCTCCTTGAGATTCTCATAGCTTATCTCAAATATTTTATATGTGATGCTTTCAAGGTCTTTAAGGTCATCTTTCTCTAAACGCCAAAGTACCTTTTTCCATGCCTCCTTTATGTTACCATTAAGATTATTGGCAATGGTTTTTAAGGCAATGGGCAAACCCCCACATTTCTTCACAATATTTTCTCCTATCTTTTGGAGTTCATCATCATCATCATCATCATCATCATCATCACCATCCGAAGGAGTTGGTCGCACAACCTCAAAAAACAATGTTTTTGCCTCTGCTTCATTTAAAACACATACTCTAAATATTGAATTAGCTCTAACACCCATTTGAGTGCAAATGTGTTCAAATCGTGATGTGAACAAGAGCTTGAACCCATTCGGCAAAGGGCTTGTTAGTCCAACATCTTTGAGGTCAACCTCCTTCCAAATATCATCCATGATTACTAAAATTTTCTTTTGCCCATTTTGCCACATCCCCTCAAATTTCTTACGAAGAAGCTCAGCCCTTGCATCTTTTGTTTTTTCAGTTAAATCTTGATGAATGTATTCTGCTACAGCTTGCTGTAGAACAAAAGGGTCACAACTTTCTCCAAGAACCACCTTTACAACCCAATCAAACATTTTTGAATCTTCCACGGCCTTCTTTAGTTGTTCCATCATTGTGGTCTTGCCGACACCACCCATCCCACATAGAGCAATCATCTTTTGGGACTCGTCATTTGATTGTAGAGATTGCAATGCAGCATTAAATACCGAATCTCTAGACTCAAACGTGGTTGTTTGGGTACCATGAGGAACTGGTGCAGAGGTGGATGGTACCTTAGCAAGTGGTTTTCGTTCATTTGTCCAACTGATTTCAGACGCTCGTTCTTTGAGAGCTTTTATCTGTTCGACAATAATACAAGATTGTTTTCCTGCTTTGTATCTCTTTGCCGCGTTGAAGCACCCAATTCCAGCTGTTGGAATACTTTCTACCTTCTCCTTCATCTTTTGAACATCTTCCAACCACGGCGACACATGGCGAGATACCACATGATAGTTCGCATCAGCTATCGTTTTTTTTCTCTTGAATATCTTGTTCAGTCATAGTCAACTGATCCATTTTCTCCTTCATATCTTTAACATGTTTTGTGGATAAAACTAAGAAACCCAAATGTTTCTTAACAGGGACCATCAAAGAGTTAACAACCGGTGTAACAATTGAATTTATAATAGCATCCATATTTTAACTGCAATTTGATACAAACAATAAACCACAATTAATAAGAAAGTGATTACCAAAGCAGTTAGACATGTATTCTTTACTTTACGAAACTATTTTTTTTTCACTGATCTACATATATAGTAAAAAAAATAGATGTTTTGTAACGCTGGAAAATTTCCCAATCGTGATACTAATGATCTTTTTTCTTCGTTGAAGTCGGTCGGGTATATTTTAATTTGTTAATAAAATGAAGTGCGGGTTCAATTAATTTCGACTTTATAAAGGAAGTTTGTGTGTAAATAGAAAAATATATATACCGTTATACACATTTTTGCCTAAATGTGAATATGGTTGGTATTTAAAACCTTTAAACTACTATATAAGATTTATATAACATTTATTTGTATAATTTATATATATGTATATTTTGCTAGTAAAAAAATAATAATAAACAACCAAACAAGCCATACTTTCATGCCTCCTCTCATACGAAAATTCAAGGGAAGATTGTGATTTTCTTTTCAACTAGTGCTTTCGCTCTCGCGCGTTGCGCGTTAGGCGTTTGTGTTTTGATTAAATAGTCAAATGTTAGCAACCTGTTATGAAAAGGGTTGTTGCACGTGGTTCAGTTGAGTTCAAGTGTTTTCATACCAAGTTCTTTACATATTGTTTACATACTAAGTTCTTTACGTTAAACCAAAAAAATGTTGGATGCGGTTCCCTTTTTGACAGCGCATTGGTGCTTTAGTTGGTTGTGTCACCCCCATCCTTTCTTCAGTGCGGTAGTTTCAGGGCCTGCATTTAACAATATGGTTTAGTAAAATGACAAACTTATTGTCTTTTTGAAAAGGTTTGAAAATAACATAATGAAACCATGAAAAAGTTGATATCTTTTCTTTTCTATTAATATTTTCCTTTTGTTCTTACTTATACCTTTAACCTTGTTATATATATATTTAAGAGAGGCAATACATAGCTATAACAATGCATAACTAATGAATAGGAAGTCTTATATCTTTGTTCTAAAGGTAGTTATGTGAAGGAAAGTAAGTGTAATCATTCAACTTTCATGCTATTTACTCATACTTTGATGATAATATCAAACTGTTTGTTCTTCAATCAATCCACACACCTAATACTCCATAAATCTAAACAAAATGTCACTAAATAACTAAATTAGAATATTAAATCACAAAAAGATAATAACTTACAGGCCAAACATGATGAACCAGATCCATCTTTTTGAAACAAACTCTTCACCAGTTTCATAAAATACGCTGGCGTTTTCGATTCATCTTCATCGCCTTAACCAGCAAACACTGAAACTGACACTAATACACAGTTCATCAGCATCACCTAAACAAATCTCAATAGTCTATACGCTCCATCTACACACTCCAATTTCCATCATCCAATACGAAAAACCTAAACGATACATTCTTTTGGCCAAAATAGGGATCCCACAAATATTATAATTAAAGATATTTAGGTAACAACCATGGACCCGAAATCAGAAAAAAATACATATTGCTTATCATCAAACACATAAAAGGCATCCTCTTATTTCTTCTTTCATTATCACCATTTTCATCTACAGGTTCATCATCGCACCTTTTATCTGTCAACTAAGCGCATCAATCAATAAACCCTAAACCAGTTTTCTTCCTTAAAAATCAAAGATCGAAGAAGCAAACCTGTAGCGATAACCAACAACAATAAACGTATGGCAACCCGATTAGCCGCTGGCATCCTTGTGATACCCCTGCCGTCTCTATTTCGACTTCCAGCCTCCACACCATCACTGTTGTCACCATGGTTCATGGCGGTACCCTACTATTACCTTTGAACCATCAATTCTTCACATAAACTAAGAGCCACCGTCACTCAGATATTTAGTTGACTAAACCGACACCACCAACAGTTTCTACACCTTCGGGTATGCGGGTGGGAGGCGAGCACGCGCCAGGAGGCGCGGGGGCGGGGGCGGTGGCTGGCCGGCCCCGGATGCCGGATCCCTCTCTTTATTTGTTGCTGGCCTGCATCTCTCTCTGGACGGCAGGTGGAGATGAAACTACGATGATAAAACACGTGGAAAGCAGCAAGCCACGCATGTACCCCTGTTCATGTGGCTTGATATTATCAAAATACCTCAGAGTCTAAGCAAATTACTGATGTTACAGAAGACTCTTTAGTATTAATTATTATTTTAAAATATTGTTTATATAAATATATGCTCTACAAAACATTAGTGTTCATGGCCCATGTAATTTAATATACTAAAGCAATAAAAAATGGTTGAGTGGTGAACATTTTTTTTTATCTATTGTTCTTTTTCTTAAAAACTATTTGGGATACTGTAATTACTAAAATATAAAATTTTGAACTTCAAGACATTCATCTTCATTTGATTTATACCACTTTTAGCAGAATAAATTGTTGGTGTAGAAAGTGAAGAAAATGTAACATTTTTACCATCAATTCTTCACATAAACTAAGAGCCACCGTCACTCAGATATTTAGTTGACTAAACCGACACCACCAACAGTTTCTACACCTTCGGGTATGCGGGTGGGAGGCGAGCACGCGCCAGGAGGCGCGGGGGCGGGGGCGGTGACTGGCCGGCCCCGGATGCCGGATCCCTCTCTTTATTTGTTGCTGGCCTGCATCTCTCTCTGGACGGCAGGTGGAGATGAAACTACGATGATAAAACACGTGGAAAGCAGCAAGCCACGCATGTACCCCTGTTCATGTGGCTTGATATTATCAAAATACCTCAGAGTCTAAGCAAATTACCATTACCAAAATAATTCATTCGCCAACCACCACCACAAACCCTATCAAATTCCTGCAAATTAAAAAAAAAACACTAATTCGTCAACAAAATCAAACCCAACAAACACATTTAAAAACCAAAAAAACAAAAACAAAATATTTAAGCGAAAAAGATACCTTATTGATACAGCAACATGGAGGTGCCATCAATGGCATCCTACCACTTTCAAGTTTAACCTGCTATGATTTCTTTTCAACAAACAACTTCGTACGAAAATGAATGAACTTTGATGATTCAGGGAATGGACAATGCTAATGGCTAAATTCTGCGGGTAAACTGATTGTAAGCGGACGAACTTGTTTTTCAGCTAATGGAGAAAATCTGCGGATATACTATGTATCAGCAGATCAGTTCTCTGAATGGACAGATTGTTCAACTCAGCAGATAATAACAGATGAACTACCAGCTTTCTTTTGAAGATTATATGCTTGACCCTTTCGAGATATCAGATTGAGATTGTGAATCAGTTTCGTCGCTTAATACTTCAATACAAATACAACTCCTTTTCAATCGAAAACCTGCAACAGACAAGTATGAACCGTGATTATATTCTTTACCCGTCAACAACACAACCAATCAGATTCTGGAAATCCGATTAAACCACCAAAAGTCAATGGAAACAATCCGAATCGATCGGATTCGGTCCAAAACTCATCAAAATCACACCGAATCACCACTAAACTCGTATACTCAGATCGAAATATCCAAACTATACACCCGACTTAGTCGGAAAAAAAACAACTGAATTGGTCCTAATAAGTCTCAAACAACAATCTTTTTCTCCAAACAATATCACAGCTGTATGGACCGAAGAACACCTCCTGTGATGGCGGGCCTCTAGCCTACGAACCAACAGACCACCGGTGGCGGCAGTTTTCTGCTCTCTGTAGCCTCGCACGTTCTCTGCCACAACAAAGAACTTAAGAGAATGACCGACAAATGTAAATTGTTATATTGTATAAATTAAACAAAATTTAGTAATCGGGTCTCAACTTGGCGATGGCATTCTACCGTCCATTTTCACTATTATCATAAGACCTCAACATTAATATCTCATGTTGGACTAACACAGAACCTCACTTTCATATTTCGTATAGTTGAGCCACATTTGACGTTAACAGTTATAAGAAAAACAAACAGGGAGGTTACCTTTATGAATTGAACTTGAACGGCTTTCTACTCCATTCGACTTGTCACCAGCCATACTCCACTCGCTGAACCCTAACCGCCGCCTTCAAAAAACTTCTTAATCTCGCCAGAACCCTAATTCGTCGGAGCCCTAATCACACTGATAATCACCACCGGAACCACACCCTGAATCTGGCACCGAATAACCGGAACCGCACCCTGAATCTGGCACCGAATCACCGGAACCGCACCCCGAATCCAGCACCACCGCACACTGATGATCTCTCTAGTCACCACCATACCACCAGTGATAGGCGACGCTGCCGTTCCGGCACACAAGGGGACGTAGCCGGCTACCGTTCTCTCTCTCCTTTCTGATCTCTCTCATCGTTCTCTCTCGCGTGGTAATCGGTGGTTTGTGGGGGGTTTCAGGGTTTTATACGGGGGCTTTATAGGAGACGCGTGTGAAGTAGAAAAGGTGAGGCAAGACAGGTGCCTCACCACTTTTTGAACCGAGTAAAAAAAAATGACTCAGCTCTAATCCACTGTTCATTCCCTTCAAATATTAATAGATATATTAATTCTGAACTTTTGACTTTCTTGACCAAAACATCATAAGTAAATATGGGTTAGAAATCATGAATAACTAGTATGGTTTTTTCTTAATTAGAATATATCTTCATAGCCAATGATCTCTAGATCAAGTGGTGGAACGCTTGCATTTCTCTTGAGAGATGCAAGTTCAACCCTCACTTGGTGCAGAGCGAGGCATTGGTGGGCAATGATAGGAGACCTATGGAAACCTAGGTTCGATCCTCGAGCCAAACATGTTTTACCGGTAATTTCACCGTCGTGCCTATGGACGAGTGGGTTACCGGGTTTTCCCCGGAATTGGTGGTGGACTCGGGTTACTCTCGGAGTACTCCGTTTGATCCAGTGGGTACCCAAGAGTGCTCGGGATTGATTCTGTTGGCCGTTCAAAAAAAAAAAAAAGAATATATCTTCATACACAATCTCCATATGCTCTATACCCACCTCCCGGATCATATCTCACCTTGAACAACCACCACCATGAACCACCGCCACTCCTAGCCATCGCCGCTGCTGCTGTTCTTCGGCGCCGCATCAGCTCCTGTTCCGATTTGTTAGGTATTAAACTGATCCTTTTTGTTTAGTTCTTCCGGCTAAAACCACTGAACCGGGTTAGGGTGGGTTGTTTTCCGGCAACTTTATGTTTGGGTCTCGATTTGGTGTTTTCCGACGACCCAAGTCAGTTGTCCTTTCCGGACAGTTTTGTTGGCGAGAGTTGACGAGAGACTGAGAGAGGAGCTTGTGTGTTAATACATTAGGTGTGTGTGTTGAGGTGATAGAATGTGTGTGTAATGCGTGCGTGTGTGTTGTGTGTGTAATGAGAAGAATCTGGGGAAGGGAAAAGAAAATTGAATGTGCAGGGGTGAATTTGTTATATGTAATCAACTGTTCTCACTTCAAGGTTAACACGCTATCCTTTACCTCCCATGGGTTACTTTTCTGCGCTTAGTCTTGAATCTTTTGAACATAATTAATTAAAACTATATGTCTGAAAGGTTTGAAGCATCTATTAATGAATGGTATTTAAGCTCAAGAGTTGCAGATCTTGAATATCTAAATTTAGAATTCCCAAAATCTACTTGTAAAGCATCCATTGATAGTATAAAATTTATATGTTTTCACCAGAAAAATCAAAAACATTGTACTTTTTCAGAAAATCCGCATCTAAATTATATTTCTGATAGTATAATCACTCTACAAGACCAGTTAGAATTCAACTTTGATCGGTTAAGCCTACTTAGCCGTGTATCTATTAAAATTTTTCATAAAATCCTTGAAACCCAAAACAAACAAGAAAGTCGGTCTAGAGAGATCTTCAAAAACCAAAACAAAATTACTACAAAATTACATCAGCTCACGAAAGAAATTGAAGAACGAAAACCACTCACAAAAACAGAGGTTTTATCATTAATAGAGCAGATAGCACAACAACCCAAGATTGTTGAAGCAGAGGCATTAAGGTTAACAGAAAACCTTAACAATAAAATCAAAGAAGTTGAAAAGCTTCTCCAGGAAGTTAGACACGTGCTCACTTCATGAGCTATAGAACGACTGAACAAACAGAGTTGTTCAAGGAAGCAATTAAAGCCATAGAAGCGGTTGATCCACCAGCGGTTGGATTCGCAAAAGTTGCCACTGGAGCAGCCACCAACCAAGCAACTGTTATTAAGAAAAACAACCTCCTAATACAACTCTTAACAAAATTTGCGGAGGACGTCCAGCAAAGCCGAGAAGAACTTGGAGAAATAAAGAGAAGTCTTACAATCTTGCTCAAGCAAAAGGAGCAAAAGGAGGATACATCAGAAGCCCTTGAAAACCTAAGCAAAAGACTTGAAGGAATCAAGATAGGAAGGGACTCCCTGGTTCAAAGGAAGAAAGGCCCCTTTTATGTGTTTGAAGACCCAAAGAAGATCTTTGAACAGGAAAAGGTAAAGTTATCAAAATGAATAGAACAAGAAATTTTCAGCTTCCAGTCAGAACAGGCGAAGGAAGCAGTAGTACAGTCCCTAACCAAGAAGATCAGATAAGAAATTACCGAAGGGCGAGTAGATTCAGACATGAAGCTCAACGAAGACTACCAAATACAATGCAAAGTAGACAGTATAGAAGAAGTCTGGAAAGCCAAATTGACCCTGACCAAGAACTCCAATTATCACAAAGAAGACGAGCCAATATAGTACCTGCCGAAGTACTGTATGATTCAAGATGGTCAGAACCAAGACACAGAGTCTATCAGCACTACAGCAAAGAAAGAATACTGGTACTGGGTGAAAATCAGCAGCTTGATATGGGGTTTATCAATGAAACCTCATATAGGGCTTTAAGGGACTCGGGAATGCAACATATCCATTTGGGAATGGTAATGATAAGAGTACATGCTCTCAATAGAAGAGATGCCGGAACAAATGTACTAATAGTCCTTAGAGATACAAGATGGAATGATGACAAGGCCATAATTGGAACCATGGAAGTAGATATGGGAAGAGGAACACAGTTGGTATACATAGCACCAAACATGATGCTAAGTATCCATGATTTTTACAATCATATCCAACTGGCTATCCAAACGAGAGGCTATGAGGAATGGAATAATGGAGAATCGAACCTTCTAATTACAAGGGGTTTGATTAGAAGACTAACTAATACAAGTGTGTCTGGCTTCAGATATAATGTCCAGAACGTTTCTGAAAGCACACGGATTGCCGACGGATCTAGAATGCAAAAGTATTAACGGAAGATGCTAACCCCGTAAGCGGTTATTTCTTTCCCCGTTAATCTTCTTGATCCGTCGTGAAAGCACACGGATTGCCATTTAGATCAGCGGCTAGGGTGCTGCCACGTGGAGTTTGGGCAAGTGGAGATTTCTCTCCAATTCCATGCCATCGTTGTGATTTCAGGGAGGCCTGGGATGATGACACGTGTCCCAGACGGTTATAACCGTCTGGTGATGCACGATTGATCCTTCTAGAATGTTGTTGCCATAATCCGGTGTGATTCCTTATCGTGTGGCACCGGTTGAGTAAATAATATCCAAGTCTGGATATTACTAGGCGGAAGTGCTTGTTGGGATTTTTATCCCTGTTTGTTATGAAGGAAGGTGCGAGGATTTATGATTTTCCTCTTAGCGTGCAAGTGTTGTCTGCTGTCTTTTTTCTAAGCTCTTCTTTGTTGGACCAGTGCACGGCCGCGCAAGGTCTAAAGAGAGTTAAAAGGTTGACGTGGTGGTATGGTCCTAAGTACATATTATGAGGTTTTTGGGACCTTACCCCTTCAGTTAGCTTGAGTATCCATTTTTGTCCTTGCAATCTTTCCGTAGACCATGGATCTCCTGCAATTGCTTGGATTCCATTTGAGGCTAAGTATTCAGAAATGTTCTGGACATTATATCTGAAGCCAGACACACTTGTATTAGTTAGTCTTCCAATCAAACCCCTTGTAATTAGAAGGTTCGATTCTCAATTATTCCATTCCTCATAGCCTCTCGTTTGGATAACCAGTTGGATATGATTGTAAAAATCATGGATACTTAGCATCATGTTTGGTGCTATGTATACCAACTGTGTTCCTCTTCCCATATCTACTTCCATGGTTCCAATGATGGCCCTGTCATCATTCCATCTTGTATCTCTAAGGACTATTAGTACATTTGTTCCGGCATCTCTTCTATGGAGAGCATGTACTCTTATCATTACCATTCCTAAATGGATATGTTGCATTCCCGAGTCCCTTAAAGCCCTATATGAGGTTTCATTGATAAACCCCATATCAAGCTGCTGATTTTCACCCAGTACCAGTATTCTTTCTTCGCTGTAGTGCTGATAGACTCTGTGTCTTGGTTCTGACCATCTTGAATCATACAGTACTTCGGCAGGTACTATATTGGCTCGTCTTCTTTGTGATAATTGGAGTTCTTGGTCAGGGTCAATTTGGCTTTCCAGACTTCTTCTATACTGTCTACTTTGCATTGTATTTGGTAGTCTTCGTTGAGCTTCATGTCTGAATCTACTCGCCCTTCGGTAATTTCTTATCTGATCTTCTTGGTTAGGGACTGTACTACTGCTTCCTTCGCCTGTTCTGACTGGAAGCTGAAAATTTCTTGTTCTATTCATTTTGATAACTTTGCCTTTTCCTGTTTAAAGATCTTCTTTGGGTCTTCAAACACATAAAAGGGGCCTTTCTTCCTTTGAACCAGGGAGTCCCCTCCTATCTTGATTCCTTCAAGTCTTTTGCTTAGGTTTTCAAGGGCTTCTGATGTATCCTCCTTTTGCTCCTTTTGCTTGAGCAAGATTGTAAGACTTCTCTTTATTTCTCCAAGTTCTTCTCGGCTTTGCTGGACGTCCTCCGCAACTTTTGTTAGGAGTTGTATTAGGAGGTTGTTTTGCTTAATAACAGTTGCTTGGTTGGTGGCTGCTCCAGTGGCAACTTTTGCGAATCCAACCGCTGGTGGATCAACCGCTTCTATGGCTTTAATTGCTTCCTTGCGAATCCATTCTTCAGGTAGGTCTAGGTTTTCCATGACAACTGCTCTCACTATGTTTCCCTTATTACTTTTGCATTCTCGAGCAAAATGACCTTCTTCTCCGCATATGAAGCATTTACACTTTCTTTCCCTATCTTTATGTTTTGTTTTGAATATTCTGACATGGGAGGCATGCGGTTTTCCTTTGTAAGTTGTTGATCTTCTCAGGCCATACTTCTTTGTTTTCTCGTAATAACCCGGTATAGGGATTTTACTGCAAAACTGAAGATTTTTAATTTCCCGTTGTACTGCTGCTTTTCTGCAAATTTCTGCAAGGTATTGGTACGAAAAGTGTATCCTTGGGATAACACTAACATTGCTTCCCGGATATTTAGCATTCCAAGCTTCTTCCAATTCCTTTCCAATCATAGGGGGCATTTTTCTGAAGACCTTGTCTGATAATTCTGGGGACAAATATAGTCTCCCTGATTGTGCTGCTAATTTTTTGAAATCATTTAGATATAAAAATATATCTTTCAGATTTCTGCATGAGAGCCTTTCTATTTCGTTGTAGGCTCTATCCTGTTCTTCTGTATTTCCTTGGTATGGATCTTGTAGAAGAAATATTCTTCTAATGTGGGATAATATGTTTTGAGTGTCATCTGCTATCCCCTCTAACGTGTTGTATTCATCGACATATGTTGTTCGCCATTGAATCCATGCCTTTTTCTCATCTTCCCCAAGAAGGTTTTCTATGTAGTTTATTTTGGCTCTATTACTTGGCCAAACCTTTCCTGGGTCATCAACCAAATTTAGAGTAATTGACTCCCATCTCGATATTGTGTCTTCATAGGCACCAATATCTGTTGGTAAGACTAGCATGGCTCCTTGACTTGTCTGGGCTGATGGTAAATTCCACATATTAGATCCTAAGCCATTTGTCATTGCTTCTGATCTTTCCCTGATTTTTGCTCAATTGAACACAGAATCTTGTCTTGTTTGCTGTGTTCTCATCCTGGCTGGGGGTAGGTTACTGGACCCATAACTGGTTCTTGCGGTGGTCTATAGTTTGACGTTACCGATGAAAACCCACCCCCTCTTCTTGATTTACTAATCATTTTTCTCAGCGTTGGGTATTCAAGTTCATCCACGTCTTCCTGTATTGTGTATCCTGAGTGAGTAACTTCTTTAGTCAAACCAGACGGCTCATCTTTCAGCTCGCTCTGTTGACAACAAGAAGGGGCACCTTTCATTTTGGTCTCCGAATCGGATGCTACAGATTGCTCTGTACCTTGCATTCGATTGCTAAAATAGGACGCTGACCTTTTATCTTCTTGGCTTGATTCCGCTGAGTATTCTTTATCAGCCTCTTCCTTTTCGTTTTCATTTGGTCCATTAGGTTCTTCTGCTAAGGAGAAATAAGGATTTTCTTCAAAGAAGTCTATTAAATCCTTATTTTCCTCATTCTCACTCGGTGATGTATCCCATTTAACTTGGGTTTCACTTCGTTCCTTCTGGTCTTCTTCATTTGACGAGTAGCCTACTGCTGTCACTTCTTCTTTTGTCTTTCTTGGTGGAGTGTCATTACCCCATCCGGTTGGGATAATGCCTTCTATTCTTCAAGTATCTGCTGGTGGCGTGTATTTAACCATGTAATCGTATTTTCCACTTGGTTCCCCGAGCGTATCATACCCCTCTTCCCTTGAGTACTTATGTCTGGTTCTTTGCCCTCTTGAGCAAACTTACCATGCCTACCTTGAAGAGGCCGCTTCTTATACATCCACTACGCATCGCATAGTGCGTGAGTGGCATAGTATGCACAAGGAGTGGGCTGATTTCAAGGTGTCCAAGAAGAAATTTGCGGATGACGAGAATCGTGTCGCCCAACTGAAGGCTAAGTTGGAAGCTGACCAGGCCAAATTTGAAGCTGATCGAAAAACAGAGGAATGGTCTGTTGCGAGTTGGAAAAGGAAAGCGGATGCTGAAGCTGCCCTTCTTGCCGAGGAGAACAAGAATTTTAAAAGAATTTGTGAGAAAGATAATAATGAGAAGATAGGTCTCCGTAATGTTATCAGTAATCTCAAGGCTGAGGTTGAGAAACTAAAGAAGCAAGATGCGGAGATCAAAAGGTTGAAAAAGGAAAAAGCTGATGCTGAAGCCGCGCGGGATGAGGCGCGTTCACACAGGGAGAGAAGTGAACAACAAGAGGTACAAGTGTTCGCCACTCTTGCTCTTAGAGATAAAGAGATAGAGGAACTTACTGCTTTGCTTTCTTACCAGGAACAACTCAAGAAATATCTGGAGCTTGCGCTTTCTGAAGAAACTGAAACATCTCGCCGCTTAACTGAAACTGAAGAAAAACTAGAAAACTCTGAGATGGCGCGGGTCACAGCTGAAAGCGAGCTTGAACCTTTGAGAAGATATATGTTATGGTTGAAAGAGCGTGGGATTGCCTGTGTAAGTTGTCTTTTCTTGTTTCCTTGTGGGAATTTCTCGCGCTTTTTCTTATTTTTCTCGCTTTTTTGTAGGTTGCTGAATCAGTGTTGAATTCTGAAGAGCTAGATAAGACTGTTGTGCGTTTAATTGTTGCTACACGAAGTGATGGGTATGCTCAGGGATATGCGAAATGTTCTCACCATGTGACTAGCGCCTTGAAAGTTGATTGGGATACTAGTAAATCTGCTACTCATGGAGTTAACACTGGTGCCGCCCTTGCAGCTTTAAAAACAGAATTCAATAATTTGCAGCTTCCTGTCATGGATCTTATAAATGTTGCATTGCAATCTGAAGATCACGTGGCGCAATTAAAGGAAATCTTTCCAGATGAAGACGGAGATCTAGCGTAGGCTTCCTTTTGTAATTGTATTGAACAATTTTTGTATCTTTCTGGGATGTGTATCCTCTTTTTGTTAATGCGCTGCCGCGCAAGTAACATGTATTGAAACACTGCCGTGTTTGATTTTTTAAGGCGCATTGGTACGCCTTGAATAGTATGATATGTTTCAGTTTACAATATTTTGCATGGGTACAATTACTTTGATTAAGTAAGGCGAATAAATATGGTATGAAGCTCATGTGTGAACGTGTGGTCTTGCGCGATGTGGATAATCGCTGACCGTTCATGAGACTTGTGCTGTTTTTTGCCATAATGTTTTTGCGCTTACTAAAAGAAATTGCATGCACTTTGTAAAAACACAAGAATAATAGAAACTTTGTTGTTTATTTCGGGATAAGGCGCAGGGGCCGTTACAAAGTCTATTAAAATAATTACGCGGGACTTAACTTACACTCTATTTCATGCTTAGACTTGATAATCCATAGAGTTTGTTCCATCTTCGAGGAGATCATAGAGTTTTAATTTTTTGCTTTTTTACTCGGGCCTTCTTCACCTCGAATGATTTGTTTTATCTCCTTGCGCACATTTTGTAGTAGGTGAGTGAGTTCACCACTTTTAAGGGCCTTTTCTATCTCAGTGCGCAAGGAGATGCAATTGTTGGTGGTATGACCACTGTCCTTGTGGTAATCACAATACTGAGCAGGGTCTTGTCCACGTTTTTTCTTCATGGGTGGTGGAGGTTTAAACTAATAATCCTCCGTGCTTAAAACTTCCGCAGGAGTTTTGGTTAAGGGAGTCCATTGTCTCTCCCTGTTCTCTTGTTTGGCTTCTCTCTGCGCGACGAGTTTATTGATTGTGGCTCGAGCATCTTCGGATGTATAATTTCCTGAGCTAGAATCGCGCCAACCTTTCTTGAATTTCCTCCCGCCACTTGAGCCTAGGTCTGAGGGTCGGTTGTGCGGGGGTGGTGGCCTATTGGTGGTGAGATTCTTTTCTGTTTGGGCGTAGACCTTGGCTGCTGCCATCACTTTTTCCCAACTCTTCGGGAGTCCTTCTGTCCCAGATAGGACTTTTATCATATCGTCGCATCTGACTGCATATTTGAATTGGGCGCGAATCAGCTGCTCGTGGACGTCTCCGATCTCAAGTACCTCTTTGTTATAACGAGTGATTTAGTCTTCTAGACTTTCATCGTCATGACGCCAAATGTTCATCACATCCGATTTGTCATGGATTGATCGCCTTTGCTGGCTGAAATGAACCAAAAATTTCTCGCGCAAATCTTTCCATGACGTGATTTTTCCAATGGGCAAATTATCAAACCAGATTCTTGCAGCTCCTGTAAGGGTTTGTACGAAGAGGTGGCACCACATTGGTAGGGTCCAGCCTCCTACCAGCCCTGCGCTTGTGAAAACTTGCAGATGATCGTCAGGGTCTGTCATTCCGTTGAACTTGCCCACGTTAGACGGGAGTTTTGCTTTCTCTAATGGAGCTAGAGCTATCTCGCTTGTAAATTTTGAATTCTCAGCCGCCTCAGCAGGACAATAAATCAGATCATAATTGTGCTCAGCCTGGGATTGTAAACCGTGCGAGGTCTACACTTGTTGTTATTTGGTTGTAACCAACTAAATACGCTGGCACTTTCTCCGTCACGGTAAGTTGAATCATATTCACTGGTGTAGGTGTGCCGCTGGGGACCCAACCTGGTGTGAACTGATGGTCTTCTGTTAGAGTGTGACTCATCTCGATGCTCTCTTCGACGATTTTCTGATTGTGTGTATTCGTATCTCGATGGAGATCTAGAGTGAACTTCTGTGTCTTCGATTTGGACTTGGGATGGGCCATCACGTTGAGAAGCATGAGCAGGGGATCCTGGCCTTCGTGATTGAGTTTGGGGAGTAGTTTGTGCACACATCTGTGTGTATACTGCATTCAATGCCCCCTGAGATCTGACATACCAGGAGATTGGGGTCTCTCCTAGTGGTAGAATTGAGCTTACAGGGATCTCTGGCTGTGCCCCTGGGGTGATAGGTTCATCCGGATGATTGAACTGTGCTTCATTGTCATCTGAGGCTTCTTCTACAATACCCTCCACCTGGGTATTGTTAACAAAATTCGGCTGAGGCCCACTTTGTCGATGAGTTGAAGTTTCTTCCATGTGTGAATGGAATCAACAGAGTAATTCAAAAAACGAGAGAAAAAACGGATAAAACAGAGAAAACGGTGGGCGCCAATGAAGAAACGCTAGTTCAAATGACCGGAATCAGGCGAACTAGGGGTTTGGATTCTGCGTAAAATGGTTGGTTCTCTCTCGTTTGATTGATGGGACAGATCTTCTTCTCCGGATAAAACTACAAAACAGAACACCGTTAGCCTCGTTACGGGGAGAATGGAGGTTCTCTCCGTAACCCGACTCCAGCGTGAGAATAAGTATGTGTTTTATGAACAAGAAGAAGTATTCACGAAGTGTGTGTAACTTGAAGTTCATACCTGAATTAGTCTCATATTTATAGCCGGGAGTTTGGGCGGGAAAACTCGTTATTGAAATATTAACGGAAGATGGTAACCCCGTAAGCGGTTATTTCTTTCCCTGTTAATCTTCTCGATCTGTCGTGAAAGCACACGGATTGCCATTTAGATCAGCGGCTAGGGTGCTGCCACGTGGAGTTTGGGCAAGTGGAGATTTCTCTCCAATTCCATGCCATCGTTGTGATTTCAGGGAAGCCTGGGATGATGACACGTGTCCCAGATGGTTATAACCGTCTGGTGGTGCACGATTGATCCTTCTAGAATGTTGTTGCCATAATCCGGTGTGATTCTTTAACGTGTGGCACCAGTTGAGTAAATAATATCCAAGTCTGGATATTACTAGGCGGAATTGCTTGTTGGGATTTTTATCCCTGTTTATTATGAAGGAATGCGCGAGGATTTTTGATTTTCCTCTTAGCGCGCAAGTGTTGTCTGTTGTCTTTTTTCTAAGCTCTTCTTTGTTGGACCAGTGCGCGGCCGCGCAAGGTCTAAAGAGAGTTAAAAGGTTGACGTGGTGGTATGGTCCTAAGTACATATTACGAGGTTTTGGGACCTTACCCCTTCAAGTCCCCCAGTCTAGTGTTGCTCTTATGCAAATAAGTGGAGCACTGGACTTTAGGAGAGGGGTTTTTACGGCCTGTAGGTTTTGGGCGTGAAAGTGGGGAATCTTCTATGAGAAGATACACTCTGCTTATTATGGTGATTTTGAAAATCTTTGACTTTGGGTGAGAGAGGTACAGTGAGGACTGTGTGACAGGCTGTCGTTGTCAGGTACGCGTTACTGACCGTATTTTCCACGCGCGTGTGAACTTGCATTTGTGCTATTATCTAGTCATTTCTGACGATTGGATAACTGTGCTATCCTGAAAAAGGTGTATATTGCAGTTACCCAGGCTTTTTAGGGCGGTAGGTATTTAAAGGCTTTGGGTTTCCGATTTTCAGTAATCATTTCTTTGTTTGAAAAAATACCCTTTTTCTTTACTTCGTCTTCTTCAACCGTTATTTAAGAAGAATTGCAATTTCTCTCTCCTATGTCAACCGGAGATCATTGTGAAGACTCAACGGAAGAGATGTCTGTCGAACTCCCACCATTAAAGTGGTCTAGGGCAACTTTTGATGGCTTGATTCGGAATTTTAGGTTTCCGAAAAACTGGGGTGCTCTTTACCCTGAAGAAGGTCAAACGGCGGCGGACGCTCCGGCCGGGTATGTGACCTTATTTTGGGATTTCTTTAGTGCAGGCAACTTTCGTTTGCCTGTAACGAAATTTTTCCTTGAAATTCTTGAGTATTACAAGTTCCATATCTCCCAGATGCACCCGATTGGTATGGTTAGGGTTCGGCATTTCGAATTTGTGTGTCGGACAATGCATATTGAACCGACGGTTCTTCGATTTCGAGTTTTTCATCAAATGCACTGTACCCAAGGATTCTATTCTTTTATTCAAAGAGCATCAGCGAAGAAGATTTTGCTTCACCCTCCGAAATCGTTCCATGACTGGAAGCAAAAATTCTTTTTTATCAAGGCAGGAGTTATTCCGATGAAGATGATTTTTAGAGGAAAAGAAGATGTTCCTACTGAGACCCTTCAAACCCCTGTTGACGAAAACTGGTACCAAGACCTGAAGGATGTACCATCTATTGCTTTACCAGAGAAAGCCCTTGTTGGTGCTGCTATGAGCCTGAACTGGAAGATGAGTCGAGAAGAGAAGCCTGTGTATATGGAAGATGGCAAAAGTAAGGTTTTTGCCCTGTTTCTTTACTTTCTCACTCTTCAT
The DNA here is from genome assembly GCA_030545235.1 of Helianthus tuberosus. Classification (NCBI taxonomy): domain Eukaryota; kingdom Viridiplantae; phylum Streptophyta; class Magnoliopsida; order Asterales; family Asteraceae; genus Helianthus; species Helianthus tuberosus. The sequence goes on along the minus strand of CM060439.1, from coordinate 31,901,329 downwards.
TTTTTTTACCTTGCGTTCCTTCTTCTGAAGTTGTCTCGTTATACGTTGTTGCATTTGAGAGAGAAGGTGGAAAGATGTCTACCATTGCAAAAAAGCCAGATGAAGAACCGTGGTAACATCGTATTGTGAAGAATTTTGTTCTTCCGTGTGATAATGATCTTTCTGCGCAACCTGCTGCTGGTGCTGGTAAGCTTGTGTAGTAGTATTTGTTGTTTGTTATCTTGCGTGTGAAGATGTGTTGACGCTTGTGTTTCTGCAGTAGGTGAACTGTCTAATTTGGGCATAGGCCCTGAAAAGAAAAGGCGTGCGCCTACCGCTACTGCTGCGCCGAAGAAGAATGATGCTGAAAAAGCTCAATCTTCTAAGGTGAAAAATGTTGGGGGAGAGAAGAAAGGTATGCGCCGTTCCTCTGACTCCTTGTGTGATTATGTGGTGGTTTCTGATTCATTGGAGGGTCTTGCGCCTGTAGTTATTGTTAGAAGACCAAAGCCAGAGCCAAAAGATACTGCTGATATTCCTGCGTCCAACCCTGATGATCCTATTGACTTGGAGTCAAGCCCGGAGCGCTTAGTGAGAAACAAGGCAGGGAAAAAGAAACAGTCTGGCGCTGAAGCTGAAGGTCAGCCTGCAAAGAAGAAAGTTCAAAGGAAGACCATTACCAGACGGGGTAAGGTAGATACCTTTGCTGCGGACCCACTTTTTGGTAAGAGTCTTCTGTTTTGTTTTCTTCTGCATATGTTCCTTGAATATTTTGTGACTCAGAGACTTTGTTTTTCAGAAAACCCAATTTCTCCTGTTCCCACAGAAACATTGCCTGTGGTTAATGAAGAACTCCCACCCTCTCCTCCACGTGCTTCTGTTGCTGACGAGTTAAAGAACTCTGAGGTTCCTGAGGGTGGAACTGAAGAGGTTGCTGGGGTTGAGGACCTTGGGGCTGACAAGCCTGTTACAGTTGCTGCGAATGCTGAAAAGGTTATTAGCCCTGAGATTACGGATGATACTGGTAACCTACAAGCCCCTGAACTTGCTGCTCATGTTTCAGAGAAAGAGAAGGTTGCTGAAAAAATCCCTGTTACAACTTCTCCTTCTAAAGCTTCTGGTTTTTCGCCAGAAAACGCCGAGAAGGTTTCTGCTGAAGAGCGAGGTTCATTCTCTGATGCTGGCAAGAGTTCTCCAATCCGCCCAGATGAAACTCTGGGGGATTATTATTATAGAACTTATTCGGAAAAAGATGCTTCCAACATTCATGCCCCTGTTTGGAATCTGAAGAAAGGTGACACCATTTCAGATTGGCGCGTGTGCCGGGATTGGTTGCAAGGAATATTTCCGCCTGGGGAGATCAAGTTTCAAGAAAGTCGTCTCCATGAGCAAACTTACCATGCCTACCTTGAAGAGGCCGCTTCTTATACATCCACTACGCATCGCATAGTGTGTGAGTGGCATAGTATGCACAAGGAGTGGGCTGATTTCAAGGTGTCCAAGAAGAAATTTGCGGATGACGAGAATCGTGTCGCCCAACTGAAGGCTAAGTTAGAAGCTGATCAGGCCAAATTTGAAGCTGATCGAAAAACAGAGGAATGGTCTGTTGCGAGTTGGAAAAGGAAAGCGGAGGCTGAAGCTGCCCTTCTTGCCGATGAGCACAAGAATTTTAAAAGAATTTGTGAGAAAGATAATAATGAGAAGATAGGTCTGCGTAATGTTATCAATAATCTCAAGGCTGAGGTTGAGAAACTGAAGAAGCAAGATGCGGAGATCGAAAGGTTGAAAAAAGAAAAAGCTGATGCTGAAGCCGGCGGGATGAGGCGCGTTCACACAGGGAGCGAAGCGAACAACGAGAGGTACAAGTGTTCGCCACTCTTGCTCTTAGAGATAAAGAGATAGAGGAACTTACTGCTTTGCTTTCTGATCAGGAACAACTCAAGAAAGATCTGGAGCTTGCGCTTTCTGAGAAAACTGAAACATCTCGCCGCTTAACTGAAACTGAAGAAAAACTAGAAAACTCTGAGACGGCGCGGGGCATCGCTGAAAGCGAGCTTGAACCTTTGAGAAGTGATATGTTATGGTTGAAAGAGCGTGGGATTGCCTGTGTAAGTTGTATTTTCTTGTTTCCTTGTGGGAATTTCTCGCGCTTTTTCTTATTTTTCTCGCTTTTTTGTAGGTTGCTGAATCAGTGTTGAATTCTGAAGAGCTAGATAAGACTGTTGCGCGTTTAATTATTGCTGCGCGAAGTGATGCGTATGCTCAGGGATATGCGGAATGTTCTCACCATGTGACTAGCGCCTTGAAAGTTGATTGGGATACTAGTAAATCTGCTACTCATGGAGTTAACACTGGTGCCGCCCTTGCAGCTTTAAAAACAGAATTCAATAATTTGCAGCTTCCTGTCATGGATCTTATAAATGTTGCATTGCAATCTGAAGATCACGTGGCGCAACTAAAGGAAATCTTTCCAGATGAAGACGAAGATCTAGCGTAGGCTTCCTTTTGTAATTGTATTGAACAATTTTTGTATCTTTCTGGGATGTGTATCCTCTTTTTGTTAATGCGCTGCCGCGCAAGTAACATGTATTGAAACACTGTCGTGTTTGATTTTTTAAGGCGCATTAGTGCGCCAGGAATAGTATGATGTGTTTCAGTTTACAATATTTTGCATGGGTACAATTACTTTGATTAAGTAAGGCGAATAAATGTGGTATGAAGCTCATGTGTGAACGTGTGGTCTTGCGCGATGTGGATAATCGCTGACCGTTCATGAGACTTGTGTTGTTTTTTTCCATAATGTTTTTGCGCTTACTAAAAGAAATTGCATGCACTTTGTAAAAAACACAAGAATAATAGAAACTTTGTTGTTTATTTCGGGATAAGGCGCAGGGGCCGTTACAAAGTCTATTAAAATAATTACGCGGGACTTAACTTACACTCTATTTCTTGCTTAGACTTGATAATCCGTAGAGTTTGTTCCATTTTCGAGGAGATCATAGAGTTTTAATTTTTCGCTTTTTTACTCGGGCCTTCTTCACCTCGAGTGATTTGTTTTATCTCCTTGCCCACGTTTTGTAGTAGGTGAGTGAGTTCACCACTTTTAAGGGCCTTTTCTATCTCAGTGCGCAAGGAGATGCAATTGTTGGTGGTATGACCACTGTCCTTGTGGTAATCACAATACTGCGCTGGGTCTTGTCCACGTTTATTCTTCATGGGTGGTGGAGGTTTAAACTGATAATCGTCCGTGCTTAAAACTTCCGCAGGAGTTTTGGTTAAGAGAGTCCATTGTCTCTCCCTGTTCTCTTGTTTGGCTTCTCTCTGCGCGACGAGTTTATTGATTGTGGCTCGAGCATCTTCGGATGTATAATTCCCTGAGCTAGAATTGCGCCAACTTTTCTTGAATTTCCTCCCGCCACTTGAGCCTAGGTCTGAGGGTCGGTTGTGCAGGGGTGGTGGCCTATTGGTGGTGATATTCTTTTCTGTTTGGGCATAGACCTTGGCTGCTGCCATCACTTTTTCCAACTCTTCGGGAGTCCTTCTGTCCCAGATAGGACTTTTATCATATCGTCGCATCTGACTGCATATTTGAATTGGGCGCGAATCAGCTGCTAGTGGACGTCTCCGATCTCAAGTACCTCTTTGTTATAACGAGTGATGAAGTCTTCTAGACTTTCATCGTCATGACGCCAAATGTTCATCACTTCCGATGTGTCACGGATTGATCGCCTTTGCTGGCTGAAATGAACCAAAAATTTCTCGCGCAAATCTTTCCATGACGTGATTTTTCCAATGGGAAAATTATCAAACCAGATTCTTGCAGCTCCTGTAAGGGTTTGTACGAAGAGGTGGCACCACATTGGTAGGGTCCAGCCTCCTACCAGCCCTGCGCTTGTGAAAACTTGCAGATGATCGTCAGGGTCTGTCATTCCGTTGAACTTGCCCACGTTAGACGGGAGTTTTGCTTTCTCTAATGGAGCCAGAGCTATCTCGCTTGTAAATTTTGAATTCTCCGCTGCCTCAGCATGACGATAAATCAGATCATAATTATGCTCAGCCTCGGGATTGTAAACCGCGCGAGGTCTACACTTGTTGTTATTTGGTTGTAACCGACTAAATACGCTGGCAATTTCTCCGTCACGGTAAGTTGAATCATATTCACTGGTGTGGATGTGCCGCTGGGGACCCAACCTGGTGTGAACTGATGGTCTTCTGTTAGAGTGTGACTCATCTCGCTGCTCTCTTTGACGATTTTCTGATTGAGTGTATTCGTATCTCGATGGAGATCTAGAGTGAACTTCTGTGTCTTCGATTTGGACTTGGGATGGGCCATCACGTTGAGAAGCATGAGCAGGGGATCCTGGCATTCGTGATTGAGTTTGGGGAGCAGTTTGTGCACACAGCTGTGTGTATACTGCATTCAATGCCCCCTGAGATCTGACATACCAGGAGATTGGGGTCTCTCATGGGGGTAGAATTGAGCTTACAGGGATCTCTGGCTGTGCCCCTGGGGTATTAGGAGGTTGTATTAGGAGGTTGTTTTGCTTAATAACAGTTGCTTGGTTGGTGGCTGCCCCAGTGGCAACTTTTGCGAATCCAACTGCTGGTGGATCAACCGCTTCTATGGCTTTAATTGCTTCCTTGAACGACTCTGTTTGTTCAGTCGTTCTATAGCTCATGAAGTGAGCACGTGTCTAACCTCCTGGAGAAGCTTTTCAACTTCTTTGATTTTATTGTTAAGGTTTTCTGTTAACCTTAATGCCTCTGCTTCAACAATCTTGGGTTGCTGTGCTATCTGCTCTATTAAAGATAAAACCTTTGTTTTTGTGAGAGGTTTTCGTTCTTCAATTTCTTTCGTGAGCTGATGTAATTTTGTAGTAATTTTGTTTTGGTTTTTGAAGATCTCTCCGGACCGACTTTCTTGTTTGTTTTGGGTTTCAAGGATTTTATGAAAATTTTTAATAGATACACGGCTAAGTAGGCTTAACCGATCAAAGTTGAATTCTAATTGGTCTTGTAGAGTGATTATACTATCAGAAATATAATTTAGATGCGGATTTTTTGAAAAAGTACAATGTTTTTGATTTTTCTGGTGAAAACATATAAATTTTATACTATCAATGGATACTTTACAAGTAGATTTTGGGAATTCTAAATTTAGATATTCAAGATCTGCAACTCTTGAGCTTAAATACCATTCATTAATAGATGCTTCAAACGTTTCAGACATATAGTTTTAATTAATTATGTTCAAAAGATTCAAGCCTAAGCGCAGAAAAGTAACCCATGGGAGGTGAAGGATAGCGTGTTAACCTTGAAGTGAGAATAGTTGATTACATATAACAAATTCACCCCTACACATTCAATTTTCTTTTCTCTTCCCCAGATTCTTCTCATTACACACACAACACACACGCATGCATTACACACACATTCTATCACCTCAACACACACACCTAATGTATTAACACACAAGCTCCTCTCTCACTCTCTCGTCAACTCTCGCCAACAAAACTGTCCGGAAAGGACAACCGACTTGGGTCGTCGGAAAACACCAAACCGAGACCCAAACATAAAGTTGCCGGAAAACAACCCACCCTAACCCGGTTCAGTGGTTTTAGCCGGAAGAACTAAACAAAAAGGATCAGTTTAATACCTAACAAATCGGAACAGGAGCTGATGCGGCGCCGAAGAACAGCGGCAGCGGCGATGGCTAGGAGTGGCGGTGGTTCATGGTGGTGGTTGTTCAAGGTGAGATATGATCTGGGAGGTGGGTATAGAGCATATGGAGATTGTGTATGAAGATATATTCTTTTTTTTTTGAACTGCCAACAGAATCAATCCCGAGCACTCTTGGGGTACCCACTGGATCAAACGGAGTACTCCGAGATTAACCCGAGTCCACCACCAATTCCGGGGAAAACCCGGTAACCCACTCGTCCATAGACACGACGGTGAAATTACCGGTAAAACATGTTTGGCTCAAGGATCGAACCCAGGTTTCCATGGGTCTCCTATCATTGCCCACCAATGCCTCGCTCTGCACCAAGTGGGAGTTGAACTTGCATCTCTCAAGAAAAATGCAAGCCTTCCACCACTTGATCTAGAGATCATTGACTATGAAGATATATTCTAATTAAGAAAAAACCATACTAGTTATTCATGATTTCTAACCCATATTTACTTATGATATTTTCTGTTAAGGTTTTCTGTTAACCTTAATGCCTCTGCTTCAACAATCTTGGGTTGCTGTGCTATCTGCTCTATTAAAGATAAAACCTATGTTTTTGTGAGAGGTTTTCGTTCTTCAATTTCTTTCGTGAGCTGATGTAATTTTGTAGTAATTTTGTTTTGGTTTTTGAAGATCTCCCTGGACTGACTTTCTTGTTTGTTTTGGGTTTCAAGGATTTTATGAAAATTTTTAATAAATACACGGCTAAGTAGGCTTAACCGATCAAAGTTGAATTCTAACTGGTTTTGTAGAGTGATTATACTATCAGAAATATAATTTAGATGCGGATTTTCTGAAAAAGTACAATGTTTTTGATTTTTCTGGTGAAAACATATAAATTTTATACTATCAATGGATGCTTTACAAGTAGATTTTGGGAATTCTAAATTTAGATATTCAAGATCTGCAACACTTGAGGTTAAATACCATTCATTAATAGATGCTTCAAACCTTTCAGACATATAGTTTTAATTAATCCTGTTCCTACTTCAAGGTTAACACGCTATCCTTCACCTCCCATGGGTTACTTTTCTGCGCTTAGGCTTGAATCTTTTGAACATAATTAATTAACGCATATGGCTTAATAAGTTATTAGCATGAATTGACAAATGGTACCTTCAGCTTTTAGTGATGCAAATCTTGATAGTAAGCTCAGCCAGCCATTAATACCTTAATCCTGCTCTGATACCGGATGAGGACCGTGGTATGTTTGAAAACTAGGATTTTTGTTAGCAAACGGCGGAAATACCAAAAAAAAATGCTTGGAATAGAAGAGAAAGCTTTACTTAAAATTTACAAACTTCTTTTCTTACAGACTCAGAGAGAATTGGACAGCTTAATAAAAGAAGATGGAGTAGAAATTGTGTTTGAAGAAAAGGCCCTAAAAGCAAGTGGTAAACCGGAAGGAAAAACCAAAATATACAACAAGTTGTATAATATGGTTATTACCTTCCACATACCAGGAGAAAAGGAATTCAATCTAAGAGCAATCTTAGACACGGGAGCCACCTCGTGCTGTGCGAACAATGAAGTAATTCCAAAAGGAGCCTTTGAAAGCAGCCCATACAGAATTAATTTTAAGGGTATAAACTCGCAACAAATTGCAGAAGACAAACTGAAGCAGGGGCAAATGACCATAGCTGGTCACGCTTTTAGGATCCCATTCACCTTCTGCATGGCAATAAGGACTGATGATGGCATAGATATGCTTCTGGGGTGTAATTTCATAAGAAGTGTGTACGGGGGAGTGAGAATTGAAGGAAACACGGTTACATTCTACAAAAATGTAACCATGATTAAAACAGAGCAAGTCACAGAAGCGGCCAGATATGCCATCGAAGAACTATGTATGGATTATGAAGAATACCAGGTGATCCAAGGATCTTCATACTTCAACATAGGGCATATACTAGCCCTACGTTCCAAGCAAAATTTGAAAAGCTCCTGCAAAGGCTAGAAGATCAAGGATACATTGGTGAGGAACCCCTAAAGCATTGGCAAAAGAATAAGGTGAAATGCAAAATTGATATAATCAATCCTGATATTACAATCCAGGACAAAACGCTTAAACATGTTACGCCAGCAATGAAATATCAATTCAAAAGGCATACTAATGTCCTGTTGAAACTCGGCGTAATCAGAAAAAGCAAGAGTCGTCATAGGACAATGGCGATAATGGTGAATTCAGGAACATCCATTGATCCAAAAACAGAAAAAGAAATCAAGGGCAAAGAAAGAATGGCATTCAACTATCGTACGTTAAATGATAACACCTACAATGATCAATATTCGTTGCCAGGCATCAACACAATCATTCAGAGGGTAGGAAATGCAAAAATCTACTCTAAGTTTGACCTTAAAAGTGGTTTCCATCAGGTGGCAATGGCTGAAGGATCAATCCCATGGACGACCTTTATAACTCCCGAAGGGTTATATGAGTGGCTAGTAATGTCGTTTGGCCTAAAAAATGCACCAACCATTTTTCAAAGAAAAATGGATCACTGCTTCGAAGGTACAGAAGACTTCATAGCTGTATACATAGATGACATTCTTGTATTCTCAAAGAATGAAGCTGAGCATGCCAAGCATCTTGAAAGAATGCTAGAAATCTGTGAAGAAAATGGGTTGGTATTAAGTGCAAATAAAATGAAGATAGCAGCAAAGGAAATCGAATTCCTTGGAGCAGTCATCGGGAATTCAACAGTTAAGCTCCAGCCACACATCATAAAGAAAATTGCAGAATTTAAGGACGAAGAGCTAAAGGAGAAGAAGGGATTAAGATCGTGGCTCGGGATCCTAAATTATGCTAGGAACTACATCCCAAACCTGGGAAAGTTACTAGCCCCCCTGTACGAGAAAACATCACCTCATGGTGATAAAAGAATGAAGGATTCGGATTGGAAGCTAGTCAGGGAAATAAAAATGAAAGTTCAAGAACTCCCAGACATGAGGATACCCCAAAATGATTCATACATAATCATAGAAACAGATGGATGTATGGAGGGATGGGGAGCAGTGTGCAAATGGAAAAGAAAAAGGAATGACAAAAGAAGTGAAGAACAAGTCTGCGCATATGCAAGTGGCAAATTCCCAGTAGTAAAATCCACCATTGATGCTGAAATTTTTGCAGCAATGGAAGGCCTAAAAGCTTTTAAAATATACTACCTGGATAAAAAAAGAAATCACCTTAAGAACTGATTGTCAAGCAATAATAAGTTTTTATAACAAATCAGCCAACAATAAACCATCACGAGTCAAATGGTTAAACTTCACTGATTTTGTCACAGGATCGGGTGTTCAAATAAACTTTGAACACATTGACGGAAAACAAAATATTCTTGCTGATAATCTATCTAGAATCGCTAATCTTTTACATTTGCAGAAATGGATAGAGTGCTCCAAAAATACTCAAGGTTTGATTCAGTGGAACAATGCGTACGAGGAAGTCAAGAATGGAAGACAAATGGGGTACGATACCTCTATGGAGGTCCAACAACTCAATCTTCTATTACAGGGCCTGACCTTACAAGAATCGAAGAATACGAAGAAATTACCAGTGAAGAAATGGCACCCATCACAAACAGTCCTTGGATGTATAATGACACAAGAAACAACAGGCGACACCAACTATTCAATCAGCAGACCAATAAGACCCTTGGAGAATTATCCTTCCTTGTATGCATGGCAGAACTCAACTTGGCCCGATACAGAGCCTACTCAACATAAGACAATATCTGTAGTGACAACAGGCCCAACAATGAAGCCCAACTTAGAAAGCTCAGAAATGCAGTCTGCATCATCAGTGAAGCATCAAATGGGACCATACTCTAGAAGGCCCGAGTGTGCCAAAAGAAGCAAAGGAACCTACAATAATAAAATATATATCGATAATTGCAAGTGTGATGAATGCAATGACGTAATTCTCATCAACGGGGAACATATTATTCGATGGGAAGGACATGCTGCACAATCACGACTTTAATCAGCACTCAAAGACACTACTACCTTTGTCGTATAAGGAAATAAAGCGCCCCTTTCTAAAAGGATGGCCAGTGTGTAGACTTTAGAAAAAGTCTCTTGTAATATAATGTGTATTATTAAGATGCTGTAGGTAGTGAAAGTTAAAATTATCAGCCTATGGGGCCCACAGAGCACCCGGGATAATGCTTTCCAGTCCTATATAAGCATGGCCTAGTTTCGAGTTTCGGACACACCAGACATAATCTGATAGTCCAATTCTCTTTGGGTCTGTAAGAAAAGAAGTTTGTAAATTTTAAGTAAAGCTTTCTCTTCTATTTCAAGCATTTTTTTTGGTATTTCCGCCGTTTGCTAACAAAAATCCTAGTTTTCAAACGTACCACGATCCTCATCTGAAAAAGTCTCTTGTAATATAGTGTGTATTATTAAGATGCTGTAGGTAGTGAAAGTTAAAATTATCAGCCTATGAGGCCCACAGAGCACCTGAGATAATACTTTCCAGTCCTATATAAGCATGGCCTAGTTTCGAGTTTCGGACACACCAGACATAATCTGATAGTTCAATTCTCTCTGAGTCTGTAAGAAAAGAAGTTTGTAAATTTTAAGTAAAGCTTTCTCTTCTATTTCAAGCATTTTTTTTTTGGTATTTTCGCCGTTTGCTAACAAAAATCCTAGTTTTCAAACGTAGATTGTCTATAATTTTATTGTTATACTTATTATTTATTTTAGAAACACTAGTGTGTGTGAATGAATTTATGATCTATGCAAATTTAAATATAAGAAAGTTATAAGTAATCGTGAAGGTTGTTTAGAAACATGTATGTAATCTCAATTGTTCAATTATTTTTATTTATTTATTTTAATAACACATAATAATATCTAATTACATAATTTGTATAAGTGTTTTTTAGTTTTAACACTAAAACTATACTTCACCAAATAATTAGGCTAAAGGGTGTGGGGGTAATGGTTGGGACATGATTCGTCACATAGGAATATGAATGAAAGGGTACACCACCCCTTGCATGATCCACGATGGTTTGCATGGATTAAACCATGGCAACCATGGTCCGTTTTTTCATTTTTCAAGAATCATTTCCTTTTTCTTTAGACAAAGATAAATTAAAATAAATAAGGGGATGGTGGTTTGGGTCATGGTCACACCCTTAGAGTATTGGTTTTGTATGATGGATTATAGGTGAATGACATGACACTGACGTAAACGGTCATAGTGGTCATGACCACACCCTATAACCTTAGTGGGATTTTAACTACTTTAGATACTTGGTATTTATTAAAAAAAAAAACAACTTGAAATAAACATCTTAATTCATAAACTGAGATCACGAAAGTCAAAATAATTGGGACTTTAAATCTTTTTTTTTTCCTTCTTAAATACAAGCTTAGACTATTAATTTGATCGTGTGTGTTAATCTAGGAGTGTAGTTGGATTTTTTTTCTTTTATTATTACAGGTATGTTAGTTCGTGGTTGCCGGAAAAATTTAAAGAACAATCTTTTTATAATTTATAATAAAACTAATTTCGAATATACGGGATTTAGGGTTACATAATTTTTTAGGACGACTCGATTTGTTGGTCTTGCTTCGCTAAACTAAGGTACGGATTCCCATTTCTGACATCATAGTACTTTTATCATATTCGTCACTTTGCAGTACAGATTTTTGTGTCCTGTTAGCCGTTTGATATGTGATGCGTTATCTAAATCAGTCTAGTATTGTTTATATGATTATTAGTGTGATGTAGCATGCCATACCTCATATTTGTACTCATGGTCGCATGTTCTTGTTAGTATTATTTTCAGTTGCTTGTAAATTTTTTACATGGCCTTAGTTTTTGTACCCTGTCACCCGAGCGTCTAGCTTGCCATTTGGGCGTCAACGGCAATGCACTTATCGTGACAGTGGGTAATAAAGTTCACGGCGTCTCTAGTTTGAGCTCGTATAGCACCTTGGCCCCTAAAGGCGTATAGATCGATCTTAGCTCTGCGTTTGAGTTTATTGTGTGGAGATGGAATAATGGGTGAATGTCACATTCACCATCTCATAGGTGCATGGACTAGCTAGCTGTGTACCAGTCTGTATTTGGCTCTGGGTGCTTCCTTATTACATGACTCGTTTGTTGTTACATTCAAGGTCATCTAATTAGTTATACATCTGATATGTTTGTGACATGATGTGATTCCTTCGATTTTGTGCCGATTACACATTAGATGTCTATTTCTGATTTGGTTCAGTGTCTGCTTCAGTTTAATTTATGTATCCGAATGTGATTTGTTACTTCAATATCATTTCGTCTTTCTTTCTTTTCACCCATCCTTACTTGTACTATTGTTCTTTCTGTTACTGAGCATTGCTCAGTCGTAGTATTCTTTGTTGTGTTTTTCTTGTCTTGTTTACAGGTAATCATGAATAATATGGGGAATCAGTAATGAGAGATTAACAGATGTTCAAGAGTATTCAAAGACTCTTTATTTTGTTAAATCATGTACTTTAAATGAACTTAAGACTTAGGGTATTTTGAGACTTGTATGTCACCTTGAATCCTGTCTTATATTAAGAGGGTGTTTGGGGTTGAGTTTTGAAAATAGATTATGCGTTTTGAATAATCAAAATCAGATAATTAACTATAACAAAACGTGATGTTGAAAGATAGTGTTTGGATTTGATTATGTTGCTTGATATCACAATAATCAGATAATCAACTATTTGAGTATTTGGCAAATATATATTTAAAAAAATAAACAAGTGAAAATCCTTTTCTAAACACAAATAATCAATTTTTGGAAAACTGCGTTTTGTTGCAGTAGCGGGGGAGCTGCTTTTGGAAAACTGCGTTTTGTAACTTTCTAAACGCAAATAATAATTTTTTTTAATTTTTTTACCCAAACACTCAAACCTGATTAGTTACGATTTCAAAACTCAATAATCTAAAAATCTCCTTCAAAACTCAACCCAAAACACCCTCTAGTGGATGTGTTTTGGTTTTGATATTTGTAATAGTGACTCTTCGACCTACCTCGGGTTGGGGTGTTACATGTTTGTTGTTTAAAGTTTTGCCTCATAGTCAAATTTTAATGCTAACATGACAAAATATTATCTAATAAGTCCATGTTACCTTCTAATGTGGATAAACTCCAGATAGTTGACTCTAGAGTTTGATTAGTAGATAGCACACTTACAACCTATATGGATGGCTTTAATTATTTTAAAGCAATCATACTTGTTTCTTCAAACATGTTTATACAGAAGTGTTCTTAAGATTGATGCAATAATTTGAGATTGAACATTGTAAAAAATAAAAAGGAGAACATTACCTGCTCGCTTCTCTTACAAACTTCTTTCTTTTGGTAAAGAAATTAAAGGATTGATAAGATTTATGAGGCCACTTGCAAAGGAGAAGATGGTTATGATCTGTAAAGACCCAACTTTAAGCCAAAAGTCTTTCTGCATTATTAGTTTTTGGTACGGAGTTTGTTTTTTTTTACTAATTAAAAAACATGATTACATGATTGGATGTTTAATTTAAACTATTTCACATGATTACGGATGTTTAATCATCTTTCAAACTATTTAACCAACTAGAATTGATTCCCCGTGTTGCAGGGTTAGTTTTTTTTAATGTGATTTAAGCGTACGTATTTTTTTTTAGAAATTGCCTTAAAAGAGAAAATAATGAGCGATTACATTTTCAAACCTTTAGAGACTTTCAAAGTTGTTTGAGAAAATAATTGTAGTCGGATCTCATGGTGTATTAATACTGTTGAACCTATATCTTACCGCGATTTTGTTTTTTTAACCAATGTCATGGACTGTTTCAAATCAAACTTTTCAATTAACTAGACTCGTAGTAAATATACACACAACACAAATACTAAACTCATATGGCTTTATAAAAATAAATTATATTTTTTATTTATTTTAATTATAGAGTAAACTAGAACTGAGACCCGCCGCAATGCGGCGGAGATTCTTTAGTTATAACTAAGTCGATTTAGGACCCGCACGTTATGTTAAACCTGTCAAACGGGAAAAAAATAAACAATGTAAAAACGTTCACCCACACACACACGTTGCGTCGTGTTAACTCGCAAAATTTAGAACGAAACGTAAAAACGTTAAACCAAAGACGCACGTTGCGATGTGTTAAGTCACAAAATTTAGAACCAAGCATAAAAGGAAAAAATTGCAGAAACTGAAAACTATAAAGGACCAAAGTTGAAAGTAAAAAAAGTTGCGAGGATAGATTGCAAAAGATAAAAAGTTTTGGGTTAAAAGTAAAAAAAAAAAAACAAATATTTTTGGGCGTTAAAAGTAATTTATGAAATACTTTTTGATGAAAAGTAAAAAAATCATTTTTTTGGAAAACCCCCAAAGCCAAGGTCACGACAACCATATCCATAACCATTTTTTTCTTTAGAAAACCTCCAAAACACACCCCGCGTTGCGGCAGGGCGTAAAACGGTGTCAAATAGTATTAATGTTACACAACCGTCATTGACCACCAACACTGACTCGACCTAGGATCTGTGTGTTGCGACAAACCTATCAAACATGAAAAATAGAGGTAAAAACGTTGAACGACACATGCACGTTGGGCCGTGTTAACTTGCAAAATTTGAAACAAAACATAAAAAAGTTGAACCACACTTATACATTGTGTTGTATTAAGTCAAAAAATTTAAAACAAAAATTTGCCAAAGATGAAAAGTATAAGTGACAAAAGTTGTGAAGTTAAATTGCAAATAATGAAAAGTTTTGGGTTAAAGTTAAAAAAAAAATTATGTAGGGTTAAAATTGCAAAAGCTAAAACCTTTGGGTTAAAAGTAAAAAATCAAGTTTAGTTTTGGGTTAAAGTTAAAGAAACAAATTATGTAGGGTTAAAATTCCAAAATCTAAAAACTTTGGGTTAAAAGTAAAAAAATCAAGTTTTTTTTTTTTAAAAACTCACAAAGCACAAGGTACAAGTGGTTATGCGAAAAACTTGCTTATTTATATACTAGTGGAAATGCCCACGCGTTGCCGCGAGTAATTACGTTTTCTAGACGCACGTTGCTTGACGGCTTTTAGGTAATTTATTTTTAATATCAATTTGCTAAGACAACTAATATATCATTTCACAAAAAAAAAAAAAAAAAAAAAAACAATTGACGATAAACCAAAGAATTTTTAGAAAGAGTAAAATGCATGGATAGTCTCAGTGGTTTTGTAAAATAACACCTATAGTCCCCAACTTTTGGAAATTACACCAGTGCTCCCTGTGGTTTGACAGTTTATTACTCGAATAGTCCCTGGAGTAGATGTCCGTTAGTTTTCTCCGTTAAATCTATGTGGAATGACAAAATTACCCCTTGCTTTTATTAAATTGTGTCCTGCAAATAATGCCTAATCATCTTTTTCAAACTAAATCACAGTCTTCATCTACTAAAACCCACACATCCCTGTAAATCCAAATGCCCCTGTTCTCTATTCACCACCCATCATCATCTTAAACCGCCATCGGCAATTGAACAACCTCTCCATTGTTCATGCTCCATTGCCATTGTTTTTCCCCAAATAGTGATTTGTCTGAGCATAGCACCCTTGTTTCCCCCAATTTTGACAGCGACTTTACGATTCCAAACACGTAACACCGAACTAGCGAAACATGGAGTATAGTCGGCGACAACATCATCCCTATCGTCTCCAAACAGGTAACGCCGGTCGGACCAAACGCCGCTGTTAAATCTCCACTGGTCCACCGGCGGAACGAGATACAGTGATGGTTTGTGAAGGTATGTTATGGTTGGGTTCGGGTCTTTGTCTACTGAAAAAACGGGTTATGGTGGTGGTTTGTGAAAGCGGTGGTTGTGGTGGTGGTGGTGGTGTGTAAAGGTGGAGGTGGAGGTGGTGGTTGCAAGGTTGAAGGTGGCGGTTGAGGTGGTGGTGGTGGTGGGTTGAAGGTGAAAGTGGTGGTGGTGGTGGGTTTAAAGAGAGAGAGAGGATGAGGAAAAAGATGAGGGGGTGGAGCATGAACAATGGAGAGGAAGAAGAAGGTGAGGGGTGGAGAGAGATAGACTGATTTAGTTTGAAACCATTTTAATAAAAGCAATGGGTAATTTTGTCATTTTACATAGATTTAATGGATAAAACTAACGGACATCCACACCAGGGACTATTCGAGTAACAAACTGTCAAACCATGGGGAGCACCGATGTAATTTCCAAAAGTTGGGGATTATAGGTGTTATTTTACAAAACCATAGTGACGATCCGTGCATTTTACTCTTTTAGAAATGTAATTTGGCTCAGGTAGTAACATTTTGGAAATAAAACATCCCAAGTTGAATAGCCTCGTTTTAAAATAGGTTCACACACCATATTTTCTTTTATTAAAGTCGGATCTTGATGGAAGCATAGGTAGAGAACCCAAGGCAACGATGACAAATAACAGTAATATATGGTTCGCCAGTTGCTATAAAACGACTCATTTTTACTAAAGATTAACCATATAAATAAGTAACCCAAAAAATCCACATCCAATTTGTTGATGATAACTGGGATGAGCTGCCAAGCTTTGTTAGGCCCAAAATCACATCAAACGTAACCATGATACAACACAAATTTTAATCCTAACACTTAAAAAAGATCAAAAACTATATCATGAGCAACAAAGTTAGCTGGTTCTAGACTCATAGTTCCACCACGCTACACGTGCTTCTATATATCACATTAAATATTGATTTAATTCCAAAGTAATATTCCATCGAAGTAACTGTAAAAAGTATGATTATAGTAAGAGAACATCAGTACATATAAAAAGGCTCAGACACAAAGTCAACAAAAAAGCAACCAAATGCATTCCAATCACTAAAGATTACTAATCTTGTCAAGGTAACCAACGGAAACAATGTGATCAATTTCCTGTTTGGAGAACATTCCACTACCTACGAAAAGATCCAAAAACCAGGTACCAATGGTACCATCAAGAAAAGGATTCCAATACTGACAACTCTTTAAATCTAGTCATGTGATGTCTTTTGCATGCCTAGACAATATAAATTAGCCCCTTGTTCCCACACCCCCTAAATCTTATTTTCACATCCTTAGTGTATACGGGTCGTATACACTATATACGGCCCGTATAGAATGTTTTTGAATAGGAAAATGCACAGAGAATGTTTTTTTGATTTTACTATATACGGGCCGTATATAGTTATACGAGCCGTATACATGCTTATACGATTTGTAAAACGTATACGGCTCAATGGAATTATTTTGGTAGGTTTTTGATGTTACCAAATGTATACGGGCCGTATATAAGGATGTTTTTTCAAGTATAACGTTTTTTCTGGTAAAAACACCATCATTCTAGGGTTTCTAAACTCTTCATCACCTTTAACAACATTGATCGGAACACGCCGCTTAAATCGGAGCACAAGTAGAGTAACGTTACCGATCAGTCCGTTGATCGAGTAACTAGCAGAAGAACCCGGCAAAAACAAGTTCTCCACAGTTTGTTATTCAAATCTCTATTAGGTCATCTTTCCAAACTACAACACACGATAACTTTAAACTTTATAGTGTGTGATTTGACCAGGAAATGATTGGAGGTGATTGCTACTTTTAATAAGCTGTCATAGTTGTCAAATTCGATTTCAACAAATCTTTTCATTTTCCTTCAATTTCTAGAACATTCTCCGTAACATGAAGACGTGTCGGGTTCTTCTACTGGTATTTTAATGAAGTATTGAAGATTGAATGTGCAAACCCAACCGTTTTTTACTACGGAAACAGTGGCTATGCGAAATACAAACCGCAACCGTTTTTTACTACGGAAACGGTGGCTATGCGAAATACAAAACCGCAATCTTTTGTGACTATGGGAAACACAAGTGTGAGCATTGGAAACCCGACAAACAGTTGAGGCGGGCATTGTTTAAATCTGAATATAACTAGATGTTACGTGTATCAGTGTTGTTTATCACCCTGTGTGAGCATTGGAAACCCGACAAACAGTCTTGACAACTGTGACAGCTTATCTATCTATGTGTGTCACATCCATCCTGTTATAGCAATCGATATGATTAATTTTACAAATTTTTTTCTAATTAGCGTTGTTAACTACTAAAAGAATGCATACACAAATAGTTTTTGTGGACGAAGCAAAGAGACCGTTGTGTATCTGAATCAGGTTCTCAAACAAACACTACTAAAGATGAGTTGGTGATAAATACCGGAACTGTTATCTCGGTTGTTCAGTACTTTCGTGATAATAAAACAAGCAGGCATTGATTTTGCCAAGATTGAAGGAAAGAATCTGGCCATAAACGTTGTGGATTCGGTAGTAAATCACCACCCAAAGATCAACAACTTGTGATTGTCGGGTTCTACTAGTTATTCGGGGTTCTACTAGTTATTCGGAATGTTTCGAATCATTAAAATTACAACACACGATAAAATGCTTGGAAAATTGCATCAACTCTCCTATATCAACAACTCTCCTATATCAACGTATAAAAATGTGAGCTTTTACACCAACCATATCGATTAAAGAGAATAAACTATTTTTTACCAATTTTTACCCATGGTATACGGACCGTATAACATTATACGGGCCGTATACAGTCATCGTATACATTGTATACGATCGGTTAAATTTTTTTTCACATGGTGTATACGGGCCGTATAATAGTATACGACCCGTATTCTCAAGGTAAAAAACTGGTTTACTCTCTTTAATCTATTACAACGATCCAAAAACGAAGAACAAAGTCAAATGTGATCAAACTTGGACATCAGACGTAAATCATGATTCAGATCTCTATTAGGTCATCTTTCCAAACTACAACACACGATAAGTTTACACTTTATATAGTGTGTGATTTGACCGGTTGTATTCAGTTATTTCTGTTGATCCACAAATTCCAACAAATATTTCACTCCAGTAGTTGAAACTTGAGCGCATGAATCAATTCAAAACCCTCACCCTCAAAATCAACCAGAAACCAAAGGAAAAAGGGCTGATAATGGCTGATGGTTCTTCGTTGAAGAAACCAAACGTAGACGGAGATGATAGGCCTGGTAACTGGAAGAGAAAAAACCCCAGTGACGTCGTCGACGATTATGGGGCCCTGTGTGAGCATTGGAAGCCCGACCACTAGCAGAAGAACCCGACACGTCTTCTATGATGATTCGAAACATTCATGAACAACAATGGACTCAGACTCATTGTTGCGAATTTGGTTTCTTCGGTACAGGCTGATGAAACCGAAGACTCAGACTCCTTACAACTCTCATCAAATGTCTCACCCTTCATTTTATTCTGTAAATATTAAATAAAGAATAACACCATGCCCGTAATCCCGCGTTGATAGCTTCCGTTTTATTACAGTCATACGACACGTTTTTTTGTTCTTCAATCTTTGTTACTTGTTAATGTTTTATTTTTTTCTACTTTTAGAAAGGTTTGAGCACCTCACGACTGTAAAATGTCTCGTGTGATTAACACCTTAAATCCTTTAAATACTTTTAGAAAAATCTAATTTTCGAAGAATACGGGCCGTATAAAGGTATACGGCCCGCATACAAGTTCGTATACATTGTATACGACCAAGCAAATTATTTACACATGGTGTATACGGGACGTATACTGTTATACGACCAGTATAGAATTAAAAAAACTGACAAAGTCTGTGCCAGCAGACTTTGTCAGTTTTTTTAATTCCATACAGGCTGTATAACAGTATACGGCCCGTATACACCATTTGTAAATAAGTTTTTGGCATGTGTTAATATTAGGACCCTATAAATTGTTTATTTGTTAAAAAAAGGGGATTTGTAAAGATAAGAACTAACGTGCAAAAACGAACCTGATAGCCGTTAGAACCGGTGTTGACTTTTCAACTGAAGGATCGTTGCCATCAGAAGGTTCCCACAAGCCTCCAATTGCGATCAAAGAATTCCCGTTTTTAAGACACGCAAATCAAAGCATATTGCAAAAATGGGGAATTCGGTCCTCGTAATCTCTTTTAGATGAGAGCTCCTCTAAAGCATTTGGGCTTAAGCCCATTCATCAATATTATTTAATTTCAATTTTGATAATTAGTTAATATAAATAGGGTTAGGATATAATAGGAAGTTTATTTGGCTAAAAAGGCTAGAAAGTGATCTTGACCATCCATTTAGTTAATCAAGGGCTAAGATTAAATGAGAGAAATTGAAGGGAAGAAAAAAAGCGCGTGAGTTTGTTTAGGGGCATTCTAGTCAATCCAAGGCAATAGTTTCTCTCTCCTCCAATTCCCCCCATTTTTTAAACGTTAATAACTCTTTCATACGACATTATTTTTTTATAAAAATTGCACAAAAAAAACGAGCGTTTTTTTATCTTTAAAACGAGTATACTATTGCTATATTTTCGATTTTTTTTTCTAAAACCCAGTTGCGTAAAACGCAATGGAAAAAAACCCAGTTGCGTAAAACGCAATAGAAAAAAAAACCTAAAAAATGACATTTTTCTAAAACGCAATGCACAAAAAACACAAAGAAATGTCTTATTTGTAAAACGCATTGGCCAGAAAACACAAAGAAATGTGTTATTTCTAAAACGCAATAGCCTAAAAACACAAAAGAAAGTGTACTTTCTAAATCGCAATGGATTGAAAACATAAAAATATGTTTTACCTAAAACGCAATGCACCAAAAACACAAAGAAATGTCTTATTTGTAAAACGCAATGGCCAGAAAACACTTCAAATGTCTGTTTTCTAAAACGCAATGTACTGAAAACACATAAAAATGTGTTTTACCTAAAACGCAATGCACAAAAAACACAAAGAAATATCTTATTTATAAAACGCAATGGCCAGAAAACACTTAAAATGTCTGTTTTCTAAAACGCAATGGACTGAAAACACATAAAAATGTGTTTTACCTAAAACGCAATGCACCAAAAACACAAAGAAATGTCTTATTTGTAAAACGCAATGGCCAGAAAACACTTAAAATGTTTGTTTTCTAAAACGCAATGGACTGAAAACACATAAAAATGTGTTTTACCTAAAACGCAATGCACCAAAAACACAAAGAAATGTATTATTTATAAAACGCAATGGCCAGAAAACACTTAAAAATGTCTCCTTTCTAAAACGCAATGGCCTAAAAAAACAAAAGAAAGTGTTCTCTCTAAAACGCAATGGCCTGAAAACACCTAAAAATGTGTTTTACCTAAAACGCAATGACTAAAAACACTTCAAAAATGTCTGTGAATTGTCTGAACCAGGAAGTAGGAGATCAAAGGGCTGTCTACAAATGCAGTTTTCTAGAGGCTCTGCCCCTTGGACCCCGCCAGGGGCTGCCGCCCCTAGGACTCTGCTACCAGGGTCGCTGCCCCCGGACCCCCGCCAAGATCGTAAAACGCAATAACTAAATCAAAAACCCAGATCATAAAAATGAAATTAAAGAATTTCTTACATGGATCGAAGTCGATTTCTTCAACGATTGACGAAATTTGAATGATTGAAACACTTATCAGCGATCGAATCGAACGGATCGAGTGATTATCTTCAAAGTCACCGGAAAAAACGAGATTTTGTATGAAATCAAATTGGGTTTTCTTCAAAAAAGCTGAAGAACACGTTGATCGGGTGTTTGAATCATTGATTGGTGACGAAAATCGCAGTATAATGTAGTGATTATTGAGATAGAAAGTGAAGAAATTGTTGAAGATGGTGGGTTTTGAAAATGGTGGGTTTTGAAGTTACTAGGGAGAAGAAGGAAGAAGAAATGAAAAGATTGACTAAAATACCCTTCCTCTTTATTTTAAATTTTGCCACATGTCCTAATCCTATTGCTTTCTATCCTTTCTAGCCAAAATAAACTTCATATTTGATCCTCACCCAATATAAATATATTAACCTACTTAAAGATATGAAATAACCATCTGCATGTGGCTTAGCTGATAGGCTTTTCCTAACTTGAGCTGCATCCATGTGCATCAAAACCTTTAAATGAACATGATACTTGAATTCAATAAACTTTTGTCCGAACATATAACTAAGTATAGATAAAAACTAAAAAAAGCATGCTTTACTTTTCTACCCGTACTCCTTAACGGACTATTCGGCTGTAGGGACTCTCAAAATTGTCCTAAAACTACCCGTAAGTGAAAACCCTGACCCCTGAAACCATACTATGTATAAAAATCAAGAAAAATCAAGAAATATGGTCTTCAGGCGGGCCGCGTAAAGGTCAAGCTTATGTTTACGCGGGCCGCGTCAAACATGGGTTGACCAGATAAGTGTTCCGGATCCACGTGTCGTCTACGTGGCACACCTACTTGTGACCCAGCAAGCCTACGCGTAGAATAGGTGGTTAGGCGGGCCGCGTAAGGTTCGAGCCAAGATTTACGCGGGCCGCGTGAACCCTAAATTTCACCTATAAATAGCCTAGCTCAGGGGCTTTCATTCTGTGTCGACGAAAACTTTTAAAAACGAAATATTACTGCTCTGAAGTCGAAATTATAATCTCAATTAGTGGGGTGCTGCTACAATACAAGGTATTAACTCATTCGCTGCTACGATTCAATGTCCGATCGATTGAAACTATCCAATGGATGTTTAAGTGCTGCCCACATTAGGGTTATGCTTTGTCATTCGTCGTGAATTCGATGGATGTTTAAGTATCGCACTTTGTCATTCGTTGTGAGGGTTTAATCTCGTGAGTTATCGTAAATGCTGTATTAGTTACTAACCTAGTTCATGTACATGTTATTTAATTTAGGTCAAAAGGCTAATCAGTAGGCTAAACTCTGCCCGTATAAATCTGCAATGTGAGTCATTCTCTTTTTCTCAACTGTTTTACAATAGCTCAAATTATTTTCAAAAGTTAAAATTACAGGGAGTAAGTCGTGGATATCTTGAATCACTGGCTAGTGGGGTATTGTGCACATTACTAATTTCTACCGGTTAGGTTCATTGACCTAACAGGGATAATCATCACTACTTGGGTGACAGGACCCAATAGTGGTATGACCATCGTCACCAGGAGGTGACACGGCGCCAGATAAAAATAAGATAGAAGCCATTGTAATCGCTCTTATGCTGTAATTTATAACTATGTGTCATTTTATCAAATTTGAGTGACTCGCCTGCATTTCCCCGATGATAAAATATTTTTAAAACATGTTTCAGGCGACCTGCTGTAAATCAAGGAAAACGTGCTACAGAGCACTAACAAGCTTGAAGAGGTGGCTCAGTTAAAAATGAATAAACATGTTTTAATAAATCAGGGAATTTCCTAGTTAAATTCCTCTATTGTAAATTACGGGGTTTATCCCGAATTATGGAATAAAAATTATTGGGCATTTTGAGTTTTAAAAAGATCCTGTTAAAAACCTTCCGCTGTCGTATCATCGATACCACGGGTTCCTGTCCCGCGGCTCCTGACCGGGTCAAACCGGGGCTGGGGCCGTGACAGGAAAAGGTGGTATCAGAGCCACTGATCGAGCCACTGATTTAAAGCCTATTAAGTATTTAAAAATACTTAATTCTCCTAATTGTCATTTTGTGATTATGTGATTTTCTATTTGACTATCTGTTAATTACAGTATGGGTAAGCAAAGACTTTCGGACATCTATCATAAATTAGATAGTTCACCGAAAGATAAGGGAAATTCATCCCAATCAAATTCCTCAAGATACTCAGCAGATACCAAGGAGGGAATATTTGTTCGTAAGGCACAGTATGAGAACCCACTTACCCCTCATAAAAGAAGTTTGATTATTAGAAAAAGTCAAGAGAAAATGAAGAAATCACAACAAAAAGGAATGGTGAGAAATAAGGAAACCCAGGAGATTGACAATAAACCACCATGGGAAGACGAATTATACATATATTAAAAAACCAAGCTAATGAATAGTATCAATAGTACCCTTATCATACTTTTTCTCTCCCTCCCCAACTATAATCTTATCAAGCACCATCACCACCGAATCATCTCTCCAGTTTCTTCTTCAACCTTCTAGACTCCATTACAGACCTCCTGCAACTCTACAATCTTCAACACTTTCCACACAACCTCATCTTCAATGACGTCACCCGAAACTCCACCACCAGCAATCACCGTCCAACCCGCCTCCCCTCGCTTCACCAAATCCACCCCATTAACTTCCGGAACTCACCGGAAAATTGCCATCGCCGTCGATCTAAGCGACGAGAGCGCTTACGCCGTCAACTGGGCAGTACAAAACTACCTCCGGCCAGGAGACTCCGTCATCCTCCTCCACGTCCGCCCTACCTCCGTCCTCTACGGCGCCGATTGGGGCGCCGTCGAACCACCGGCCACCGGAACCCTAACCGACGAACACTCGCAACAAAAACTCGAAGACGATTTCGATGCGGTTACAGCAACGAAAGCGAACGATCTGGCGAAACCGTTAGTGGATGCGAATATTAATTTTAAGATCCATATTGTGAAGGATCATGATATGAAGGAGCGGTTGTGTTTGGAGGTTGAACGGTTAGGGTTAATTTTTCTCAATTTTATCAACTTTTTTATATATGTTTTCAAAAACTTTCATCTTGTCATCTTGTACAGAAATCATCAAGCATCAGTGGACCATTCCATCGGTAATCGTGCACTCGAATCATCCATTTTTGTAAGTTAACGTTCTCTAGGGTTTTACGAACACGTATTTACTGAATTTGTGTAATGTGTATCTATTTTTGATCTTACGGTTATCAATTCACTGTTGCTGTTTGCAAATTGTTGAATTCGCTGTGCATTATGTTGAATATGTGTTGGATTGTTGTGGTTTTAGGGTTTGTTAGAAGATGTTGTTGATGATTTTGTTTTTGTTAGGGTTTAATTGATGTTATAGTATTTGATTTTGTGTTATTTTGATGTTTCAGCATTGTTCAGTTCAGATTTAGTTAATTTGTGTAATGTTGTTTGCAGATTGTTGATTATGTGTAGGATTGGTTGTGATTTTAGGTGTTTGATAGGGTTTGTTAGAAGATGTTATTGTTGATTTTGTTTTGGTTAGGGTTTGTAGGCTTCAGTTGCTGTTATAGTATTCGATTCTGTGTTGTTTTGATGTTTCAGCATTGTTTAGTTCAGATATCAGACTTGAATTATCTAGAATTTGGCACATTACAAGATGACATTAGCATGTGTTAGCGTTAGGAAAAAACTATGCCACTACATATGTGGCGGTCAATATGGTGCTTTGTGTTTGGTTAGACCCTATTGGATATCCAAAAGTTAATATATACATTTATATCTTTCTCGGGTATATTAAATTGCTTCATGTGCTTTATTCATTTTCATTCACTAGATCTAATGCTTCAGTGTACTTCTAATTTCATTTTTTAGATGTGATTTTATTGTAGTTTTTTTTTTTTACTCTTTTAAGTTTCAAAGGAAGTAATACACTTTGCTGATCTGAAAAAGGCACCACTAACAAAACCTAGAAATGAAGCATGATAAAGATTTTAGCACAAAGATTAAACCTAGAAACCAAACATGTGACGCAAGAAATCCAAAAGAAAAAAACGTTTTAATGCTTTATAATCATATATGCTAACCACAATGTAAATCGCGCAACGCGCGTCGGACAATGACCATAGTTAGATGAAAAATGGACAAATCTCTACATATTAGCTACTGTAGCAGTAAATGTTAATCTTTAGACTACCAACACCCCGACTCAGTATTAGCACCTATATTATCTATAAGCCAGAACTTTAAAATAAATAACCACTAGTATATTTCAAAGTTTAGCTGTACTACAAATAAATATTTTATTCTAATAAAATGGTTTATTAAAAAGTTGTAATAAATTTCTGATTCTATTTTGTGATTATGTGAAAATTTAATTTACAAACTTTTAACCTAAAATTTTGTGTGTTTCTTCATAAATGCTAAACAGCATGAATGAATTATCTGAAGCCCTAGAGAATCTCAATCTCTACCCAGTGAAAATAGAAGTTTCCAGAGATTTTACTGGTTACTTGGCTGATGTGGAAGAACCTATGGAATTTCAAGCTCCACCTCTAGAGAAATCAAAACCTAAGAAAAGAAGAAGATTTGTGGGCTGGAGGCGTGTACGCAGAAGGAAACCAGCAACTAGGAAAATTCCCAAGATAGAAAATCCTATGGATAAAGGAAAAGGGATTGAGATTGAGAAAGATTTGAGGCAAGTAGGGATGGAAATCGGGGAAAGTTCTAAGCAAGTTGAGGAATTGCCATTCCAGGAGGAACTGGATCAAATACTTGAAAGCTGTGACATCCTTAGGCCTATCAATACAAACCTTTACCCTTATCCTGCTGAAACCCAACTTCCAATAAACATGGAACCAGCCATCCCAGAACCTTTAATTCACACCCAACCTCAAGGAGAAATGGATGAATGGTGGACCAACGATTGGGAATTTCAAAACCTTCTCAATAATCCTTATACCTTTTTCCCTCAATTCGAACCAGAACCTGCACCAAATCCACCAATGAGTAACGAAAACTTAGCTGAACTCCGCCATTTTGGCGAGGAATTGATGGATGCAGGGAATAGGATCCGGGAGATAGGTGGACAAATCTCCTGGAAATACGATGAGAGGGAACATCGCTTTTAATATGCTAGCTGACAAGGGAAAAGTGTGGGGATGAAACTATGATTGTATAATAATAATAGTAATAAAAATATAAGTATGTAGTATAACCTAAAAATAAAACGTTTGTAAGATAACAGGATATACAGATGCATAATATAATATATAAAAATGGAAGTTAAGAAATCGACAACTTTTGGCTATACGTGTTAATATGATTCTGTGCGATTGTTTTGTTATCTTATGCTAATCACTTATATAAATCAATTACCAGGAAGAGCAAAATCAGGAAGAGCAATTGTTGAATAGGCAAGATATCGAGGATATCGTTGCTCAAGGAATAACCAATGCTATTCCAGCAATACTTGCTGCTGCTCGACATCCAGTTGAACCTCAAATTATTCCTAGCAAACGTACTCATGAGGACAACTTCAGTAATAGTGTAAACGGAGGCGGCAACAATAACAATAACGAAAATGTTCTGCAAGCCCCGATTCTCAAGAAAAGGAAAGCTGCAACGCCTGGTTACACTTACAAATAATTTCTTGCCTGTAAACCAGCTGAGTTTGCAGGTAACGAGGGGGCGACTGCAGCACTGCGTTGGTTAGAGAAAACCGAGGCAGTAATTACCATAAGTAAATGTGCTGAAGAAGACAAGGTCATGTATGCGTCGCATCTTTTTAAAGAAGGGGCGTTAGAATGGTGGAACACTGTGCTACAAGCTAAAGGAAGGAACGTGGCGTATGCCATTTACTGGGAAGAATTTAAGAGTCTTATGGAAAGAAAATTCTGTCCCGAGTATGAAAAGGAACAAATAACAAATAAGTTCCTGACCCACCGGATGGTGGATGTAGACTGTCGAGGGTATACTTCGACATTCTTTGAGTATGCGAGAGTTATACCAACCCTGGCTTCGCCAGAACCGGTACTTATTTCCCGCTATATTTGGGGATTAATTGACGAAATCCGTAATATCGTCAAAGCTGCGAAACCCTGCACGATTGATGATGCGGTGGATTTAGCCAATACTCTGACTGACGAACTGGTACGGACGCGAGAAGAAAATAGAAAGAAGGAAGTGGCCCAAAAGATTACCCAGGGATTCCGTATGGGTAACCGTAACAATTTCAAAAGAAGGGGGACTGGGCTATCTTCCACTGGTCCATTTTGCAATTCCTGTAAAAGGAAGCATTTTGGGAGATGCAAGGGATATTGTAATTTTTGCAAAATTCCAGGGCATCAAGAAGAAGACTGCAGGAAGAAGAAATTCACAGTCTGCTACAACTGTGGAGAAGCTGGACATCTTAGGCCAGACTGTCCAAAACTAATCAAACCAGCGGATAACAAAGCCAAACCTGCAGAAGGAGCTAAAAGGAACGTAAGAGCCTTCCAGTTGACGACTCAGGAAGCCGAGCTAATCCCGGATGTGATAGCTGGTACGTTCCTAGTTCACGAAGTATATGCAAAAGTATTATTCGACTCAGGTGCAAACCAAAGTTTTATAAATACTTCATTCTGCCAAGCACTTAATTTACCCTTAACCCAACTTAGGCAGATTTTTACAGTTGAAACGGCAGACGGAAATTCTGTTAACATAGATAAGATTTTGCGAGAAGGAAAGATAGAACTTGTAGACCATAGATTTTCTGCAAATCTGTTACCTATGAATTTAGCTGGATTCGATGTTGTGTTAGGAATGGATTGGTTAGTAGCCAACCATGGTCGAATTCTGTGCGATAAGAATTCTATAGAAATTCATACACCCACAGGAGAATTAGTGGTGATTACAGGAGATAAGCCACGTAAGCCAATGAAATTCATTTCAGAAATGAAATTGGCCAGTTATTCAAGAAAACAAGAAATGGTGTATATGATTTCAGTAATCATTAGCACTAAGAGTAAGGAACTTAAGGAAATTCCAGTAATATCAGAATATCCATATATATTCCCATAAGAACTACCTGGATTACCACCTGATAGGGAGGTAGAATTTAGAATTCATCTAATTCCTGGAACTACACCGATAGCCAAATGCTAGAATTGAAAAAGCAATTAGATGAATTACTAAGCAAAGGATTCATACAACCTAGCTCATCCCCATGGGGAGCGCCAGTGTTGTTTGTAAAGAAGAAAGATGGTTCAATGCGAATGTGTATCGATTATAGGGAATTGAATAAAGTTACAATTAAGAATCGATACCCATTACCTAGGATTGATGATCTTTTTGATCAACGTCAGGGAGCTAGATATTTTTCTAAAATAGATTTACGCTCCGGATATCATCAGTTAAAGGTACAAGAAGAAGACATACCTAAGACTGCTTTCAGAACTAGGTATGGTCACTACGAGTTTACAGTCATGCCCTTTGGGTTAACAAATGCTCCTGCAGCATTTATGGACATGATGAATAGAATCTGTAAACCGTACTTGGATAAATTTGTAATTGTCTTCATCGACGATATACTTATTTATTCCAAAAGTCAGGAGGAACATTGTAAGCACCTGCATTTACTCTTAACTTTGTTAAGAAAGGAGAAGCTGTACGCCAAATTCTCGAAGTGTGAATTCTGGCTACAAGAAGTGCAATTTTTAGGACACGTGGTGAATCACGAAGGTATTCACGTAGATCCTGCTAAGATAGAAGCAATCACTAAATGGAAGGTTCCGCAATCAGCAATGGAAATTAGAAGTTTTATAGGTTTAGCCGGATATTATAGACGGTTTATTAAGGATTTTTCCAAGATAGCTGTACCATTAACTAAGCTAACCTGTAAAGCAGTTAAGTTTGAATGGGGACCTAAACAAGAAGAAGCCTTTAAGATTTTGAATCAGAAATTAACCAATGCTCCAATTCTAGCCTTACCAGAAGGAACAGAAGATTTTGAAGTATATTGTGATGCTTCAAAGATAGGATTTGGATGTTTGCTTATGCAACGCAAGAAGGTAATTGCGTATGCATCAAGGCAATTGAAAAAGCACGAGGAAAATTATACGACTCATGATTTAGAGTTAGGAGCCATAATTTTTGCCCTTAAGATGTGGAGACATTATCTGTACGGAAGTAGGTTTACTGTCTATACAGATCATAAGAGTTTAAGATACATATTTGGGCAAAAAGAGTTAAACATGAGGCAGAGAAGTTGGATGAAAATCCTAAGTGATTACGACTGTGATATTCAATATCACGAAGGAAAAGCAAACGTAGTTGCAGATGCTTTAAGTCGTAAATATCATGAAAAGCAAAAGCGAGTTCGTGCTCTTAGATTAAGTTTACAATTAGACTTAATGGACCAATTGAAAAGCATTCAAGAAACAACAATCAACGATGATGCTGAAGGAATAAAAGGGCGAATTAAGGACTTAGAACAAGGTAGTGATGGAATCTGGAGATTCCATAAGAAACGAATCTGGGTACCTAAGCAAAGAGAATTAAGAAATCAAATCCTAGAAGAAGCCCATAAATCTAGGTATACCATGCATCCTGGTAACAATAAAATGTACCAAGATTTAAGGAATAATTTCTGGTGGATAGGAATGAAAAAGGATATAGCTAGATACGTTTCTAAGTGTCTTACTTGTTCGCAAGTTAAGGCAGAACACCAGAAACCTTAAGGTCTACTACAACAACTAGAAATGCCTGTATGGATATGGGAACTCATAACAATGGATTTTGTTACTAAGTTACCCAAAACCAGAAAAGGTAATGATGCGATTTGGGTAATGGTGGATCGATTAACCAAATCAGCTCATTTTCTACCCATGAAAGAAACCTTTAGTATGGAAAGGTTGGCAAAGCTATATGTAGATGAAGTAGTATCCTTACATGGAGTTCCACTCTCCATAGTATCGGATAGGGATAGTCGATTTACTTCCCATTTCTGGAAAAGTTTCCAAGAAGCAATGGGAACCCGACTAAATCTAAGCACTACATATCACCCTCAAACAGACGGACAAAGTGAACGGACGATCCAAACTCTGGAAGACATGCTCAGAGCATGTGTAATAGATTTTGGTGGGAACTGGGACAAACATTTACCCTTAATTGAATTCTCCTATAACAATAGTTATCATTCAAGCATCGAAGTTGCCCCATTCGAAGCACTGTATGGACGAAAGTCCAGAACTCCAGTTTGCTGGGCAGAAATAGGAGAAAGTCAATTATCAGGTCCAGAGATTGTGCAAGAAACTACCGACAAGATTACTCAAATCAAAGAAAGATTGAAGACGGCTCGAGATCGTCAGAAAAGTTATGCAGATAATCGACGCAAGCCACTCGAGTTTCAAGTTGGAGACAAAGTACTATTAAAAGTCTCACCTTGGAAAGGAGTAGTTCGGTTCGGTAAGAAAGGAAAGTTGAGTCCAAGATACGTAGGACCATTCCTAGTGATTCAACGTATAGGACCAGTTGCTTATCGTTTACAACTACCAGAAGAATTGGCTGGAGTACATGATGTATTTCATGTATCTAACCTCAAGAAATGTCTATCAGACGAATCTTTGGTAGTAACTTTTCAGGATATAGAGGTAAACGAAAGGTTAAAATTTATTGAGAAACCTCTTCACATAGAAGACCGTAAAATCAAGTTTCTCAAGCACAAGCGATTAGTACTTGTCAAAGTCAAGTGGGATTCAAGGAGAGGACCCAAATACACTTGGGAGCTGGAATCGGAGATGAAGCGAAAGTATCCTCACTTATTTCATTAAATCCCAAGGTCTAGATTTTAAATAAAGTGGGGAGGATGTAAGGACTCTCAAAATTGTCCTAAAACTACCCGTAAGTGAAAACCCTGACCCTGAAACCATACTATGTATAAAAATCAAGAAAAATCAAGAAATATGGTCTTCAGGCGGGCCGCGTAAAGGTCAGGCTTATGTTTACGCGGGCCGCGTCAAACATGGGTTGACCAGATAAGAGTTCCGGATCCACGTGTCGTCTACGTGGCACACCTACTTGTGACCCAGCAAGCCTACGCGTAGAATAGGTGGTTAGGCGGGCCGCATAAGGTTCGAGCCAAGATTTACCCCGACTCAGTATTAGCACCTATATTATCTATAAGCCAGAACTTTAAAATAAATAACCACTAGTATATTTCAAAGTTTAGCTGTACTACAAATAAATATTTTATTCTAATAAAATGGTTTATTAAAAAGTTGTAATAAATTTCTGATTCTATTTTGTGATTATGTGAAAATTTAATTTACAAACTTTTAACCTAAAATTTTGTGTGTTTCTTCATAAATGCTAAACAGCATGAATGAATTATCTGAAGCCCTGGAGAATCTCAATCTCTACCCAGTGAAAATAGAAGTTTCCAGAGATTTTACTGGTTACTTGGCTGATGTGGAAGAACCTATGGAATTTCAAGCTCCACCTCTAGAGAAATCAAAACCTAAGAAAAGAAGAAGATTTGTGGGCTGGAGGCGTGTACGCAGAAGGAAACCAGCAACTAGGAAAATTCCCAAGATAGAAAACCCTATGGATAAAGGAAAAGGGATTGAGATTGAGAAAGATTTGAGGCAAGTAGGGATGGAAATCGGGGAAAGTTCTAAGCAAGTTGAGGAATTGCCATTCCAGGAGGAACTGGATCAAATACTGGCAAGCTGTGACATCCTTAGGCCTATCAATACAAACCTTTACCCTTATCCTGCTGAAACCCAACTTCCAATAAACATGGAACCAGCCGTCCCAGAACCTTTAATTCACACCCAACCTCAAGATGAAATGGATGAATGGTGGACCAACGATTGGGAATTTCAAAACCTTCTCAATAATCCTTATACCTTTTCCCTCAATTCGAACCAGAACCTGCACCAAATCCACCAATGAGTAATGAAAACTTAGCTGAACTCCGCCATTTTGGCGAGGAATTGATGGATGCAGGGAATAGGATCCGGGAGATAGGAGGACAAATCTCCTGGAAATACGATGAGAGGGAAATTCGCTTTTAATATGCTAGCTGACAAGGGAAAAGTGTGGTGATGAAACTATGATTGTATAATAATAATAGTAATAAAAATATAAGTATGTAGTATAATCTAAAAATAAAACGTTTGTAAGATAACAGGATATACAGATGCATAATATAATATATAAAAATAGAAGTTAAGAAATCGACAACTTTTGGCTATACGTGTTAATATGATTCTGTGCGATCGTTTTGTTATCTTATGCTAATCACTTATATAAATTAATTACCAGATGGCAAACGATGGTAATGAACCAGTTAACGAAGTAAATCAATATGAGCAAAATCAGGAAGAGCAATTGTTGAATAGGCAAGATATCGAGGATATCGTTGCTCAAGGAATAGCCAATGCTATTCCAGCAATACTTGCTGCTGCTCGACATCCAGTTGAACCTCAAATTATTCCTAGCAAACGTACTCATGAGGACAACTTCAGTAATAGTTTAAACGGAGGTGGAACACTGTGCTACAAGCTAAAGGAAGGAACGTGGCGTATGCCATGAACTGGGAAGAATTTAAGAGTCTTATGGAAAGAAAATTCTGTCCCGAGTATGAAAAGGAACAAATAACAAATAAGTTCCTGACCCACCGGATGGTGGATGTAGACTGTCGAGGGTATACTTCGACATTCTTCGAGTATGCGAGAGTAGTACCAACCCTGGCTTCGCCAGAACCGGTACTTATTTCCCGCTATATTTGGGGATTAATTGGCGAAATCCGTAATATCGTCAAGGCTGCGAAACCCCGCACGATTGATGATGCAGTGGATTTAGCCAATACTCTGACTGACGAACTGGTACGGACGCGAGAAGAAAATAGAAAGAAGGAAGTGGCCCAAAAGATTACCCAGGGATTCCGTATGGGTAACCGTAACAATTTCAAAAGAAGGGGGACTGGGCAATCTTCCACTGGTCCATTTTGCAATTCATGTAAAAGGAAGCATTTTGGGAGATGCAAGGGATATTGCAATTTTTGCAAAATTCCAGGGCATCAAGAAGAAGACTGCAGGAAGAAGAAATTCATAGTCTGCTACAACTGTGGAGAAGCTGGACATCTTAGGCCAGACTGCCCAAAACTAATCAAACCAGCGGATAACAAAGCCAAACCTGCAGAAGGAGCTAAAAGGAATGTAAGAGCCTTCCAGTTGACGACTCAGGAAGCCGAGCTAATCCCGGATGTGATAGCTGGTACGTTCCTAGTTCACGACGTATATACAAAAGTATTATTCGACTCTGGTGCAAACCAAAGTTTTATAAATACTTCATTCTGCCAAGCACTTAATTTACCCTTAACCCAACTTAGGCAGATTTTTACAGTTGAAACGGCAGACGGAAATTCTGTTAACATAGATAAGATTTTGCGGGAAGGAAAGATAGAACTTGTAGACCATAGATTTTCTGCAAATCTGTTACCTATGAATTTAGCCGGGTTCGATGTTGTGTTAGGAATTGATTGGTTAGTAGCCAACCATGCTCGAATTCTGTGCGATAAGAATTCCATAGAAATTCATACACCCACAGGAGAATTAGTGGTGATTACAGGAGATAAGCCACGTAAGCCAATGAAATTCATTTCAGAAATGAAATTTGTCAGTTATTCAAGAAAACAAGAAATGGTGTATATGATTTCAGTAATCATTAACACTAAGAGTAAGGAACTTAAGGAAATTCCAGTAATATCGGAATATCCAGATATATTCCCAGAAGAACTACCTGGATTACCACCTGCTAGGGAGGTAGAATTTAGAATTCATCTAATTCCTGGAACTACACCGATAGCCAAAGCACCTTATCGGTTAGCACCTACCGAAATGCTAGAATTGAAAAAGCAATTAGATGAATTACTAAGCAAAGGATTCATACAACCTAGGTCATCCCCATGGGGAGCGCCAGTGTTGTTTGTAAAGAAGAAAGATGGTTCAATGCGAATGTGTATCGATTATAGGGAATTGAATAAAGTTACAATTAAGAATCGATACCCATTACCTAAGATTGATGATCTTTTTGATCAACTTCAGGGAGCTAGATATTTTTCTAAAATAGATTTACGCTCCGGATATCATCAGTTAAAGGTACAAGAAGAAGACATACCTAAGACTGCTTTCAGAACTAGGTATGGTCACTACGAGTTTACAGTCATGCCCTTTGGGTTAACAAATGCTCCTGCAGCATTTATGGACATGATGAATAGAATCTGTAAACCGTACTTGGATAAATTTGTAATTGTCTTCATCGACGATATACTTATTTATTCCAAAAGTCAGGAGGAACATTGTAAGCACCTGCATTTACTCTTAACGTTGTTAAGAAAGGAGAAGTTGTACGCCAAATTCTCGAAGTGTGAATTCTGGCTACAAGAAGTGCAATTTTTAGGACACATGGTGAATCACGAAGGTATTCACGTAGATCCTGCTAAGATAGAAGCAATCACTAAATGGAAGGTTCCGCAATCAGCAATGGAAATTAGAAGTTTTATAGGTTTAGCCGGATATTATAGACGGTTTATTAAGGATTTTTCCAAGATAGTTGTACCATTAACTAAGCTAACCTATAAAGCAGTTAAGTTTGAATGGGGACCTAAACAAGAAGAAGCCTTTAAGATTTTGAAGCAGAAATTAACCAATGCTCCAATTCTAGCCTTACCAGAAGGAACAGAAGATTTCGAAGTATATTGTGATGCTTCAAAGCTAGGATTAGGATGTGTGCTTATGCAACGCAAGAAGGTAATTGCGTATGCATCAAGGCAATTGAAAAAGCACAAGGAAAATTATACGGCTCATGATTTAGACTTAGGAGCCATAATTTTTGCCCTTAAGATGTGGAGACATTATCTATACGGAAGTAAGTTTACTGTCTATACAGATCATAAGAGTTTAAGATACATATTTGGGCAAAAAGAGTTAAACATGAGGCAGAGAAGATGGATGAAAATCCTAAGTGATTACGCTGTGATATTCAATATCACGAAGGAAAAGCAAACGTAGTTGCAGATGCTTTAAGTCGTAAATATCATGAAAAGCAAAAGCGAGTTCGTGCTCTTAGATTAAGTTTACAATTAGACTTAATGGACCAATTGAAAAGCATTCAAGAAACAGCAATCAACGATGATGCTGAAGGAATAAAAGGGCGAATTAAGGACTTAGAACAAGGTAGTGATGGAATCTGGAGATTCCATAAGAAACGAATCTGGGTACCTAAGCAAGGAGAATTAAAAAATCAAATCCTAGAAGAAGCCCATAAATCTAGGTATACCATGCATCCTGGTAACAATAAAATGTACCAAGATTTAAGGAATAATTTCTGGTGGATAGGAATGAAAAAGGATATAGCTAGATACGTTTCTAAGTGTCTTACTTGTTCGCAAGTTAAGGCAGAACACTAGAAACCCTCAGGTCTACTACAACAACTAGAAATGCCTGTATGGAAATGGGAACTCATAACAATGGATTTTGTTACTAAGTTACCCATGACCAGAAAAGGTAATGATGCGATTTGGGTAATTGTGGATCGATTAACCAAATTAGCTCATTTTCTACCCATGAAAGAAACCTTTAGCATGGAAAGTTTGGCAAAGCTATATGTAGATGAAGTAGTATCCTTACCTGGAGTTCCACTCTCCATAGTATCGGATAGGGATAGTCGATTTACTTCCCATTTCTGGATAAGTTTCCAAGAAGCAATGGGAACCCGACTAAATCTAAGCACTGCATATCACCCTCAAACAGACGGACAAAGTGAACGGACGATCCAAACTCTTGAAGACATGCTCAGAGCATGTGTAATAGATTTTGGTGGGAACTGGGATAACCATTTACCCTTAATTGAATTCTCCTATAACAATAGTTATCATTCAAGCATCGAAGCTGCCCCATTCGAAGCACTGTATGGACGAAAGTGCAGAACTCCAGTTTGCTGGGCAGAAATAGGAGAAAGTCAATTATCAGGTCCGGAGATTGTGCAAGAAACTACCGACAAGATTACTCAAATCAAAGAAAGATTGAAGACGGCTCGAGATCGTCAGAAAAGTTATGCAGATAATCGACGCAAGCCACTCGAGTTTCAAGTTGGAGACAAAGTACTATTAAAAGTCTCACCTTGGAAAGGAGTAGTTCGGTTCTGTAAGAAAGGAAAGCTGAGTCCAATATACGTAGGACCATTCCAAGTGATTCAACGTATAGGACCAGTTGCTTATCGTTTACAACTACCAGAAGAATTGGCTGGAGTACATGATGTATTTCATGTATCTAACCTCAAGAAATGTCTATCAGACGAATCTTTGGTAGTACCTCTTCAGGATATAGAGGTAAACGAAAGGTTAAAATTTATTGAGAAACCTCTTCACATAGAAGACCGTAAAATCAAGTTTCTCAAGCACAAGCGATTAGTACTTGTCAAAGTCAAGTGGGATTCAAGGAGAGGACCCGAATACACTTGGGAACTGGAATCAGAGATGAAGCGAAAGTATCCTCACTTATTTCATTAAATCTCGAGGATGAGATTTTAAATAAAGTGGGGAGGATGTAAGGACTCTCAAAATTGTCCAAAGACTACCCGTAAGTGAAAACCCTGACCCCTGAAACCATACTATGTATAAAAATCAAGAAAAATCAAGAAATATGGTCTTCAGGCGGGCCGCGTAAAGGTCAAGATTATGTTTACGTGGGCCGCGTCAAACATGGGTTGACCAGATAAGTGTTCCGGATCCACGTGTCGTCTACGTGGCACACCTACTTGTGACCCAGCAAGCCTACGCGTAGAATAGGTGGTTAGGCGGGCCGCGTAAGGTTCGAGCCAAGATTTACGCGGGCCGCGTGAACCCTAAATTTCACCTATAAATAGCCTAGCTCAGGGGCTTTCATTCTGTGTCGACGAAAACTTTCAAAAACGAAATATTACTGCTCTGAAGTCGAAATTATAATCTCAATTAGTGGGGTGCTGCTACAATACAGGGTATTAACTCAATCGCTGCTACGATTCAATATCCGATCGATTGAAACTATCCAATGGATGTTTAAGTGCTGCCCACATTAGGGTTATGCTTTGTCATTTGTCGTGAATTCGATGGATGTTTAAGTATCGCACTTTGTCATTCGTTGTGAGGGTTTAATCTCGTGAGTTATCGTAAATGCTGTATTAGTTACTAACCTAGTTCATGTACATGTTATTTAATTTTGGTCAAAAGGCTAATCAGTAGGCTAAACTCTGCCCGTATAAATCTGCAATGTGAGTCATTCTCTTTTTCTCAACTGTTTTACAATACCTCAAATTATTTTCAAAAGTTAAAATTACAGGGAGTAAGTCGTGTATATCTTGAATCACTGGCTAGTGGGGTATTGTGCACATTACTAATTTCTACCGGTTAGGTTCATTGACCTAACAGGGATAATCATCACTACTTGGGTGACAGGACCCAATAGTGGTATGACCATCGTCACCAGGAGGTGACACGGCGCCAGATAAAAATAAGATAGAAGCCATTGTAATTGCCCTTATGCTGTAATTTATAACTATGTGTCATTTTATCAAATTTGAGTGACTCGCCAGCATTTCCCCGCAGATAAAATATTTTTAAAACATGTTTCAGGCGACCTGCTGTAAATCAAGGAAAACGTGATACGGAGCACTAACAAGCTTGAAGAGGTGGCTCAGTTAAAAATGAATAAACATGTTTTAATAAATCAGGGAATTTCCTAGTTAAATTCCTCTATTGTAAATTACGAGGTTTATCCCGAATTATGGAATAAAAATTATTGGGCATTTTGAGTTTTAATAAGATCCTGTTAAAAATCTTCCGCTGTCGTATCATCGATACCACGGGTTCCTGTCCCGCGGCTCCTGACCTGGTCAAACCGGGGCTGGGGCCGTGACAGGAAAAGGTGGTATCAGAGCTATTGATCGAGCAACTGATTTAAAGCCTATTAAGTATTTAAAAATACTTAATTCTCCTAATTGTCATTTTGTGATTATGTGATTTTCTATTTGACTATCTGTTAATTACAGTATGGGTAAGCAAAGACTTTCGGACATCTATCATAAATTAGATAGTTCACCGAAAGATAAGGGAAATTCATCCTAATCAAATTCCTCAAGATACTCAGCAGATACTGAGGAGGGAATATTTGTTCGTAAGGCACAGTATGAGAACCCACTTACCCCTCATAAAAGAAGTTTGATTATTAGAAAAAGTCAAGAGAAAATGAGGAAATCACAACAAAAAGGTATGGTGAGAAATAAGGAAACCCAGGAGATAGACAATAAACCACCATGGGAAGACGAATTAGATGAAAAATGGACAAATCTCTACATATTAGCTACTGTAGCAGTAAATGTTAATCTTTAGACTACCAACACCCCGACTCAGTATTAGCACCTATATTATCTATAAGCCAGAACTTTAAAATAAATAACCACTAGTATATTTCAAAGTTTAGCTGTACTACAAATAAATATTTTATTCTAATAAAATGGTTTATTAAAAAGTTGTAATAAATTTCTGATTCTATTTTGTGATTATGTGAAAATTTAATTTACAAACTTTTAACCTAAAATTTTGTGTGTTTCTTCATAAATGCTACACAACATGAATGAATTATCTGAAGCCCTAGAGAATCTCAATCTCTACCCAGTGAAAATAGAAGTTTCTAGAGATTTTACTGGTTACTTGGCTGATGTGGAAGAACCTATGGAATTTCAAGCTCCACCTCTAGAGAAATCAAAACCTAAGAAAAGAAGAAGATTTGTGGGCTGGAGGCGTGTACGCAGAAGGAAACCAGCAACTAGCAAAATTCCCAAGATAGAAAATCCTATGGATAAAGGAAAAGGGATTGAGATTGAGAAAGATTTGAGGCAAGTAGGGATGGAAATCTGGGAAAGTTCTAAGCAAGTTGAGGAATTGCCATTCCAGGAGGAACTGGATCAAATACTGGCAAGCTGTGACATCCTTAGGCCTAACAATACAAACCTTTACCCTTATCCTGCTGAAACCCAACTTCCAATAAACATGGAACCAGCTATCCCAGAACCTTTAATTCACACCCAACCTCAAGGAGAAATGGATGAATGATGGACCAACGATTGGGAATTTCAAAACCTTCTCAATAATCCTTATATCTTTT
The DNA here is from genome assembly GCA_030545235.1 of Helianthus tuberosus. Classification (NCBI taxonomy): domain Eukaryota; kingdom Viridiplantae; phylum Streptophyta; class Magnoliopsida; order Asterales; family Asteraceae; genus Helianthus; species Helianthus tuberosus. The sequence continues at coordinate 31,861,960 of CM060439.1, read as the reverse complement.
TCCCTCAATTCGAACCAGAACCTGCACCAAATCCACCAATGAGTAATGAAAACTTAGCTGAACTCCACCATTTTGGATAGGAATTGATGGATGCAGGGAATAGGATCCGGGAGATAGGAGGACAAATCTCCTGGAAATACGATGAGAGGGAAATTCGCTTTTAATATGCTAGCTGACAAGGGAAAAGTGTGGTGATGAAACTATGTTTGTATAATAATAATAGTAATAAAAATATAAGTATGTAGTATAACCTAAAAATAAAACGTTTGTAAGATAACAGGATATACGGATGCATAATATAATATATAAAAATGGAAGTTAAGAAATCGACAACTTTTGGCTATACGTGTTAATATGATTCTGTGCGATTGTTTTGTAATCTTATGCTAATCACTTATATAAATTAATTACCAGATGGCAAACGCTGGTAATGAACCAGTTAACGAAGTAAATCAATCTGAGCAAAATCAGGAAGAGCAATTGTTGAATAGGCAAGATATCGAAGATATCGTTGCTCAAGGAATAGCCAATGCTATTCCAGCAATACTTGCTGCTGCTCGACATCCATTTGAACCTCAAATTATTCCTAGCAAACGTACTCATGAGGACAACTTCAGTAATAGTGTAAACGGAGGCGGCAACAATAACAATAACGAAAATGTTCTGCAAGCCCCGATTCTCAAGAAAATGAAAGCTGCAACGCCTGGTTACACTTACAAAGAATTTCTTGCCTGTAAACCAGCTGAGTTTGCAGGTAACGAGGGGGTGACTGCAGCACTGCGTTGGTTAGAGAAAACCGAGGCAGTAATTACCATAAGTAAATGTGCTGAAGAAGACAAGGTCATGTATGCGTCGCATCTTTTTAAAGAAGGGGCGTTAGAATGGTGGAACACTGTGCTACAAGCTAAAGGAAGGAACGTGGCGTATGCCATTTACTGGGAAGAATTTAAGAGTCTTATGGAAAGAAAATTCTGTCCCGAGTATGAAAAGGAACAAATAACAAATAAGTTCCTGACCCACCGGATGGTGGATGTAGACTGTCGAGGGTATACTTCGACATTCTTTGAGTATGCGAGAGTAGTACCAACCCTGGCTTCGCCAGAACCGGTACTTATTTCCCGCTATATTTGGGGATTAATTGGCGAAATCCGTAATATCGTCAAGGCTGCGAAACCTCGCATGATTGATGATGCGGTGGATTTAGCCAATACTCTGACTGACGAACTGGTACGGACGCGAGAAGAAAATAGAAAGAAGGAAGTGGCCCAAAAGATTACCCAGGGATTCCGTATGGGTAACCGTAACAATTTCAAAAGAAGGGGGACTGGGCAATCTTCCACTGGTCCATTTTGCAATTCATGTAAAAGGAAGCATTTTGGGAGATGCAAGGGATATTGCAATTTTTGCAAAATTCCAGGGCATCAAGAAGAAGACTGCAGGAAGAAGAAATTCATAGTCTGCTACAACTGTGGAGAAGCTGGACATCTTAGGCCAGACTGCCCAAAACTAATCAAACCAGCGGATAACAAAGCCAAACCTGCAGAAGGAGCTAAAAGGAATGTAAGAGCCTTACAGTTGACGACTCAGGAAGCCGAGCTAATCCCGGATGTGATAGCTGGTACGTTCCTAGTTCACGACGTATATGCAAAAGTATTATTCGACTCTGGTGCAAACCAAAGTTTTATAAATACTTCATTCTGCCAAGCACTTAATTTACCCTTAACCCAACTTAGGCAGATTTTTACAGTTGAAACGGCAGACGGAAATTCTGTTAACATAGATAAGATTTTGCGGGAAGGAAAGATAGAACTTGTAGACCATAGATTTTCTGCAAATCTGTTACCTATGAATTTAGCCGGGTTCGATGTTGTGTTAGGAATGGATTGGTTACTAGCCAACCATGCTCGAATTCTGTGCGATAAGAATTCCATAGAAATTCATACACCCACAGGAGAATTAATGGTGATTACAGGAGATAATCCACGTAAGCCAATGAAATTCATTTCGGAAATAAAATTGGCCAGTTATTCAAGAAAACAAGAAATGGTGTATATAATTTCAGTAATCATTAACACTAAGAGTAAGGAACTTAAGGAAATTCCAGTAATATCGGAATATCCAGATATATTCCTAGAAGAACTACCTGGATTACCACCTGCTAGGGAGGTAGAATTTAGAATTCATCTAATTCCTGGAACTACACCGATAGCCAAAGCACCTTATCGGTTAGCACCTACCGAAATGCTAGAATTGAAAAAACAATTAGATGAATTACTAAGCAAAGGATTCATACAACCTAGCTCATCCCCATGGGGAGCGCCAGTGTTGTTTGTAAAGAAGAAAGATGGTTCAATGCGAATGTGTATCGATTATAGGGAATTGAATAAAGTTACAATTAAGAATCGATACCCATTACCTAAGATTGATGATCTTTTTGATCAACTTCAGGGAGCTAGATATTTTTCTAAAATAGATTTACGCTCCGGATATCATCAGTTAAAGGTACAAGAAGAAGACATACCTAAGACTGCTTTCAGAACTAGGTATGGTCACTACGGGTTTACAGTCATGCCCTTTGGGTTATCAAATGCTCCTGCAGCATTTATGGACATGATGAATAGAATCTGTAAACCGTACTTGGTTAAATTTGTAATTGTCTTCATCGACGATATACTTATTTATTCCAAAAGTCAGGAGGAACATTGTAAGCACCTGCATTTACTCTTAACTTTGTTAAGAAAGGAGAAGCTGTACGCCAAATTCTCGAAGTGTGAATTCTGGCTACAAGAAGTGCAATTTTTAGGACACATGGTGAATCACGAAGGTATTCACGTAGATCCTGCTAAGATAGAAGCAATCACTAAATGGAAGGTTCCACAATCAGCAATGGATATTAGAAGTTTTATAGGTTTAGCCGGATATTACAGACGGTTTATTAAGGATTTTTCCAAGATAGCTGTACCATTAACTAAGCTAACATGTAAAGCAGTTAAGTTTGAATGAGGACCTAAACAAGAAGAAGCCTTTAAGATTTTGAAGCAGAAATTAACCAATGCTCCAATTCTAGCCTTACCAAAAGGAACAGAAGATTTCGAAGTATATTGTTAAGGTTCAAAGCTAGGATTAGGATGTGTGCTTATGCAACGCAAGAAGGTAATTGCGTATGCATCAAGGCAATTGAAAAAGCACGAGGAAAATTATACGACTCATGATTTAGAGTTAGGAGCCATAATTTTTGCCCTTAAGATGTGGAGACATTATCTGTACGGAAGTAAGTTTACTGTCTATACAGATCATAAAAGTTTAAGATACATATTTGGGCAAAAAGAGTTAAACATGAGGCAGAGAAGATGGATGAAAATCCTAAGTGATTACGACTGTGATATTCAATATCACGAAGCAAAGCAAACGTAGTTGCAGATGCTTTAAGTCGTAAATATCATGAAAAGCAAAAGCGAGTTCGTGCTCTTAGATTAAGTTTACAATTAGACTTAATGGACCAATTGAAAAGCATTCAAGAAACAACAATCAACGATGATGCTGAAGGAATAAAAGGGCGAATTAAGGACTTAGAACAAGGTAGTGATGGAATCTGGAGATTCCATAAGAAACGAACCTGGGTACCTAAGCAAGGAGAATTAAGAAATCAAATCCTAGAAGAAGCCCATAAATCTAGGTATACCATGCATCCTGGTTAGGGCTGTTCAAATCGCTCGCCGCTCGTCGCTCGCTCGACGCTCGTTCGGAAATTGCTCGGAATGAAAAAGGATATAGCTAGATACGTTTCTAAGTGTCTTACTTGTTCGTAAGTTAAGGCAGAACACCAGAAACCCTCAGGTCTACTACAACAACTAGAAATGCCTGTATGGAAATGGGAACTCATAACAATGGATTTTGTTACTAAGTTACCCATGACCAGAAAAGGTAATGATGCGATTTGGGTAATTGTGGATCGATTAACCAAATCAGCTCATTTTCTACCCATGAAAGAAACCTTTAGCATGGAAAGGTTGGCAAAGCTATATGTAGATGAAGTAGTATCCTTACATGGAGTTCCACTCTCCATAGTATCGGATAGGGATAGTCGATTTACTTCCCATTTCTGGACAAGTTTCCAAGAAGCAATGGGAACCCGACTAAATCTAAGCACTGCATATCACCCTCAAACAGACGGACAAAGTGAACGGACGATCCAAACTCTGGAAGACATGCTCAGAGCATGTGTAATAGATTTTGGTGGGAACTGGGATAACCATTTACCCTTAATTGAATTCTCCTATAACAATAGTTATCATTCAAGCATCGGAGCTGCCCCATTCGAAGCACTGTATGGACGAAAGTGCAGAACTCCAGTTTGCTGGGCAGAAATAGGAGAAAGTCAATTATCAGGTCCGGAGATTGTGCAAGAAACTACCGACAAGATTACTCAAATCAAAGAAAGATTGAAGACGGCTCGAGATCGTCAGAAAAGTTATGCAGATAATCGACGCAAGCCACTCGAGTTTCAAGTTGGAGACAAAGTACTATTAAAAGTCTCACCTTGGAAAGGAGTAGTTCGGTTCGGTAAGAAAGGAAAGCTGACTCCAATATACGTAGGACCAATCCTAGTGATTCAACGTATAGGACCAGTTGCTTATCGTTTACAACTACCAGAAGAGTTGGCTGGAGTACATGATGTATTTCATGTATCTAACCTCAAGAAATGTCTATCAGACGAATATTTGGTAGTACCTCTTCAGGATATAGAGGTAAACGAAAGGTTAAAATTTATTGAGAAACCTCTTCACATAGAAGACCGTAAAATCAAGTTTCTCAAGCACAAGCGATTAGTACTTGTCAAAGTCAAGTGGGATTCAAGGAGAGGACCCGAATACACTTGGGAACTGGAATCAGAGATTAAGCGAAAGTATCCTCACTTATTTCATTAAATCTCGAGGATGAGATTTTAAATAAAGTGGGGAGGATGTAAGGACTCTCAAAATTGTCCTAAGACTACCCGTAAGTGAAAACCCTGACCCCTGAAACCATACTATGTATAAAAATCAAGAAAAATCAAGAAATATGGTCTTCAGGCGGGCCGCGTAAAGGTCAAGATTATGTTTACGCGGGCCGCGTCAAACAAGGGTTGACCAGATAAGTGTTCCGGATCCACGTGTCGTCTACGTGGCACACCTACTTGTGACCCAGCAAGCCTACGCGTAGAATAGGTGGTTAGGCGGGCCGCGTAAGTTTCGAGCCAAGATTTAAGCGGGCCGCGTGAACCCTAAATTTCACCTATAAATAGCCTAGCTCAGGGGCTTTCATTCTGTGTCGACAAAAACTTTCAAAAACGAAATATTACTGCTCTGAAGTCAAAATTATAATCTCAATTAGTGGGGTGCTGCTACAATACAGGGTATTAACTCAATCGCTGCTACTATTCAATGTCCGATCGATTGAAACTATCCAATGGATGTTTAAGTGCTGCCCACATTAGGGTTATGCTTTGTCATTCGTCGTGAATTCGATGGATGTTTAAGTATCGCACTTTGTCATTCGTTGTGATGGTTTAATCTCGTGAGTTATTGTAAATGCTGTATTAGTTACTAACCTAGTTCGTGTACATGTTATTTAATTTAGATCAAAAGGCTAATCAGTAGGCTAAACTCTGCGGGTATAAATCTGCAATGTGAGTCATTCTCTTTTTCTCAACTGTTTTACAATACCTCAAATTATTTTCAAAAGTTAAAATTACAGGGAGTAAGTCGTGTATATCTTGAATCACTGGCTAGTGGGGTATTGTGCACATTACTAATTTCTACCGGTTAGGTTCATTGACCTAACAGGGATAATCATCACTACTTGGGTGACAGGACCCAATAGTGGTATGACCATCGTCACCAGGAGGTGACACGGCGCCAGATAAAAATAAGATAGAAGCCATTGTAATCGCTCTTATGCTGTAATTTATAACTATGTGTCATTTTATCAAATTTGAGTGACTAGCCAGCATTTATCTGCTGATAAAATATTTTTAAAACATGTTTCAGGCGACCTGCTGTAAATCAAGAAAAACGTGCTACGGAGCACTAACGAGCTTGAAGAGGTGGCTCAGTTAAAAATGAATAAACATGTTTTAATAAATCAGGGAATTTCCTAGTTAAATTCCTCTATTGTAAATTACGAGGTTTATCCCAAATTATGGAATAAAAATTATTGGGCATTTTGAGTTTTAAAAAGATCCTGTTAAAAATCTTCAGCTGTCGTATCATCGATACCACGGGTTCCTGTCCCGCGGCTCCTGACCGGGTCAAACCGGGGCTGGGGCCGTGACTTCGGCATAGACCTTAACGCTCTAGGCGAATCCAAACCTCGCCGGATAAACCGTCTCATTGCTTCGATTAAATCAATCGCAAAACTCAACGGTGGATCCGACGACGTTGATTTTCGGCAAAAGTTCATATGACGCGTCATAGCTTCTTCTGTGTCGATTAGCCTTTCGCTCCTTACCATTTCGTCCTTAACCGCCTCTTCACACAATCCGCACATCCTGTTACCGTTATACCTTACTCGAATATCTTTTATGTACTCTGGCGTACACTCCTTCGTCAATTCGCAACAATCACACTTTGCTAACACTAATTCGGTTGAGTTAACTATTTTATTTATCTGCGAATCGGTTGCTGGCATCATAATTGTATTGTTCATAACCGTTGTTGACATCTCTGCAATGAACAACAGATTCATCAGTAAGTTAATCAGATTCGAAACAAAAGTATATTATTTGCTGACAATATGGATTTATTGTTTTCAACTGCCTAGTATCAGATATGATGCATGTTTTTCATATCAAGAAAACTTTAGAACATATCTACCATAAATTTTATTCAAGATAAGTAATTACACACAAAAAGCAGAACCATTTGATGCAGTCTACATACCTTTATCTTTATACCCATTTGCAGGCGCTGTCCTTTATGTTTTAAATTGACGAGTTTTGTACTTTATGGTTTCAAATCATACAAGTTTTGTCTTTTAACCCTAACCCAGTTAGATTTTTCTGTCAAATCTGGTCATTGCAATGCACATGAGAGTAAAATTGTCTTTTCATCATCTTCTTCCCCAAATCAATCCCATTTCAAAACCCTAATTTCTCTTCAACAACCTGCAACAATTCACACCCCATTTCAACTATTCCCCAAATCATTCCCATGTGTTGCCATTAAAGTCAGAGAATGTCAAGCTAGTGAAGGAATCAACTTTCAAGCATCCACCCTGAAATGCTTTTATTTCTTTCAAAGATAAAGCGTAACTCGTTTTTATGGGGCATACCATTCATTTTTTTTTACTGGAATCAAGAAACGAGATCCAAAGTTAAGTGGGTTAAAATTTATTGAGAAACCTCTTCACATAGAAGACCGTAAAATCAAGTTTCTCAAGCACAAGCGATTAGTACTTGTTAAAGTCAAGTGGGATTCAAGGAGAGGACCCGAATACACTTGGGAGCTGGAATAGGAGATGAAGCGAAAGTATCCTCACTTATTTATTTAAATCTCGAGGATGAGATTTTAAATAAAGTGGGGAGGATGTAAGGACTCTCAAAATTGTCCTAAAACAACCCGTAAGTGAAAACCCTGACCCCTGAAACCATACTATGTATAAAAATCAAGAAAAATCAAGAAATATGGTCTTCAGGCGGGCCGCGTAAAGGTCAAGCTTATGTTTACGCGTGCCGCGTCAAACATGGGTTGACCAGATAAGTGTTCTGGATCCACGTGTCGTCTACGTGGCACACCTACTTGTGACCCAGCAAGCCTACGCGTAGAATAGGTGGTTAGGCGGGCCGCGTAAGGTTCGAGCCAAGATTTACGCGGGTCGCGCGAACCCTAAATTTCACCTATAAATAGCCTAGCTCAGGGGCTTTCATTCTGTGTCGACGAAAACTTTCAAAAACGAAATATTACTGCTCTGAAGTCGAAATTATAATCTCAATTAGTGGGGTGCTGCTACAATACAGGGTATTAACTCAATCGCTGCTACGATTCAATGTTCGATCGATTGAAACTATCCAATGGATGTTTAAGTGCTGCCCACATTAGGCTTATGCTTTGTCATTCGTCGTGAATTCGATGGATGTTTAAGTATCGCACTTTGTCATTCGTTGTAAGGGTTTAATCTCGTGAGTTATCGTAAATGCTGTATTAGTTACTAACCTAGTTCGTGTACATGTTATTTAATTTAGGTCAAAAGGCTAATCAGTAGGCTAAACTCTGCCCGTATAAATCTGCAATGTGAGTCATTCTCTTTTTCTCAACTGTTTTACAATACCTCAAATTATTTTCAAAAGTTAAAATTACAGGGAGTAAGTCGTGGATATCTTGAATCACTGGCTAGTGGGGTATTGTGCACATTACTAATTTCTACCGGTTAGGTTCATTGACCTAACAGGGATAATCATCACTACTTGGGTGACAGGACCCAATAGTGGTATGACCATCGTCACCAGGAGGTGACACGACGCCAGATAAAAATAAGATAGAAGCCATTGTAATCGCTCTTATGCTGTAATTTATAACTATGTGTCATTTTATCAAATTTGAGTGACTCGCCAGCATTTCTCCGCTGATAAAATATTTTTAAAACATGTTTCAGGCGACCTGCTGTAAATCAAGGAAAACGTGCTACGGAGCACTAACAAGCTTGAAGAGGTGGCTCAGTTAAAAATGAATAAACATGTTTTAATAAATCAGGGAATTTCCTAGTTAAATTCCTCTATTGTAAATTTCGGGGTTTATCCCAAATTAGGGAATAAAAATTATTGGGCATTTTGAGTTTTAAAAAGATCCTGTTAAAAATCTTCCGCTGTCGTATCATCGATACCACGGGTTCTTGTCCCGCGGCTCCTGAACGGTTCAAACCGGGGCTGGGGCCGTGACTTCGGCATAGACCTTAACGCTCTAGGCGAATCCAAACCTCGCCGGATAAACCATCTCATTGCTTCGATTAAATCAATCGCAAAACTCAACGGTGGATCCGACGACGTTGATTTTCAGCAAAAGTTCATATGACGCGTCATAGCTTCTTCTGTGTCGATTAGCCTTTCGCTGCTTACCATTTCGTCCTTAACCGCCTCTTCGCACAATCCGCACATCCTGTTACCGTTATACCTTGCTCGAATATCTTTTATGTACTCTAGCGTACACTCCTTCGTCAATTCGCAACAATCACACTTTGCTAACACTAATTCGGTTGAGTTAACTGTTTTATTTATCTGCGAATCGGTTGCTGGCATCATAATTGTATTGTTCATAACCGCTGTTGACATCTCTGCAACGAACAACAGATTCATCAGTAAGTTAATCAGATTCGAAACAAAAGTATATTATTTGCTGACAATATGGATTTATTGTTTTCAACTGCCTAGTATCAGATATGATGCATGTTTTTCATATCAAGAAAACTTTAGAACATATCTACCATAAATTTTATTCAAGATAAGTAATTACACTCAAAAAGCAGAACCATTTGATGCAATCTACATACCTTCATGAATGCAATTCTTATATCAAATCGTATTTAATAGTGAGTAGTTCAAAGTAACATGAAAATCATATAATTAGTAGCATTTTTCTATATATAGTGGAGAACCCGCGCGTTGCGATGGAGTCGATAATAAGGGGCGATAATATAATTCAAGCCTTAACACTTTGTTCCCGAGTCTCATTTAATAGAGGGGGGGGGGGAGAAAAGAGATGAAAATATAAAAAAAAGAGTGAATTGCAAGGATTGTCCTTTATCTTTATACCCATTTGCAGGCGCTGTCATTTATGTTTAAAATTGACGAGTTTTGTACTTTATGGTTTCAAATCATACAAGTTTTGTCCTTTAACCTTAACCCAGTTAGATTTTTTGTCAAATCTGGTCATTGCAATGCACATGAGAGTAAAATTGTCTTTTCATCATCTTCTTCCCCAAATCAATCCCATTTCAAAACCCTAATTTCTCTTCAACAACCTGCAACAATTCACACCCCATTTCAACTATTCCCCAAATCATTCCCATGTGTTGCCATTAAAGTCAGAGAATGTCAAGCTAGTGAAGGAATCAACTTTCAAGCATCCACCCTGAAATGCTTTTATTTCTTTCAAAGATAAAGCGTAACTCATTTTTATGGGCCATACCATTCATTTTTTTTACTGGAATCAAGAAACGAGATCCAAAGTCAAGTGGGTTAAAATTAATTGAGAAACCTCTTCACATAGAAGACCGTAAAATCAAGTTTCTCAAGCACAAGCGATTAGTACTTGTCAAAGTCAAGTGGGATTCAAGGAGAGGACCCGAATACACTTGGGAGCTGGAATCGGAGATGAAGCGAAAGTATCCTCACTTATTTCTTTAAATCTCGAGGACGAGATTTTAAATAAAGTGGGGAGGATGTAAGGACTCTCAAAATTGTCCAAAAACTACCCGTAAGTGAAAACCCTGACCCCTGAAACCATACTATATATAAAAATCAAGAAAAATCAAGAAATATGGTCTTCAGGCGGGCCGCGTAAAGGTCAAGCTTATGTTTACGCGGGCCGCGTCAAACATGGGTTGACCAGATAACTGTTCCGGATCCACGTGTCGTCTACGTGGCACACCTACTTGTGACCCAGCAAGCCTACGCGTAGAATAGGTGGTTAGGCGGGCCGCGTAAGGTTCGAGCCAAGATTTACGCGGGTCGCGTGAACCCTAAATTTCACCTATAAATAGCCTAGCTCAGGGGCTTTCATTCTGTGTCGACGAAAACTTTCAAAAACGAAATATTACTACTCTGAAGTCGAAATTATAATCTCAATTAGTGGGGTGCTGCTACAATACAGGGTATTAACTCAATCGCTGCTACGATTCAATGTCCGATCGATTGAAACTATCCAATGGATGTTTAAGTGCTGCCCAGATTAGGGTTATGCTTTGTCATTCGTCGTGAATTTGATGGATGTTTAAGTATCGCACTTTGTTATTCGTTGTAAGGGTTTAATCTCGTGAGTTATCGTAAATGCTGTATAAGTTACTAACCTAGTTCGTGTACATGTTATTTAATTTAGGTCAAAAGGCTAATCAGTAGGCTAAACTCTGCCCGTATAAATCTGCAATGTGAGTCATTCTCTTTTTCTCAACCGTTTTACAATACCTCAAATTATTTTCAAAAGTTAAAATTACAGGGAGTAAGTCGTGGATATCTTGAATCACTGGCTAGTGGGGTATTGTGCACATTACTAATTTCTACCGGTTAGGTTCATTGACCTAACAGGGATAATCATCACTACTTGGGTGACAGGACCCAATAGTGGTATGACCATCGTCACCAGGAGGTGACACGGCGCCAGATAAAAATAAGATAGAAGCCATTGTAATCGCTCTTATGCTGTAATTTATAACTATGTGTCATTTTATCAAATTTGAGTGACTAGCCAGCATTTCTCCGCTGATAAAATATTTTTAAAACATGTTTCAGGCGACCTGCTGTAAATCTAGGAAAACGTGCTACGGAGCACTAACAAGCTTGAAGAGGTGGCTCAGTTAAAAATGAATAAACATGTTTTAATAAATCAGGGAATTTCCTAGTTAAATTCCTCTATTGTAAATTACGGGGTTTATCCCGAATTATGGAATAAAAATTATTGGGCATTTTGAGTTTTAAAAAGATCCTGTTAAAAATCTTCCGCTGTCGTATCATCGATACCACGGGTTCCTGTCCCGCGGCTCCTGACCGGGTCAAATCGGGGCTGGGCCCGTGACATCGGCATAGACCTTAACGCTCTAGGTGAATCCAAACCTCGCCGGATAAACCGTCTCATTTCTTCGATTAAATCAATTGCAAAACTCAACGATGGATCCTACGACGTTGATTTTCGGCAAAAGTTCATATGACGCGTCATAGCTTCTTCTGTGTCGATTAGCCTTTCACTCCTTACCATTTCGTCCTTAACCGCCTCTTCACACAATCCGCACATCCTGTTACCGTTATACCTTGCTCGAATATCTTTTATGTACTCTGGCGTACACTCCTTCGTCAATTCGCAACAATCACACTTTGCTAACACTAATTCGGTTGAGTTAACTGTTTTATTTATCTGCGAATCGGTTGCTGGCATCATAATTGTATTGTTCATAACCGCTGTTGACATCTCTGCAACGAACAACAGATTCATCAGTAAGTTAATCAGATTCGAAACAAAATTATATTATTTGCTGACAATATGGATTTATTGTTTTCAACTGCCTAGTATCAGATATGATGCAAGTTTTTCATATCAAGAAAACTTTAGAACATATCTACCATAAATTTTATTCAAGATAAGTAATTACACACAAAAAGCAGAACCATTTGATGCAATCTACATACCTTCATGAATGCAATTCTTATATCAAATCGTATTTAATAGTGAGTAGTTCAAAGTAACATGAAAATCATATAATTAGTAGCATTTTTCTATATATAGTGGAGAACCCGCGCGTTGCGGCGGAGTCGATAATAAGGGGCGATAATATAATTCAAGCCTTAACACTCTGTTCCCGAGTCTCATTTAACAGAGGGGGGGGGGGGGAAGAAAAGAAATGAAAATATAAAAAAAAGAGTGAATTGCGAGGATTGTCCTTTATCTTTATACCCATTTGCAGGCGTTGTCCTTTATGTTTAAAATTGACGAGTTTTGTACTTTATGGTTTCAAATCATACACGTTTTGTTAACCCTAACCCAGTTAGATTTTTCTGACAAATCTGGTCATTGCAATGCACATGAGAGTAAAATTGTCTTTTCATCATCTTCTTCCCCAAATCAATCCCATTTCAAAACCCTAATTTCTCTTCAACAACCTGCAACAGTTCACACCCCATTTCAACTATTCCCCAAATCATTCCCATGTGTTGCCATGAAAGTCAGAGAAGGTCAAGCTAGTGAAGGAACCAACTTTCAAGCATCCGCCCTGAAATGCTTTTATTTCTTTCAAAGATAAAGCGTAACTCGTTTTTATGGGGCATACCATTCATTTTTTTACTGGAATCAAGAAACGAGATCCAAATCTGAGTTGACGGTGAGTTGAGTTAGTTAAGTCAATAACCGATTTAGCTTCGTCATCTTCACCGGGTGAGTAATCAAACATAACCTGAAATCGAAAGAAAGAAGAATCCGAGTAGGGGTACTATCATCCCCGCTCGTTTCTTTCATTTATTTATCAAAGAAAAATCAGCCATCTTCCCCTCAAAATTACAGAGCAAAGTACCATAAGATATTCATATTATTGCTAAAACATTAGAATGCAGATTATTAATTGAGCATCTTAATTTATGTATTGACAATGACAATGATTGTCTACACAATTTCAAATGATACAAAAAGCTTTAGATTGTGCACTAACTTCTGTTTTCTTTTCACTTTTCTAATTTCAAAGTAATATATAAAGAATAGTAACACAGTAATCTAATTATTATATAACAAATGAAGTGAGGGAATTCTTGATTGTGTGCGTGTTGCCTTTTTTAATTCATTTACCTCGTTGATTAAGTCTTCCAAAACTGCTCCTATTTCTAGTCTTCCTAATCAATTTAGGTTCTTACCTGTCAAAGAATCCTCTCACGCAAAACTGAATCATGTTCGGGATGCAATTAAGGCCAAACTTATGAACGAGACTATTTAGGGTTTTGAAATGGGATTGATTTGGGGAAGAAGAGGGATTTGAGGAATAGTTGAAATGGGGTGTGAATTGTTTCAGGTTGTTGAAGAGAAATTAGGGTTTTGAAATGGGATTGTTTTGGGGAAGAAGATGGTGAAAAGACAATTTTACCCTCATGTGCATTGCACATGACCAGATTTGACAGAAAAATCTAACTAGGTTAGGGCTAAAGGACAAAACGTGTATGATTTGAAAACATAAAGTACAAAACTCGTCAATTTTAAACATAAAGGACAACGCCTGCAAATGGGTATAAAGATAAAGGACAATCCTTGCAATTCACTAAAAAAAACCATGTTCCCAAGTTTTTTTAAGGATAGGAGGGGAGGGAAAAGAAAGGAAAAGAGAAGAACATTTGTCCATATATTCATCCTCTCAAATTGGAGAGATTAGGAGAGAAAATAATAATAATTACTAAATTGCCCTCATATCTAATTAAAATGTTTTATGTTTAAAGGGTATAATGGTAATATTGTTCCTTTCTTTTCTTTTCCTCCTAACTCGGGAACACATAAAATGCTTGATTTCTTCTCTTTTCCTTTACTTTTCATTAAACTCGGGAACACGAAAAAAATCATATCTTTTCCTTCCTTTTCTCCCTTAATTTATTTTCCTTCCCCTCCCCCTGTTAAATGAGACTCGTGTGGCCTTTCTACTTTCGTTTTTCATTCTTTCAAGCGACTCGTTTGCAGCCCGTTCCGCTTCTTTTCTTAAACTCGGGAACTGTATCAGCTCCTGACCAAACAATCATTTTAAATAAAAAAATGGCAATTTTTTTGTAGAAAAAACAAGAAAATTCTACAAAAAACGCACCATTGTCTCGCTCATGGCTTTCCGAACCAGCTCCTTTAAGATGATATCAATCTAAAATCTTGAAAAGTTAACTTCTTTTCCAAAACCAATAATTGAAAAACTTAAAAAAAAATCGGGTTGTGTTTATCTCAAACGGGTCACGCCAAAACTTCTTTTCGTAATTTTTTGTTTCAGTTTAACGGGTTGATAAAATAAAATTATGGTCGGTCTGCACAACCTAACCCGATGCGGACTGGCCCATTTCGAGTGATACAAAAATGGCCCGTTTCAATGTAAGACGGATACCAATAAAGCACAAATCACATATCTGAGAACCTGACCAGGGGATTCCTTATCGACAAGCATTAGTGTGGCCTTTCTACTTTCGTTTGCAGTCAATCGGGATAACGGTCAAAAAATCCTGAGCATGGGGACCCTTTAGGCACTCGAACACCGCCTTCTGACGGGAAGACAAATCAAAAACTTCTCCCAGGCTTTGAGCGATTTTGCTAAACAGAGCATTTGCCAAAGTTTTTTGTGGCTTCGAGGGGGCAGTGTCCTTATTAGAGAAACCGCGGATATCAAAGTCTTAGAGAGAGACATTTAAGCATTCGAGCGCCTGCTGATAGTTCGGATCGAGTCCGACGACCCCAATATTTCGAAGGATATGATCCTGTTGTTCCCACGGCTGAGCTCTAGACGCCACAAAGGTATAAACCCCAACATCTCGAGCTGAGAGGAGGCCCAAACCACAAAGACGCATTGGCAGAGATGCCATACACCGTTGGAGGTCACCAAAGAAGGGGCCGCTACACATGATCGTGTCTTCTATAGCCTCTCGAAGGCCGACATCGAACCAAGATGCCACATCCACCATCAAATGGGGTTAACAAGTCCGACATCGAACCAAGATGCCACATCCACCATACACCGTTAGGAACCACCCTTTATTGCGAGAACCGCAAGAACCAATGTAAACACAACCAAAAATATCTAAAAAATCTAAAAAACACACAATTTTTTTTAATATTTTTTATTAAAATCGCTACTTTCTGCTAAAAACTAACTCTAACGTAAGGCGTAAGGCGAATGTTTCTAATGGCTTCAAAATATTTGTATATTGCCATAGCTTCTCAAGTTCTATTAGATAGGTGAGGTTATACCATGTATGGTTAGTGTTAATACTTAGTGTTAATACTTAATTTTCCTTCTGGTTGATAATTACTTTTTGTTGCCTCCATTATTATAAAGATTGAATCCTTATAATCTATTGTGTGAATTTGGTTTCTAAAATCTCATCGCGACTTCAATAGTAAGCGCTCAATGTACACGGATGCTTCCTAGGGTTCTCTCCAATTTTACCTTTAGTCCTCATTTTTCTTAAATTACATGTTTATTCCATGTGTTTGCAATTTGCTAACAGTGTGCTCCCTTGAATGGATGGGTGTTAGGTTTTCTAGTATAGTTCATGTAAAATGACAAGATTGCCATTTTCTTAGAAAAATGTAGACCCATTTAATATTAAAATATATATATATTAGAACCAAAATGTTATTTAGGCATGTGGGACCCAACCATCTTTGTCAGATATCTGTTAGAAGATGGTATGCCCTCAATATGGGTTTTGTTTTAAACAGATTTCTTTAGATGACACACATGATTTGGTAAATGAGGATGACAAAAACCCATCGGTTGATGCATGAAAACTATTTCTGATAGATTCCCATGAAGAAATGCATTTTTTACTTTCAGTTAACTAATATCCCAACCATGAAACAAAGCAATGTTTAGGAAGATAAAACTGGTTTCACGGCCGGGCTAAACATCTCATCATAATCGACTCCCACCTGTTGAGACCTGCCATAACACACTAACCATGGGAGGATATTGGTCATTTCCAATGCAAATAACTAGAAAATTTTTATAGGCGTCCACTTGAGAGACTATATGCGCTACCCGTGAACAAACAACGATACCATATGTGTAATAAACGATAGTCATAGACCAAATCCGTAATATAATCATTCCATTAATTAATGGGACCATCCGCCTATTTAACTCAAGAATCATTTTTTTCTTCTAGGGTCCTATGTATAAAGAGGTTTCGTTATCAGTGGTAATGTGTGGACCGTTTCTACTTGATTCGTGATCATCATTTGCCTTTTACTGGTGATGATTGTTTTCTACTATATATATATAGTAGAAAATATCTCATGTTCTTGTTTGTTGATACGGTTATTTGAACCCTCTAGGCCAACAAAATGGTTCTAACGCCTCAACCTTGAACAGGTTGACGTGGAATATGACGGAATAGGTTGATGTATCACTTTACAAAATTATATCAAAAATATAATTCCAATAATGCCTAATAACATTACAACGTCTCACAACCTAATAACGGAATCTAATTCATTACATTTACTTGTATAAAGGTTTTTTCATACTCTCTAGCAAACTCCCATGCCCATCCCTGATTTGTCTTGATAACCTGACGTAAATAAGGGAAAACACAAAAAACGTATATTTCGCCAAGGGAGCGAATAGAGGGTAATAAAACGGCTTGTTTTGATCAATTAACAAGCTAAGTTTTTCAAAACACTTTTCATGAACAATACGCTTTAAAGTTTTCATAGATCATATCATATAATAATAAACGGAAACATGATAAGCATAATATGACCGAAGTCCATGTCGCGGCTTTCAGAGTTCTCAAAAGAATGGTTCCGGTTCCGAGCCGTGGTGGGTATTTAAATAGAACCACAAGAAAAGACTTCGAATAATAATATTTTGTTATTATGGTTTGGTATATTTAGAAGAAAAGTAGTTAGAATGATAATTTTACTAATTCAACGAAGTCACTTTTATACATAATGATTCTTTGGTAACTTTAGTTAATTAAAAATTTTAGAAAAAGAAGGATATAGTACTAATAAAAGAATAGTAGAAATTTCGGTTTGATTGGAGTACATGGGCTTAACTATTGGGCTATACAAAACTTGATTTGAACCTCTTTAAGAATATGATTGAAGGGTAATGCTCTATAAAAAAACCTTTGAATTTTAGAAAACTTTGCAAACCCAATGCATGGTCTAGATTTTGCCACGTGTCCATAGTAAATATCATATTCTTTTTGTCCTTGAGGGCATTATGGTATTTTCACATCTATCTTAGATATCTTCCCCTATTTGATTTGAAAATAATTAATACCCATCACATCCAAATCTACTTTCAAAACCCAAGATCCACCATTCAAAACCTTCATTTTTTCATTAACTTCATCTCTGTGTTTCAAGATCCACCCTTTCAAAACCTCCATTTTCCATTAACTTCATATCTGTTTCAAGTTCTACCCAAGATCCATTTCCATGAACTTCATTTCGGTTTCAAGATCCACCATTTCAAAACCTTCATTTAAAGATCCCCACTGACGGGAACGTCATTCACAACGAGTTCCCTACTGACGAGGACAAGAATGATCAAGGTTTTTCATCCTTTTTTTTATGGGTTCGAGTTTTTTTTTCTTTTTTACACCCCTAATTCAACTTTACATGTTAATTTCTTAAAAGAAATCGAAGAACCAAGATACTGTCGAAGAATCAAGATCCTGTCAATAATAAGTTGGTTTTGATTTTTAATTGTCATTTACTTTGATTTTCGTTCTTCACAATTGGTTTTATTTTTTCTAGAATTAAGAATGTTGCCAAAAGATTAATTATTTTTCAATACCATTGATTATTGTTTCAAAAAAAATTCCGGATGACATTTATAGGTAATAAATTTCAATACTATTGATTTTAGTTTGGTTTTCATTCTCTTGGTGTTTATAAATTTTGATTTTGATCCATGGATTAGTTATTTTTGTGTAAAAAAAATGTGTTTGTTGGTTTGGGGATTTTGATCTGAACAGTAACTGTTTTTTTGTTGGTTTGGTTGCCTTGTTTGGTGCTTTTTGATCTGAATAGTAACAGTTTTTTGTTGGTTAGGTTGCTTTGTTTTGGGCTTTTGATCTGAATAGTAACTGTTTTTGTGCGTTATAGTACAGAAACAGACCCATAACATGTGTTAATCCCCTGTTAGAATGATATATAACGTGTGTTGCTTTACAGAAACAGAACAATAAAGATATTCAATCGACAAGCTGGATGGATGTAGGCGACGCTAATGCGGGGACATGTGTTAAAAAAAAGATATTCAATAGGTCACATTTTTTGGGAAGGAACTCTTCGTTCATTTATAACATGTGTTAGTGGTTCATGCTGTAACAAAACTCCATGATGTAACCTGACATGTGTTCATGTATAACATGTGTTAAGCCCCTGATAGAATGATATATAACGTGTGTTAACCTTTGTTAATTTAAAAAGTATGTACAAAGGACAAAAAGAACATGGTTACTTCTTTGACCATGTGGATAAATGTAGACCATGTATTTTATTTCATTTGACTAGATTGACATTCGAAATCATTGTGAAATTCTATGAAGCCAAACATCAACCATTGATTATGTTTTATTAACTAGATCTATGGTTGTCATTTTTTATTTTTAGACGTCTAATAATCGGCACATCTGTTCTTAGAAACGAAAAGCCAAGTTTGTCTTACAGGACAACCAACGTAACACGTGTTATAGTCTGAACTCCTATTTCACAGCTAAGTCAAGTTTGTCTTACAGCACAACCAACGTAACACGTGTTATAGTCTGAACTCCTGTTTCACAGCTAAACCATAGTAACTGTTTTTGTGATGTTGTTTGAGAAAAAAGATTTTCTGGCTATGAATGTGTTAATATTTATGTCTGGTTAACGACTTAACGGTTATCTTATCTTTTTGTTTATTAGGACGGTGATGGATACAAGGGATATAAGATCCAATTCTCGGGACCGTTGGTTTCGTCAAACGTGGATCAGATACTCAAGGATCATAACCATGTTTATGTTGCAGCACAACACAACTAACACGTGTTATAGTTTGAACTTCTCGGACATGCATGTGTTACATGTGACATGAAACCCATGTACAGCGTAACACGTGTTACGTGTGACATGAAAACACATTTTTATAACTTCCCTGGCATACGCACACCCACATGTTTACAAACCGTTTCAAGACCGACCCAAACAATAAAGCAAGGGTAGCCGCTGAAAAGCTAAGGCAGCAAAGGTAGCCGCTGAAAAGCTAAGGCAGATTTTCAAAGGAAGCTCCGCCATTTTCTTAGTGCTATGTATTTTCGTTTACTAGTAATATGTAATGTGAGACTCTTATTTTGTTTTGTCTACTACATGATGTTAAAACGGTATGGACTTAACACATTCTGGAAGTCTTAACACACGTTATAAAAGAGGCTTAACACACGTTATATCAGGTATACTATGTTATTAAGTTACTATTGGAGTTTATGCATCCATTCTGGAAGTCTTAACACACGTTATAATAGAGGCTTAACACACGTTATACAATATTAACTTGTATGTTCCATATTAACTTGTACACATATTAACTTGCAAACCACTTTCATATACATGAATACAAGTCGGGTTATAATGGATGCTTACATGTTATCATATGTATACAAGTGGGGTTACAACAAGATTACGATATTAACTAAGCTCACCATTAAACTCATCGCCCCCGTCGACTGTTTTTACCCTTTTCACATGTTAAGCAATTACATGTTCCGAACAGACAAATTGTAACACATGTTAGATCAGTATATACACATCATGGTGTTTTGTAAACCCCTAGCTTATACATGAATCTATGTCAGGTTACAAAAAGATTATAACAGAGGCTTAACACATGTTATACATTCCAAAATGTGCAAAACAAACACATGTTATAAACGAACAAAGAGTTCTTTCCCACGTTATATATCATTCTAACAGGGGCTTAACACATGTTATAAATGAACACATGTCAGGTTACATCATGGTGTTCTGTTACAGCTTGAACCACCAACACATGTTATAAATGAACGAAGACTTCTTTCCCAAAGGATGTGACTTTCATATACATGAATACAAGTCGGGTTACGGTGTTACAATATTAACTTGTATGTTCCAAGATTATACAAGTTAATAGTGTTTTAGAAACCACTAGCTTATACATGACACAATGTTGGGTTAAACCAAGATTATAACAGAGGCTTAACACATGTTATCTGTAACAACCCTCATCAAAAGTCCTATTTATTAAATTAATTTGACCAATAGGAAACCCTAATTGAGAAACCCAAGTGATTCTGAACAAACCCTAAAATTTTCAGAACCATCGGAATCAGGATCAGGGCCCCTAAAACTCAGGGGGGGGGGGGGGTAAACCCTAGTGATGATTATCTATAGAAATTGCTGTCAAAATTGAAATTTACGATTTTAACAACTCAGATAGGCTAGTCCCAGACGTGGCAAGTCTATAGTAAAAACGTGTCCCTTGCGCACCGCAAGGATCTGAGTCTTACGGTGCGTAAGACATCTTGCGCACCGTAAGGGTCTAAGTGTTACGGTGCGCAAGGCTGACCAAAATTTGTGTATAAATAGCAGACATTGGCAATCGAAATTGGGAGTTCAAACGACGTAAAATCTCTTTACGTACACTGAAATACTTTCTGTTTACTACAATTAACACACACACGATCACGAAGTGCTGCCACAATTCAGGGTAATAACTCGATCGCTATTACGATTCATTTTCCGACCGATCAATATATCCAATGGATGTTTAAGTGCCGCCCACATTAGGGTTATACTTTGTCGTTCGTCGTTAATTCGATGGATGTTTAAGTATTGCACTTTGTCATTCGTTGTGAGAATTTGATCTCGTGAGTTATCGTAAATGCTGTATTGGTTACTAACCCAGTTTTGTGTGCATTATTATTTAAATTAGGTTAACAAGGCTAATATGTAGAGTAAACTCTATCCGTGTAAAATCTGCAAAGTGAGTCATTCTTTTTTTATCAAATTACTTTCCAAAAGCATGTTTATTTTCAAAGTTATAATTACGGGGATTAAGTCTTTGTAATCACCAAGTTACAGCCGGTATGTGGGGTTTTGTATACATTACTTGATAATCGTCACCATTGGGGCAGCCAATTGGGGGATATGACCATAGTCACAAATCCGGTCGAGTGACAAATACCGTGGGTAGTTGGTTTGATATCAGAAACATTATAATCGCTCTTAATACTGTAAATTATAACAAATGTGTCATTTTAGTAAATAGAATGATTCACTCAGTATTTCCCGCTGACAAAACCTTTTTCAAACATGTTTCAAGTGATCTGTTGTAATTCAGGAAAAGTGTTGGGGAAGCATTTCAAGCTTAAGATAGTGGCTCATTATAAAATAAAGAAATATGTTTTGTAACATAAAGATTTCTTCATGAAATAATATTATTGTAAATTACCGGGGTTTTATCCCGAGTTATGAAATAAATAATCGGGAAAAATTTTAGCTTTAAAAAGATCCTGATGTTAAACTCAATTAAATAAATACCACGGGTTTTCTGTCCCACGGCTCCTGAACCGGGTAAAACAGGGTCGGGGGCCGTGACAGAAAAAGGTGGTATCAGAGCCACTGAGTTAAGCTAATTAAGTATTTAGAAATACTTAATTTTTCCTGATTACTATTATGTGATTATGTGTTTTATTAACTGACTATTTGTTAGTTACAGTATGGGTAAGCAAAAGCTGTCAATCATCTATCTTAAATTAGATAG
Organism: Helianthus tuberosus; assembly: GCA_030545235.1. Classification (NCBI taxonomy): domain Eukaryota; kingdom Viridiplantae; phylum Streptophyta; class Magnoliopsida; order Asterales; family Asteraceae; genus Helianthus; species Helianthus tuberosus. The sequence continues at coordinate 31,839,760 of CM060439.1, read as the reverse complement.
ATCATCCAACGAGAAGGGTAGTACATCCCAAACCAAATCCTCAAAACTCTCTACAATTCCTGAAGAAGGGATATTTGTGCGAAAAGCACAATATGAAGAACCACTTTCTCCTAGAAAAAGGAGTATGATTATTAAGAAAAGTAAAGAGCAAATCCGAGAAAAGAAAATTAAACGGGAAACCCAGGAATTAATCAATAAATCACCTTGGGAAGACAAGCTAGATGAGAAATGGACAAATTTGTATATGCTAGCCACAGTAGCAGAAAATGCAAATCTTTAAATAGCTTAATTTAAGTTTTAGCACCTTATCCCCTACAATCCCAAAACCATATGCAGTAAATAAATAAATTTACAATAAACCTTAGGATGTTTTCCAGTTATCGTTGTAATAAATTAATACGCAGGGTGCAATAATATTTAAAAAATTATTTATGAAATTTATTGTAAGATTTTAACTTAGTATTTTATGCATTTTGCATATATGCCACATCAACATGAGTGAGATATCTGAAGCCTTTCAGAACCTCAATCTTTACCCGGTGAATATAGAAGTCTCCAAAGAATTTACTGGATACTTTCCCGATGTAGAACAACCGGTAGAATTCAAGGCTCCACCTTTGAACAAGCCAAAACGAAAGAAAAGAAAGAATTACGTGTGGGGAAGTCGTATACGTAGGAAAAAGCCAGCTACAAAACTTCCTAAAATAAACAATCCTTTAAAAGGAAAAGAAATAGGAACCAAGGAAAGTTCTAAACAGCAGGAGATGAAAACTGAAGTCGAGAAGGATTCTAGGCAAATGGAAATGCAATTTGAGGAATATTCTAAAGATATAGAAATGGAAGTTGGACAAGGTTCTAGACCAATGGAAATTGGAGAGAGCTCCAAACAAAACCAAGGAATAACTTTTCAGGAGGAAATAGATTTTCTATTGACAAGCTGTGAGACGATTCAGCCTGTTAATACTAATATTTTTACCTATCCTATTGAAAATCAACTCCCTATGAATTTTGAACCGGCAATCCCAGAACCAATAGTTCACTCCCAACCTTTAGAAATGGACGAATGGTGGACGAATGATTGGCAATTTCAAAATATTGTCAACGATCCTTATTCCTTTCTTCCACAATTCGATCCAGAACCCCTACCTAATCCACCAATGAGTAACGAAAATATGGCTGAACTTCGCCATTTTGGTGAAGAGTTGATGGATGCGGGAAATAGAATCAAGGAAATAGGGGGACAAATTGCCTGGAAGTATGATGAAAGGGAGCTTCGTTTTTAGGACAACAAGTGACGAAAGATAGTAGGATGGTAAAATTGTGGTTATGTAATAGTAAAAGTAATAGTAAAATCAGTCTGTAAAATAACTACGAATAAAACTCTGTAAAATATTGGTGTGTAATGATGCATACTATCAAATATATAAAATGTAATCGAGAAATCGATAGTTTTGCATATATGTGTGTCGTAAATTGTCTGATTGTTTTTATATATAATTGTTATTTATCAGATACTAATAAAAAATTATATATATATATTATCAGATGCCAAACATTGATAATGAACCAGTAAATGAGGTTAATCAGTCTGAGCAACATCCAGAGGATCAATATATGACTAGGCAAGATATCGAAAATATTGTTGCTCAAGGAATAGCCAATGCTATTCCAGCAATCGTTGCTGTTGTAAAGAATCCAATCGAACCGCAACAAATCATTCCTAGTAAACATATTTCTGAAGATAACTTCAGTAATAGTGTAAACAGAGGCAATGATCATGTTAATCATGATAATGAACCACTGCACGTGCCTAAGAAACTGAAAGCTGCAACACCTGGTTGCACCTTCAAAGAATTCCTTGCTTGTAAACCCACTGAATTTGCAGGCAATGAAGGAGCGACTGCATCACTGCGTTGGTTAGAGAAAACTGAAGCAGTAATGGCAATAAGTAAATGTGCTCAAGATGATCAGGGCATGTACGCGTCAAATCTTTTTAAAGAAGGAGCGCTAGAATGGTGGAACACAGTGTTACAATCTAAAGGAAGAGCAGTGGCATATGCCATGAACTGGGAAGAATTTAAGAGTCTTGTAGAAAGAAAATTATGTCCCGAATATGAAAAGGAACAAATGACCAATAAGTTCCTTACCCATCGGATGGTGGGCGTAGATTGTCGCGGTTATACTTCGACATTCTTCGAATATGCTAGAGTGGTACCAACACTGGCTTCGCCAGAACCGTTACTCATTTCTCGTTACATTTGGGGATTATTTAGCGAAATTCGCAATATCGTTAAAGTTGCGAGACCTCGCACTATTGATGATGCAGCGGAATTAGCTAACACCCTAACTGATGAACTGGTACGTACGCAAGATGAAAACCGGAAGAAGGAATTGGCTCAGAAAATTACCCAAGGATTTCGCACGGGTAATAACAACAGCTTCAAGAGAAGAGGAACAGGGCAATCTCAAGCTCCGTCATTTTGCAGGAAATGCAAAAAGAAACATTATGGAAGATGCGATATCACTTGCAATTTTTGCAAAACTGTAGGACATCGTGAAGAAAACTGCAAAAAGAAAACCGTAATCTGTTTTAACTGTGGAGAAGCGGGGCATTATAAAACAGAATGTCCTAAATTGATCAAACCAGTAGACGACAAACCCAAGGCGACCGAAGGAACTACTAAGAAGAATGTCAGAGCATTCCAGCTAACCACTCAAGAAGCAGAACTCATCCCAGATGTAATAGCTGGTACGTTCCTAGTTCACAACGTGTACGCAAAAGTATTATTCGACTCTGGTGCAAACCAAAGTTTTATAAATACTTTATTTTGCCAAGCTCTTAAGTTACCTTTAACCAACATTAGACAGATTTTTACAGTCGAAACCGCAGAGGGGAATTCAGTTAAAATATATCAAGTTTTGCAAAAAGTAGAAATAGAACTTTCAGGTCATAAATTTTCTGCAAACCTGTTACCTATGAAATTAGCTGAATTTGATGTTGTGTTAGGAATTGATTGGTTAATAGCCAACCATGCTCGAATTCTTTGTGATAAGAATTCCATAGAAATTCAAACACCAACCAGAGAAGTAATCATGATTACAGGAGATAAACCTCGTAAGCCCATGAAGTTCATATCAGTAATGAAAGTTGCTAGTTATGAACGAAAACAAGGAATAGTATATATGATTTCGGTAATCATTAATACTAAGAACAAAGAACTTAAGGAGATCCTTGTAGTTTCAGAATACCCAGATATATTTCCAGAAGAGTTACCGGGATTACCACCAGATAGGGAAGTAGAATTTAGGATTCATCTAATTCCTGGAACTACACCGATAGCCAAGGCACCTTATCGGTTAGCTCCTACTGAAATGTTAGAACTAAAGAAGCAATTAGATGAATTACTAAGTAAAGGATTCATACAACCTAGCTCATCCCCTTGGGGAGCTCCAGTGTTGTTTGTAAAAAAGAAGGATGGTTCAATGAGAATGTGTATTGATTATAGAGAATTGAATAAAATTACAATTAAGAATCGATACCCATTACCTAGGATTGATGATCTTTTTTATCAACTTCAGGGGGCAAGATATTTTTCTAAGATCGACTTACGCTCGGGATATCATCAATTGAAGGTACAAGAAGAAGACATACCTAAGACTGCTTTCAGAACTAGGTATGGTCATTACGAGTTTACAGTCATGCCCTTCGGGTTAACGAATGCACCTGCAACATTCATGGACATGATGAACAGGGTTTGTAAACCGTATTTGGATAAATTTGTAATTGTTTTCATAGACGATATACTTATTTATTCCAAAAGTCAGACAGAACATTGTCAGCACTTGCATGCACTCTTAACCTTGTTAAGAAAAGAAAAGCTTTATGCCAAATTCTCAAAATGTGAATTTTGGTTGCAAGAAGTGCAATTCTTAGGACACATGGTGAATCACGAAGGTATTCACGTAGATCCTGCTAAGATAGAGGCAATTACCAATTGGAAGGTTCCACAAACTACAATGGAAATTAGAAGTTTTATAGGTTTAGCTGGATATTATAGACGGTTTATTAAGGATTTTTCCAAGATAGTTGTACCATTAACTAAGCTAACCTGTAAGGCAGTTAAGTTTGAATGAGGAAATAAACAAGAAAAGAAGCCTTTAGGATTTTGAAACAGAAATTAACCAAGGCACCAATCTTAGCCTTACCAGAAGGAACTGAAGATTTTGAAGTATATTGTGATGCTTCAAAATTAGGATTTGGATGTGTGCTTATGAAACGCAAGAAGATAATTGCGTATGCATCAAGGCAATTGAAAAAGCACGAAGAAAATTATACGACTCATGACTTAGAATTAGGAGCCGTAATTTTTGCCCTTAAGATTTGGAGACATTATCTTTACGGAAGTAAATTTACTGTCTATACTGACCACAAAAGTTTAAAATATATATTTGGACAAAAAGAGTTAAACATGAGGCAAAGGAGGTGGATGGAAATTTTAAGTGATTACGACTGTGATATTCAGTATCACGAAGGAAAGGCAAATGTAGTTGCAGATGCCTTAAGTCATAAGTATCATGAGAACCAAAGACGAGTTCGTGCTCTCAGATTAAATTTACAAGTAGATTTAATGGAGCAATTGAAGAATGTTCAAGAAACAGCAATAGAGGATGTTGCTGAAGGAATGAAAGGACGAATAAAAGAATTAGAACAATGAGCAGATAGAATTTGGAGATTCCATAAGAAAAGGATTTGGGTACCAAAGCAGGGAGAATTAAGAAATAAGATCTTAGAAGAAGCACATAAATCTAGGTATACTATGCACCCAGGAAACAATAAGATGTATCAAGATTTAAGAAAGAACTTCTGGTGGATAGGCATGAAAAAGGATATAGCGCGATATGTTTATAAATGTCTTACTTGTTCACAAGTTAAGGCAGAACATCAGAAACCTTCAGGTCTACTACAACAATTAGAGATGCCTGTATGGAAATGGGAACTTATAACAATGGATTTTGTTACTAAGTTACCCAAAACTAGAAAAGGTAATAATGCGATTTGGGTAATTGTGGATCGATTAACCAAATTTGCTCACTTTCTGCCTATGAAAGAAACCTTTAGCATGGAAAGGTTGGCAAAGTTGTATGTAGATAAAGTCGTATCTTTACATGGAGTTCCACTCTCCATTGTATCAGATAGGGATAGTCGTTTCACTTCTCATTTCAGGAAAAGTTTCCAACAAGCAATGGGAACTCGACTAAACCTAAGTACGGCATATCATCCACAAACAGACGGGCAAAGTGAAAGGACAATCCAAACTCTAGAAGACATGCTCCGAGCATGTGTAATAGATTTTGGTGGAAATTGGGATGATCATTTACCTTTAATTGAATTCTCTTATAACAATAGTTATCATTCAAGTATCGAAACTGCTCCATTTGAGGCACTGTATGGAAGAAAGTGCAGAACTCCGGTTTGTTGGGCAGAAATAGGAGAAAGTCAATTATAAGGTCCTGAGATTGTGCAAGAGACGACTGACAAGATTACTCAAATCAAGGAAAGACTGAAAACGGCTCGAGATCGCCAAAAGAGTTATGCAGACAATAGATGTAAGCCGTTAGAATTCCAAGTTGGAGACAGAGTACTGTTGAAAGTTTCTCCTTGGAAAGGAGTTGTTAGATTCGGTAAGAAAGGAAAGCTAAGTCCCAGATACGTAGGACCATTCCTTGTGATCCAACGTATAGGACCAGTTGCTTATCGTTTACAACTACCAGAGGAGTTAGCTGGAGTACATGATGTATTTCATGTATCCAATCTTAAGAAATGTCTATCAGACGAATCTTTGGTAGTACCTCTTCAAGAAATAGAAGTAAACGAAAAGTTAAAATTTGTTGAGAAACCTCTTCAGATAGAAGACAGAAAAGTGAAGTTTCTCAAACACAAATGACTAGTGCTAGTTAAAGTAAAGTGGGATTCAAAGAGAGGAGCTGAATACACTTGGGAGCTGGAATCAGAAATGAAGCGAAAATATCCACACTTATTCCAATAAATCTCGAGGACGAGATTTTATTAAGGTGGGGAGAATGTAACAACCCTCATCAAAAGTCCTATTTATTAAATTAATTTGACCAATAGGAAACCCTAATTGAGAAACCCAAGTGATTCTGAACAAACCCTAAAATTTTCAGAACCATCGGAATCAGGATCAAGGCCCCTAAAACTCAGGGGGGGGGGGGGGGTAAACCCTAGTGATGATTATCTATAGAAATTGCTGTCAAAATTGAAATTTACGATTTTAACAACTCAGATAGGCTAGTCCCAGACGTGGCAAGTCTATAGTAAAAACGTGTCCCTTGCGCACCGCAAGGATCTGAGTCTTACGGTGCGTAAGACATCTTGCGCACCGTAAGGGTCTAAGTGTTACGGTGCGCAAGGCTGACCAAAATTTGTGTATAAATAGCAGACATTGGCAATTGAAATTGGGAGTTCAAACGACGTAAAATCTCTTTACGTACACTGAAATACTTTCTGTTTACTACAGTTAACACACACACGATCACGAAGTGCTGCCACAATTCAGGGTAATAACTCGATCGCTATTACGATTCATTTTCCGACCGATCAATATATCCAATGGATGTTTAAGTGCCGCCCACATTAGGGTTATACTTTATCGTTCGTCGTTAATTCGATGGATGTTTAAGTATTGCACTTTGTCATTCGTTGTGAGAATTTGATCTCGTGAGTTATCGTAAATGCTGTATTGGTTACTAACCCAGTTTTGTGTGCATTATTATTTAAATTAGGTTAACAAGGCTAATCTGTAGAGTAAACTCTATCCGTGTAAAATCTGCAAAGTGAGTCATTCTCTTTTTATCAAATTACTTTCCAAAAGCATGTTTATTTTCAAAGTTATAATTACGGGGATTAAGTCTTTGTAATCACCAAGTTACAGCCGGTATGTGGGGTTTTGTATACATTACTTGATAATCGTCACCATTGGGGCAGCCAATTGGGGGATATGACCATAGTCACAGATCCGGTCGAGTGACAAATACTGTGGGTAGTTGGTTTGATATCAGAAACATTATAATCGCTCTTAATACTGTAAATTATAACAAATGTGTCATTTTAGTAAATAGAATGATTCACTCAGTATTTCCCGCTGACAAAACCTTTTTCAAACATGTTTCAGGTGATCTGTTGTAATTCAGGAAAAGTGCTGGGGAAGCATTTCAAGCTTAAGATTGTGGCTCATTATAAAATAAAGAAATATGTTTTGTAACATAAAGATTTCTTCATGAAATAATAATATTGTAAATTACCGGGGTTTTATCCCGAGTTGTGAAATAAATAATCGGGAAAAAATTTAGCTTTAAAAAGATCCTGATGATAAACTTCCGCTATTAAACTCAATTAAATAAATACCACGGGTTTTCTGTCCCACGGCTCCTGAACCGGGTAAAACAGGGTCGGGGGCCATGACATTATCCCAGGTATACGGTGTTACAATATTAACTTGTATGTTCCATATTAACTTGTACACGTGTTACGATCAGTATATGCACATCATGGTGTTTTTGCAAACCACTTTTGATATACATGAATACAAGTCGGGTTATAATGGATGCTTACATGTTATCATATGTATACAAGTGGGGTTACAACAAGATTACGATATTAACTAAGCTCACCATTAAACTCATCCCCCCCGTCGACTGTTTTCACCCTTGTTACATGTTAATCAATTACATGTTCCGAACAGACAAATTGTAACACATGTTAGATCAGTATATACACATCATGGTGTTTTGTAAACCACTAGCTTATACATAAATACATGTCAGGTTACAAAAAGATTATAACAGAGGCTTAACACATGTTATACATTCCAAAATGTGCTAAACATGTTATAAATGAACGAAAACTTGTTACAGCATGAAAACTTCTTTATGGATCTGTTACAGCATGAACCACTAACACATGTTATAAACGAACGAAAACTTCTTTCCCAAAAGATTTAACTTATTCAATATCCCCGCATCCATCCAGCTTGTCAATTGAATATCTTTATGGATCTGTTTATGTAAATCAACACACGTTATATATTATTCTAACAGGTGCTTAACACATGTTATGGGTCTGTTTCTGTAAATCAAACAACCCAACAAAAAAAACACTTTATGCCTCACTCATCGTGCATCTACCGCCTCCCCTGCCCCAACCATAACGGTCAACAACACCACCGCCACAGCGCTGCTGCTGCCGTGGGTGGCTGGAAACCCACCAGTTTTCTCTCTCTCTTTCGATTTCTCTAGACCACTCTTTCTCTTTCGATTTCTCTGGTACTCTCTCTCACGGCTCTCACTCTCTCTTTAGGCTTGCAGGTTGTAAGTGTTGTGTAGAGGGAATGGAAAGTCATGGGAAAGGGGGAATTGAGAGAGCTGAGATTGTGATTTTGAATTGGATATGAAGAGAGAGAAAGAGAGGTGCATTAAAGATGATAGGACTAGACAGTGGAAAGAGAAGGAATATAGTACCCAAAATGCCCTTCTAGTTGACTAATGTGTATTATTACATTTCTTTTAAATCTAATTGTTACCAAAATTATAAGAGCCATTGATCAAGTGTGATGAAACATAATCAATGGATGGTATTGGGTTTGCAAAGTTTTTTAAAAAAGATGGGATTTCTTGTATAGCCAAGCCCTATGATTGAAATCTACATGCATATGTGTGTTTATTCATGTATGTAGTGGAGGAGATAAATTGAAGGGAGGGTGGGCACACGTCCCAAAGCGGAAGCATAATACCCATGTTCCATAAGGTGAAGTGCATCCCACTGTTTTTGGAGTGCCACAGGCCCACAAGGTGAAGAGTAAACCCAAGATTATTAACTAAAGATTTATGGGCTCGATGAATAGCTGAAGAAATTGAAGCAAAAAATTGAAAAAATCGATGCAACTAGAATTACTTTGATGTATGTTTGGCCCATGCAGGAATGGAAATGGGTCTTGGCCCTCTTCGGCGATTGTAGGAGATGATTAGGCTTCAAAACATTATGTAGTCAAGGTCAGACGTTTCTTGTCAAATGGTTAAACCTGATTTTTTTTTTAAACTAGAATGGGTTCCCGCATTACGGGGTCGATTTTTGTAACGTGATTTGAGTGTATTGTTTTTTTTATAAATGCTTATCGATCAAATGTATAAGCATAAAAACATATTATACTTGACATGACTTGGTGTCGAAAAATTACGTCAAAACATAAACCAACTTAAATTTATATCAACATGTACATAAAAATAAGCACGTAAAACTCGAGGGGTCAAAATGTCATTACTTCCAAAATAATGTAAACCAACTTAAATTTATACTAACACGTACATAAGCATCAAAACGTAGACCAACTGAAAATGTCATAAAAATAAGCACCAAAATGTATTATATTTGACATGATTCATAAAACGTAAAGTAACTCGAATTTATATCATATGATGAAAACGTATTATATTTGACATGACTTATTTTGGAAAAAAATTACATTGAAACGTAAACCAACATGAATTTATACCAACACATACATAATAATAAACATGTAGAACTCAAGAGGGAAATGAAATTTTACAAAGTCTAGACGAAGTTGAGGAGATGTAATTATTAATGTTAAAAATTGAAATAGGTGAAATCAAAATTATCGTAGTTAATATTCAAAGCAATTTCCTATATTTACATTTTCCTATGAGAGGAAATAGTTCTCGTTTCTCATTGGCTAAGATGGGCGGCCACCCAATGGCATGCAGTGGCATTACTAATGTAGGGTAATAGTGTCAGGCTGCTGCCTAGCACTCCCTCATTAGTCTGGGTATTTATGAGTTTAACCCCAGTTTAAAATTACAAATTTGCTCCATGTTCAAAGTTACGATTTTGCTCCTGGTTAAACATTACAGTATCGTCATCGCTTTAGCTTTTGGCAAATTATGATTTTACCATAGCCCAAATTTACAATTTTGCTCCCAATTAAAATTTACAGTATTGTCATCATTTTAATTTTTTTAAAAAGGTGTGTGGGGGTATAGTGTCAGGCTGCTGCATGGCAATCCCCCATTGCCCCGGTTATGTTAAGATTTTACCCCAGTTCAATATTACAAATTTGCTCCTTTTCAAAATTACGATTTTACCCCTGGTTAAAAATTATAACCTTGCCATTTCTTTAGCTTTTGGCAAATTACGATTTTACCTCAGTCAAAAAATACAATTTTGCCCTCAGTTCAAAATTACAGACTTACAGTATTGCCATCATTTTAGTTTGTTAGCAAAACTATAGAATTGTTTTGTTTTAATTGGTTGACTCGATTTTTTTATTCGTGTCAAAAAGTTGCCTAACACTCGCTCATTAGTCCTAACAAATTACAGTTTTACCCCAAGCTCAAAATTAGTGTTTTGCCATCGTTTTAGTTTTTTATTTTCAAAACAATGGTAATATAATTTTTTTAATTGGTTGAGAAATATTATGCCTATCGCCCCGCAACGCGGGCGGGGCATCAACTAGTTACATTACATTACATTACATTACATATATAATAATAAGTCAACAAAGGCAAAAAAATATTCTCATTTTACTTATAAGAAAAAAATACTATAATTTCATATACTATAAGACAAAATTGTACAAATTTATATTCTACTATAGCTAAGCATTTGATCTTTTATATATATACTAGCGGTAAGACCCGTATGCATACACGGGTAGTTTCTTAAAAAAACCATGCATAACACATAGTAATAGAAAGTATAGATAGGTGTATAGATGCTGTACCAAAACGTGTTATCTATTATAGCTAAAAGACAACTATAAACATAGATCATCGGTTAATATATCAGTTATATATGATTATTTCCATTCTCTTATTCAAAAAAGAGAGCATCCACCCATTGACAATGTAAACTGTTATAAACATAAGTACATATAAAAGATGTCTAACAAACTTAATAAAATTCGAATACAACTTAAGTTTTAACAAACATTAACTAAGAACATACGATCACCTGCCTCAACAACTTTCATCAAACCTCAATCAAGAATTTGTTACGCCACAACATGTCCTTTGCTACATGTTGTGATCTGATTAAATATGCTACTGGAGACAATGGCACAGCTGCTGATCCAACAATCTCTCTATACAACGGATGATACCAAACCCCTTCTTTATTACTGATTTTTATTTCTTATCAACATCTCCCTGATTTGTCCTTTGAATTGTAGTTCAAAGTCCAGGGAGAACATGTCTTCTTCATCATCCCTTTCAAGTTGAAGGTCCAACAAATCTTCGAGATCGTATGCATTCAGATTATATGCACTATCCATTTGAATCTCTTGAACACTACCATCTGATTTGATCAAATTCAATACTTGGGTTTTTGAGCATGACTTCCAGTTTACTATTTTTGGATCAGTTGGTTTTCTTGGGAAAAGGATTATTGAAGATGAGTTTGGTTATTGTGGTCTGCTAACTAAATTTGCAATGGATTCAGATAAAGCAGATGATGAGAGAAGGTTTTTTGGAGTATGGATCTTTAGAGACATAGCAGCAGTTGTAGGATAGACTGAGTTTTGAAGAACATTTGGATCTTCAGCTCTAAGTTCTTCCAGCTTTTTGTAGGTCTCAACTATCTTCAGTTTAGACCATTTGGCAATGGATCTAGCTGGACCATAACCAGCAGCCACAAGCTCTGCTCTCATTCTTTTAAACTTCAATGCCTCATTTGAATCCACTGTTTTGACTTTCTTCCAATTAGGTGGAGTTGGCTTTACCAGAGGATCATTGCGCATTTTTGTGATTCTGTCGATCTCTTCTCTAAGAGCATCTGTTGACCAGTTTTTTAATTGATCTTTGGTTACATGATATGGTTTGTACTTCATAATGTGTCTAACATAATCATCCCTCAGTTGCTTCTGAAGTTCAGGAATTACTGGCCTCCCAGACATGGATTTACTCAGGTCCCTAGCATAGTCTTCAAGTTTTACGACTTTGCTAAGCTGAAATGATAAGAAGCTCTGGTATTCCCTGTCATCCATCCCTATGCTATTCTCTCTTGCTATAACCTCAGCCGGTGATTCTTTTAATTTTAGATACTCATCTAAGTTTTGAGGCTTCTTATAGCCAAAAAGAGATGGGAAAGATCTTTTAGATGGATCCTCTATTGTGAAAAATGATTCAATTTCACCTTTAACAATGACTAACTCTAGAGGATACTGAGCTTCTAGAGGAATGACTGACGATAGTGTAGCAATTGGAAGAGATGAAATAGGTTCTCTGGGTGGAAATGATGAGCATGGACTGTTTTGAATGGAGGCAGATGATACAGGGATTGCTGATTTAATCTCCTCATCATCTTCTAACACAATATGAGTTTTTCTCTTACGTGTGGACATAATTTCTGGTGAAGGAGAACGTTTTGGTAGTGGAGATGAATGTATGGGAAATATTTGTGACGTTGGAGGTGGTTGGATTGTGGTTGGTGTAGTGAAAATGATCATGACAGATGTTTGACAAACTTCTGCTTGTTGGTGCACTACATCTGTCGACTTCATCTTGTATCGAGTCTTAGTTTTAGATTGTTAAATCAGGGCACGTTTTACGAGAAAATAGGATAGCATATAGGTCTAAACTGATAGATCCGCTTATATGGACATAGGAGGTCCGCTTATTTGTCAGGTTCGCTTATGTGTCACTAGGAGGTCCGCTTATGTGTCAGGTCCGCTTATGTGTACATGTCCGTATGTGGGAACCTACCTGGTCCGCTTATGTGTACATGTCCGTATGTGGGAACCTACCTGGTCCGCTTATGTGTACATGTCCATATGTGGGAACCTACCAACACTAAAATTTCATGCCGAAGTGCTGCCGGTGTGAAGAACGAGCTGTAAACATTGTCAAATCAATAAAATCAGTAATTTAAGTGAATTGCAAGCTGTCTCTACCTTCGTTTCTTGTTATTCCGCACCTGAAACGTAGTTGAACGCCTCTGAACGACTCATTCGGGTCGAAACACGATCCTACAATTGGTATCAGAGCTTCAGGAGGAGGAGTTCTGCAGAGAATAGCAGGAATTCATCATCATTTCTTACTTCTACACCTTCTATTTTCAGTTCAGAAAGTTGTACCGGTCAGAATTGGGTCAAAATTGCACAGATTGCGTGGTATTGGACATTGATAAACCCTTGAAAGTTTCAGACTGAAATTCGGAATAAAAATGGGTGAAATCATCTTCGGACTTGGTTCCGCTTATTCGGACATTTGAGTAGATCCGCTTATTTGACAGCTTCAAGTCCGCTTATTCGGACATATTTTGATCAAGTCCGCTCCAAACTGCATCAGGTCCGCTCCAAAGACACTTTATCAATAGTTCCGCTCATCTGGTCAACCTGGTCCGCTTTTAGTGACAAAGTTCAGTAGGTTCGCTTATTTGAACATTAGCAGATTCGCTTATTCGAACATCAGCAGATTCGCTTATTCGAACATCAACAGTTTCGCTTATACAAACATCAACGGTGTCGCTTTTAACAACATCTTATTTCGTTCCAAAGGTTTAATGGGAATTGAGATAAAGTGTTAGTTCATGTGCATGTGAAAAAAGTTAAAGATGTTGGCTTAGTGGGATTGAAATTAGAAGTTGCATGTGAACACTTATCAAGCGGTCCAATCATATTACATTGGGTATTCAAGTGGTCAGCTTATTAAATCATCAACCTACTATAGTATCTTGGTCAAATGAAATTGTGATATGCTTTAATATTGTCGAGTAAAAGTCAGTAAATATATTCGGCCCAATCAAGTTTTTGAAGTCATAAGAGTTTGTCTGCCATATACAAACGGCCCAATCAGAAATTGTTGTCAGCCCATGTGTTAATTAAAGTCCACAAGAGGCAATTTGAATAGGTAAATCAGTTGGTGTGAAAGCTTGTTTGAGAAATTCTTCGATTTTAAATCATGGATAACGATTTCTACAACGCCTTTGCGACTTCGTCTACTCCGGCTTCCATTGCTCAGAACATGAATTTGGAAAACGAAACGGGAACCACCCAAAAGCCCCCGAAATTGATGAGTATTGAAGAATACTACGGGTGGAAAGACAGATTCGAGAATTGGGTTCAGGCAAACCATCTTAGATCATGGGAATGTATACTGAAGAAATATGTTTTGCCACAGACTGATTTGAAAGTTGACAAAAAGATATCTGAATTCAGTAATGAAGAACGTGATATGTATAGAGCTGAAAAGATGATGATTAGTCTGCTTCAGCAAGCTATCAAGGAAGACATTTTCATTCTGCTACAGCATGACAAAACTGCGAAGTCAATCTGGGATGCACTTAAAGTCAAATTTGAGGGTAGCGAGAATATGATTAAAAGCAAGAAGGCACTGTTAAAGAAAGAGTTTGATCTGTTCAGCAGTCTACCGGGTGAAGACACAAAGAAGCTGATTGAAAGATATTGTCATCTTGTGCGATCTATGTCAATGCTTAGTATAAAAAAGGAGTCTGAAGAGTGGGTAGACAAATTAGCTGATGCGTTACCGCAAAAAGAGTAGGGAACTTATTTGATGATCCTGAAAAACACAGGGGTTTATGATGGGTTATCAATTGGTGAGTTTATCGAAAAGATTGAGGGTCAAGATTTGGAACAGCAGAAGATCGCGAGGATGAATAGTCCAAGTGGTCAACAGGATGTAAAAATGTATTACAAAGGAAGTGTTCCGGTTCCAGAAGCTGATAGAAGTCCGAAAATCCAGACTGCGTTTAGTGCTGGGGATTCTACAGAAAAGATTGATCAAAGTTTAAACAAAAGCAGCAGTGGTTTCTCATTATATCCAAGTGTCAATCCAAAGAGTTCATTAGAAAACTTTCAGTCTCAAAGCACCAAGACAGGAAATGGTTATGTGATTCAGTGCAACATCGCTCTAAATCTTCCAGAAGGTCAAAGTTTTTCAGAACACACTGCTAAAGACCACATGGCTCTACTTGGTTCTGTGTTGTTATCGTATGAAGGTTTAGTTGCAGGTCGGATCGGAAATCCTATGCTCACAAAGGAGGATTACGATCAGATAGACGCTGAAGAGATGGAACTGATGGATATCAAATGGTGTCTTGCGAGTGTTCTTAGACGTGCTGAAAAGTTCAAAATGATTACCGGGAGAAATGACTTTCTTGATGCTCATGTATCTACTTTAGGTTTTGATAAATCTAAAGTTACTTGTTTTCGTTGCAGGGAGAAAGGCCATTTCAAGCGGGAGTGCAAGAACATAGAAGCTAGTGGTGCTCAGAATCCGTTTGGAAAAGATGATTACTACCGGAAAGCCATTTATCAGCAAGTTGGTCAATCACAAGACTCACAGACGGCTCATGGCAGAAAGATTGAGGATTCCAAGAGAGGATGTTTGGTAGATTTCAACTGGAGCAACTACATATCTCCTGATTGCAAAGCATGTATAGTTGATCAAGATGATGAACAACTACCTGAAGGTTTTAGCTGGAATATGTTTGTTGATGAAAAGGGTGATTTCAAAGCTTTCATCGCTAAGATTGTCAAAGAACCAGACATGTTTGCCACGTGGATGAAATCTATTGGTGAGACAGTGAAAAGTGTGAAGGAACAGTCTGTTACATCTAAAGAAAGCTCAGAAAGTGCTGATGAAGATTTACTAAGTTCAGATGAGAGTGTTAAAAATGATGTTACTTCAGAAAAAGAAGTTGTATTTGATCACACACCGTCTGATTCTGTTGTATCAGATACTGATTCTGAAAAATCTGTACAGTTTGATCAGTCACCAGTTGATAGTAGCAGTGATGATGAGGAAGAGAAACATATTAATGTTGCTAAATCTCATCTTTCTCCTGAAAGTTTTCATTTCTATTTTGCAGATCGCATGGAGAAACTGAAGGAGAAACGAGCTGCAAAAGAGCAAAAGGATATGAAGACTGAAAGTGATGCTAAAAAGGATGAAATTGTTCAAACTAAAGAAGTTAAAGTTGCTGCTGAAAAGACTGAGCAAGTGAATGAAGACAAAAAGGTGATTGAAGAAGAAAAGGTGGTTGAAGTGGTGAAAACAATTGAAGTTGTAAAGCCTTGCGAGAAGTGTTTGGAAGCGTGCAAGGGTTGTGCAGCAAAAGATGATATAATTGCTGAGTATGAGAAGAAGAAGGAGCAGTTACTGTTCAACCTCAATTATGTGAAAGAATCTTATGATGTCTTGAACAAAATAGTAACTGGTCTCCAAAAGATAAACTCAGAACGAGAATAAGCACTTACAATGATGAATGCTGTGATGATGACAAAGCAAAAAGCCATCAACTTTTACATCGAAGAGAGTGCTAAATGGAAGCAAGATTTGGAGACAGAAAAGATTGAGAATGAGAGAATTAGACGTTTATTGCAAAGTTATTCTAGTTCTAATTATCTCATTGATCGTATTTACCCAACTGTTGCAGGTATGGAAGCTTTACAAGATGAGAAGCCGAAGAAAAAGAAAGATAGTGGTAAGAAACCGACTGTTAGCTATAACAAGTGTCCGCCTCCAATTTGGGAAGGGTATTCTCCTAGAAAACCAAACGAGGAGCAACTTGAAAAAGCAGTCAATATAAAGCTAAAAACAGACACAACTGACGTTTTACCAGATAACATTGATGTCACGTTTACCTCGTCCGATACTGATCATGAGTCTGAGTTAATAAAAAAGGTGGTCGATCAGGTGTTGGATACTGAGAAGGAATCCGAGTCAAAGTCTGAGTCTGGAGGGTCAAATTCGTCAGTCAACAGTTCCAAGTCGTCGGTTAAATGGTCTTATAGTAAAGAATTTTTGTTATCGAATGCAAATTTGGATGATGAAGCATTTGAAGTTGCATACACTTTAAATGATTCGGACAAATTATACTCTGACAAAGAGTTTCCAATAAGAAGTGTTCGTTTTGACATGATTAAAAAGGTTTTCAAAATGACAGAAATTAATATTTCTGAAATAAAAGATTTAAATCTTACTGAAAAACCTAAAAAGTATACTTCAAGAGTTCAACAACGGATAAACAAGAAAAAGGGTTACAATTCTGGTTCTGGTTTTCAAAAGAAATCTAACCAAAATCGTAGCTACAAAAAGAAAGGTCTTGGATTTATTCCACCAGAAAATCATAAAAATTTGAAAAATTCTAAAACAAAAACCGAATTTGTGTCAGGTGGAAGTGCAGAAGAGGAACAGAAGAAACCATTCTGGAGACAGTCAAACCAGGAGTTTCTTGCTGAAAAGAAGAAGAATGGAACTGAAATGTCTCATCCAAAGGAAACTCGAATCTGTTACAAATGCAATGAAGCTGGTCACATTGCATGGAACTGCTAGAAAAATGCCAAAACAAAACAGGGAGTTTCTAACAAGTTGAAAGGAAAAGTTGTTGATGTTGAACCACCAACCGAAAAATTTAAAATTTTTGAAAACTCAACTTATGAGGTTGGTGAGTGTTCTAAAAGAATTTTTATAAAAAGAAAGAGAATGACAACCAAGTGTGGGTTGTTAAGAAAGTTGATGTGAATGTCGGCGATGAATCTGGTTCCACAAAGCAAGAAGAGCCACAGGTTGAGGTGAAAATTTCAGTGAATGATGATGAGTTTCCATCACTGAAATTTGAAGAAGTTAAACAGAAAGTTGGTAAGGTTGATATCTCGAATCAGTTTTACAATGAGAATACTAAGTTTGATGTCGAGAAAACATTCAATGGAAGTGTTAAGAAAATTTTTGGGAAAATGTTGAATGGGAAAGCTAAGGGGGTTAAAGATTTTTATGCAACTAAAAAGGCAACTTACAACCCTACTGCGCAAGAACTGAAAGCCATCAAGTCTGAGAAGACTTGGATGGAAGTCTGTTTCCCTTGAAGTCTTAGGACTATGCCGGAGATCCCAAGTTTATATCGTGGATCAGGAATCGGCATCATTCATATTTTAAAGTGTTTGTATGAAAGTTATTAAAATTGTTAAAATTTTTACAGGTTAAGTGTGACTTGTCGGAGCTTCCAGGTTGGTAAGTGTGAAGCAGGAATCGGCATCTTGATTGGTAAAATGGTTTGTGTAGATGTTTTATTCCTACATGTGGTTATATGTTTTGGATATTCTTACAAGTGATGAGAGGTTGATTTTGACAAAGTGATTACTCAAGGTCATTAGTTTAAACTTGATGTAATCCTCATACAAGTCATTGAATGAACAAAATGATGAACCAAACCCCTAACTTTACAAGTGGTAAAACCAACAAAACTTATTTTCCGGAAAAATCATTCTGATTAAAACAAACTTAAGTGTTTTGAAATCATAATGAGAAAATAGTTTTGTGAAAGGGGGAGTTCTGATTGTTTATGCCAAGTGGATGGCGATTTGAAGCGATTTGATATCGGTTGTCAAGTTTATTGTACAGTTTGTTTTCAAATTTTTCTTTAATGTGTTTGCATTTTAGGGGGAGTAGAAAATTTCAGAAAATCCAAAAACATTAGAAAATTTGAAAAAGGCAAAAACATGATAAAATGAAAAATGAGTTTTTGTGTCTAAAAGAGGAAATGATAGTACATCAGTAGACAGTCACAGTATGCTAAAGAATTGTATTGTTTAAATAGCGTTAAACGGTCTCACTGATGATATGCCGATAGGTTTTCACACATTTAGTAAACTTTTTCGGGATATAAACTTAAATTCAAACTTGCTTATTTCGTGGGGAACATTACTTGGATATATAGGTAACCCCTGAAATCTCGTTTGAAAGGTCCCTCTTTCTGAGATACTAGGTCTTTATGCTCAGTGATATCTGGGGTATTATCCCGGGACTTCTGATTTTGCGGAAGCAATGGCCTAGTCCCCGGAGAATACTTTCCGCATGCTTGAAACATAGCGCAACCCTCAGCAAATTGATGAAACAATAAAATTGATAGTCATTGCTGTTGTAATTCAAAAGATCCTCTAAAGGGGACCCACCAAAAGTCGAAGCCGTCATCTCTCTGCGTATCGAAAGATCGACCTGAGCTCTCACGGCCCTTGCAATTTAACCCCTTACAGATATCATCTGTAGTATACTCACCTATAAGACTGAATATTGGGATCTGGATACGGGAGTATATTCAAGAGGTGGGACACATGAATGAGTTTAAGTTCTTAAAACACCTAACTCATATCCTGAATCAGTTGAAATTTGTGTGAAAATTTAAGTGGATCAGTATATCAGCAATCAAAGTGAATTGTTTAATTCTTAATGTGTAACTAAGCTCAACGGTACTTGTGATTTGTCATAAACTGATATGATCCTCTTACACGAACTCACAAAACTATTGTTTGTAAATATTTCTTTATTGTATTTCTTTACATTCAAAATTACAAAAAGATTTTCAGTGTGTTTTAGCATAAATTTTTGAAAAAGTCAAAAAGATTTTCGACAACTGATATTGGAAAGCTGATTGTCAAAATTCCGAGTGCTAAACATGATGACATTGTTGTGAGGGGGAGTGTGTCTTAAAATGTCAAAATGTATTTTCTAAATCAACAAGTGGTTCATCATGAGTTTGTGATCTGAGGGAGAGTGATTGTTGATGCTTATGTTTATGAGAGGGAGTCATCTGATTATATCAGAATGTTGGTGCATTTAAAATTGTTAAATTTAGAAATTCATTTCTGGGTTAAGAATGTGCAGGAATAGCCAAGTTTCGATTCTGGAAATGAATTGCTGTGAAAGTCAGACAAAGATCCTGAAATAGATGTTGCTGAAGAACAAAGAAAAGCCAGCAAATTGAGAGGGGAAGTATGTTGATGAAGATAAAGAGAGAGAAAAGCCCAGAGACTGATCAAGATTGAAGAAGTGAAGACACAGCATTGTTTTGACTCGATAGTCGACTCGTCAACATCTGAGGGGGAGTCTGTTGGTGCACTACATCTGTCGACTTCGTCTTGTATCGAGTCTTAGTTTTAGATTGTTAAATCAGGGCACGTTTTACGAGAAAATAGGATAGCATATAGGTCTAAACTGATAGATCCGCTTATATGGACATAGGAGGTCCGCTTATTTGTCAGGTTCGCTTATGTGTCACTAGGAGGTCCGCTTATGTGTCAGGTCCGCTTATGTGTACATGTCCGTATGTGGGAACCTACCTGGTCCGCTTATGTGTACATGTCCGTATGTGGGAACCTACCTGGTCCGCTTATGTGTACATGTCCATATGTGGGAACCTACCAACACTATAAATACCACATGAGCGAACTCATTTGTAACTTTTGCTAGAATTTCATGCCGAAGTGCTGCCGGTGTGAAGAACGAGCTGTAAACATTGTCAAATCAATAAAATCAGTAGATTAAGTGAACTGCAAGCTGTCTCTACCTTCGTTTCTTGTTATTCCGCACCTGAAACGTAGTTGAACGCCTCTGAATGACTCATTCGGGTCGAAACACGATCCTACACTGCTGAAACAACTGGTGTCTCAACAGCTGTTTGGCTAACATCTACTGATACTTTTGTTATATCGGCATCTATTGACAGAATGGGTGATGATGGTGTTGAAGCTATTTTCTCCTTCTTTTGTGATGGTTTTTTTTGGAGAAGGTTTGGATTTAGGTTTAGCAGAGGATACAATTTCTGTAGGATTACTTTTGAATCTGGTGGCAACTTTCTCAATGAATCTTTCTCCCCTTTTTTGGCATCATCATCATCATCATCATCATCATCATCTTTCTCAAAGATTGATGTAGGAGTGGACCCAGTAAGTTTCAATAGATGTTCCTTAATGTTTATAACGTCTGCTTGTGTGTCTTTATACCTAGCATCAACCAAATTTCTGATAAATTCCAAACTGAAATTGTAGTTACTTTCAGCCAAATTCCTCTGAGCTTGAAGGATGGGTTCCATAGAATTCCAAAGTTCATTGGCAATTTCCTGTGTGGTAGGTTGACTTTTAAAAAGCTCTATCAACTGGTTAATCAATTCTTTCATTTCAGCAACATTTGTTTCAATGGTAGACACTCTAACCGTCAAATCCTTATAACTTAATTCATCACCTACTTTAATAGGATCATCTGAATTCCCACCTGTAGTGGTTGTATTTGTTTTGATAATAGGAGAAGACTCCATATCATCAGAAACAGATGCCCATTTTTCTTGGTTCTGAGGACTTCCCACTGAAGCAGAGATTACAGTTGTAACCTCATCAGTGGTTGCCTTCAAGGGAGTCTTAATAATGTAACCATTGTCCAACTGATCACCAATGGGTTCAACAGTTGTAGTGGCTGCTCCACTTGAACTACCACCATGAGTTTCATAAAACTCAACACGGATAACCTCCTCAACTGTTTGTAGGATAATAGATTGAATTGGTTCAGACACAGTCATTTGTTGGGCTCTACTCTCAGTAATGTGTGGATGGGAGGAACTGTTTTGTTTCTGAATTTCAGTTGCTTCCAACAGAGGTAATATTGTTGATGGAACTTGAGAAGAGGGTTGAAGTGTAGAAAGCGAGATTGCCCTGGGAGACGGGCTTTTAAACATACTTTCATATGAAAGGTCTACTTCATGTTGTGGTGTCCCTATGCTTACTACATGATCCTTTTGTGAGGATGCATGAGGAGTTTATATGGGTTGAGATCTTTCCAACAACTGTGAGGAAGTAGCAGCAGTGGTTTCAAGTGACATTTGTGTTGTCACTGGATTAACCTCTGGGATCTCATCTTCCAGAGGAACCTTTTTATATTGTTTGGTTTTGGTGGGCTTTTTGGATGTGGCTGGTTTCTTTTTGCGTTTTGCTGGTGTGTGTTTCACAACACTGGTTGTGGTGTCATGATCACCAGGAGCAGTTGGCTCAACAACAGAGGTTCGAGCAACAGATGTGGACGCATCTAAAACAGGCTCATCCCCCTTTGTTTCTGTTTTTGAAACTTTTGACTCTTTATCCATAAGTCTGGTAAAAGTTTTACTTGTAAGACTATTTATTTGAAAAGCTACACCTTGTTCAAAATCTGTTTGTGACACTTGTTTTCGTAGGTAGTAGCTTAGAAGTCTTGGATACAACAGAAAAGCATTATTACGAACACCTTTTTTCAATTTTTTCATATTTTTCACATTAGTCAACAAATCAGAAAACAGTGCTTGTGATAAATTGTAATCAGATTTTGTTAAAATAACATAACCCTTTACTGAATGTTTAAAGGTATCTCATTAAATGCGGTGGTCTTGGCTGAGAGACAAGTTAAAAGAGTATGAAACAAAAATTTCATTGGCGGAGGGAAGTTTGGTTTGTACATAGTAACTTCCTTTAATTGTGCATCATACCCTCTTTCAATGAACTCTGTATGAAGTTCAGGTTTTTCAAAGTTGGTCTTACCTCCCAAGTCGTCCAAATCGAATGTAGTGGAAATTGTAGATGGAGAAATTCGTACCACACTTTTCCCGACCTTAGATGTGATGGCAACTGGATTATTATCTTCAGACTTTATTTCAGCATTAAACCAAAATTGTCGGAGTGTTTCCGTATGAACAGGAGCATCAGCAGTAAGGATTGATTTGTATTTTGATGACATTAAAAGGTCAATTATTGAGTGAAAGCTGGTATTTTTGCTGGTTTTCTCAGAGATGGGGAGGTAGTTTTGAGGGTTTTTGATGTTGAGAGACATGATCGGAGAAGAAGGTGATTTGGGGATGAAACAGGGTTTAAGTTGGAGGGTTTTTAATATGTTGGAAACTGCTTTTGAGAATTCTGAATTCGAGACGGCAGTGGTAGAAGCTCGATTTAGGGATGAAACAACTTTTATATAGAGAGAAAAAGTGAAGGCTGACGTGGCAGTTGTTACAAATATCTCATGGCTAAGATCTGTCCACGCCAGAACCTCTCTTGTGGGAACCGATGACAGTTGTTTGGAAACCTCTCTTGGGAACAGCGTGAGTCAAACAGTCATTAGATAAACAGAAGTTATGAGAACAGATGATAACTTTAAGCAGTGTTTTTATTTTTAGCTAACATTTGTCCACGCCAGAACCTCTCTTGTGTCATTGTCAATAAAAACTATCAACATTATCAACACTTGTTTCTTCATAATCAAGTTGGGAACAGTGTGAGTCAAACACTCGTTAGATAAACAGAAGTTATGAGAACAGATGTTAACTTTCAGCAGTGGTTTTATTTTTAGCTAACATCTGTCCGCGTCAGAACCTCTCTTGTGATAATGGATGGCAGTCAGTAGTGTAGTAAATCAACAGTCATTAGAATAAACAGAAGTTATGACAACAGACGGTACATTTCAGCGGTGGATGTATTTTTAGGCAAGCAGAGGTTTCAAAAATAGTTGTTTTCAACAGTTGTAACTCAACAGCCGTTAGTCTAACATCTGCTATTAGCCTAACCACTGTTAGTATCAAAAACTCTGTTGAGCATTTTAAGATTGAATATCATCTGTTGTTCGTTAACATCTGTTGGCCCATAGCAGACCTTTGCATCTTCATACATTTATTCATCAGCAGATACTCTCTTTTGTCACACATTAGCTACAACAAAGATTAATAATATTAAAATTTATTCATTTATTCAGCAGTGGTAAATCAATAGTCATTATCATCTGTTGTTCTCTAGCATCTGCTCTCTCATACAGACCTTTCCTTCTTCATTCTTTCATCATCAGCAGATGTTCTCTTTTACCAGACGTTAACTACAACAGACCTTTTACAACTCCAAATATTGACTCTCTGTAATTTGCAGGAGCAAATTCTTCAAAAAAACTGCTAACACCTGATCAAATTTTATACCTTGTTTTATCTTTGCACTAATCATGTTCACCATTAAACCAACCCTTGATCCTATTAAACCTCTGTTGACTTACCAAACATCTGTTCACACACAATTCAACATCAACATCAACATAATCTAAATCAAACTCAAACACTAAATAAGTAAAAGTAAAACGCAACAACATAGATTCATAAGATTAAAATTTATTCATTTATTCATGACATCAAAAGACCAATAATTACATAACATGCTGAACAACTAAACTTTCAAATCTAACAACAACAGCAAGAATTAAGAAATTTTAGCTTCAACTCCATAGATTGTTGAACCTCTCGATGTATGTCCTTCAGCATCGCCATGAACTCCACGTCTCTAGCACCGCAATCTATATTACTGACAACACAAAGCTCACGAACGGAAGTTGAAGGCATCCACATCAGATTTCTAGAAATCTGCTCTCTCGTGAACAGGCCAACTTGCAGTCCGTCAAAACATCTCTTCAGCTCTCAAAGAGTAGCCCTGTCCTCATACACCTGTTCCTCAATTTTCCTGATCAAACGCTGCTTAAATCATCTGATTTTACAGAAGTGTATGACGCCATTTCAATAAACTATATTACTCGACTTTCCTGAAAGTATGATATCTTCGTAGGAAAATGATGTGCACAAAATGCAACATATAAATTACATCAATTGTGGCATAAAACTAACCCTTTTTAGTACTAATGTTGGAAAAAGTGCGTTTTTTGTCTTCCTTTTGTATTTTCAGGATTAAATGAGCACAAATTAACAAAAGAAGCAAAAAAGCAGCTAAATCTAACATAAATACAAGAAAAGGAACAAACGTGGCATGCCCGACCCCCCGACAGCATCTTCCCAAGCAAAATCAAGAAGACAGAAGACTGAACACGCCCCGTGCTCAGTGAACACGGGGGCGTGCCCAAGTGCCAGCATAAAAGACAAAGCTGTAGAAGCTTCTATCGCCCACCACGGGGCCGTGCTCAGCCAACACGGGGCCGTGGTCAACTATCAGATTCGCAGAATCCAGGCAAATCTTGATAGTACAGATACGCTTCTGCACACGGGGTCGTGCCCAGCGGACACGGGGGCGTGGTCAACTAATGCAGACAAGAGCAATTAATGAAGAAATATAAGGAAGGTGGACACGGGGCCGTGCCCGAGCCTCTGTTCAGCCTATAAATAGGGGTGCTTGGCTCAATTGCAAACCATCCCTTGGCACACCACCTCTCTCACACTTCACCCACCACCCACCACCATCACAACACCATCATCCACCACCATCATCCATTGTCCATCATAGAGTGTGTGAGTCATCTCGGGATCCAAGATTGATCGTAAGAGTTCTTTACAATCAAAGGCCATGTTTGCCTAAGTCTCTTACATCACTTGGTGAAGACAGGTGTCTAGTGTAATACTTTTTATTTTTAATCTTTTCGCACTTTTTACTTGGTTATGTATTAATGACTTTAATAACTAGTTTCTTATGTTGAAGGTGATTCTTCCATATCGTTTGTCCGTGGTGTCTTGGCATTATTTTACTGTCTATATAAAATAAAAGATTTTCACCATTCATATCTCCACGGTCTATATGGAGATATGTTGGCTACCTGGTCGGGGTTAAGGGAACGGTTTGGTAAGAGTCTTGCCTTGTTCAGTGTATAGATCCTGCAAGGACCTGGGTCAAATTTAGTAGGACCTCCTTCAATACCCACCAGTATTGGATGGCGGGGGTCCAAACTCTTTGATCCCCTCATATGTAAGCTACTATTAATACTTTAACCCGGCTACTTAGGACTGTATCCCTGCTGACTCAGACTACTTAGCCGAGGGTAACGTCACCTTCAAAAGAGGGGCCTACCATAATATGCATTAATAACTTAATTAATTATCTTTCAATAATCCGACCCTTTAGGATTGTATCCTTGCTGACTCAAACTACTGGGTTGAGGGTAACATCACCTTCAAAAGAGGGGCCTACTACAATAACTAAGATAATCTCTTAAAAAGTGCAAAAGTGCGGAAATAATCAAAGGTTACACTAAACACGAGTCGGAGCCAAGTGATTCATCTTGTCTATCTGCTTTTATTTTTATTTTATTTTTCAGCATTTTTAGTTAGTTTTTATTTTTCTTGTTTAAAACCTTTTTCTAAACTTTTGATTTGATTAGACGTTGAGGATAAACCGGTACTAAAAGCTCTTGTGTCCTTGGACGACCTCGGTATCTTACCAACACTATACTACGCTCACGATGGGTGCACTTGCCCATATGTGTGTTTAGTGTTAGTAAATATCGTGTTTTATAAATTTAAAACTTGGCTAAAAAGTGTAAAAGGGCTTAAAATATACTTAAACTTATATACACACTTCACACGCATAAGAAAACGTGATGAAAAACTGGTGAAGTGGCAATGAATTTATATACTGAAATATTTTAAGTGTGAAAGAAATCACACTTAAACTCATTGTACATTTAATAACCTAATCAATCAAAACGTGTAGATTTAATACAAACATATTAATGTATATTTCAAAACAGCAGTCTTTTAATGCAAACACCTTTTCAAATGCCAACTTTTATGGGAAAACTATAAAATTAAATATCAAGAAACTCAAGGGACAAATTTTAGAACTTCAAAGAAAAAAGCAAATTATCATAATTACAATTAACCTCTTCATTTACCATATAGACGCGTTTTTAAACTCTATAAAAGACCGATGATTACTTTTGATTCAAAACATCAACAAATTGTCTTACAAATCACTGTCTGTCAAAAATTGTTCCAAATCAGAAAATCCAACAAAAATCTACATGGCAAACTTCAGCTTCTACCACTGGTCAGACACCAGCGATGTTAAAACACACTTCTCGATGTGGTCACTCAAAGAAAAAAGAACAGACGAAGAACTAAACAGGAAAGTCGACATAATCAATGACACTAATTACAACAAAACCTGAAATAGCGTAGCATTGCTCGATGAAGTCCTCCACTCTCCTCCATCTGATTTCCAGAAGAATGCAGAAGAGTTTCTGACACAACTACTAAAACAGGATTAGAAAATCTGCAACATGCTAACTGATCTGAAAAATAAATGAGAGCATGAAATCACATGGAGAAAGGCCAGAGTCTACGAAATCCTAGCAAGTGTTAACTCTAGTATGTAATAGTTTATGAATATTTCAGTAAATTTTTATTTTCCTATGTATGTTTGTTTAATTTAATAATAATCTCAATATGCATCTTAACATCATCGTTAAATGTCACCGTCAATAAAAACTATCAACACTTGTTTCTTCATAATCAAATTAAACTACAGGTAATCAAAGTAAGAAACAAACCTAAAATGCAAAGGTCTTCTCTCAACGAAGGTAGCACATATAACTTTTCACGATATTGCACCAATCTACACTTTATATTAAAGAAGAAAATCTCACTGAGATAAGAAAAGCTGAGTTTTGATCTAACGATGTGTGAACAATGCAACTCTCCCATCAAAGAAGGTAGCACATGCAACTTTTCACGATGTTGCAACAATGATACTGCAACATCCACGTTGAAAGGTTGATGCGTGAAGGGAAGCTTCATTAAAACGACGATGTTGGAACAATGATACTGGAATGATAATATGTCAACAGAATCAATAAATGTTCGAACAAAGAAGTGTAATCGGAGATTAGCCGGCTTAATCATGAGAGCTATGCATTTGAGATAGAGAGATACGCTCGCAGATACGCTCGGTCTCATGTGCCACAAATCTTTCCCAGGATTCAAATCCTTAGCTGAACTAAAATTGTTAATCTCAACTGACACTCAGCTCTAATTCGAAAATTGGAATGAATTCAAATTTCAAACTACAAAAGCAGAGAACATGAGAGTGGAAATATGAAGAGTGAAATGAGAAAGAAACCTTTATATAAGAAGATGATTGACACAAGTGAGTGAGTGACATGCATTAATTACAAATTACGTATTCCCAAACATTTTGAATTTGAAATTACCGGCAACTAAACATCTGCTGAGGTATAGCATCATATGAACCTTCAACCGCTGCTGCTTCTAAACTATGGACGGATACGGGCAGAGGTTTGAGATCAGACTTTTATATAGATTTTAAAATGATTTTATATATTAGGCTTTATGATGCAGTTATGACATAAGAAAAGCATTGTTGGACAGCCTCTCTGACTGCCACATCAGCTTTTCTTATGTCACTCAGATTTCTCCTTTTATAGTAAAGATAGATAATAATATAAAAGATGAAAATACTTGGATATTAATTGTTTTTGATAATTCTTTTATTTTGGCTAAAATTTTTACTTTTGATTTAATTTTACTTTATAGTTTATTAATTGAAAGTTCATGTTTTGGATCAAAAACCAAGATTAGTTTGAGATTCGTTCATAGACAGAAGATTAAATATTGATAAACAACTTTCTTGTATTGATTCGGACAGCATAACGTTACAAACCGACACGTAAAAACATCCTAACAATACCGAAAGAACATACATCCAGGAGAGACCATGTGGTGATCTCTCCCCTAAATCTAAAACTTTAGTTTGCAAATGACACAAGAATAGGTATATTTAGGTTCACCACCTTCACGTGGAATTTCACTGTCTCATGGAATTTCACCTTCACATGAAGGTCCACCTTCTCGTGAAGGCCCACCTTCACTTGGAACATTTGCAAACACACAAAGTTAAACAAAAAACCCTTTTGTTTGACCACTTCAAACGAATGGGTCTAAACACAATCGTTTGATCGTTCACTAACTATAACATAATCAGCAAATGTAATCTTATCTATTTGCACAGCAACGAACACAAAAATTGCACTAACAAATTCCCCCTTGTCTGTTATTATCGAATGCTGAATATGCAACTTCAATCAATCTTCATTCAAGTATCTGTTGATGTCAACTTCTCTGTGTTAACAGATCCCTCCTGACCAAAAATCCAGGTACACAGAATCTTGACTTGATTCTTTATAGCAAAATCAAAATCATGAAGCTTCTTGTATCAGATTTCCCCCTCAAAGTACGCATATCCGTGTTGAGTGTAGTTCAATGTCCTCGCAAGGCAACATTGACCGATCTTCCGCTGATCTTCCAATAATCCAACGGGCATTAGATAAAGGTTTCATCTTCAACAATCTTCATGAAGTCTTGACCTTGTCGTAACAACTTTAATCCATTTCAAAGCATAGTGCATTGGTAAAGTTTTCTAGTGAACTAATAGGCATTGGCAAACCGTCAATGATGATAATCATTGACAAACGGGGCAAACAACGACACAACAAGTCGCTAGTATTCAGTATTACGCAGTTTAGTAGCTTACATATGGGGTAGCTCCCCATGACATGATATAAGTGAGTAACTTAACAACAAACATAAGTTTTATGGAATTAAAATGGACAACTCGTGAACTCGCCAACTTTATGTTGACACCCTACTGCATGTTTTGCAGGTACTCAGTGATAGCAGGAGATTGCAGCTTGGGAAATGTAGTGGTCGTGTTAACCCATGTTGGGTCTTCTTTAATAATTATGAATTTTAAACTTTTGTCCAAACTGTTTAACTTATGCTTCCGTTGTTTTCTTTAAACGTCGTTTGAACGTAACTTTGGACTTAGATTGGTGGCTTGATCCTAGTCAGTCACACGCCTCACGATATTACTATGCATGTGGAATTGAGGGTGTGACAGTATGAAAAAATTATAGCCGTTTGAAAATCAAGGGGGGAAAAGTTCAAATGGGAAATGACCAGAATACACTTTTCTATTTGTTTCTTCAATTGTTTAAATCTCATATTTACAAAAATACCATTGGATTACTTTGAGTTATTGATCTTGGAAGATCAATGGCTCACATTCGTACAAGACTAAGCCAGCCTCTAAATATATAATAGGTGAACTGATTTACAATAATAGAGAATTGTTCCAATGGCCTTAACGTATTGCCTTATACGTCTATTGCCACGTGTTCGACTCTCTTTCCTCTTAACGTCAAATTATTAATCATTTGTATTTGAAAATTCAAATACCTTTTCTAAAGGCGAATTTTAAATACATAGAATCAATTAGACCAAAGGGTATGGGGGCTCGGCACCCGGCCGTCCCCCCCTTTTTGGTCCGTCGCACACCGGCCCCTTAGGGGCGTCTCGGCACTTCCGTCCGAATTCGGACGTTGGAGACGGGGCAACTTTTTGAATGGGGTGGGCCCTCTAACGGTAACTTGCAACCTTTTAAAAAAAAAATTCACCCCACCACTATAAATTAAACCCCTTTTCACCCCACTTTTTTACCAAACTACTCCCACTTTTCTCCCATTTTTATAAAAAAACCTATCCCAACCTTAAAAAAATTATGGTTCCCTACAACCCAAATAATCCCAACTCAAGTTCACACCCGTTTTCGTCATCCGACTACACACCCGCAATGGACAACGCTTTTGCGGGTTACCAACAAATGCCAAACGCTTTCAACCAATACCCGTTCAACCCAATGCAAATGCAACAACCCAACATGCCGTTCAACCCATATCAATTGCAGCAACTAATGCAAAACCCGCTAAATATGTCATATCTACCACCGCCACAAGCACCTCGAACACAAATCGAGGAACAAGATGATGACGTAGATGTTGTGCCAGAAACGCAACCTGAACCTTCAAAAAAGAAAAATAAAAAGGGAAAGGGAAAAAAAGAAGACGCAGCCGCCAAACAACAACAAAATTGGACAAAAATTGAGGAAGAGGCGTTAGTGAAGTCATATATTAACTCTTTAACGTCTCCTATAATCGGTAAAATATTATTATTGTTATAAAATTATTTTTTGTACATTATATTATTATTGTTATTAAATATTATTTGTACATTATATTATTATTGTTATTATTAAATATTTATTTGTACACTATATTTTTCTAACAAAATATTATTATTATTGTTACTAACTTGTAGGTAACAATCAACAAAGCGATTCGTTTTGGCAAGAAGCCCTTGATATATTCCACGGGCTTATGGAACAAGGCGAGTACAGAACCATTGATTCTATCAGCTCCAAGTGGCGCAAGATGAATACGTTGATCCAACGCTTTTGTGGGTTTTATAACACAACGCTCGCCACCAAACCGAGTGGGTGGAACCACGAAAATGTTTTCAATGAAGCGGTGCGTTTATACGAAAATGAGAGCAAATCTCCTTTCCCACATGTCCGTGCTTGGCACGTTAACCAAAATGGAAGGGATGTCGAAATGAGGTTGCAAGCGCGAAACGAGCAACGAAACGGTCTAAAACTTCCGAGTCAGGAAGTTATAGCGTTGGAGGCTCAACCGGTCGTTGCCAAATAAATATCAACGACGAGCCCGACTATGAGGAGGAGCCGATTGAAGATGGAGAACGTCCCCCAGGAAGGGACAAAAGTAAAAAGATAGCGGCTTAAAAAAAGAAACAAGCCGCATCAGGAAGTGGTGGTGGTTCAAAGTTGGAAGGTATTATGGCCGAGTTGAAAGCATTCAACCAAACCTTTACCGAGACGCAAACTGAGAAGGTAAAGATGAAAAAAAAAT
Source organism: Helianthus tuberosus (assembly GCA_030545235.1). Classification (NCBI taxonomy): domain Eukaryota; kingdom Viridiplantae; phylum Streptophyta; class Magnoliopsida; order Asterales; family Asteraceae; genus Helianthus; species Helianthus tuberosus. The sequence goes on along the minus strand of CM060439.1, from coordinate 31,808,389 downwards.
GTGACGAGGAGAAGCAAAAGAAGGAACAAGAAGCGCATGAGTTGGAGGAATGGAAAATTATGACCACCGACCTTAGCGAATATCTACCGGAAGACCGTCCCAATTTACAAATGATAAAGGGAAAATTAGGAAAAAATGGAGTGGGGGAGTGTAGTTTTTTTAAAATGTAACTTTCGTTTTTTTTAAGTGTGTTTTTTTTTATTTAAATGTAACTTTAGGTTGTTGTTTTTTTTAAGTTTTATTTAAATGTAACTTTTTATTTTTATTTACTTTGTTTTCATTAATTAATTAAATCAAATAAATAATAATAAAAAATGGAAGAGGAGCATCCACCACACCCTTGGATAGTCTCCAAGGGGATGGTCCTCCCCCTATGCTTACGTGGCGCTTATGTAGAGGATAGTCCCTTTGGAGACTATCCTCCCCATACCCAATGATCTTTAAAAAACCCCACTGACGGTGAATAGATTTTTGAAATTAGAATTGGAAATTAATATTTAATTCTAGTTGTTGATTATCTTAGAAATAATATGAATTATTTCTTAATATTTGTCAGATTTAAACTCGTATTATACCTACTTGCTTGCATCAAAGTACCATAGTTTAAATTTACTCGTATTAATTTCAATCATACAAAAATGGCTAGTGCGTGACGCAAAAATCAGAAGTCTTTATCTATGAGATCTTGAATATACAAGACTCAATTAGAATCAAGCCCTTGATATATCTTAGAAAGATGTTATGAAGTGACATATTACAAAGAACTCCATCATGACAAACCACCAGACATTCTTAACTCACTTGTGAGACGAACAAGGAGTTGAGATTTGTAACTTAACATCGACAAAAATAATCACAAATAAGTGCACTTATTTAAAACATGAAAAAAAAACACATTTTTCTGATGAATAGTCTCCAACTCATAAGTGACTCTACTAATTGTAACTATACGAGTGAAATCTATTTCTACTAATCATCCATCTCTAGGGGCAGAAGCATTTTCACAACCTCACTCATGGTTGGTCGAGCATCTTTATCTTCCTTAACACATTGCAGAGCCACTTTTAGAAGATTACTCATTTGACCATTTTCATAGTCACCCCTTATCATAGGATTCAGTATCTCCATGATTTTTGGCTTTATCAAACTTTCACTGTAACACCCCGAAAATATAAATCTTTTATTACAAATATGTTGTCGGTAAATAAGCAAAATAAACTACCTAGGAATAACACTAACCTAGTTAGATAGTGACTTATGTGTGGGTTAAACACTTAAAATAAAATAAAAACGAATATGGAGGGACTAAAGTTGTCAAGTGTGAAACTTGACATATTAATAACAAAAATACACCAAACACACACACACAAGTGTGTGTCTGGCTCGTACAAAACGCAGGAGAGCGACCAGGAACCCACATCAAACCCTAACTCACAAAAATATCACAAATCGAAGGTTGAAATCAGTTCCAAAACGAAATCTGAGCTAAGATTAGTGATCTCCATTGCAAATGGGTCATAAGGTATGTGAAATTTGATAGAAAATCTCTACTTGAAATTCTGATGAACTTAGAGAATTCAAAAATTGTTGATGCATGATCGTCATATGGATGAAATAGGAACATTGTAGTGTCTAGGAGTAAACCCTAGACAAGTATATGTTAAAATCATGCTTAATTCTAGTAAAATCCATGAACACCATTGAAGGTGATTAGTGGGTTTTTGTGGAACTTGATAAACACTAGGGTTTTGGTGATTGTTCTAGTGTAAGCTGATATTTGCGATGTGATTTCAGAATTATAGAGGTTAACATTTATGTAAGATAGTTTGATCGATGTAAATTTGGGCTATATGACAAGTTGTGAACTTGATAATGAACCATGTAAAATTCTGCCCTTAAAGTGTTTATAGAAATGTCTCAAAGAAGGCTTAAAACTGAAATTTCAAGTTAAAACGCATATTTGTAATGTTTCGGCAAACTATGCGATATATGATTAGAAAAGAGTTCTAAACATGCTATGGATGAACTCTATAGGGAAGGAAGCCGGAGCGTTTAGTGGACAAGCTGGTGATGAGGCGCGTTTAAAGGGTTTACTTTGAAGGTATGTAACTTGATTCGTTACATTAAGTAAATTTGATATTAGAACGTGTATAGTTGTGTTTTAGAATAAAAGTTGTGTCGATTTAGGTGACGATGTTCACTACTTGAATTAATAGGTTATGAATCGACTAGGAAGCGTTTGGTAGTCATTATAATGGAGGATTCCATAAATGAACCAAACGGGTCGAATAATTGTGTATTAAGTATTGTTAGTGTTGATAGTTAGCATTTGGCGTTGACAATCACAAGAGCATGAAACCATAAGATTGGTAATGAAATGCCGGTGATATAAAGCCCCGGAGGTTGGGTAAAAGCGCCTTATGGTTACTATTGCAATGATAGCAAAATGGGTGTAAATGTAATGGGTCGAACAATTGTAAAAGTGATTTTAGTCGTTCGGTCCGTAAACCAAATTTTCGGTGTAATAATTGTAATAGACGCGTCGGTAATTAAATTACAGAAGTATAGGAAAAAGAATCACCTAAAACGGACCCTCGGATCAAAAGTTATGACCAATCGAAGTTAAAATTTGTGAATTCCGGAGCTGGCGGGAATTGCAGGTCAAAAACCTGCACCTGTTGGAAAACCGTCTCCCCCGCGCCACGCGACAGGATCCATGAGATCTGGCGCGACACGCGGGAGTCCTCGCGACACGCGACAAGTCGAGGGGGTTCTGGCGCGACACGCGACAGGACCAAAAACAGAATTTTTATTTTATTTTTGCTGATTTGATACCAGAACTCGTTTATATGCATTATATTAATGTCAAGACTAACTTTTTAAGTGGTTTTGACTCTAGGTGATGATGGGGACATTCCGGATGGCGATCAAGCATGTTTTGAAGAAATGAACACGAACTTTTCAAGCTTCAACGTTAATTTAACTTTGTTTAGACAATGTTTTTGATGTAAACAATTTACTAATCAGGTTGTGAATGTTTAAACTAGTTGGTAGTTGACTAGTATGTGATCACTTTAAAACTTTGATTTTGTACTTATGTTGAAGTAAAGTACCTGTTTTATAAAACCACGCTTATTTTCAATAAAATTCGAGTAGAAATTAGACGGTTGTTACAAGTTGGTAATCAGAGCTCAAGGTTGTCAACAAAGTGTTCGGTTCAAGCTTGATCGATCGTCCGGTAAGAATTAATTAATTATTTTAGTAGATTTTATCTTATGTAAGAAAAGAGATGTGAATTAATGTGCACGGGAAGAGCGTGTTAACACACTCAAACCCGGAAAGTGCACTAAATGAGAACGGTCAAAGCAAGTTACGAACTTGGTAAACCGAAGTAAATAAAGCTATGTTATAAATGAAATTTTTAACAATTGATGTAAACATTTCAGTTTCAAGATGACGGAAAGGAATGACAATGATCCGGCGCTGACAAGCACCGAACAAATGAAAGAAAAAAATTGCCGAAGAAGTGGGAAAGGCAATTGAGGGTAGTCTATCCGGTTTCATAGACAAAATTCAAAAACGGTGTTATCGTTAGTCAAAGAACGAGTTAAAAGGTTGGAAGATAATGTCAACCTTATGAGAGAGAAATATGGAGAACGTAAGGGATGTTCGTATAAGGAGTTTATGGCGTGTAAACCACCAATCTACAACGGGGAGGTCGACCCGATATTATGCCAGAGATGGCTAAGTGATGTCGAAGGGGTGTTTGAAAGGATCCACTGTGACGTGAGTGATTTTGTCGCTTACGGAACGGGTCAGTTGAGGGGTCAAGCCAATGACTGGTGGGACAACAAAAAGAAGGAGTTAGGAGCCGAAGCGGCAAGGGTCATGACCTGGGACGAGTTTAAGGTGCCATTCCTTAAACATCATAGTCCCAAGGCAGTCATCAACAGGATCAAGGAGGAGTTCATCCAGTTAAGACAGAAGGGTGAAACAATTGATAAAATCACGGGCATTTTTATGGATAAGCTGAGATTTTGCGACGAGTTAGTAACCACTAAAGAGCAGAAGATATACTAATATTACAACATGTTGAGAGCTGAATACCGGGAGTTTATGACTCCCTCAAAGTATGAAACCCTCACGGAAATAATTAACACCGCCCGGGAGCGGGAGATCGAGTTGAAGAAACAAATCGAGAGGGGTGAACGAAAGGTAATGGATGTTAACCCGAGCCCTACAAAGAAAGCTCGAACGGCTGAATCGGTGAAGAAGACGGATGTAAAAGGTGGATCGCCGAGTTGCAAGGTGTGTGGAAAGGGGCACAAGGGCGAGTGCCGCTTCAAAGACAAACCGTGTCCCATATGTGGGAAGACGGGGCACACCGCATCGTTATATCCGGGAAAGGTCTCTGTGTGCTACAAATGCTATCAACCCGGTCACAAAAAGTCCGAATGCCCGGACTTAGTTGGAAAGAAAGACACCAAAGAATCTCCAACAGAAGCTCCAAAGGCGAAGGCCATGTCCTTCCAACTAACAGCGGCTGAAGCGAAAACAGAACCCGATGTGGTCTCAGGTATATTCGCAATAAACTCGATTCCTGCACGTGTATTATTTGATACGGGTGTGAATAAATCCTTTATTTGACATGGATTTATTCGACATCCTTCATTTGTATTGACGAAATTATCTGTGCCCTTAGAAGTTAAAATAGGGGACAACAAAAGTTTCATAGTTTGTGATGTTTGTCCAGGCCGCAAATTAAATATCGATGACGAGGAGTACTTGATAGATCTAATCCCGATGTCGATAGGAGAGTTTCAAGTAGTTGTTGGGATGGATTGGCTATCTCGACACCACGCAAAGGTCGTGTGTTTCCGTAAGGAGATAAAGCTAACATCTCCGAGCAGAAAACACGTTACAATTTATGGCGAGAAAGGAGGCAATCCAATAATATGTTCGATGTTGGAAGCTCACAAGCTCATGAAGCATGGATGTAGAGCGTTTATGATATACGCAAATGAGCCCGAGAAAGAATCACCGAAGATTGGAGACGTACCGGTAGAACGTGACTTCGAAGACGTGTTTCTGGAAGATCTACCGGGGATACCGCCTGAACGGGAGGTGGAGTTCGAAATCGAATTGGTTCCGGGCGCGAAACCCGTAGCTAGAGCGTTGTACCTACTCGCGCCGTCAGAATTACAAGAACTAATGTCGCAGATTCAAGACTTGCTCGATAAAGGATTTATAAGGCCGAGTGTGTCTCCTTGGGGCGCACCGGTACTATTCGTGAAAAAGAAAGACGGAAGCATGCGAATGTGTATCGATTACCAGGAGTTAAACAAACTCACGGTAAAGAATCGATACCCGCTTCCGAGAATAGACGATTTATTCGACCAATTACAAGGTGCGAATTGGTTTTCAAAAATCGACCTTAGATCGGGGTATCACCAATTAAGGGTCAAGGAAGAGGATGTACCGAAGACGGCTTTCCGCACGCGATACGGACATTATGAGTTCCTCGTGATGTCAGTCGGGCTGACGAATGCACCCGCGACTTTCATGGACCTCATGAACCGGGTTTGCAAGCCAATGTTAGACAAGTCGGTAATCGTGTTTATTGACGACATTCTGGTATACTCGAAAAGTGAAGCAGATCATGCGCATCATTTACAAGAGGTGTTAGAGACACTCAGACGAGAAAGGTTGTATGCAAAATTCTCAAAGTGCGCCTTTTGGTTACGAGAGGTGCAATTCCTCGGCCACATCAAAAGTGCCGATGGAATATTGGTAGATCCATCGAAGATAGAGGCCGTGTCGAAATGGAGCCCTCCGAAGAACCCTTCAGAAATAAGAAGTTTCTTAGGGCTTGCGGGATACTACATGAGATTCATTCAAGATTTCTCCAAGATTGCTTCGCCATTAACTAAATTAACTCGGAAAGAGGAGAGATTCATTTGGGGCGTTGAACAAGAAAGAGCGTTCCAAACGCTAAAAGAAAAGTTAACACAAGCTCCGGTGTTAACATTACCAGACGGAGTCGAAGACTTGGTAGTCTATTCGGATGCCTTACTTTCGGGGCTCGGATGTGTTTTAATGCAACGAGGCAAAGTGATAGCTTATGCCTCGAGGCAATTAAAGGTGCGTGAAAGAAAATATCCCACGCACGATCTCGAACTGGCGGCGGTGGTGTTTGCGTTAAAAATATGGAGGCACTATTTATACGGGGTAAAGTCCACCATATTTACGGACCACAAGAGTTTAAAATACTTCTTCGATCAGAAGGAGTTAAATATGCGACAAAGGCGATGGTTAGAAACGGTGAAAGACTACGACTGCGAAATACATTACCACCCCGGAAGGGCAAATGTTGTGGTAGATGCCTTGAGCAGGAAAACGGACTATGTCCCAATACGAGTGCGGTCAATGCAGCTTGTTGTAACCTTGGGTTTACTTAAACGCATTCGAGAAGCACAAGCTGAGGCGATAAAAGAGGAAACCTTAAAAAGGGAAAGGATAGTTGGTCAGCTGAAGGATTTGACGGATGGTAACAACGGGTTGAAGACTCGATTCGGAAGAATATGGATCCCAAATTCATGTGGAGTTAAGTCGCTTCTACTCGATGAAGCTCATAAATCCCATTACTCTATCCATCCGGGTGCAACCATGTTGGTGCATACGTCTGTCGACTTCGTCTTGTATCGAGTCTTGCATTTTATTAGATTAATCAGGGCACGGAAAACGAGAAAATAGGTTAACAGGCAAGTTCAAACGGAATTACATGATGTAATTCCGCTTGAAAGTGTCAAGCCATTTCAAACGAAATTAGCTTTGCTAATTTCGCTTGAACATGTAATTCCGTTTGGATGGTAATCTCGTTTGAACTGTGATTCCGTTTAAGTCAGGTTCAAACGGAATTACACTGCCTATAAATAGGAGAGTCCTGATTCCGTTTCAGTCAGTTGTGTATGTGTGTTTCCGGAGCCGAAGTGCAGCCGAAGTCTCGTCTTGCTGTAAAACTTTGTCAAAAAAATCAGAAAGAATATTAAAGTGAATATCTTGCTGAATCACACACAATATGCCTGTTTCCGCCTTTCATATTGTGTAGAACGCCTCTGATCGACTCGTTTCGGGTTCGTACACAATCCTACAAACTAAGATATACAATGACTTGAAGTAAAACTATTGGTGGCCCGGAATGAAAAGGGATGTTGTCAAGTATGTGGAGAAGTGCTTGACTTGTTTACAAGTTAAGACGGAACACCAAAAACCATATGGTAAACTGCAACCATTGGAAATCCCGGTTTGGATATGAGAACATATCACCATGGACCTGTTGACCAAACTGCCTAGGACGAGCCGAGGATTCGATGCTATATGGGTAGTCGTGGATGGATTTACGAAGAGTGCTCACTTTATTCCCATACGTGAGACTTATACTTTGGAAAAGATGTCGGAAGTATATACTGTGACAACTGGTGATTTACGGCTCTAATTACGCAATTAACAGATGTTTAAAACGATAATAAACAGTGTTTAAGACACAAATTAACTTAATCAGGCCTTTGGAGTGCCCAGGAACGTGTATTCGACTATACAGTGAGCATACGGTGGTTTACGGAAAAACCTGCTGAATATTTCGCGACAACGAACTGATACCGTACAAGAGACTGAAAACGCCGACAAATATTACATTTTTACGATATATTCTAGCTTCGTAATTAAATTTTAGCAACCGTAGTTGAAACCGGCTCGAAAAACAGATTAAAGGCAGCAACGATGTAATTTTTCGCGATTATTACCGTTATCGACGCAGGAACGCGACTACGACGGATACCGAAATTATTTTTACACGTTTTTAACTCTGAAATATTATTTTACTAGGCTATGGTGATTTCGGTTTTAAAAGCGTGTCTCGTAGGAATTACTGGCCACTTACACATGAGATGGGCTTGTGGGCCCTGGGCCCAAGCCCAAAACCCACAAGCCTAAACCTGCACATAATATATTAGATCTTACAAATCTCTGTAAGATCTACTAAATCTTTTCAAAATCTTGTAAGATCTCTAAAAATCTCAACCAAATCTCTATAAGATCTCTATCCTCCTTTAAAAATGAACAACCCACACATAATACTCTCACCTTTCTTGTCTGCAAGTTTATACACACAAACAAATAACAAGTGAACTTCACCTTCTCAAAACACAAACACATAAACCCCTGAAACCCCCCACACCCGTTTCACCTCTCTCCCTCTCCGGTGCATACTCCGGCGATAAACCGGCTCCGATCGGAATCTCCGGCGACAGCCGCACCCCACACAATCCTCCCACCTCCACCCCCTTAACCCGAATAAACAGCCGGCCACCACCGTGTGGTGGCGGCGTGTGGCGTCGACAAGCGACAGAGGGACAAGAGAGAGAGATGGAAAGGAGGTGGAGTCGGCGGTGGATCTGAACGACACACAACGGCGGACGGCGGCGGAGCTCCGCCGCTGATGTTGATGACGATTATATTCGGGGGGCCCGAATCGATGACGATGATGATGATTGTGGTGGTCCGACGGCGGCGGTTGAGGATCTTGACGGTGGTGACGACATTCAGAGGACAGTGGAGGGCCGACGACCGGGAGCCGTTTGATTTCCGGCGACTAGTTATAGCTCCGACAGATTTTCCGATGGATTCAGGTTTTTCAGGTTCAGTCTCGTCTTAGATTGGGTTTGGTTACTTGGTGATACTCTGTCCAGGTCAGAATCACGTTCAGTTTCGGTCAACTGGTCAGATTCAGTTTGGATGCTTCGGGTTCTACTCGAGTCAAGTTCGGGTCACGATTCGGTCCAGATTTAAGAAGATCCGGGTTATGTTTTGGTGCGGTTTATTACAGGTCAGATTATAGTTCCGGGTTTAAGCGGGTCTTGGATCGGCTCGGGCCGCGGTTCGGGGTTCAGGTCTACTCGGTCAAACTCAGGTCAACAGTGAGTTGACTCGGTCAACTCAGCTCAGTCGACGTATCGGCACGCGGAGATTGGTGAAGATTTTACGGCGTAGTTTATTTCGTATTTTCAAAAGTTCTATATATATCGTGATAAACACGCTCGAACAAACTTGAATATAGTTTACATCTTGATATATTAGACAAAGTAAATATATTATGTTTGAATCTTGATTGAATTTTGACAAAATAACGACACTTCAGTTGTCGGGGCAGTCCAAAAACAGAGGAAACTCTGCCCGTTTTTCGAGAAAATCCGTAAAATAAAACATGTTTTAAAGCAAACCAAACGGATCAAGTAACTTTTATAAAATAACTACGAATGAGTATTTATTTACGCCGACACTTTATAACTTACAAAAACGACGATAACGCAAACTGTTATACAAAATAAATATAGTTATTATATTTATTTCAAACGTTAAACTCGAATTCTTTTCTAAAATAAATATAATTTATATATTTATTTCAAATATCAATCAACACGATTTCGTTTTATAAAATAAATATAGTTTTTATATTTATTTCAAGTATCGTGCCACACAAATTCCTTTATAAAAATAAATATAGTTTTATATTTATTTCAAACTTCAAACAACTCGATGATACTTTCGCAAAATAAATATAACTTTTTATATTTATTACAAACGCTGAAACAGCGTATACGTATATTATGGTAAATATATCCAAGACGCAATATATATAATACAAGGCTATTATATATTACTTTCGTACGAATATTCCTATATACACAACGACTTCTCAATGCGACTAACGGGATTCTACCAAAATATTTATATATTTTTGTATAAATATTTATATATTTTAAATCTCACGAGAACTAAGTGTTTTTCAAAGACTTAGTGATCTATTACCGATACCAGACGAAACTTAGCAAGTATAACTTCTTCGTTTCTTTTAAATTAACAACTTACCGTTGAATCGTTCGGTTAACGATTCGGTAGAGCTCGGTGACACGTAGCTTAGTTACCGCTTTTGTTTAGAAACTTATAAGATATTCTGTATTAGGAATATTGTAGAAATGCACGCTAGCAAGTCACGTCTTGGAAACGACATCACGAAGTCGTATATAGCTAGCTTTGCACAGGAATATTCAGGTGAGTTCATAACCCCACCTTTTACGGTTTTACATTTTTCTAAATTTTTTCGGGGTGGAAAGACATGCACTTTTTGCAAAGCATACAAGAATTACATATTTATAAACCATTTTACAAGCAAGTTTTAACTGACACAAATGGTTTACGAAAAGCTTATGTTTTATACCGGTTTTTCAAACAAGCGTATTTTTTGAAATGTGCATACACACGAATTCTAGTTTTCTAAACTACGGGAAAATACATGTGTTATGGTATGATGGATACAAGAACTAAGGAATGATACGTGAAATCGTGTCACGAATAGGGTACCAGAAGCACCATTAATCAACAATATACCTAGACCGCAGAACAAAAGGTTAGATCTAACGGGTGTCCGGGCAGCCACACTCTTGGTGAAAACTAGTACCAAGTAGTGCTTTTGTGTCTCACTCGTGAATCGACAACTAGAAAAATGCCTATGGTTTGGTTGCTTCCTATGTCGTGTCACATGTTAATGGCCTTGCAACCCATTAACAACCTCGATACATACAGAAATACTTGATTTATACAAATTATATACCATGTTTTATACAAATTCAAAGCATAGGATTATGCGGGCATGAAGTCAAAGTCAGGGTGGGCATTGACGGTTATACAAACTATACAAATACAAGAGTTTACAAATACATGGTTTTTACGAACATAATGCGTTACAAATACAAGGTTTCCATATAACTTGACAAGAAAATGATTTTAAATTTGTTTTCTTAACATTACTTCAAAAACCGGTTATTCAAAAAGATTTATTTCAAATCTTTTACAAACAAACTATGAACTCGCTCAACTTTATGTTGATTTTTCGCATGTTTCTTTCTCAGGTTGCATTTTCTAAAACAAGGCACGGTTGGAATAGGAGAACCATTGGAGATACGAGTACTTAGTGGCGTTCAATTTCTAGAAGTCTTAGTCTTATTTGCTTCCGCTGTGCAATGAAGATACCGGTCCAGTCACGCCAGCTCTGATAATTTCGGGGTGTGACATATACAAACGAGATAGTGGGACGTCATGGGGTACCGGTATCTATTGTGTCAGACAGAGATACCTGGTTTACTTCACACTTCTGACGAGATTTCCAAGAACAAATGGGAACAAAGCTTTTTATCAGCACAGCGTACCATCCTCAAACGGATGGACAGAGTGAGAGAACAATCCAAACGCTAGAAGACATGCTGAGGGCGTGTATTATTGACTTCGGTGGCAGTTGGGATGCGTATTTGCCGTTAGCAGAATTCTCTTATTACAACAGCTATCATGCCAGCATTGGCATGGCCCCGTATGAGATGCTATATGGTAGGAAATGTAGGACCCCGGTGTGTTGGGGTGAAGTGGGTCCACGTGAACTGGCCCATAAAGATGTTGTCCAAGCCACTAACGAGAAAATTGACGTGGTTCGAGCCCATTTGAAAGCGGCCCAAGACAGACAAAAGTCTTATGCCGATAAAAGACGAAAACTGATTGAATTTCAGGTGGGCGACATGGTTATGTTAAAGGTTTCCCCATGGAAGGGCGTTATCCGATTCAAAAAAAGAGGGAAACTAAGCCCGAGGTTTATCGGGCCATTTAAAATCATTGAACGGGTTGGCAAGGTAGCTTATCGCCTTGAGTTACCGGACGAATTGAGTGGAATACATGGCACGTTTCATGTGTCACAACTGCGAAAATGTCTAGCGGAGGAAATGGCTTATATTCATTACGATGATATCGAGGTGGATAATAGCCTCAATTATGCAGTAAGGCCATTAGAAATTCTAGATCAAAAGGTTAAGGACTTGCGAAATAAGAAAATTGATCAAGTTAAGATCAAATGGGAACATAGGAAGGGGTCGGACACTACATGGGAGTCCGAAGAGGAGATGCGGCGTCTCTACTCGGCATTATTTGGTGCGTATTTCCGGTTTCGAGGACAAAACCCTTTTAAGGGGGGTGGACTTGTAACACCCTGAAAATATAAATCTTTTATTACAAATATGTTGTTTGTAAATAAGCAAAATAAACTAACTAGGAATAACACTAACCTAGTTAGATAGTGACTTATGTGTGGGTTAAACACTTAAAATAAAATAAAAACGAATATGGAGGGACTAAAGTTGTCAAGTGTGAAACTTGACATATTAATAACAAAAATACACCAAACACACACAGAAGTGTGTGTCTGGCTCGTACAAAACGCATGAGATCGACCAGGAACCCACATCAAACCCTAACTCACAAAAATCTCACAAATTGAAGGTTGAAATCAGTTCCAAAATGAAATCCGAGCTAAGATTAGTGATCTCCATTGCAAATGGGCCATAAGGTATGTGAAATTTGATAGAAAATCTCTACTTGAAATTCTGATGAACTTAGAGAATTCAAAAATTGTTGATGCATGATCATTATATGGATGAAATAGGAACATTGTAGTGTCTAGGAGTAAACCCTAGACAAGTATATGTTGAAATCATGCTTAATTCTAGTAAAATCCATAAACACCATTGAAGGTGATTAGTGGATTTTTGTGGAACTTGATAAACACTAGGGTTTTGGTGATTGTTCTAGTGTAATCTGATATTTGCGACGTGATTTCAGAATTATAGAGGTTAACATTTATGTAAGATAGTTTGATCGATGTAAATTTGGGCTATATGACAAGTTATGAACTTGATAATGAACCATGTAAAATTCTGCCCTTAAAGTGTTTGTAGAAATGCCTCAAAGAAGGCTTAAAACTGAAATTTCAAGTTAAAACGCATATTTGTAATGTTTCGGTAAACTATGCGATATATGATTAGAAAAGAGTTCTAAACATGCTATGGATGAACTCTATAGGGAAGGAAGCCGGAGCGTTTAGTGGACAAGCCGGTGATGACGCGCGTTTAAAGGGTTTGCTTTGAAGGTATATAACTTGATTCGTTACATTAAGTAAATTTGATATTAGAACGTGTATAGTTGTGTTTTAGAATAAAAGTTGTGCCGATTTAGGTGATGATGTTCACTACTTGAATTAATAGGTTATGAATCGACTAGTTAGCGTTTGGTAGTCATTATAATGGAGGATTCCATAAATGAACCAAACGGGTCGAATAATTGTGTATTAAGTAGTATTAGTGTTGATAGTTAGCATTTGGCGTTGACAATCACATGAACATGAAACCATAAGATTGGTAATGAAATGTCGGTGATATAAAGCCCCGGAGGTTGGGTAAAAGCGCCTTATGGTTATTATTGCAATGATAGCAAAATGGGTGTAAATGTAATGGGTCGAACAATTGTAAAAGTGATTTTAGTCGTTCGGTCCGTAAATCAAATTTTCGGTATAATAGTTGTAATAGACGCGTCGGTAATTAAATTACAAATGTATAGGAAAAAGAATCACCTAAAACGGACCCTCGGATCAAAAGTTATGACCAATCGAAGTTAAAATTTGTGAATTCCGGAGCTGGCAGGAATTGCAGGTCAAAAACTTGCACCTGCTGGAAAACCGTCTCCCCCGCGCCACACGACAGGATCCATGGGATCTGGCGCGATACGCGGGAGTCCTCGTGACACGCGACAAGTCGAGGGGGTTCTGGCGTGACACGCGACAGGACCAAAAACAAAATTTTTATTTTGTTTTTGCTGATTTGATACCAGAACTCGTTTATATGCATTATATTAATGTCAAGACTAACTTTTTAAGTGGTTTTGACTCTAGGTGATGATGGGGACTTTCCGGATGGCGATCAAGCATGTTTTGAAGAACCGAACACGAACTTTTCAAGCTTCCGCGTTAATTTAACTTTGTTTAGACAATGTTTTTGATGTAAACAATTTACTAATCAGGTTGTGAATGTTTAAACAAGTTGGTAGTTGACTAGTATGTGATCATTTTAAAACTTTGATTTTGTACTTATGTTGATGTAAAGTACCTGTTTTATAAAACCACACTTATTTTCAATAAAATTCGAGCAGAAATTAGACGGTTGTTACATTCACTATCGGCATCGACCTTCTCCTTTACCCAGTTTACAAGCCTCTTTTGTTCCAACATTTCGTTATCATTGTTTGGTTGATCATATGTAGGACTTCGTCCTGTTATCATCTCTAGCACCACCACCCCGTAGCTATAAACATCCACTTTTGATGTAATTGGAAGATTAAACACCCATTCTGGAGCCATATACCCTCTAGTCCCTTTTACCTTTGAAAAGATAGAATTTTCCTTTACGCCTTGGTGGAATAACTTGGACAAACCAAAATCAGCAACCTTCGTGTTGTAATTAGCATCCAACAATATATTTTGTGGTTTAACATCACAATGTAAAACCCATTCCAAGCATTCTTCGTGCAGATAAGCTAGCCCTTTCGCAACGCCAGATGCAATTTCAAATACACTTTGCCAATCAAGCTGGTTACCGCCTATGTTCTTGGCTAATGAGCCATTCTCCATGTACTCATAGACCAGCATCCGATGCTTACCCTCAGCGCAATAACCATATGTTTCTATCAAGTTCATGTGATTTATCCTTCCAATTGTAGTGATTTCTGCAAGAAATTCAGCTTCTCCTTGGAAAGCCTCATGGAGTCGCTTAATTGCTACCACTCGATTGTCTGGAAGTATGCCTTTGTACACAATACCGCCACCACCTCTTCCAATCTCTTCTCCAAATTTATGAGATGCCTTCACTATCTCTGCATACGTAAACCTTTTGAATCCGGTGGCAATTGCTAGGCAGTTTTGGGTCGTTGTACCTGAGGGTTGTTTGGTAATATAATAGAAGAATACGAAGGACATAAATTCAATTACACCTAGGATGATGCTGAACCACAACACAAACTTGAGGGACCCATTTTCACTCTTCTTCCCACACTCTAGCTCAGTTCTAGAACTCGAGCAATACAAGCTGGACTTGTTAGCAACATGTTTATTATATGATAATACCTCATTTTTAGGTAGCTTAAGATAAGTGTTGTAAATAGTACCCATGTATAAGCCATTGAACAAGAAAGTCTTGATATAACACTTAGAGGAGCCCCTATGTGCATCTAAGGTGAATTGGAAGGCTTTACAGTTTGGGTTATCAAAGCAAGCGTTCTTGCACACTGTGAAATTGGATCCTTCTATTAATTTAATATCAAACCCATAAAATTCTACCTATGGGAGCATTATGAAGTCATACTTTTCATGATGTACAGAAAGATCATGTATAGGTTCACACCCAAAAGACAAGTCGGATTGGTTCGTGCTCTTGTATCCATGCATGCAAGCACATTTCCTTCCTGATTCAGGGTTGTAAGTACAAAGGTTGTTTGGACCACAAATTCCACGGATTGTACATGGATCAGAAATTGCTTGCCATGAAACACTCCAGCTTCTATGGTTAAGTGTGTAAACTCTTATATTGCCATCAACATCAAGTGTCAGTCTTCTTTAAAGGGCATCACCATAGTCTGTGGTAATAAAAGTAAGATTGTCAGAGGATTGGAAACGCCCTTTGGAATCAAGCAAAGCAACTCTACTGTTGTTGTAAGTAGATCTTTTTGATTCCCATGATGTTGAATAAAAATAAGGCCAATATACGCTTGTAACATCATTCTTGCTATACAGAAGGCGGATTATATTGTCATAGTCATAATAGAATTTGTAGAAGCCAGTAGAGAAATCTGTGGAACTTCTGGAAGATATGAGGATGGTATCTTTGGTGAAAGGCTGATTGGGAAGGATAGTGTCGGTTGGAAAATCAAAACTTTGCCAAAGATAGGAATTCTTTACTAACTTGGTAAGAACAAGGTTACCCGAGTCGAGGAGTTGTCGGGGAAATTTCAGAAACCGGATGATCAGAGAGGCGTGTAATCACTCTCAGATCAAATTATTTCGGTGGTTCACCCGAATAATTCAATCGGATACAACTCTGATTTTGAGAAATTGAACCAGGGTATGTTTTTGCGTGAATTGTATGAACCAGAAGAAGAGAATGATCAAAAACTGTGTATTCGAATTTGGGGGTGTTTGCAGATAACTGCCTCTGGCAGTTATATTTTAATTTAATTTAAATTGCATTAAAAACATGCCTTAATTTTTGTCTAAAAAAATAGGACGAATTTTCACAAATTTTATTTTCGAAGGCATTTTGATAAATCGACCCCAGCCAGGGGCTCTGCCCCTTGGACCCCGCCAGGGGCTGCCGCCCCTTGGACCCTGCTCCTAGGGGCGCTGCCCCCGGACCCCCGCCAAGGGGGCGCTGCCCCCTTGGAACCCCCGTAGAGTACGGGCTCCGCCCGTACACTTTGAATTATAATAACTCAAACAAGCGTGCACTCCCGCACCTCCTAACTTGCTTGATGTGTAGTATAATTCACTTTGATCACCAAGTCAATCTCCGATTACACTAAAATATCTAACATTCCTCCCCCATTTTAGCGTAATCCTTGATTAACTTAAACAAATTCACAACAATCAAACTTATGCATAAATGAAATATTGCGACGATTGAATTTCACATTAGTATATTACACATTCCAAATATTCGAATATAGGGGTGTCACTAAGGATTGAACCCTTTCTATTCAGTGAATACATGGAGATAATATACACACAAGTTTACATACTCTAATGTTCTTTCTTGACACTATTTTTACTAGCATGTGTCCCATCCTTCAATGAACATATCAAAGCCAAGTCCTAGCTTCTTGAAGCGGCTAAACTTCATGCTCATATAGGTAGCTCTTTATTCTTGCACCTGCATATGCAATTTTTCAAAGAACTATTAAAAAGAAAACCTTCAACCTCCTTTAACTTGCAGGTCTGAACACATACCTTGGGATGATGCTACTAATGTGTTCCAATTTCTAGATGTTAAGCTTTCCACATTGAATTCAACACCTAACGTCATATTAGGTGGGAATTGGGTATCTTAACACGAGAAATCTCGGGTGGACTTTAATCCCATCCCTACAGCCGCCTTGTGCACAAGATCTCTACATAACTCTTTGGTTAAATGGTCGGCTAAATTTTGTTGAGTTCTCACAAACTCCACCGATATCACCCCATGCATGATGAGCTCATGAATCATGCTGTGTCTAACACCTAAGTGTCTAGACTTCCCATTATACACTTGGCTATATGCCTTAGCCAAGGTAGCAGAACTATCACATCTAATAGATATTGGTGATATAGGTTTAGGCCACAATGGAATCTCATAAATCAAGTTTCTTAGCCACTCAGCTTCTTTGCCAGCTGTGGCTAATGCTACAAACTCAGATTCCATTGTTGAATCAGTTATGCAAGTCTGTTTCTTAGATGCCCAAGATATGGCACCTCCTCCAAGCAGAAAACTCTATCCACTCGTGGAAGAATGATCTTCCTTGTTTTTAATCCAACCTGCATCCGAATAACCTTCTAAAACCGAAGGAAATCCAGTATAGGTCAAACCAAATTTCATGGTTCCTTTCAAGTACCTAAATACTCGATTCATTGCTTGCCAATGACTTGCACCTGGATTGCTAGTATACCTACTAAGCTTTCCAACAGCATAAGCTATATCCAGTCTAGTGCTAATCATGGCATACATGAGGGATCCTATGGCCCTTGAATATTCAAGTTGGCTTACAGCTACACCTTCATTAGGTGAGAGCTTAAAAGCAGGATCCATTGGAGTGCTAACCGGAGAACTATCATGAAAATTAAACTTTTTCAATATCTTCTCAATATAATGAGATTGAGAGATAGATATGCCATTGTTCTCCCGTTTGATCCTTATACCAAGGATCACTTCCGCCTCCCCCAAGTCTTTCATATCAAAACAAGACGACAAAAATTTCTTTGTTTTATCAACTTGATCCTGGTCAGTACCGAAGATCAACATGTCATCTACATATAAACAAATTATGACTCCTTTCCTAGAATCATCAAATTTGCTATATACACACTTGTCTGCTTGGTTTAATATAAAACCATTAGACAAAACCACTTCATCAAACTTTTGATGCCACTGTTTTGGTGCTTGCTTTAAGCCATATAATGACTTAACTAGCTTACACACCTTATGCTCATTGCCAGGCATAACAAAACCCTCTGGTTGTTTCATATATATCTCCTCATCCAAATCACCATTCAGGAAAGCAGTTTTCACATCCATTTGGTGAATTACAAGATTGTGTATTGCAGCCAAGGCAACCAACAATCTAATAGTGGATATTCTTGCTACAGGAGCATATGTATCAAAGTAGTCAATTCCTTCCTTTTGTCTAAAGCCTTGGATAACCAATCGGGCTTTAAACTTTTCAATTGAACCATCTACTTTCATCTTCTTCTTGAAGATCCATTTACAACCAAGTGGTTTACACCCAGGGGGTAGATCAGACAGTTTCCAAGTGTTATTCTGCATAATAGAGTCCATCTCATCATTTATAGCTTCTTTCCAGAAAGCTACATCTCGAGATGCCATGGCTTCACTATAGGTTTTAGGATCTTCCTCAATATTGAAGCAATATTGATATTGAATTTTAATTTCATCTCTAGATCCTTCAACCAAATATAGCTGAAAATCATCACCAAATGATTTAGCTTTTCTTGCTCTACCACTCCTCCTAAGTTCCGGAGGAGTATCAATCACTTGATCAGCCACGTGAGAGTTACTAGATCTTGGAACCATGTCTCTAGGCCTAGGCATTGAAGAGAATCTATTCTTATCATACTCTGCAGTTCTTGCCTCAATAACCGTATGCACTGACACGTAGTCATTTGGTTCTATAACATAGAACCTGTGAGCAAATGAATGCTCCGCATACCCAATGAAAATGCAGTCTATACCTCTTTCCCCTATGTTCCTTATTTTAGGATCAGTGAGCCTCACCACGGCTCTACAACCCCAAACTCTCAGCTTATGCAGCTCGGGTGGTTTTTTATACCAAAGCTCAAAAGGGGTGTTCTTGTTCCTTTTATTTGGAACCCTATTTAGCAAATAGCAGGCTGTCAACATAGCCTCACCCCAAAAGCCCTCACTTAGGACCGAATAGGATAACATGGTATTAACCATTTCCTTTAAAGTCCTATTTTTCCTTTCCGCCACACCATTTTGTTCCGGTGTGTAAGGAGCTGTGGTATGGTGTATTATTCCAGTAGATTGGAAATACACCGGATCAAAATACTCACCACCTCTGTCCGTATGTAGGGTTTTGATCAACCCACTCCGATGAAGCTCTACTTCTTGTTTATAAATCTTAAACTTTTCAAGAGCTTCATCCTTAGCATGCAACAAATAAACGTAACAAAATCTAGTAGCATCATCTATAAATGTTACTACATATTTTTTATTACCTAGAGATGGTGTAGCATGAAAATCACAGAGATCACTATGTATCAAATCTAACACTTTAGTTTCCCTATGAACATGTTGCATGAAAGGCTTTTTGGTTATCTTATTCAACTTGCAAACATGGCATTTATCATTGTTTATGTTAATAGGCGGAATTAAGCTCATTTTAGACATTTCTTTAACTCTTTTATAATGTACTTGTCCTAGTCTAGCATGCCATAATTCCGATTCAGTCAAGTTGTTTCTACTACTAGTTGAAGCTATGCAGTTTGCATTACTAGTTGAAGGTACATCATTAACATTACTAGTTGAAGCAACACAAACAGATTCATTCATAAACGAGACATAAACATTCAACATAAACATACCATTACATAGATAACCGAAACCAACAAAGGTACCATGTCTTGACAAAGATATACTTGTCACTTTCCAATACTTGTTTGTACCCACAATTATTCAACACAATGCCACTTAACATATTCTTTCGAATTCCGGGCACATACAAAACATTGTTCAAAAGTAAACATTTTCCAGAAGTAAAAACAAGATTCGCAGTCCCTATTCCCTTGATTGGTTCAGTTGCAGCATTCCCCATCTTGATGATAGATCCGTCTTCGATTGGTTGAAAGTCTTTAAACCAACGAAGATCCTTGCATACATGACTTGTTGCACCTAAATCAACCCACCAAGCAATGTCATCATCCTGCACATAAAATTCCTCAGAAATTAGTGACACATAATTCTGAACCGAATTATTAAATTGTACTAAATTCTGACCTTGCTTGCCCGGGTCCTTGGACCCGCTAGAACCAGCCTCATTCTTGTTCTTTGAACCGGACTTATTGTTATTCTTCTTCATTTTACAGTCCCTCTTAAAGTGACCAACCTTACCACATTTCCAGCAAGGGTAATTCGGCTTTTTGTTTGAACCCGAATTGTTGTTTCCTTGAAATTTGCGTTTCCCTTTGAACTTACTGTTTCCTTTGGATGATTCACCCGTTTCAACCATGTTCACAGAACTTGATCCAGCCCGTTTCTTATCATCATTGACCAACACATTTTCCTGTGCTCTCAAGCCTTCTTCAATTCTGAAGTGGCTTCCAAGTTCAACCAAAGTTAACTCTCCTTTCTGATGTTTCAGATTATGTTTAACATCTCTCCAGGAAGGAGGTAACTTGTCAATGATACTCGAAACAGAGATGGATTCATCCATCTTCATATCATGTTGGGCAAACTGCCCCAGAATTCGTAACAATTCATGATATTGTTCCATCACAGGCCTTTCATCAACCATTCTGTAATTATTGAAATTACTAACAAGAAACTTCTTACTAGAAGAATCTTCTGCCATGTATTTGGCTTCCAACGTGTCCCACAGTAACTTTGCAGTTTCAACATTTTGATAAACATCAAATAAGGGATCAGACATACCGTTCAGGATGTCACACCCCAACCGATGGCGGAATCATCGGGGCGCGGCACTAGGCGAATCAGATTGCTCAAGAGAATCCATAACAACTATATTGCGAAAATATTTACTACATTTGTTATCCCATACTAACAAATAATACAATCACATAAGTCATCACAGATTTCTTGTCCTCTCGAACAATCCAAATCCGACAACCTAGATTTTAGTGGAGTTTCTAGACTTCCTAGCTTGATTCGTAATAGCCTGCGATCTAACCTGCAACATACGTTAGAATAAAGTCAATACAAAAGTATTGGCGAGTATACAGGTTTGATAGGTACAGCGTAATAGATTAAAAAGGTGCTGCGAATTTCTACATGCATAAACGTAACACACGACATATATACTCACAAGACTGATACTACCAACTAAGTCCTCGATGCTCGAATATGCGATGGCAAACTAGACCCCGTCGGGCGCAATAGTACTATACTAGTCGTGGTGGGACGTTGCGAGTATAAGCCCTAGCACATATGCAACTAGTATCACGTATATCTATGCATAATAGTTATTCGCAAGTGATAATTCGATTGATTGAATAATTTGTTTGATAAGTTCGATTTGTTAGAAACGTATGTTACACCGAAAATGCGATTAAAAGGGGTTCAAGTATACTCACAGTGCGTTTTTAGCGAGAATACAACTTGATTGGATCGGTTGCGAGTACGTCTGCGTTAATCATCGAATGATATAGTAAACGATGTACGGTTAAGCGGGAATAGCATCGAAATGTCAGTTATCTGGTCGGATGGTTCTCATCCGGTCGGATGACATGTTGATTTGGGTCGGATGGCTGTCATCCGGTCGGATGACATGCTATCCGGTCGGATAACATGTTGATTGGGTCGGGTGGCTATCATCCGGTCGGATGACATGTTATCCGTTCGGGTGACATGTTATCCGTTCGGATGACATGCTATCCGATCGGATGACACGTGGTCCGTTCGGATGACATTTCGTCCGGTCAGATGACACGTCTGTTTTAACGTCCCGATCAATTGTTTTTTAGTGTCCTTGGTAGGAATACGTGTGGTTTCACTGAGATGTTACGATATCGTCTTAAACAATGATATTTCATCAGTTCCGACCCGTTCTAACGGCTGGGAACCACCCCGTTTGTAAAACCCTAACACGTATTTGACAAAAGTCGCAGCGGAAATTCGTGCCATAAAATTTCTTTCATTACACACGTCTTGACTTACTTGAAAGTTTATTTTAAAAGTATCTCTTTTACAAAACAAAAGCATAACTCCCGTTTACTAAAGTACATACTCGATTATTCCCGTACAATCTATCTTATGACTCGGTCTTCGATCTCTATTCCCTGGGATAATCGCCCATGATCAATACAACCTGCACTCACCACATACATTCATAACATTAGCACACATTATATAAACAAGATTCATTCATGTACACTTCACATTTCGTCACTTTTCAAACTTTAAGCATTTCATATGCGTATCCATTTCCTGGTGAGGCTTCAATAACGTACCTGCATTACTTTTCATTCTCAAGGTACACCATTAATAACGTTAACACTCAACGTGTCTAAATCATGCATACATACGTACTTACATACATACACATCTACATACGTACATACCTTTCCTACAACTTTACATACGTGCATACACTCATACCTGTCTTTATACATACATACATACACATTTACATACGTACATACCTTTACTACAACATTACATACATGCATACACTCGTACATATCTTCATACATACAGACATACACATCTGCATACGTACCTACCCTTCCTACATCTTTACATACATGTATACACTCATACATATCGTTATACATACATACATACTCATCTACATGCGTACATACCTTTCCTACATCTTTACATACACCCATACACTCGTACATATCTTTATACATACATACATACATACATACACAACTACATACGTACATACATTTACTACATCTTCACATATATACATACTATCATATGTATCTTCATATATACATAAATACGCATCTACATACACGTACAACATCTTGCATACCTCTTACACACTCATACGTTATTTACATGAGACTTAAACTTTGATTTATAACCCATAAACATCTAAGGATCGATCAAAACCATGTTTAGAAAGTCCCCCGTAGTCCACGGATAACAAACCGAAGCCTACGATACATAAATCAACTTAAATAACAAATTTTTAGACTTTTAGACTTGGGGAGGTCGTCGGCGACGGCCCGTAGTTTTTCCCGTAGCCAAAACCCCGTAGACAGGAAGATAACCCGTCAGCAAAAATCTAACTTTCTAGAGCCCGTCGGCGACGGCCTCTAGAAATGCCACTTTTCTGCAGTTTCGTTTCGTCGTCCGTACGCACTAAAACACGCATAACTTTTGAACCGTTTACCCGTTTAACCTCCCGTTTCTTCCTACACGCTTGTAAATTCACATTCTATCATATTAACTTAAAATCCCACATCCGGATTAAGGAAATTCTTAACTTACACGCTATCGTCTTATTATTCATTTATGATTTATTCGACCCGTTCATGCATTCATTCACATAACTTGTTTGTTTGACCATAACTTCTTATGAACCTAATAATGTCAACATAGTCTATCATAAAAGATTAAGTTCTCGGATGTCTTGCATCCTCTTGACCCATTTTCGCTCAAGAGCTTATTTTGACCCGTTAAGGGTATTTGCGCATTTTAAGGTTCTTAGCTTACGAAAATCATGCTTCTCGCTTTCTTACTTTTTCAAAACATTCGTTTAATCAAATAGCTTGTTTGTAGTCAACTTTTAAGACCATTTGCTCGTTTTACCCATCAAGGGCGTTTTTGTCAACTTTGCTCTATCCTTAACAACAAAGGACTCCCTTGCATATGTAACCAATCCTACTACTTAGCTACAATTCTTAATCACACATACCTTGCTCGGATCAAATCTAAGATCCGTTTAATACTTCATCGATCTAATACAATTCTTTCCTACTTGACCTCGATCATCATACTTAATTAAATTGCACATAACTTTACATAAACAACTAAGAAGTGATTACAAAAATCACTTACCTCATGCATCCGTGTTCACATTCGTTCCTCGCCACTTCTTGACCCGTTAGCCTTCCGTGCTTGATTCCGTCTCGACATGATTCCTATACTTCCATGTCATCGAAATCACATTCTCATTAGCATACATAGTTGTATATGTTAACGATCATATCGATCGCATAATTCACATTTGACGTTATAGTCACTTCTAACAAGCATAATACCTATAACCAAATTCATACCATTTCCAACTCGTGAAATCCATCATGTCATCGCATTAAACACCCATACATCTAACACGCACCGTATAACTTACTTTAATCTTACAATTATGACAACATGTCTAACCATTCTTCTTATACACAGTTGACTTATTAGAAGTCAACGGTCCATTTACTTTAACTTTCGACTTATCATTATATACCCGTAACATCATAATCGACTATACGGACGACAATATATACATTTTATCATACGATTGGTGTACGTACCACCTTTTAAGCATAACGTACAACTAGTTCATGCATATCCTTCTAATCTCATACATAATTCATCAATTTCTTCCTTCTAATCGACACGAATCATACATGCATAAACATCAAACATACTAGTATCACATTTCTTTCAATTCCTCTAACAAGAATCCATCATACAAATCAAAATACATCAACATTCAACAAGAATTAGACATGGATGATGATTCAAATCATCATTCTCACCATAACTAATGGGTTTCACCCTTAAACATCAAATTAACCTAATTCATGCATAATCCATGTCCCAAATGATGATTCTAACACATACTCATACTCAATTTCATACAAATTCGTGATTTACATCATAACCCGCTTCATGCATAATCACCAAACTAACTTTTAAGACATACCTTGCGATCCCCTTGTGAAGGTGATCATTAATCTATGCTCGGTTATGAATTTGAGCTTCGTTTGACTCCTCAATTAGATGATTATGTTAGAACTAGGGTTTGGTTCATGGGGAGTTCCCCTGATCGATCTAGAACACACACGATGTGTGTGTTGTGTGTGTGTTTGTTTTGTTTTAAAAACATAACTTTCCCCTTTTTCAACTTTGGCCCCTCATGTTTATTACTTGCTCATAATATTGGCAAAACCCTTGTCTTTTCATACTTCTAACCACACACTTAACTAGGTTAAATAACCTAATCATTTATTCCTTGATGCACCATGTCATAACATTTAACGAATATAAACATTCGGGTTTTGGGGTGTTACAAGTCTACCCCCCTTAAATAAGGTTTCGTCCCCGAAACCTTTCTCATTTCCTCTTACACACACACACATTTATGTTTGACTTAACACTCACATCATAATCATAAGTAATCATCCTACTCTCATTTCATAATTATTCATACAATTGGCTTCTTCTTCTTAACAAGTCTATACTTTCCATGGCATACTTCCATATAACATTCTCATTTCCTTTGACCCGTTAATAACAGGTTAATATACATACTTATTCAAACTTATAATAATGCTTACACTCGTATGATCCGTTTATAACGGATTTAGTACTTTCATCTCATCCTTTAAGATTCCATTCCATAGACACATTGTATAACATTTAACTCTTGTTTTGTTATCACAACAAAACTGCTATGTCATCGTCATACCTACGTGCTTAACTCCGTAGCTAACATCGCTCTACATTTCTATAGTCTTTTGTACCATACATATCCTTACGTTACTTACACATTCGGATATTTTCATTCCTATCATTCTTTGGTTCATTTGCTTTACATTTACTTATATGACTTGTTTGACGCATACATGGTCAAGCTACTGACTTCTTCTTATGTAGACTAGTTTCGTCTTTTATATCTTAAATATGTTTCGCGAATTCGAACACATTATTCATACCTTTCGTACCTTCTTTGTTTTGAATCCGTCTCGCGGATTCAAACATTGCATTCATATCTTTCATTCTTTGAATCCGTCTTGCGGATTCAAACATTGCATTCATATCTTTCATTCTTTGAATCCGTCTCGCGGATTCAAACATTGCATATACGCTTTTCATCCCTTGAATCCGTCTCGCAGATTCAAGCATTGCATTCATACATTGTTGATCCGTACTTTCTTATGGATTCCACATTCTTTATTCTTATCATTCATGTTTTTTTTTTCATTCCTACATAGTACTCTCAATTTCCCGAGAGTCTTACTACCCACTTCACCCGCACGCCCACATGCTACCCAATTCTAACGGGCATACCTGCGATAATTACCACGGTCTCACGAATGTCATATGCTTCTTGCGTACTGGCCAGGTGCGCAATACACATACTAATTTCGTGCCTTCAGGTAATCATCGCCTTATGTCTGCAGTAGTGGGTCTCAGTTCGTGCTACATTTTTACAATCTTATCAAGACAATATCGTTGTCTTCCATTTAGTACTTACCCTCCCATGGAGATTTCTTCCTTTTTCTTTTAACACCGGTACCACACATATTAACATTGTGTACCTGGGGTCCGTCTGTCCATTCGCATCCTTGCCTGCCTTAGCATTCATCCTAGACTGCATTTCAAGGGTCATCTTCTTCAAACGCTTATACTTACCTTGCACATAACATACCGTCAGTTTCTTTATGCATATACATAAGTACATACTTATATTCGCTTCTACCTTTGGATCTTGATTGAGTCTTAGATTGTACGAGTTCCTTATCATAAGAGCACACAAGTTTGAGTTCAAGTACTTACTTTCTTGTACTTGATTCTCTTAAACCAGGGCTCTGATACCAACTTGAAAAACCCTAACACGTATTTGACAAAAGTCGCAGCGGAAATTCGTGCCATAAAATTTCTTTCATTACAAACGTCTTGACTTACTTGAAAGTTTATTTTAAAAGTATCTCTTTTACAAAACAAAAGCATAACTCCCGTTTACTAAAGTACATACTCGATTATTCCCGTACAATCTATCTTATGACTCGGTCTTCGATCTCTATTCCCTGGGATAATCGCCCGTGATCAATACAACCTGCACTCACCACATACATTCATAACATTAGCACACATTATATAAACAAGATTCATTCACGTACACTTCACATTTCGTCACTTTTCAAACTTTAAGCATTTCATCTGCGTATCCATTTCCTGGTGAGGCTTCAATAACGTACCTGCATTACTTTTCATTCTCAAGGTACACCATTAATAACGTTAACACTCAACGTGTCTAAATCATGCATACATACGTACTTACATACATACATACATACACATCTACATACGTACATACCTTTCCTACAACTTTACATACGTGCATACACTCATACCTGTCTTATACATACATACATACATACATACATACATACATACATACATACATACATACATACATACACATCTACATACGTACATACCTTTACTACAGCATTACATACATGCATACACTCGTACATATCTTCATACATACATACATACACATCTGCATACGTACCTACCCTTCCTACATCTTTACATACATGTATACACTCGTACATATCGTTATACATACATACATACTCATCTACATGCGTACATACCTTTCCTACATCTTTACATACATCCATACACTCGTACATATCTTTATACATACATACATACACAACTACATACGTACATACCTTTACTACATCTTCACATATATACATACTATCATATGTATCTTCATATATACATAAATACGCATCTACATACACGTACAACATCTTGCATACCTCTTACACACTCATACGTTATTTACATGAGACTTAAACTTTGATTTATAACCCATAAACATCTAAGGATCGATCAAAACCATGTTTAGAAAGTCCCCCGTAGTCCACGGATAACAAACCGAAGCCTACGATACATAAATCAACTTAAATAACAAATTTTTAGACTTTTGGACTTGGGGAGGTCGTCGGCGACGGCCCGTAGTTTTTCCCGTAGCCAAAACCCCATAGACAGGAAGATAACCCGTCAGCAAAAATCTAACTTTCTAGAGCCCGTCGGCGACGGCCTCTAGAAATGCCACTTTTCTGCAGTTTCGTTTCGTCGTCCGTACGCACTAAAACGCGCATAACTTTTGAACCGTTTACCCGTTTAACCTCCCGTTTCTTCCTACACGCTTGTAAATTCACATTCTATCATATTAACTTAAAATCCCACATCCGGATTAAGGAAATTCTTAACTTACACGCTATCGTCTTATTATTCATTTATGATTTATTCGACCCGTTCATGCATTCATTCACATAACTTGTTTGTTTGACCATAACTTCTTATGAACCTAATAATGTCAACATAGTCTATCATAAAAGATTAAGTTCTCGGATGTCTTGCATCCTCTTGACCCATTTTCGCTCAAGAGCTTATTTTGACCCGTTAAGGGTATTTGCGCATTTTAAGGTTCTTAGCTTACGAAAATCATGCTTCTCGCTTTCTTACTTTTTCAAAACATTCGTTTAATCAAATAGCTTGTTTGTAGTCAACTTTTAAGACCATTTGCTCGTTTTACCCATCAAGGGCGTTTTTGTCAACTTTGCTCTATCCTTAACAACAAAGGACTCCCTTGCATATGTAACCAATCCTACTACTTAGCTACAATTCTTAATCACACATACCTTGCTCGGATCAAATCTAAGATCCGTTTAATACTTCATCGGTCTAATACAATTCTTTCCTACTTGACCTCGATCATCATACTTAATTAAATTGCACATAACTTTACATAAACAACTAAGAAGTGATTATGAAAATCACTTACCTCATGCATCTGTGTTCACATTCGTTCCTCGCCACTTCTTGACCCGTTAGCCTTCCGTGCTTGATTCCGTCTCGACATGATTCCTAAACTTCCATGTCATCGAAATCACATTCTCATTAGCATACACAGTTGTACATGTTAACGATCATATCGATCGCATAATTCACATTTGACGTTATAGTCACTTCTAACAAGCATAATACCTATAACCAAATTCATACCATTTCCAACTCGTGAAATCCGTCATGTCATCGCATTAAACACCCATACATCTAACACGCACCGCATAACTTACTTTAATCTTACAATTATGACAACATGTCTAACCATTCTTCTTATACACAGTTGACTTATTAGAAGTCAACGGTCCATTTACTTTAACTTTCGACTTATCATTATATACCCGTAACATCATAATCGACTATACGGACGACAATATATACATTTTATCATACGATTGGTGTACGTACCACCTTTTAAGTATAACGTACAACTAGTTCATGCATATCCTTCTAATCTCATACATAATTCATCAATTTCTTCCTTCTAATCGACACGAATCATACATGCATAAACATCAAACATACTAGTATCACATTTCTTTCAATTCCTCTAACAAGAATCCATCATACAAATCAAAATACATCAACATTCAACAAGAATTAGACATGGATGATGATTCAAATCATCATTCTCACCATAACTAATGGGTTTCACCCTTAAACATCAAATTAACCTAATTCATGCATAATCCATGTCCCAAATGATGATTCTAACACATACTCATACTCAATTTCATACAAATTCGTGATTTACATCATAACCCGCTTCATGCATAATCACCAAACTAACTTTTAAGACATACCTTGCGACCCCCTTGTGAAGGTGATCATTAATCTATGCTCGGTTATGAATTTGAGCTTCGTTTGACTCCTCAATTAGATGATTATGTTAGAACTAGGGTTTGGTTCATGGGGAGTTCCCCTGATCGATCTAGAACACACACGATGTGTGTGTTGTGTGTGTGTTTGTTTTGTTTTAAAAACATAACTTTCCCCTTTTTCAACTTGGGCCCCTCATGTTTATTACTTGCTCATAATATTGGCAAAACCCTTGTCTTTTCATACTTCTAACCACACACTTAACTAGGTTAAATAACCTAATCATTTATTCCTTGATGCACCATGTCATAACATTTAACGAATATAAACATTCGGGTTTTGGGGTGTTACACCGTTCCATCAGATCTGCCCGTTCTTAACTGTTTCTCATGTTTAATCCCGAAATCGTTCAGTTCTTGATTAAATACATACATTTTTAGGTGAGATTGTTATAAAAACATGTGGAAATCACCCAGATCTGAGTCGTTTATGGTGGGATGAGGTCACACTTTGAAGTTCATATGAACTCTTGGTGACATCACCTTAAAACACCTCAAATCAGTAGATTTCACGGTTAGAAATTGAGTTTTAAAAGACAGAATGATGTAGAATTGAGTGTAGATCATAGAAGTACAAGTTTTTAGGTTGAAATCTTACCGGAATCGCTAGGAATCGAGAGAAAAGGGTCCTGAAGCGTGCTTGGTCGAGTGGGAGCTGTCACATCACTTGAACAGTGATGTGACATGCTATTTATAGGCAAAAGTGGAGAATGGAGGTGTTGGGTCGGATGGCCACTCCGGCGCGGGGGAACTTCTCCGTTTTCGAGCGTTGCGATAGTTTTTGGAGTACACGCTTTCTATAGTTACTTTATATATATATATATATATATATATCACTGGGGGTCGTATTTACGTATCCATATTTCCAAGTTTCGATATAACATTCGGTTTTCGTTTCGAGTGTGCGATTATTAGCGACGTTTCACGGCCATCAAGGAGGGTAGTAAAGGTCCGTTCTCGATGTCATCGGGAACGTTATTGTGTGTTGTGCCAAAATGATTGACGGGGTACCACTCACTCGTATTGTCATCATCGTCACGACGACTGGAGCTATAGCACTCACCCGAGAGTCTTTGTTAGCGTTAATTATCTGCGTTTCGACACATCACGGCCACCGAGGAGGGTAGAATAGGTCCTCACTCAATGTCGTCATGAGTGTTAGTGTTTGTGGTGTGATGTAGCGATAATGTATTGTGAAAATATGCGATTATCCTTCGAATAGCGATGTATGCGATATAGTTACATTATGATCCGAATCTCTGTTGCTAGGAGTAACGAGTATATCGAGTCGTAACAACGCACGAAAGTGCGGGTTGTTACAGTCTCCCCTGCTTTAGGAAATTTCGTCCCGAAATTATCCAACAGGTAGACTTTTGAGAGTTGATCCTGTATAAGTAGCGATACAGCGAGCGATTTGACCGAGAGTTGACAAGCGAGGGCGTTTCGAATAAGAGAGATCGATTGCGTTAGCGGGAAGGCGACGTAAAAGACAAAAGTAATATCCCATGAGTTGGCGTTCCACAGTACCTCGTGTCGCGAAGAATTCGTTAGTTCGATGCGATTGCAATTTTAAAGAACTTGAAATGTTTCTCATGCCGTAGGGTTAACTGAGTCGATCGTTAACTAACGTTACAAGAAACGTCCGTTTTTAGATACTCAAAAGGAATTTTGGATGGAAATCTTGAAAAATTTCCTCTTAACGTGAGGTCAACTAAGTCAATGTTAACCAACGTTGCCAGGAAGTTTATGTTTTAAACATTTTAAGGAATTCGAAGATGAAAACTGAGGTTACGAAAACTCTCCTATGGCATAGGTTCAAGCTGAACTCGATGTCGAACCAATGTCTTAAGAAGGATTTCGTTCTGATGTTGTAAAAGCTTTAAGGAAAACTGGACTTATGAAACTTTTCTTGGACATGGAGTTAAGCTGATTCGATGTTATCTCCATGTCGTGAGAAAAACTTCACTTGTCCACCGGTTTTAAATCAAATTTTTATAAAGATAAGTTTTAATAGTACAAAAGGTAGTTAATCATCGAGCCCCACTTGGCACCTTCCCACGTAAGTTTGTTAATATGTTTAAACACTTATATATAGAAAGTACCAGCGGCGTATCCACCATGTTTTGCCCATATTACTTCCGTTTCGTGAGGCGGTGTCAGGTATGCCGATATGTCACAGATAGAATTGCACTTACTCGATCCAAATGAGAAGGGTTGGATTAAGTCTTGAAAAGGCGAACCGAGTGATGAAGTTGTTTTCGAAATCAGTTCAGCAATACCAATGAGGTAATAATCAATTAATGTTACCACAGAACACTATGAGCGAAAGCGGCGACGATAAGTGAAGAGTGATAAGCGACAAGCGTAAAGCGATAGGGGAATGGCGCGATTTCGATTAGATTCCATGTTAACCTTCATGGCACGTTTCCACGAGAGTTATCTAACATGCCTCGTGAAGCGATGTCATGCGTACTATACCACACAGACTGCAATGAACACCGAACGAGCGATAAGCGGTACGCGATACGCGAATAAACGGTAGACTATACACGATAAGCGATAAGCGATTAGGTGATTGAGCGGATAACACAACACCAACAATGACGGCGATGATAAACGAATTACGATAAGCGGCAGTTGTTGCGTTGCAAGTGATGGAGGTATAAGCGATTTATGCGGTTCGACTTGATTGATTAACACCACAGAGTTTAACTAACATCAGACCCCACATGGCCTTTTTCCTCGAAAGGCCGCTGATATGACTAAAACACCTTGCTTTAACCATATGAGCTTGATTTTGTGAAGCGAGGTCATGCGTGCTAACTTAACACAAATATCACAGATAACGGTATAGCGATAGATTGATGCACAACAACTGATATAGATTCACATAATAAGCGATAGAGATTGCGGGATACACATGATAAGCGATTGCGATTAGCCGAGTTTTGTTTTGAATAAGCTTAACGTTACGTTACGTTGCGACGCATCATAGTTATCGAGGAGGGTAGAATAGGTCCTCACTCAAACAACACCGTGAGCGTTAATGTACTCGATGAGATTTGGTCGCGACAGATTTATGGCCAGTCTTGCGTCGATGCAATTGCCCTGCGGGGGTAGACTCTCCAGAGTCCATCGATGAGGCGATTGCACTGCGTTTGCAGACTTACGACAAGTCTCGCGATGATGCGGTTTGGTTATTACGCCTTGCGATTGAGTGTAGTGCGTTAAAAATAATCACAATAGTATAATAGGTCTAATAACGTTCAACTCCACGTGGCACTTTCTGCACGAAACTTCGGTAGTATGGTAAAGCACACCTTGCTTTACCCCTACTACTTAAATCACGTGGTTTGGTGTCATACTTCGTCGAAACGCTTATGGCACCTTAGAGTTCACTACGATCTTCGTGCACTGTCCCAAATAATCCCGTGTGCACCCGTGATTAATCGTTCCTTGCACGTTTATCGTACCTCTTTCTAAGAGTGTGGTGAGGGTAAAACACATTATTTCGTGATATAGTATATAGTACGTGTGTGAATCTAGTCTAAGTGCGACGACTAGAGAGTGAAAGGGGAAACGAAAGCGAGAGCTAACGCTACACACAGTGGCAACATCGGGTACTAGAGTAGGTTCCAAACTTAGAAATTAACATCGAAAATCGTATCGTTACAACTTTATCCTACGCTTGCTAGATGGTTGGTGTTGAAGACTTTTGCTGGAGCTGTTGTTGTTGTTGTTGTACTCAAGTTCGCGGTTCAGCGCGGCAGTTGCGGGTGAAGTGACCTTAACGGTTGCAGTTATTGCAATAGCGACAGTCAGCCCCAATTGGATGATGATAGGTACATGAGTAACACTGAGGATGAGCTCCAGTGTAAGCTCGTTTTGGAAATGCCGGAACTGCTTGAAGAGGCTTCGGTTGCAGCAGTTCGGTGGTTGATGAGTTCGGGCTTGAAATCTTTCGTTTGCGGCTGGGTTTGTCGGCGTCTTGCGAAGTAGTGTCGTCGTTGGAGGATTCATCTGAGGACTCACTTGCAGAATTTTTGGCCGATTTGTCGGAAGATCCGTCGGCATATTTGTTAGAAGAATCGTTGGCAGATTTATCAAAAGAATCGTTAGCAGATTCGTCAGAAGAATCGTCAGCAGATTCGTCAGAAGAATCGTCGGCAGATTTGTCAGGAGAATCGTTGACAGGATCGCCTGAAGAATTAATGGCGATTGCTTGATAAGCTTGCTCGACAGAATTCTTTGAGAAAAACCCTTCCATGAGTCGTTTGTTGTTGATTTCTGCGGCTAAGCGGTATGTTTCTTCGATAGTAGTAGGTCTTGCAGTTTCGACAAAGTCGCCCACACACTCAGGCAAGCCACGAATATACTTCGCAATGGCTTTTCCTGAGGTGTCGAATTGACTTGGGCAAACAACGCCCAGCTGTTTGAACCTTGCAGTCTAGCCAGCGTTGTCACATTCGTCTTGTTTAATTTTCCAAAATTCGTCTTCCAGCTTCTG
This sequence comes from Helianthus tuberosus, assembly GCA_030545235.1. NCBI lineage: Eukaryota > Viridiplantae > Streptophyta > Magnoliopsida > Asterales > Asteraceae > Helianthus > Helianthus tuberosus. Next base: position 31,774,229 of record CM060439.1, on the reverse strand, counting down.
AATTTCGTGAGGAGGACAGTACTCTTTCTTCATGAGCCCTTTCAGCTCATTCCAAGAGAGAGCGTAAGCTGCGGAGATCCCACGTTTGTTTCGTTCGGCGGTCCACCAGTCGAGTGCTCGTGATTGAAATACTCCGGTAGCGCAAGTAGTACGGAAACTATCGGGACACCTACTTTGACGAAGGGTAACTTCGATAGAATCGAACCACTGGAGTAGCTGAGTCACACCTCCTTCACCCGTGAATTCCATCGGGTCACAGGCTTTGAAGTGTTTGTAGAGAAAAGCAGATTGCGGCGCTTCCGTCTTGGAGTCTTCCGAGGCTCGAGAGTTGCCGAGAGAGTGCACTCGAGCGGCAATTTGAGGAATGAGCTTGACCACTTCCTTGGTCACAAGTGATGCAATCCTCTTATCGGCGCTTTGTTTGGCTCTTCTCCTAGCTATTCGTCTCGAGGTAGAGTCGTTGGAAGGCATCTAGACAGGAAGAGACTTGGAATGAGATTCGATCATAATGACTTTTTTTTTAGTTTTGCGATGCGATTGAGCGCGTTCAAAGCTTGATGCGATAGCATAATAATAGTAATGCGAATCACATAGGAGCCATATAGGAGACACGAAGTTCCTAAGTTCTCACACAATGACTTGTTTGTATGTATATATATATATATATATATTTTATATAAATGTAATTTGTAATCGTACACATACAGTTCGATTTAGAATATGCGAGGACGCGTTGAGGTGTGAAAGCGAGAGCGAAGGCGATAGATTATGCATTCGTTTTGTTGCGAACATTCGGGTTTCGTTTTAGATTGCGATGGCTGTGCGAATGGTGCGTTTATAAAGCAGGGAGTGAAAATCGTTAAATCGAGAAATCGATAAAGCGTAAAGTTTCAAAACGTAAATAAGTTCCAACCACTTGTAAAATCAGCGGTTCGTATGTTAGAGTGCCTTGGGTGCTTAGGCGTCGACTACCCAAGGTAACCCAACTACATTCAACAAGTTCGTGCACGCGCGTTGACCTAGAAGGCTTCATGCTTCCACTGGGATGCAACTCATGGCATTCGTCTTCCTAGTCATCGCGTGGCTTGAGTCATTGTGATAGTCGAGTCCTTGGTGAGAGCTTTTTGGAAAACCAATTTACAGAGAGTGGAACGGCTTATTAAGGTACGGGTTTCACCCTTGACTTAACAGCTTCGTTCCTAATTGTGGTTATGCTCTTCGAATAAATTCGTGAGTTCCACTAGATTTCGAAATGGAGACTTTCGTCGAGATGTGGATGTCACTCCTAACTCGATGAAAGGTTCTCGTGCTAGAAAAATGCGTTGAGTGAGCGATCTCATCGAGAGTTCTTGGTCTTCACACCTGGTCTCGACTGGATCACTCGGTTTCGTTATGCGAGTATTTTCGAAAACATGTGTATTGTGTTGGCCTTAGGAAAGGCTTCTTCGCATGAAATTGTAGTATGCGGTGTTCACGCGAAGTAGTAGCTTTTAGCAATTTCGATCGAGAGTATCAAGTAGGCCCGATACAAACCCTACTGGGTTCGTACAAGTCGGCCTGTTGGTACTTAGACTATAGACTAGGTCAATTTCTAAGACGTCGACCCGGACTAGGTCGAGTCTTGCCTAATTCCCTATAGTTATGGCTCTGATACCAATCTGTCACACCCCAACCGATGGCGGAATCATCGGGGCGCGGCACTAGGCGAATCAGATTGCTCAAGAGAATCCATAACAGCTATATTGCAAAAATATTTACTACATTTGTTATCCCATACTAACAAATAATACAATCACATAAGTCATCACAGATTTCTTGTCCTCTCGAACAATACAAATCCGACAACCTAGATTTTAGTGGAGTTTCTAGACTTCCTAGCTTGATTCGTAATAGCCTGCGATCTAACCTGCAACATACGTTAGAATAAAGTCAATACAAAAGTATTGGCGAGTATACAGGTTTGATAGGTACAGCGTAATAGATTAAAAAGGTGCTGCGAATTTCTACATGCATAAACGTAACACACGACATATATACTCACAAGACTGATACTACCAACTAAGTCCTCGATGCTCGAATATGCGATGGCAAACTAGACCCCGTCGGGCGCAATAGTACTATACTAGTCGTGGTGGGACGTTGCGAGTATAAGCCCTAGCACATATGCAACTAGCATCACGTATATCTATGCATAACAGTTATTCACAAGTGATAATTCGATTGATTGAATAATTCGTTTGATAAGTTCGATTTGTTAGAAACATATGTTACACCCAAAATGCGATTAAAAGGGGTTCAAGTATACTCACAGTGCGTTTTTAGCGAGAATACAACTTGATTGGATCGGTTGCGAGTACGTCTGCGTTAATCATCGAATGATATAGTAAACGATGTACGGTTAAGCGGGAATAGCATCGAAATGTCAGTTATCTGGTCGGATGGTGCTCATCCGGTCGGCTGAGCTCATCCGGTTGGATGACATGTTGATTTGGGTCGGATGGCTGTCATCCGGTCGGATGACATGCTATCCGGTCGGATAACATGTTGATTGGGTCGGGTGGCTGTCATCCGGTCGGATGACATGTTATCCGTTCGGGTGACATGTTATCCGTTCGGATGACATGCTATCCAATCGGATGACATGTGGTCCGTTCGGATAACATGTTTTCCGGTCGGATGACACGTCTGTTTTAACGTCCCGATCAACTGTTTTTGAGTGTCCTTGGTAGGAATACATGTGGTTACACTGAGATGTTATGATATCGTCTTAAACAATGATATTTCATCAGTTCCGACCCGTTCTAACGGCCGGGAACCACCCCGTTCCATCAGATCTGGCCGTTCTTGACTGTTTCTCATGTTTAATCCTGAAATCGTTCAGTTATTGATTAAATAGATACATTTTTAGGTGAGATTGTTATAAAAACATGTGGAAATCACCCAGATCTGAGTCGTTTATGGTGGGATGAGGTCACACTTTGAAGTTCATATGAACTCTTGGTGACATCACCTTAAAACACCTCAAATCAGTAGATTTCACGGTTAGAAATTGAGTTTTAAAAGACAGAATGATGTAGAATTGAGTGTAGATCATAGAAGTACAAGTTTTTAGGTTGAAATCTTACCGGAATCACGAGGAATCGAGAGAAAAGGGTCCTGAAGCGTGCTTGGTCGAGTGGGAGCTGTCACATCACTTGAACAGTGATGTGACATGCTATTTATAGGCAAAAGTGGAGAATGGAGGTGTTGGGTCGGATGGCCCATCCGTTCGGACGGCCCGTCCGTTCGGACGGCCCTTCCGCCGTTCGGACGGGTTCGGATGGCCTGTCCGTTCGGATGGCCACTCCGGCGCGGGGGAACTTCGCCGTTTTCGAGTGTTGCGATAGTTTTTGGAGTACGCGCTTTCTATAGTTACTTTATATTATATATATATATATATATCACTGGGGGTCGTATTTACGTATCCATATTTCCAAGTTTCGATATAACAATCGGTTTTCGTTTCGAGTGTGCGATTATTAGCGACGTTTCACGGCCATCAAGGAGGGTAGTATAGGTCCGTTCTCGATGTCATCGGGAACGTTATTGTGTGTTGTGCCACAATTGTAACGCCCCAAAATCTGAATGTTTATATTTGCCGTGTGTTCCTATATGACACATCATGAAATAAATAACTAGGCTATTTAACCTAGTTAAATGTATGGTAAAAATTATTAAAAGATGGAAATAGTGCACGTTATGTTAAGTGGCAAACATGAGGGGTTAAATGGAACAAGATAGAAGTTGAGTTATTAAAATGAAAGTTCAACACACACAAACACACACTTCGTGTCTGTTCACGAACGTTCAGGAGCTCCAAAGAGCTCTAACCCTAAACTCAACTAAATCACCAAATTGAAGGGTGAATCGAAGCTCAAATTCAAGAAGGAACACGGATTAATGATCACCTTCACGAGGGGATCATAAGGTATGTCTTAAATCTAAGATTGGTGATCATGTGTGAAGTGGGTTATGTTTAAATTCTTGAGTTAATATGAAATTGATCATGTACAAGGGTTAGAATCATCGTATAGAACAAGGGTTACGTATGGTTTGTGTTAATTTGATGATTAGGGGTGAAACCCGTTAGTTAGGGTGAAGATGATGACTAGAATCATCACCTATGTCCAAGTCTTGTTGAAAGATTGATGTATTATGTGGGAATGATGAATTCTTGTTAGATGAATTAGGAGAAATATGATGATGATATGTTTGATGTTTATTTGGGAATGATACATGATGATTAGTAGTAGGATTTGATGGGTTATGTATGAGTTTAGAAGAATTTATGCATGAATTAGTTGTACGTTATGCTTAAGAGGTGGTACGCACACCAAGCGTATGATAAAATGTATCTAGTGTCGTCCGTAGAGTCGATTATGATGTTACGAGTATATGGTGATAAGTCGATAGTTAAATATGGTTAATAGTTGACTCTTGAAAGTCAACTAAGTATAAGAAACATGATTTGACTCGTTGTCGTAAAGGTAGGACTGTAGGAAGTAGTATGGTACATGTTATAGCAATACGTGTTAAATGTACTGACATGATGAATTACATGAGCTTAAACGGACATGGACATGATTATATGAGTTATGTTTGTTAGAAATGACTGATGAAAGTTTAGTGTGAAATATGCGATTTATATGATAGTTAACATGTACAAATGAGTATGATAATAAGGGCGTGATTTTAATGAAATGGAAGTAAAGGAATCACGTCGAGACGGGCTCAAGCACGAGGTGTTAACGGGTCAAGAAGAAGCAAGGAAGCGGATACGAGCATGGACGCATAAGGTAAGTGATTTCCGGAATCACTTCTTAGTTTATTTAAGCAAAGCTGTGTACTAGTTATTTATGCATGATAATTGAAGTCTAATAAGGTTTGATTATATATAAGTGAGGATTTTCGTTAAGTAGACCATACGGGTCAAAATAATGATTTATTGTAATACGGAATGGTTGCATAAGTAATGACGACTGTATGATAACCGGGTAATGGATAAAATTGTACGTAAGCATGCTAACCGAGTAACGGTGATGCGGGTTAATGGGCAGAAGTTTGGTAGGAAATTACAAGTAAATGAATAAACAATTTCATAGATGGAAATTGTACTATCTAGTGTTCAATTACGTAATAATGAATGAGTTTAACGCATACCGGGTATCGGGTGCGTAAACCACAAGTACGAAACTCCGGATAACGTAAAAGTATTATGGTTATAAGGTTCATGTAAGTTTTGGGCTAAAAGGAATGAGATGTTTGATAAAAACATGAACGGGTCGAATAAGTGAAAGCGGGTATATAAAGCCGAGAGCTTTAAGTGAATATTTTCCTTAAACCGGATGTTGGATTTCAAGTTTATATGATAGAATGTGAATTTACAAGCATGTAGGAAGAAACGGGAGGTTAAACGGGTAAACGGTTCAAAAGTTATGCGCGTTTTAGTGCGTACGGACGACGAAATGGAACTGCAAAAAAATGAAAATTCTAGAGGGCGTCACCGACGGGCTCTGGAAAGTCAGTTTTTGGCTGACGGGTTATTTGACTGTCTACGGAAGTTTTGGGCTATGGGCATTTGCAAGGGTCGTCGCCGACGCCCCTAGGGCCGTCGCCGACGGCCTCCCCATGTTCAAATACCTGAAATTTGCTATCTAAGTTGATTTGGGTATAGCAGGCTTCGGTTTGTTATCCGTGGACAACGACGGGCCTCCCAAACATGATTTTGATCATTCCTTTGACATTTATGGGCTATAAATCTAAGTCTAAGTACCATGTAATTAATGTATGGATATATAAGAGATATATAAGATCTTGAACGTGTACGTATGTGTGTATGTACATATGTAGACGTGTATTTAAGTATATATAAAGGCACGTATGAGTGTATGCAAGTAAGAAGAGACGTAGTAATGTATGTACGTATGTAGATATGCATTTATGTATATGTGAAGATACGTATGTGTATATGTACGTATGTAGAGACGTAGTAATGTATGTGCGTATGTAGATGTGTGTTTGGTATATATGAAGGTACGTATGAGTTTATGCATGTTTGTAGAGATATAGGAAGGCATGTACGTATGCAGATGTGTATGTATGCATGTAAGAAAGTAGTACCCCGCCGCGCTGCGGCTGGATATACATTTGCATAGCATAATACTTAACATAAACAAATTTAAAAGGGACTGATGCAACAGCAGCTTTAATGTCCACTGGAGCTACAACAATGATTCATTTTTTTTATTAAATTATCTTCATGTAACCATAAACTAAGGATTAAAGCTATGCTTGGTTGTTTTCCCCAAAGAGCTGCTTCAATTGCCTACAAGTAAAAAATGGTCAATTTATGATTAGTGGAGTCTTATCATCATCAAACAATTTGTTTAAAAGGGGTATTTGGATGTGTGTACTGAGCGTGATTATGTGAAATTGAATTAGTAAAAGCACATAATCATTTGCAATAAAACGAATTGCTGGAAATATCGCTTGTATCTGCTTATGCTATTAAATACTTTTTCAAATAACTTAAAATCCCAACAATCAGATAATCGATTTTAAAACAATATCTAACTATTACCAAATGATACGACAAATAACTTTCTTACCTTGGGTGTAACATCAATATCGAGATTTGTGGGATCAAATATGAAATTATCATCCACCGAATAAACCCCTTTGGTTGTTGCAGCAGCCCAACTGTGATCAGTAGGTGCAATTCTTAAATATCTTTTTCTAGCTATGGGTCTGCCACGGTTAGGCATTGACCCGGGTAGATCATAAGATGACTTGATAGATTGGGAGATTAGCTGGTCACATATCTTCAATAAATGTTGGGTTTTTCATAAACAATTGATGATATTAGTTTGTTAGGGATTGAGCACAATAACCTTAATAATCCAGAATTTAGCATAACCTATGTTCACAAAAATGAAGTTCTATACAAAAACTGATAATTAGTCAACAAAAATATACTGCATAAGTGAAAAAAAAAACTCATAAGATTTAACACAAAAACCCACTTTAACCGGGTGAAAATTCAAGAAAATAACTTGGGTATCATCACAGACTCAAAAGTTATAAACTTACTTGGGTGAACTTTCAGGTGTTACCTTCTCTGGTGGACTGCAAAATCCCAACCAAATTGCACAATCAACTTCGTTAATCATATCGATTTCTCTTTTATGTAAACAATATCACTTTTCAGTTTTAAAATTGCCTTGGCAACTTCATGTGCTGTTTATTTTCCTTAAAAAAACCAGCAACCCCTTAAACAGAACTAAGTGGCAGATGATCCACACAAGCTCTATAACTCTATCACTACACCTCATTGATAAAAAGTTACTGTAACGGTTACAGTGTAACCTAATAACCTACTTGTGTTCAAACCCAATACCATCATCAAACTACACAAAACTACCCAACTTTCACAATAAACACTCATTTACCACAAACACCACCAAAACAATCACCAAATTTTCAAAAATTAAAACATCACATACCATAACTACTTCAGCAGACTCAAATCTCCTCGCATAATCCTCCGCCACCACCGACAACTCCTCCGCCACGTCACCATCTCCAATCACAACCACATTCGAAGTCCCGATCGCCTGCGACACCACCGTCACCATCGCCGGAGGCTGCATAACCAGCACCTCCACCGTCTCCGATTATTTAAACTCTCTTCAACCCTAGTCGCTGCTTCCAGAAACTCAACCTTCGCTTTCTCGGTAACAACTCCGACCAAAATCCGAGCTTGAAGTTGCAGATTCATTATTCCGTCTTGCAGTCACACGCGCGGCAGAGGAGAGGCGGATATAGGTGCGTCTTGAGGATTGAGAAGGAAAAGAAAGTTTGGTCGGCACGGCGAGGAGAGAGTGGGGGCTACGATGCTCATCTGGTGGTGGTTGAAGGAGGCGATGCTTTGAGTTGTGGCTATGGTGGGTTAGAGAGAGACAGGAAAGGGGGTGGTGTCCTCTATGCATGGCAGTATAGTAAATAAGATCAAAGTTTTGTCCAATTATTGTACTGTTCCTAAGAACCTACACCAAATGTTATTATAGATAATAGTGTGCCTTGAGAATGAAAGGTAATGCAGGTACATTATTGAAGCCTCACCAGGACATGGATACGTAGATGAAATGCTTAAAGTTAGAAAGATAACGAAATGGGAAGTGTACGAGATTGAATCTTGTTTATGTATTGTATACTAATGTTATGAATGTATGTGGTGAGTGCAGGTTGTATGAATCGCAGGCGGTTATCACGAGGAATAGAGATCGAAGATCGGGTCACAAAGTAGATTGTACGGGGATAATTGAGTATGTACTTTAGTAAACATGACTTATACCTTATTTATGTAAAAGATTCATATTAAAACGAACTTTCAAGTAAGTCAAGACGTTTGTAATGAAAGAAATTTTATGGCATGTATTTCCGCTGCGTCTTTTCAGTTAAAGCGTGTTAGGGTCTTACAAGTTGGTATCAGAGCCCTGGTTTGAGGGAAATCAAGTACGATAAGGTAAGTACTTGAACTCAGACCTATGTGCTCTTATGATAAGAAACCCGTACAATCTAAGACTCGGTCAAGATCCAAAGGTAGAAGTAAATGTAATTATGCATAAAAGGTATGTATATACAAAGGAAACTAACAGCTTGTTATGTGTAAGGTAAGCATGATTATTTTTTAAGAGGGTGATCTGTGAATGCAGTCTAGGATGAATCCTAAGGCAGGCAAAGAGGTAATAAGACAAATTTGAATCCAGGTACGTAAATTCAATATGTGGGTATATGTAATGGTAAAACTCATTAAGGGAAGGAAAATTCTAAATGAAGGACAATGATAGTATAGTAATGAAGTACTGAAAGTGACACACGCGCCGAAACCTAAGTCTTTGGACATAAGGTGACAATTATCACAAAGGCACGAAACTAGTATGTGGATTAGGTACCTGGCCAGTGCACGAGAAACATATGACGTTCGTGAGATTGTGATAATTGTCACAGGTATGTTCGGTAGAGTTGGGTAGCAGGCGGGCGTGCGGGTGAAATGGGAAGTAAGACTCTCGGGAAATCGAGAGCACTATGTAAGAATGAAAAGTATGCCTGATAAGAATGAAGAATGTTGAATCCGTAATTAAGTACGGATCAACAAAATATGAATAAAGTGTTTGAATCCGGAAGACGGATTCAAGGAATGAAATATATGAATGGAATGTTTGAATCCGCGAGACGGATTCCAGGAATGAAAGGCATGAATGGAATGTTTGAATCCGCAAGACGGATTCAAGGAATGAAATGCGGAAATGATATGTTTGAATCTGCAAGACGGATTCAAACCATAGAAGGAAGAAAAGGTATGAATGGTAGGTTAGAAACCGCTAGACGGATTCAAAATATAGAAGTAATAAAAAGGTATGGATGTTACGTTTGAATCCGCGGAACGGATTTAAAACATATAAAGAATAAAATTTACCCACATCAGAATTGTGTCAATAGTTGACCGTAGTTATGTCAAACGAGTCCTATGAGTAAATGTAAAGTAAATGAACAAAAGAATGATCGTAATGGGCACACAAACCTAAGTTTTAAAATGAAAGAAAGAAGTTTTGTATAAGTTACGTGTTAGATGTGTTAGTGATCGACTCTTGGAAGTCAGAATGATGACGGGCTATGACCCAGACAATAACTTGAGTACGGGCGGGAAGGGTAAGTTTGGTAAGAAATACTGAAACGATGTAATAAGGTCTTTGCAAGTGAGCATAAATGGAAGGAAGTGCGAGCGTGTACTTCAGTTGGTGAAATGATTAATAGAATGAAAGGATTACATGTAAGAAATAAAATGTGTGATATGTTATAGCATGTACATAGGAAATTGTAGAAGAGTTATAGGTGGGTAATCACCTAGTATGATGAATGTTTGAATGAAAATGTGCTAACTGCCGATGTTGTTGATCATAATGTTAGAACTATTGATGTGATGAAACCAATCGCATTGGTGAAAGTATGTGCACGAGCGGAAGCTCATTACACGGATGAATGAAACCTGGCCTGTTACGACTAGTACTCGAGGAGAAGATGATCGATCTGGGTTGCGGGTCGTTGGTTTGGGAAATGAAAAAGAGGTTAGTAAGATGTTTAACTCATGTTGGATAGATATGAACTAGTATGACACATTTAAATATGTAACTTAAGTAATGCATGAAGTGAAAGAAATAGTAATGTGAAATGAACGAAATGATTTAAAGGTAACGTAAAGGTATGCAAGGTACAAGTAACTGTAGAAAACGTAGAATAAGGTTAACGTTATAGTTAAGCATGTAGGTGTGACTATGAAATAGTAGTTTTGTTGTGTTAAGAAAACAAAAGTTAAATGTTATACAGAGCATGTAGAGAATGTAATTTTTAAAGAGATGAGATGGAGATATTAGATCCGTTAAGAACGGATCATATTACAGGTTGAAGGAGTATGTGTATTGACCCGTTATTGACAGGTCAAGGAAATGAAAATGAAAATGAAAACGATATGTGAAAGTATGATAAAGAAAGTATGGAGTTGTTAGGAAAAAAAAAGTCAATTGTTTGAATAGTTTATGAATCGAGAATATATAGTTACCTATTACTATGATGTACTAGTTAGAGTTAAGCATATATGAGTATGTACAAATTACGAAGTAAGATCGTATAGTCGATGAAAACATTAGGAATGTTGAAATAAACATAAAGGAATGTTAGTAATGGGAAGTTGGAATTGCTTCAAGCAAACAAAATGATGAATGAACGGCTAGCTACGAAGTGCGTTAAAAGCAAGTGCTATTTAGTGAAAGTGACACTAATAAGAACTCTGGGACGGGTTCTTGAAAATAAAGGATCGTCATTGAGATGGGCTAGCGGTCGTGTTGATGGGACGTAAAGAAGAGTTAATTAGCGTTAAATGAAAGTGAGAAAGGTTTCGGGGACGAAACCTTATTTAAGGTGGGTAGACTTGTAACGCCCCAAAATCCGAATGTTTATATTTGCCGTGTGTTCCTATATGACACGTCATGAAATAAATAACTAGGCTTTTTAACCTAGTTAAATGTATGGTAAAAATTATTAAAAGATGGAAATAGTGCACGTTCTGTTAAGTGGCAAACATGAGGGGTTAAATGGAACAAGATAGAAGTTGAGTTATTAAAATGAAAGTTCAACACACACAAACACACACTTCGTGTGTGTTCATGAACGTTCAGGAGCTCCAAAGAGCTCTAACCCTAAACTCAACTAAATCACCAAATTGAAGGGTGAATCGAAGCTCAAATTCAAGAAGGAACACGGATTAATGATCACCTTCACGAGGGGATCATAAGGTATGTCTTAAATCTAAGATTGGTGATCATGTGTGAAGTGGGTTATGTTCAAATCCGTGAGTTAATATGAAATTGATCATGTACAAGGGTTAGAATCATCGTATAGAACATGGGTTACGTATGGTTTGTGTTAATTTGATGATTAGGGGTGAAACCCGTTAGTTAGGGTGAAGATGATGACTAGAATCATCACCTATGTCCAAGTCTTGTTGAAAGATTGATGTATTATGTGGGAATGATGAATTCTTGTTAGATGAATTAGGAGAAATATGATGATGATATGTTTGATGTTTATTTGGGAATGATACATGATGATTAGTAGTAGGATTTGATGGGTTATGTATGAGTTTAGAAGAATTTATGCATGAATTAGTTGTACGTTATGCTTAAGAGGTGGTACGCACACCAAGCGTATGATAAAATGTATCTAGTGTCGTCCGTAGAGTCGATTATGATGTTACGAGTATATGGTGATAAGTCGATAGTTAAATATGGTTAATAGTTGACTCTTGAAAGTCAACTAAGTATAAGAAACATGATTTGACTCGTTGTCGTAAAGGTAGGACTGTAGGAAGTAGTATGGTACATGTTATAGCAATACGTGTTAAATGTACTGACATGATGAATTACATGAGCTTAAACGGATATGGACATGATTATATGAGTTATGTTTGTTAGAAATGACTAATGAAAGTTTAGTGTGAAATATGCGATTTATATGATAGTTAACATGTACAAATGAGTATGCTAATAAGGGCGTGATTTTAATGAAATGGAAGTAAAGGAATCACGTCGAGACGGGCTCAAGCACGAGGTGTTAACGGGTCAAGAAGAAGCAAGGAAGCGGATACGAGCATGGACGCATAAGGTAAGTGATTTCCGGAATCACTTCTTAGTTTATTTAAGCAAAGTTGTGTACTAGTTATTTATGCATGATAATTGAAGTCTAATATGGTTTGATTATATATAAGTGAGGATTTTCGTTAAGTAGACCATACGGGTCAAAATAATGATTTATTGTAATACGGAATGGTTGCATAAGTAATGACGACGGTATGATAACCGGGTAATGGATAAAATTGTACGTAAGCATGCTAACCGAGTAACGGTGATGCGGGTTAATGGGCAGAAGTTTGGTAGGAAATTACGAGTAAATGAATAAACAATTTCATAGATGGAAATTGTACTATCTAATGTTCAATTACGTAATAATGAATGAGTTTAACGCATACCGGGTATCGGGTGTGTAAACCACAAGTACGAAACTCCGGATAACGTAAAAGTATTATGGTTATAAGGTCCATGTAAGTTTTGGGCTAAAAGGAATGAGATGTTTGATGAAAACATGAACGGGTCGAATAAGTGAAAGCGGGTATATAAAGCCGAGAGCTTTAAGTGAATATTTTCCTTAAACCGGATGTTGGATTTCAAGTTCATATGATAGAATATGAATTTACAAGCATGTAGGAAGAAACGGGAGGTTAAACGGGTAAACGGTTCAAAAGTTATGCGCGTTTTAGTGCGTACGGACGACGAAACGGAACTGCAGAAAAATGCAAATTCTAGAGGGCGTCGCCGACGGGTATGAGGGCGTCGCCGACGGGCTCTGGAAAGTCAGTTTTTGGCTGACGGGTTATTTGACTGTCTACGGAAGTTTTGGGCTACGGGCATTTGCACGGGCCGTCGCCGACGCCCTCCCCATGTTCAAATACCTGAAATTTGCTATCTAAGTTGATTTGGGTATAGTAGGCTTCGGTTTGTTATCCGTGGACAACGACGGGCCTCCCAAACATGATTTTGATCATTCATTTGACGTTTATGGGCTATAAATCTAAGTCTAAGTACCATGTAATTAATGTATGGATATATAAGAGATATATAAGATCTTGAACGTGTACGTATGAGTGTATGTACATATGTAGACGTGTATTTAAGTATATATAAAGGCACGTATGAGTGTATGCAAGTAAGTAGAGACGTAGTAATGTATGCACGTATGTAGATATGCATTTATGTATATGTGAAGATACGTATGTGTATATGTACGTATGTAGAGACGTAGTAATGTATGTGCGTATGTAGATGTTTGTTTGGTATATATGAAGGTACGTATGAGTTTATGCATGTTTGTAGAGATATAGGAAGGCATGTACGTATGCAGATGTGTATGTATGCATGTAAGAATGTATGTACGCGTGATTTAGGTACGTTGAGTAATACGTTATTAATAGTGTGCCTTGAGAATGAAAGGTAATGCAGGTACATTATTGAAGCCTCACCAGGACATGGATACGCAGATGAAATGCTTAAAGTTAGAAAGATAACGAAATGGGAAGTGTACGAGATTGAATCTTGTTTATGTATTGTATACTAATGTTATGAATGTATGTGGTGAGTGCAGGTTGTACGAATCGCAGGCGGTTATCACGAGGAATAGAGATCGAAGATCGGGTCACAAAGTAGATTGTACGGGGATAATTGAGTATGTACTTTAGTAAACATGACTTATACCTTATTTATGTAAAAGATTCATATTAAAACGAACTTTCAAGTAAGTCAAGACGGTTGTAATGAAAGAAATTTTATGGCACGTATTTCCGCTTCGTCTTTTCAGTTAAAGCGTGTTAGGGTCTTACAACAATGACTGAGGGGGTACCACTCACTCGTATTGTCATCATCGTCACGACGACTAGAGCTATAGCACTCACCCGAGAGTCTTTGTTAGCGTTAATTGTCTGCGTTTTGACACATCACGGCCACCTAGGAGGGTAGAATAGGTCCTCACTCAATGTCGTCGTGAGTGTTAGTGTTTGTGGTGTGATGTAGCGATAATGTATTGTGAAAATATGCGATTATCCTTCGAATAGCGATGTATGCGATATAGTTACATTATGATCCGAATCTCTGGTGCTAGGCGTAACGAGTATATCGAGTAGTAACAACGCACGAAAGTGCGGGTTGTTACACAGGATGTGGCCAAGACATATATAATTGTCGTTCTCCCACTTCGACCTCTTCCTGATTTGCTCCAGATTTCCCTCCTCCTGTATCACCAGGATTGGAGTAGTCAACACGTACACAACCTTCAACGAAGTCAGAAGAAAATGCATCTTCTTCTGCCATCTTCGGAAATCCACCCCTTCGAACTTCTCTAGTTTGTCAGCCTTGCTTGTCATCATATCCTTCATCGATCCGCTTGCCATCTTCACAGAAACTAATTTGATCTTTGTCAGGGAAATATCAGAAACCGGATGATCAGAGAGGCGTGTAATCACTCTCAGATCAAATTATTTCGGTGGTTCACCCGAATAATTCAATCGGATACAACTCTGATTTTGAGAAATTGAACCAGGGTATGTTTTTGCGTGAATTGTATGAACCAGAAGAAGAGAATGATCAAAAACTGTGTATTCGAATTTGGGGGTGTTTGCAGATAACTGCCTCTGGCAGTTATATTTTAATTTAATTTAAATTGCATTAAAAACATGCCTTAATTTTTGTCTGAAAAAATAGGACGAATTTTCACAAATTTTATTTTCTAAGGCATTTTCCATAAAGCAATTTAATTAAAAGCCAGGGGCTCTGCCCCTTGGACCCTGCTCCCAGGGGCGCTGCCCCATTGGAACCCCCGTAGAGTACGGGCTCCGCCCGTACACTTCGAATTATAATAACTCAAACAAGCGTGCACTCCCGCACCTCCTAACTTGCTTGATGTGTAGTATAATTCGCTTTGATCACCAAGTCAATCCCCGATTACACTAAAATATCTAACAGGAGTTGCAGTTGCAACTGAGAATTAGATTGAGTGGCGCTCGTCCAAATTTTTTGGCCAGCACTGGTAAGAACAAGGTTACCGTTTTTTCACAAGGAAAACCTGGAGCCTTTTCCATTGACAGGTTCATTTCGATTTGCCGTCCAAACCAATGTGTGATTTCCATCTAACATGGGCTCAGAAAACCATATTGCAAAGCAATAATCATTTTGGCCAATCTCGTGAAATCCGGCTGTGAAAAAGCCATTTGGTGAAACCAAATGATGTTTCTTTTCAACCAAGAGTGATGAACCTTGGGACAAAACACTTAGTGAAGAAGAAACATGAGCAACTTGTGAATAATAGAGGGTTATTAAGGTTAAGAGATATAGGAAGGGAATATGCATGATGTACAGTGAATGAATAAGCATCTACTTTGTGTGTATATATTATATATCTTGGTGGAATTGATCCAAAACATGGGCTCAGAGCAACTTGTAGTAATGTGAATGAAAAGCAACTTGGAGTTCTTTTTACTAGTGAGGTGTGCCAAAGTGATAAGTTTGTATTTGTACGTATATGGAAAAAGCAAAGTGAGTGTCAACTTGGGTTCTAAATCATCGAAGAAAATTACAAGTTGGTATATAAACACAAACCTTCCAACACCCTCCACCTTCCTAGTCATATTTTAATGATCATTTATTTTTCTCCCAATTCCTTATTATAACTAAAACAAGTCAAAATAAACTTCCTTAAAATTTACGCAGAATTCTCACGACCTATATTCAAACCAACTGTCCTAATTTTGTACAAGAAACTAGGGCTGTAAACGAACCGAACGTTCAGCGAACAGTTCGTGAACCGTTCGGCGGGAAGTTCGTTTATGTTCGTTCGTTTAATAAACGAACGAACATGAACAAGAAATTTCGTTCGATTAGTTAAATGAACGAACATGAACAGAGGTCTCGTTCGTTCGATTGTGTTCGTGAATGTTCGGTAAGGTGTTCGTGAACATTCGTTGATTTGTGTTCGTTTATGTTCGTATGTTTTTGTTTTAGTTGAAGATCTTTGTACTTTCTTATATTTTATTTGTACTTTATATATTATTAAACTTTTATTTATTTTATTACCCTAACAATTAAACTAGGAAACCCACTTTCACCTCGTTCATGCATCATTTCCCTTTCATTTCTCATTATTTACATCGGCGAATACGATCGACCTTCGTTCCACAATAAGGGATTCAAGTTCGGGTGCTACTCTCTGGGCATCTATCTTTATCCTTTGTCGCGTTCGACAAATTTATTTGTGTTCGTGAACCGTTCGCAAACACGCTCATTTCCTTAATGAACGAACACGAACATAAAATCTCGTTCGATAAGTGTTCATGAACCGTTCGTGAACACATTTATTTCCTTAACGAACGAACACGAACACGAACAAGGCCATGTTCGTGTTCGTTCGGTTCGTTTACAGCCCTACAAGAAACTGTTGGATATCGAACAAATGATCACACACACAATTAATGAAACAGTATTGAAACGATAATTTGACTTGGATACAATGTTCAATATCTTGGTGCCAGAAAGCTTCCCGGCAAATGCATATATATACATGTCGTAGATGACAGTTAAGCAATGGTTATGTGATTTGGCGCCAACAACCGTTGAAGTTAACTATTGTTAACCAACTCACAAGTCGCCACATCATCATCGTATAACATATATATTTAATAGCATCCTAGGTATTGTTCTAATAATTTAACTTAAGTACAGACGATATAAATATATATACACAGGTAGAGGATCCTGTAAAAAAGGCCTAAAGTGTGAGAAGGGTAAGAAAAAATCTCAGCCATTAGATCTTTTGATCTAATGGTTGAGATCAATAGGGACCAAATTGTAAAATATTTTCATTAATTTGGACTGATTTGAAATATATAGGGGCAATATAGTCTTTTAAACCCACTAGAAATTAGGTAATGCACATGTAACTTCCCCCGTCTTTTTTAAACGTCAATAACTTTTTATACGTAACTTTTTTTAAAAAAAAAAATTACACCATAATAACGAGCGTTTTTTTATCTTTAATATGTGTACCATATTGCTATACTTATATAGAGAAAAAAATATGTTTCGATCAGATGTTTAATCAATGAATGGTGTTATATACTTGCTGAATGGTTTATATACTTGCTGAATGGTGTTATATACTTGCTGAATGCCGAATGGTGTTATATATTTGCTGAATGGTGTTATATACTTGCTGAATGGTGTTATATGCTGAATGGTGTTATATACTTCCTATAATTAAGGTGGCGGTTATGGGAAGTTTTTAATTAATTGAATTAATGATAAAATTACTTGTTTACCCTTTTCAATTAATTTAAATCTAATGGCTGGGATTCTTTCTTATCTTTCTCACACTTTTGGTCTTTTTTACAATAACCTTACCCTACACAAACATATATAAAACACATAATAATGGGCACAGCTTAAGTAGGGCGGGAGGGGGCGGCCGACCCCCCCGAACATTTCGCTAATTAGTGGGGAGTATGTAGTTTTTGTACAGAAATTTTTTGGTATATACGTTTTCGACCTCTCGGTTTTATAGAAATTTTTAGGTCCGGTGACTTCTACCCCCTCAGTCAGAAATCTCAATATTCGCCGCTGCACATAATTAAGTTTTAACATTCTAAAAAGAAACTGAACAAATACAAAAATATAACAACGGTCGATGTTAGGGCAGAGCCTTGCCGTCCGAAGAGCGTCCATTGTCTCCAAAATTTTATGGTTATAAAACAGTAAAAACTAAGTGCTGTTATGCAAAGGTGAAGACTGAAGAATAAACTATAAAATGTAGAAGAGAAGTAATTAACTTTCTGTATTTCTTCCAAACGAAACTACAACAAATCTTACATGCAGCATTTGATATCTATTAAAATAATTTAGTTTCAAGCTTTCAAATAAAGTTTATTTATTTGTCTATTGTAGGTTGCATATGTATTAGTCTGTTACATTAATAAATTTTTTTAATATAAAAAAAAGTAGTATATGAAAACAGGATTAGGATCAAATACAAAGGTTTCTAATTGTAAGAAGGGTACAAAGGCTATTAAGAAAAACCCACTAAAAAAAAAAACCCACCACCACCCAAAACCTTAAAGCCTTCTTACACTTCTTACAATTAAAACTATTTGTAGAATAACTTAACCCTATCAAAACATGTTTCAAATGTAATAGAACGGTTTTAGTTTTTACTCTTGAGGTACAGACTATCCATACTCTTACTATGCTAGGAGATGTAGATTGTAACTTAGAGGTGTTTACGGTTCGATTTTGACGATTTTTAGGTGAAACCGTGAGCCAACCCATTAATAATGGTTTTTTATTATTGAAAACCAACTCTGGACCGTTGAATTGTGATACCGAACCATTACTAATGGTTTGATTCCGGTTTAGTTTAACGGTTTGGGCTTTATTGGGTTATTTTATAAAATGGATATATTAAAATACAAATAATCGGTGGCCCCGGTCGTTCAAGTAATTTACGATACTTACCATGGATTTACTGTTTATTAAACCTAAAATAAAATATAGATGATCTAATTTATGTAATTGAAAAATGTTTAGATACACGCATATATATATATATATATATAGGGGAAGGTTCTATGCAGAACACTAAATATTGTGAGAACACGCAGAACAAATTGAATCACCCATTTTTTCAATCCTAAAAACCTAAAAAGTAAAGGAAAATGTTACAAATGAAAGATTTATTGTTTCTCACACTAGAATTTAAAACAAAATATGAAAATTTTTCATTTTTTTTATAACCTACACATATATATGCATTCTGTGTAGGTTAAATTACCTACATGTATGTAGGTCAAGTATAGGTAAAAATATAAGGTTTTCCATGCATATATAATATACATACGAATGTAGGAAATATAAAATTTAAAAAATATGAACTTTAAATCATAAAATCTAGTGATTTAGAGTTGTTCTTTTTGTTCTCGTAATAATTAATGTTCTGTAATGATCCTCATCCTATATATATATATATATATATATATATATAGGGAGCCGCTAGAATGAGAACCACCACGAGTTATGAGAACCACGAGAACCGCACCCCGCGGGTGGCCGTTGACCACGAAATTTTTTTTACACCTAGATCCGTATATTTTAAGACCGGGTGTAAATTTTGGGTTCAAACGGCGCGCCCGAGGGGGTAGTTTTTTACGCCCAAAGTTTGGGTTTTTTTAATTTTTCTTTTTTTTTTTAACCAAACTTTGGGCGTAAAAAACTACCCCCTCGGGCGCGCCGTTTGAACCCAAAATTTACACCCGGTCTTAAAATATACGGATCTAGGTGTAAAAAAAATTTCGTGGTCAACGGCCACCCGCGGGGCGCGGTTCTCGTGGTTCTCATAACTCGTGGTGGTTCTCATTCTAGCGGCCCCATATATATATATATATATTAAAATTTTATAGTATGGTTTAGTTTATACGTTATGAAATTTTTGAAACCATAAACTAAATCGTTCATTCACTACTAGAAAACTACATTTTTTCCTACAAAAGTTTCCTATAAATTTCCGACAACTGAATTCTTTTTACAATTTTCCTACAATTTTTTGACCAAAAAAAAAAAAAAACTAAAACGTTTCCACAAATTTCCTACAAAATTGCCACACAATAAGCATTTGTAGCAATTTCGTAACAAAATTTCTAACCTTTTCGACAAAATTCCGACAAAAATTATAAAATTTTATATTATTTGTAACAACAACAAAATAAATAATTTAAAAAATATAAAATATTAAATTTGTCGGAAATTTGTAGCAAATTTACACCAGTTGCTACATATTTCCTACAAAAAAAGTTATTTTATTTGTTATTTATCAATTTTAGAAAAATAGATAATTTTAAAAAATAAAATGATAAGTTTGTCGGAAATTTGTAGCAAATTGACAGCAGTTGCTACAAATTTCCTACAAAACGGCTATTATTCAAAACAAAAAAAAAAACTAAAACGTTTCCACAAATTTCCTACAAAATTGCCACACAATAAGCATTTGTAGCAATTTCGTCACAAAATTTCTAACCTTTTCGACAAAATTCCGACAAAAATTATAAAATTTTATATTATTTGTAACAACAACAACAAAATAAATAATTTAAAAAATATAAAATATTAAATTTGTCGGAAATTTGTAGCAAATTTACATCAGTTGCTACATATTTCCTACAAAAAAAGTTATTTTATTTGTTATTTATCAATTTTAGAAAAATAGATAATTTTAAAAAATAAAATGATAAGTTTGTCGGAAATTTGTAGCAAATTGACAGCAGTTGCTACAATTTCCTACAAAACGGCTATTATGCAACAAATTAAGAATAAAACATAATTTAAAAAAAATAAAATATTAGAGTTGTCGGATATTTGTAGCAAATTTACACCAGTTGCTACATATTTCCCCCAAAAAAAAAGTTATTTTATTTGTTACTTATCAGTTTTAGAAAAATAGATAATTTTAGAAAATAAAATGATAAGTTTGTAAGAAATTTGTAGCAAATTTACAGCAGTTGCTACAAATTTCCTACGAAACGGCTATTATTCAACAAATTAAGAAGAAAACATAATTTAAAAAAAATAAAATATTAGAGTTGTCGGAAATTTGTAGCAAATTTACACCAGTTGCTACATATTTCCTACAAAAAAAAAAGTTATTTTATTTGTTACTTATCAATTTTAGAAATATAGATAATTTTAGAAAATAAAATGATAAGCTTGTAGGAAATTTGTAGCAAATTTACAGCAGTTGCTACAAATTTCCTACAAAACGGCTATTATTCAACAAATTAAGAAGAAAACATAATTTAAAAAAAATAAAATATTAGAGTTGTCGGAAATTTGTAGCAAATTTACACCACTTGCTACATATTTCCTACAAAACAAAGTTATTTTATTTGTTACTTATCAATTTTAGAAAATAAAATGATAAGTTTGTAGGAAATTTGTAGCAAATTGATACAAGTTGCTACAAATTTCCTACAAAAGAGTTGTTTAAAGAAAAAAAAAACATAGTTTGAAAATACAAAATGTTAAGTTTGTCGAAAATTTGTAGCAAATGAACATCAGTTGCTACTGATTTCCTACAAAAAAAAGGTTATTTTAATTTATCAATTTAGAAAAAAACATATAATTTTAAATTATAAAATGTCAAATTTGTAGGAAATTTGTGGCAACTGACCCTACGATTTTGTACTATACTATATCATACCTCATACCATACTATACGATATATTATACGATACTATATTGTGTTGTACCATACGATACAATCTTATACAGTACCATACGATACAATCCTACACTACACGACATGACGCAACATGACACGACACTATACTATACGATATAGTATACTATATTACATTGTGCGATATGATACGGTCCTATACTCTACAACACTACACTATAGTGTACGATGCTATCAAATACTATACAATACTACACTATAATATATTATACCATATAGTATACGATACTATACTATACTATATTGTAAGATACGATATGATCATATACTATGCTACACTAGACTATATTATATTGTAATATACTATACTATAATCAATGTTGTAGAAGGCGCCAGGCGCTAGTCGGGCGGTGAGGTACAGCCTAGGGACTAATCGGAATTAATCGGGATTAATCGGAATGGGATTTTTATATGTATTTTTTCAAAATTATATATATTTACCCAATAATATAAAAATAATACTTCAAAATTCACATAAATACTTCAAGTTTCAGATAGTATGGTTCGATTTTGACCGATTTTGACCAATTTTGACCGCCTAGGACCGATTTTGATCGAATTTGACCGACTAATATTGTCCGATTAATCCGATTTTTGACCGCCTAGGACCGATTCTGACCGCCTAGGACCGATTTTGACCGATTTTTGACCATGACCGATTAATTGACCGCCTAGCTCAAAATTAGGCAGTAGATGACCGCCTAGCGCCTAGGCGCCGATTAATCGGCCGCCTAGGCCGATTTCTGCAACCATGACTATAATATACTATATTGTACGATACGATCCTGTACTATACAAAACTACACTACAGTATACTGTACTGTACTGCACTATATTGTACAAACATATCATGATTTTAAACCGAGGGCAGGTCCTATAACGATTCCGAACGTTGCCACCCCGAATCCCTTGTGTAACGAATCGAACCGATACGGACGATTTCTTACCGCATAGCACGGGCAAGATGCATTTAATTTTATATAATTCTTCTGATAAATAGCCTATGCAAAGAAAATATCAAACCCGCGATAGACGTATCACGATTTTCTAAGACTATGTGTAGTCATAAAGCCCATTTGGGGGCGTTATACGACACGTGGTGAAATACGTAAGAGAAGGGCTTTATGGGGCGTTATACCAAAATAGGGTGTAGTGGTAAGGGGGTTATATAACCACTTCAATTATACATACATATGTATGTATATATATGTGTGTGAGTGGGAGGAATCATGCTGGAGAATATTATGCCGCGAAGGAGATCACGCCGTGTAACACCCCGAAAACGGGTTTGGTAATTAAACCACGTTAATAATAATGAACAGGTAAAATTTCGTTAGTGGTAAAATTTACCCGGTGAATATTAGGACATAGACAAACAATCCTAATATTAGTTATAAAATTTAATAAATGCTTGAGAAAACAATGTTATAAGAAGCCCGAGTTAACGGGACTTAAAGTAAAACGGGTTACGATTTCCCGAACCTACTAAGCTAACTAGGAATAATTCTAACCTAGTTAGATAGTGACTTATGAGTGGGTTAAAACACTTAAGTTATGAACTAAGGAAAATGGAGGGGCCAAAGATGTTAAAATTGAAACTTAAGTTGCTAATTTTAATTTAAAACAAAAACCAAACACCCCATTTGGGGATGTCTGCTCGTACAAAGAACCAGGGGGCGACCTGGGTTTCTTCAAACCGTAAGATTCTCACAAACTCACAAATTGGAGCCTCTAATCCAGTCTAAATCGAATTTCAAGCACAAATTCGTGATCACCTCACTGAAGGGATCATAAGGTATGCAAAATTCTAGTATTTTGATTCATCTCAAGTTCTAGGTTAATTATGAAAAACTGAAATTGAGCTTGATTGTGTCATGCATGAAGGAAATTAGAAGGGATATGGTGCCTAGGGATGAACCCTAGGTGAAATTTTGTTAAAAGATTTCATGTTAATTATAGAGTTCATAATCACCATTGTAGGTGATTAATGAACTTGAAGAAACGTGATAAACCCTAGAATTTATGATCTTGCTCTAACATAATCTGAATTTAAGAGTAAATTTCAGAAATATGGATGTTAAGACTTGTGTAGAATTGTCTAATTGAAGTTAATTTAGATGATAATTACAAGTCATAAACTTGGTTTTGATGATATAAAAATCTGACCCGCTAGGTGTTTGATGAAACGCCTAAGTGAGGATTAAAATGCTAGAAGTTGGGTAAAAACGCAGATTTGATTATTATAAAGAATTATGCGTTAAAGCTTATGAAAAGGGTTCTAAATACTAGGTTGATTTAAACTTAGTTGTGTAAACCATGTGATTGAAAGTAGTTGACTTTGATAAGTTAAGTTAGCTAATGATGAAGTCGAATAGTAGTCTCGACATAGAATCCGTAAGATGAAATAGTCATAATATTGATGACTAATCTAACCGTCTTACGAATCATGATGATAGTTTGACTCTTGACAAGCTAGATGAATACTTGGGCAAGGAACGGGTCAAACGGTTCGTGTACGCGAAAAAGAGCATAACCGGATGCAAGGTAAGCGACGCTTACATCCTTTTGTAGAATATGCATTATTTTGTAAACTACAATTTCGATTAGTGTAATATCCGTATTAAGGGTCCCGACACTATTAACATGAGTCGGAACAAACTTAAATGATAAAAACCATGTGTTATGGTGAAAAGAGGCGAAACGGAAATTTTAGTCATGTAATGACTAATAACAAATTGAGTTTTCGTTAAGATCACTTTAAAGTGCAACTAATAACGAGAAAATAAGTAGTGATGGAAATTTAGTCAAGTACCGACTAAGTAAATTGTAGTTAAAAAGGGGTCTAGTGGTAGAAATCTGAAACGGGTCGGATGGGCAAATTGGTAATTATTAACCATGTTTTGCTACTTATGAAGATGCTTGGTCATATAGGCCAAACGGGTCAAATGGCGTGATAACATCATTTGACTATATCGACTGATGTGGTTGTCAAGCCTTGTGTTAACAGGAGCGATTAGCGATTCGGATACTCCCGTCGCCATAGAAAATGTGATAATAAAAGCGAGTTATAAATCGGGTCTATTTGTTGATCCGAGCCAGGTACGCATATTTAAGTTGTAGTTAAAAGTGCTATTTTGGTCGACTTTTTGGTGAGAGTCCTTCATTGTAAAAGAAGGACCAATATTGACCAAAACGCCCTTGTAGGCTAAATTGAACAAACAACCCTTAGAGGTTGTTTGGAAACGAGTCTTACGATTAAACAAAAGCTTAGAACGAGTATGAGTAGTGAAAAATGTAATTCTCGGGCCGAAAGACTCCATACGAGTCCTTGCCGTAAAATGATATTCCAATGGGTATAATTCAAAACACATAGGTATCTACTTTAAATCCACCATACGTATAGTTGTGGTGGAAGATTACTTGATAAAAATGTAATAATACGATGCTAGAAATGAATGAAAGCGATTTTAAGCTTTAAAGCACTTAAATACCCTTAATGGGTCAAAATAAGCATTTGAGCGTAAACGGGTTCTAACTAAGTAAGAAACCCATAATTTATGGTTAAATTGATAGGAGATATTGAGATTTATGATTCTCATAAGTTTATAGATCAAGTAAATATGTTTGTTTGATAAAATTGCGAACGGGTCAAAATTTGGTAAAAGGGTAATAAGGCGAAGACTTAAAAGTCTTAAATTTTCTTAACCCGGATGTTGGATCTTAACTCCATGTGATGGAGGATTAAATTACAAACACGTAGGAAGAAACGGTAGGTCAAACGGACAAGCGGATTGAAAGATACGAAGGGTTTCGTGTCAAAAACGGCAAAATGGAAAAGCTGGATGCAGGGTCCACCGTAAATTACGGTGCCACCGTAATTTACGGTGGAGCCTGAAGGCTTTACGGTAGTCACCTCCTGTTTTACGATGGGGGTATATCATATAAGAGGCCACCGTAACTTACGGTGCCACCGTAAGTTACGGTGGAGGCCTGTTTCAAATTGTTGTTTTTGGGATCAAGATGTTAAGGTTGAAATCTATTGATTTCCTTGTTTAAATTGATAACTCGCCCAATCTTCCTTGTTGTACTAGTTATTTAATTATCAAAACTAACTTTTAAGTTGGTTTTGATTACAGGTGAAAGTCGAGAGTCCCGGATGAAGATCAAGCGTCGAGCAAGAACCGAACACATGTTAAACAAAGCTTCCGCAACGTTGTTTTGTCGTTATTTTTAAACGGCGAATTAAATTACATTATGTATATCACTTAAATTGTAAAAGTTTTTAACAAACCCGTATTTTCGATGTATATGTAATCATTAATTACATGATTATTTTCGCAAAATATACGTTAAACCTTGATTTATAAGAACGGGTGTTACACGCCGGAGAAGAAAAACCACCCCATAGCGCCCACCGTAGTGGTGTTGGCGGCGCTATGGGGACGCTATGTTTGATTTGGGCGGTATATCACGCTCCACTACGCATGGGCTAAGAACATGAGTAGTGGCGAGACATGTGAAATGTTATTTTACGTTACTATGCAAAACTACACTACAGTATACTGTACCGTACCGCACTATATTGTACGATATGATACGATACCGTGATGAACTACCGGTATTCGCTTTTAATCTAAAAGGCGTACAAACATATCATGATTTTATACCGAGTGTAGGTACTAGACCTATAACGATTCCGAACGTTACCACCCCGAATCCCTTGCGTAACGAATCGAACCGATACGGACGATTTCTCGCCGCATAGCACGAGCAAATCCCGCTAGTTATATTAGACGATTCTATACTATATTGACACTTTTTTTTCACACGTTACCTAAAAAAAGTTCCAATAAATATCATATAAAATAGAAGAAATATATAAGTTGTACAATATCTATTTCATGTTTTCATTGGACCAACTTCTTTAGATTTGCCGTCATTTTTGACCAAAAGTACGAATTAATGATCAAACATTTTTTTTTCTGATTTTGTTAGCTACACCAATATGTGAAGAGTATAAAATCAATTATTAAAATAACGGTTAGCTAGATGCATTTAATTTTAGATAATTGTTCAGAAAAATAGCCTATGCAAAGAAAATATTAAACATGCCAGAGACGTATTACATCAGGATAATGAGCCCGAGTGAAGGGACAAAGAAGCATGTAAAATGATTTAGACAAGTATTGGGAGGGAGTGTACTTACACTCGAACCCAGAAAACGCAAGCATGTAAAATGATTTAGACAAGTATTGGGAGGGAGTGTACTTACACTCGAACCCAGAAAACGCAAGCATGTAAAATGATTTAGACAAGTATTGGGAGGGAGTGTACTTACACTCGAACCCAGAAAACGCAAACATGTAAAATGATTTAGGCAAGCATCGGGAGGGAGTGTACTTACACTCGAACTCGGAAAATGCAAATATGTCCCTTAAAGGGTCGTATTTGTAAAACGTCAAACTTAAAGACAAAGTCGGAATATAAAAATGAAGCGAGGTCTTAATGCATACCGGGAGGGTTACAATAATAACGACTTCGGTAAAACACCCGGTTGATGGGTAAGAATTAAACACATGCGTAAACCAAGAGACGTGAACGCGGGTTGAAAAATCAAAGGACTTGGATTACGAGTTATGACTATAAAATCTCGTATATAGAAATTGTGAGTAAATATGTTCAACTATTCGAAGTTGAATGGGTTGAATAAAGAATAAAGTTGATTGTTTATAAGTGATGGATTTCACATTAATAGGTCAAACAGGTTGAATACAATATAACGCCGAATGGCACAAATGAGCGCTAGCCAGATAAAGGTAGCGTTAAAGGCAAGAGGATAATGAGCCCGGTAATGGGATATAACCAAATAAGAATAAATTATGGACTGTCAATATCTTGGTATGGATGATTGACAAAAGTTAAAGAGAGGATCCTAAAACTAAAACTTCGGTTTTAGTAAGAAATAATGTTTTTACAAACATAGATTCTGATAGGAATTTAAATAATTAGTATGAAAGATACAAGTCTTGACACTGATAGGCGCAAGACAATATATTCGAAAAATGATATTTTCGAAAATGAAAAGGTTGATATAAACTAAACATGATGAGATATGATCACGGTCAAGTGGTACAATGTGAAGTAGAATCACATTATAACCAAGCGAGCAGTAAAAAGAAACCGGACTAATAAGTCTAGTTAGTGAAACCGGTTAAGGTCAGTAATTCAAGTCAAGAAATTTGGTTTGCTTGTAAGCGGTAAATTCGGTATAGCTGAACCGAATAAATAAATATGAAAATAAAAAGATTTGTTGCTAAAAGTGAAAGATTTCACTAAAGACCTTTAAACGGGTCAAAGTAACGGGTTCATAAGGAAATCCGATAGCATATGAAAGCATTGAATATCGCTAAGTTGATTAAACTAGTGGAAATAACGAGATTACGTTATTTCAAGTCGCATTATGTCATATAAGATACGTAGATGATTAATAACCAAAAGAATATTATCATACTTTTCTGGTAATACTAACAATCGGTTAAGATATGAGAAATGCTTAATTGATTATCGAGGGCAAATGCATGGAGTGGAACTCGATAATTAAGTAAGAAAAGGTTTCGGGGACGAAACCTCTTTAAGGGGGGTAGACTTGTAACACCCCGAAAACGGGTTTGGTAATTAAACCACGTTAATAATAATGAACGGGTAAAATTTTGTTAGTGGTAAAATTTACCCGGTGAATATTAGGACTTAGACAAACAATCCTAATATTAGTTATAAAATTTAATAAATGCTTGAGAAAACAATGTTATAAGAAGCCCGAGTTAACGGGACTTAAAGTAAAACGGGTTACGATTTCCCGAACCTACTAAGCTAACTAGGAATAATTCTAACCTAGTTAGATAGTGACTTATGAGTGGGTTAAAACACTTAAGTTATGAACTAAGGAAAATGGAGGGGCCAAAGATGTTAAAATTGAAACTTAAGTTGCTAATTTTAATTTAAAACAAAAACCAAACACCCCATTTGGGGATGTCTGGTCGTACAAAGAACCAGGGGGGCGACCTGGGTTTCTTCAAACCCTAAGATTCTCACAAACTCACAAATTGGAGCCTCTAATCCAGTCTAAATCGAATTTCAAGCACAAATTCGTGATCACCTCACTGAAGGGATCATAAGGTATGCAAAATTCTAGTATTTTGATTCATCTCAAGTTCTAGGTTAATTATGAAAAACTGAAATTGAGCTTGATTGTGTCATGCATGAAGGAAATTAGAAGGGATATGGTGCCTAGGGATGAACCCTAGGTGAAATTTTGTTAAAAGATTTCATGTT
Organism: Helianthus tuberosus; assembly: GCA_030545235.1. Classification (NCBI taxonomy): domain Eukaryota; kingdom Viridiplantae; phylum Streptophyta; class Magnoliopsida; order Asterales; family Asteraceae; genus Helianthus; species Helianthus tuberosus. The sequence continues at coordinate 31,745,423 of CM060439.1, read as the reverse complement.
AATTATAGAGTTCATAATCACCATTGTAGGTGATTAATGAACTTGAAGAAACGTGATAAACCCTAGAATTTATGATCTTGCTCTAATATAATCTGAATTTAAGAGTAAATTTCAGAAATATGGATGTTAAGACTTGTGTAGAATTGTCTAATTGAAGTTAATTTAGATGATAATTACAAGTCATAAACTTGGTTTTGATGATATAAAAATCTGACCCGCTAGGTGTTTGATGAAACGCCTAAGTGAGGATTAAAATGCTAGAAGTTGGGTAAAAACGCAGATTTGATTATTATAAAGAATTATGTGTTAAAGCTTATGAAAAGGGTTCTAAATACTAGGTTGATTTAAACTTAGTTGTGTAAACCATGTGATTGAAAGTAGTTGACTTTGATAAGTTAAGTTAGCTAATGATGAAGTCGAATAGTAGTCTCGACATAGAATCCGTAAGATGAAATAGTCATAATATTGATGACTAATCTAACCGTCTTACGAATCATGATGATAGTTTGACTCTTGACAAGCTAGATGAATACTTGGGCAAGGAACGGGTCAAACGGTTCGTGTACGCGAAAAAGAGCATAACCGGATGCAAGGTAAGCGACGCTTACATCCTTTTGTAGAATAAGCATTATTTTGTAAACTACAATTTCGATTAGTGTAATATCCGTATTAAGGGTCCCGACACTATTAACATGAGTCGGAACAAACTTAAATGATAAAAACCATGTGTTATGGTGAAAAGAGGCGAAACGGAAGTTTTAGTCATGTAATGACTAATAACAAATTGAGTTTTCGTTAAGATCACTTTAAAGTGCAACTAATAACGAGAAAATAAGTAGTGATGGAAATTTAGTCAAGTACCGACTAAGTAAATTGTAGTTAAAAAGGGGTCTAGTGGTAGAAATCTGAAACGGGTCGGATGGGCAAATTGGTAATTATTAACCATGTTTTGCTACTTATGAAGATGCTTGGTCATATAGGCCAAACGGGTCAAATGGCGTGATAACATCATTTGACTATATCGACTGATGTGGTTGTCAAGCCTTGTGTTAACAGGAGCGATTAGCGATTCGGATACTCCCGTCGCCATAGAAAATGTGATAATAAAAGCGAGTTATAAATCGGGTCTATTTGTTGATCCGAGCCAGGTACGCATATTTAAGTTGTAGTTAAAAGTGCTATTTTGGTCGAATTTTTGGTGAGAGTCCTTCATTGTAAAAGAAGGACCAATATTGACCAAAACGCCCTTGTAGGCTAAATTGAACAAACAACCCTTTGAGGTTGTTTGGAAACGAGTCTTACGATTAAACAAAAGCTTAGAACGAGTATGAGTAGTGAAAAATGTAATTCTCGGGCCGAAAGACTCCATACGAGTCCTTGCCGTAAAATGATATTCCAAGGGGTATAATTCAAAACACATAGGTATCTACTTTAAATCCACCATACGTATAGTTGTGGTGGAAGATTACTTGATAAGAAATGTAATAATACGATGCTAGAAATGAATGAAAGCGATTTTAAGCTTTAAAGCACTTAAATACCCTTAATGGGTCAAAATAAGCATTTGAGCGTAAACGGGTTCTAACTAAGTAAGAAACCCAGAATTTATGGTTAAATTGATAGGAGATATTGAGATTTATGATTCTCATAAGTTTATAGATCAAGTAAATATGTTTGTTTGATAAAATTGCGAACGGGTCAAAATTTGGTAAAAGGGTAATAAGGTGAAGACTTAAAAGTCTTAAATTTTCTTAACCCGGATGTTGGATCTTAACTCCATGTGATGGAGGATTAAATTACAAACACGTAGGAAGAAACAAGTCAAACGAAATAATTAGGAGGTGCCCTTTTAAGGGTTAATCACCTACCTTAATATGGTTCCATAACCACTTTCATTTCGATCAGTGGCTGGACCATTTATGATTAAACCGAAAGTCAAAGCTTAATTACGATATGTTTGACTTTTCGGTTTTTAAGCTAATTAAAAGGACTAAGCAGGGATTAAAACTCTTACATAAGGTCCTTGCTATCTTTTCTACACTTGACAACCTTCTCCTAATGCTTGCTAGCTCCAGAGGTGAGTTTAGAAGTTGATATAAGTGAAGTGAGCACTTGAACATATGAACAAGGGCTCCTTACATACAAATTTGGCATGTCCCTAGATGTTTACATCTGTTTTGGAAGTACCTAGGATCACCCCAGGTGTCCTAGTGGTTTATCAAGACCGACAAACAACCCCTAGATTCACTTAAAACAAATTAAAGTCGGTTTGGGGCTGATAACCTGCATCTGGCAGGTGTTTTCTGCGCTGGGGACTTCTACGCGGCCCGCATAGGTTCAGAAGGGGGCTTACGCGCCCCGCGTAAACCTGCTGATCAGGTTAAAAATGTTTCAAAACTGGCTGATTCAGTCCCTGGTCATTTTAAACCTTATTTATCCTCATTTTTGGCATATAAGACCCTTGTAGTTAGTTTGTAGAGGTTCAAGGGAGTATATCCAAACTCCATTAGGCCCAGTTTCGTTAAATATCACCTTAAACACAAGTTTCACCACATTGACACTTTTCACCCAAAGTCTTGAAAACTTGCTTCACGATCTCGAAACCACTTGAAATTTATACCACTTATTCTTGAGAGTATATTTGAATATTTCGAAGCCTCGAGTTCGTTAAAAGGTCACTCAGAGGTAAGAATTTACATGTTGACACGTTTAACCCTTGTAATTTATAATCTTCCGATTATTTTCATTAACGGCTTCTTATATTCAATTAATCACTCGTTTAAGAATATATTCTTCACGTATGGTCATTCAGAGGCACAAGTTTGGCATGTTGACACCTTTAGTCCCTGTGGTTTCATATTTTCATCGTTTGGCAACTTTAGTCCTTCAAACTCAATCTTTCACATATCTAGAGTTTAGGACACGTGTCTTTACATAATTGGACACATTTTTACGTGGTGTTACAATTTGGTACGATACACCTTTTCTATATATATATATATATAGTGAGGTTCCAGCGTGAACAACCTCCCAGGAGTGAACTGCGTGAATAGATCTGGACCGTTGATTAATATGATCTTGATATTTTAAATGAGTGGCATAATTGTAATTAATAAGTTAGTTTTTAGTGTTTTATTAAAAGCAAAAGGGTATAATTGTAATTAGATTAATTACTCATTTAATAAAGAGTGCAAGATTATTTCCATAAAAAAATATCAAATCCCGTAATTTTCTATTATTTTGTTACTCAAATATTTTCATATCCCCTTTATAATGAAATGTCCCCCCTCTCTCTCTCTCTCTCTCTCTCTATACTCAAGCAGCGACAAGAGAAAAAACGGGACATCGGCGTCGGAAGGTTTTCAATCGCCGGAAAAAAAGTTTATTCTTCAACAATCAAAGGTACACATTGAAAATCCTAATCTTTAATTGTTTCAGAAACTAGTTGCATGTTGCGTTCCTTTTATTAATGAACTAAGAACACCAATCGGAATTAGGGCTTGAATGTTTTGTTATGAAAGTTGTTTAGTTACAAATCTTATGTACAATGGTATTATTGTTAGTAGGAGTTAATCGATTTTGAGTAAGATTAAGTTGAATCTGTTAATTGGAATTAGGGCTTGAATGTTTGAATCTGTTAATTGGAATTAGGGCTTGAATGTTTTGATGTTGTTCTGTTTTTTAAAAGATTGTAGGTATGTTGGTTTGTTCTTGTATATGTATAAACGATCAGTACACCTGTGTATGTTGTTGGTAATTCGGTCGATGATGTTGTTTATTTCGTGATGTACACCGGTGTACATAGTGGTAATATGATGATTTCTGTTCTATTTGTTTATTTATTATGTTGAGTAAAAAGTTTGGTTAATCACAAATAGGGGTTTGTGCCATGTTTTTAAGTGATTTTAGTCTTGTCTGATTGTTGAGTTATCTAGTAGTAGGTTTTCAATGTACACATGTGTACTGGTTGCCCAAAATTGTGTATTTATATAAATGTGAATGTCAGGAGAATGTGTACACATGTGTATGTATAATATAAGATGAATTGAGAAGTGATATGTTTTGCCTATTATGTGCGTTGCTTCCTTAGTATGTGTTATTTTTTGTTTGAATAATGATATTACATTTATGTACAATATCGTAATGTTACTGTAACGGATAAAGTTGTACGTATGAGTAATTTCATTTGTGTTTACATTTGTAGGTTCGAAACTTAACAATGAGAAGACGTAAGTTTTAATTTTTTTGAAAGATCTCACGAATAAATTGATTGAATATAGGTGGTAATAAATTTACTAGGAACGTATGTAACTTAATTTTGTAGGTGGAAAAAGCGAGAGGATAGCTCGTATTTTGGCGAGTAGATTTAGTAACACAATAGATTTCCCCATTGAATGTTCGGAGGATGAAGAAACGGACAATATAGGTGAAAATGGTTTAAAGTTTATAGTCTATAATTTAATATAAATGTGTTATCTAAATTGATTTTAAGCTGTGTTTTGTATGTTTTGTATAAGTGATTAAAATAATTATTTTTGAAAAAAGTTCCGAAGATGTTAAAAGAAACCAGGGACTGTAAGAAACCGATGGCTGCTGCAAAGGATGTGGACGTACAGTTTGAGAAAGATGATGGTAATATTGTGAAAAAATGTGTTTTATATTTTTATGGTTTTAAATTAAGGTTTTGTAAGTTTGTATTTTGTAATGGAGTCCGTAGGTGTTGATCATGGAAAAATTGTCGATGGTATATGTGATAGGAAGCCGGGGGGAAAAGAGGGAACAACCGTGCGAACCGGGGGTGATTAACGGAAAAGGCAAGTAACAAAAATATAAAACTTTAATTACAAAATAGCATGATAAAATTTGAAGAAATTGTAATGTAAAATCGCTGTAGCGGTTATTGCAGATTCAACCGGCGAGAGTCAGCAGAGAGTGAAAAGTTTAAATGGGTGGCAGAGAGCGAAAAGGTTGTCGATGAAAAAGGGGAAAAAACCAATAATGAAACCCGTTCGTGTTCCGTTTGCTGATGTACCAGAAGGTAAATTAATTGTATTTTAATTTAAAGTAACATCATCTATAGTGCTAGTGTGAATGCATTTAAATGAGTTTGTTATGATTGTCTACAGTTGTTATCAAAGAAAGTCAGAGTACGCAATGGATAAGTGTAAATAGTAAACCGATTGGCGTCGTTTTAGCAAAAGAAAGTTTAGGTATGATGTTGAGTGTGAATGTACACATGTGTACTGTATGTTGTATAACATTTTTTATTATCTTCTTATTTAGCTTCGCGAAAGGAAGGTGATATTGGAATGTCGTTGGGGTTGTCTTTGGATGATAAAGATGAAAAGGATGAAGAAAACAAAGGTCTATTTTAAAAAAAAAAATTGTTTTTGTATGGTATTGTGTTAGGCTGATTGTATATTTTTTTATATTTTTTTGAAAATAGTTGCAGAAGATGATGATAAGGATAACGTAGTTCGTGTGATGTTCAACTTGAAAAAGAGGAAAACAAAAAATCGCCAAAAAAACTGAAAAAAAAGTGAATGCAGAGGACGATCTACCAAGTATACGAACTAGGACATCGCCTAATAAGCTTTATGAAGCGGTTCGTGTTATGAATAAATGGCAAAGTGAAATTGTCAAGGAAATGGGTTTTGGACAGTTTTTGGGATTCAATGTCAGCGAAGTAACTGCAAACCTTGGTCATTATGTGGTAGATATGTTAGACACTGAGAGTATAAAAATACAAATTGGGGATAGGTATATAAGCGTAGACAAAGAATCAGTGAGGAAAATATTAGGTTTACCACTTGGTGAGACAAGGGTGGCTAAGAAAAAGAAGGATGAACCTGGTCATCCTTTGAAAGAAAAATGGACTCGTAGGTTTGCCAAGCTTCCAATTAGTTTTAAGAACATAGTAGATAAGATCAAAGTAGATCCTTATAAGGATAGGTCTATGTTCAATATAGACTTTGTTATGTTGATGTTATCTACTATGATCGTTAGTACAAAAAACGGGAGCGTGATGTATAACATCTTGGATTGGTTTTCTCCAGAGAAGGAATTCAAAGATCGTGGGTGTCAACTTATGATGGATGCTGTGAAGTCTTGTGAGGATGACTAGGTCAAATGCGACCCGAACGAGTATTTTAGGAGACCGCTCACTAATTTGGTGGTATGTATTATATTTTGATAATGTACACCTGTGTATTCTTATTGTAATATACACATATGTACTTAACTAACTTTGTTTTTTTCTATGCTTTATATATAGTTGTTATATTTTGAGGCCACAACTTGTCCCGGTTTTGAAGATACACACAAAGAGTCTCCTCTACATTTTTGGACGAAAGATAGGATGAGTATGCGTAAAAACCAGGAGATAAAGAACGGTGGGTTTGGTTTGGGTGAACTTAGAGAACTCCAAGAGTTCTATGTAGATGGTGATGTACATGTCGAAGAAGAAGCGGTTGATTTATCGAAGGATGAAGTTGAAAAGGGTCCAGTATCCTTCGATACATGTTCAGTTGAGGTATGAGTTAGATGTGGGTGAATGTTTTTTACTCCAGAAAGTACATTAGTGTACACTTGTTATCGTAAAGTTTTAAGATTTTGTTTAAATGTGAAGGGATATGTTGAAAGCATTCTTGCAATGTGTGACGATGCATAAGATGTTAAAGGTAAGATAGAGGTTGCGATAAACCAGTTTATTACTGATATCCGAAAAGTGATGCCGTCATTGCTATTCTTGCGCGATACAAAAGCATATTCAACAGATCTGTAATTGGTGAGAAAGGCGAATCGGACGGCTTTGTTAGTCCGACCGGTGTAAAAAGTGGTAATTAATATTATTATGTTTGTTAATTATTATGTGTACGTTGTTTAAGTCAATGTTAGAAACTTAGTTTAATCTAATTGTTTAGGTGCGAATGTAAAAAGCAATGATGTAGACATGAATGAAGAGGTAGATGGTCTTGGGACGCCACATATAGCATCAACGTTCACTTAGTTTGTGATGAAATCAGTGGATGTTATGGAGGACGTTATGGCAGGTGCGTATGATACGCAGAAGCTGAATGACATTCCATCGTTCAGTCTTGGTATCACACAGGACGACCCGTGCCCGCAAAATGTTGTGACTGATAAAATTTCAATTATACAAAAGGAGGCGGAAATCAAGGAGGCTGAAGGGAAGGGAAAGCGGAAGAAAAAGATTTCGAAATACGGGCAGTCTCCGTTCTTAAACAGATCCGTGAATATCGACACCTGGTTGGACAAAAACGATAAGGTTTTATGGAGATATTTGTCAAGTTGCGCGAGCGACGCCGAGTATGTATACTTTTAATCTAGAATTATTGTTAATTTTTTCATATATTATGTTATTTTTTATAATTTTTTTTTGTATGTTAGGGTCGCCCAACCAAAGAAAAAGACAGGGAAAAAGACAAGGAAAAAAATGCGGTTGAAACGGAACTGAACGAGGTTGCGAGGACGAATGCGTAAGGATCATTTTCGTTTTCAAAAACTGCATGATTATTCAATGTACACACGTGTATAAGTTGGTATATTCCACGAAATATACTAACAATCAATTTATGTTGAAGAACATGTCTGGAACTACGATTTACACATGTGTACGATATAGTTTTGTACATTATACACATGTGTACTAAAAAACACTCACAAGAATTGCACATGTGTACACCGTGAATGGTTGTGCTTTCTGTGACCTGGTGCATTTCTGTGACTTTCAAAAAACTCAACATTGTATATAATTTACACAAATGTAAGCGTTGGGGGTAGGTTCAAATGTGATGTGTACTCGGTAGTTGTATTAGTGGTAAAAAAAATGTTTAAATGTATTCTTTGTATTGCAAGATTACACCTGTCTACTCATGTGTATGTGCTTTGTTACACAGGTGTACTCGTATGCTTGTTCTTTGCGGGACATACGGTTAACTGAACACGTTACTAATTATACTGTCTTTTTTGCAGAAAATTGGTATTCGAAACTGAAAGCGGCGTTGGGTTGTACCATTTTCAAATGATAGATTTACAACCAAGTAAGTGGATCAATGATGGAGTAATAAATTGCTTTGCTTCAATTCTAAACTATGAGGAAAATGATCGAATCAGCGGATCAAATATTTTCGGGCATGCTGATAAAGTAAAAGGAACAAAGCCGCGATTGTTCATCCATACAAATTGTTTTGTAAGTGAAACTGTGTATTATAATTGTGAAGATTATGCTAAAGTTTGCGTGGCCGATTATTCAAATTTAAATTGGTTGTTATTTGTGCGTTCAAGACGAGGATATCTTATGGAATGGGAAGCACGGAGAAGCTGGGCATGTTGAGAAATTCAAAAGTGCCTTGTTCTTGGTTGTTGACCAAAACGAATCGTTAATGAGTTTGTCCGAGTATTGTGTCATATGCTTTCCGATCCTTGAGCATGACCATTTTTACTTGGTGTGCTTTGATATGGAAAGAAACACGATAACGGTAATTGACAACATGGACGCAAGCGAAAGCCCCATTCACCTGATCAACGACGACAACTTATTCCAAAAGACTACGCCTTACAAAGTGGCATGTATCATTTAAATACATAAACTAGGTCAGTTGTTAATGAACACATTGTAACTGGTTATTACATGATGTTTTGGTTTCAGAAAGACATTTTCTGTAAGTATTTGAAGATGGTGAATCATCCTAAGAGTGCAGAAATTGAGATTGCGGACGTGGTAAGGTTGGAGTTTGAATGGAAGACAGTCAACAACACCGTGGATTGCGGAGTGTTTGTCATGAGGCATATGGAGACGTGGTTCGGGGTAACAGCCGATAAGTGGGATAGTGGCTTCCCACTATCCCATAAGGAGAAGAAGGCGTACTTCACACGTCTGAGGAAAAAGTACGCAATAAAGCTAGTTACTTCAGAGGCAAACAAGCACCGTAGGCGCATATTGGATGAAGCAGCCGAACATGAAAAGGCGAATGGAATAGGTTGTTTTTAGTACGTCTATATTGGTTGACAATAGTTAACGTTTTTTGGTTTGAATTTTTCGTATTTATTCTTTAGCACCAAATGTGGTGATTGCCATACTAGAAGCATTTGATGGTTTGGTATTTTGTTACTTTTTGAAACAGTGGAATAAAAGTTTATTGTGTATTAGTATAGTTATTTTGTTTGTCAAACTATTTGACAGGTTGTTAATGTACGTAATGTGTGTGTAATTTTCTTGAATTTAATTAAACGCTTTCACAAACGACAAAATGAGCAGAGTTATCACATAGTAAAGTAGGTACACATGTTTACTTGTGATGTAAACATCCAAGTACACCTGTGTACAAACATAATAGCATATAAGTACACAAGTGTACGGTTTCCATTTTCAGATTTCTACACTAAACAGGAATGTTGCTTATGTCTTTGTGGACCTTTTTTTCATCAATATAATACAAGCCATACCTTTAAAGAAAAGAAAAATAATAACTCAAAGTGATAACAGGTTTTATTATGCATCAAACAAACTCAATAACAATTATGCATCAAACAATCACAAAAACAAATATCAAACGCTAAAATAAAAATCACAAAACAATAAAAATAAAAGGTTCACCAAATTGTTTTCAATTGTTTGTAAATTCAAGAAAATTTCTAGATGTCCATACCGTTATCTTCGCCATCAGTACCGGTTTCGTTTCCTTCGCCATCAGTACCGGTTTTGTTTCCTTCGTCATACTCATACTAGTCAACCTCTTCTTCCTCGTCATCTTCTTCAGTAGATGAATCATCCTTCATTGCTTTGCCTTTTTTAAGTGGACAATTCCTTTTATCATGCTTCCTTACCCGTTTGCCACAAAAATTACATTTTCTCCTATGTTTTTTGAATTTCTTTATTGTTATTTCCTTTGGGCCAACCGGTCGTTTATGCTTCCCACAGCCTTTGTTACGTATTTTCTTCGGTGCAGTACATGATACTTCCTCTGGTATTGCATGCTAAAGAATTTCCTGGTAGACGACACCCTTCTTATTAATTTCCAGATCATATGGAACTTCTGCAAAGATCTTATCTTTTAATGTCTGTACTTGAGCATCGAGTTCCTCTAATTTATCAATCTTGCCTCTCACTCTGTCTCTACACATTTCCAAATTATCTAATATGTTACGCCATAATCTTCCGCTCTTGCTTTGATCAATAGATAACCTGTTCTCAAGACTATACATGCTGCTAGGAATAGCATCTCTCCTCCATCTTGGGTGAATATATTGTGTTGGAATCTTATGTACGTTATGATGTCCAAGCACGCAGAACACAACACGACATAGATATCCATTTCGGGTGAATCCCATACACTTGCAGGTAACTGATAGATCTTGTTTGTTAAACGTGACCTGCAATTTAAGGGTGAATTGCTGGACAGTATTTATTAAAGAAAAAGTATATTATAAGTCTTAGTTGCTAACCTTGAACTCATTTATAACCTCTGATGTCTGATCTTGGTGAGCAATCACGAAACAGTTTACTCCATCTGAGAGTAATCGTTCAGCGATGTAGCTATTCTCCTTACCCTTGAGAATTTCCTTTTGGACGTCCAAGAATATTTTTCTAGTATAAATAACATTCGCATGACGTTCGATCGGCCATTTAGTTTTGAATTCTGGATTAGTGGTGTCTGTTTTATGAGAGAGTTCACGTTGGTCATTTCGTATCCCATCGACGGACATATCGTAGCACAACATAAACTGTACCAACGTATTGTGTGAACTAGAGTTTGATTTGAACAAATGGTTAGCGCTTTCGCACCTAGAGGTGGTCTTCATTAAGGTACACATAGGTATTCCGCGAAAATATCCTGGGATCCTGTGACAACCCGAACTTTCAAGGTTAGCATTAGCCGATCTTTTGACTAATTGCTGGTTTTAATACACTTTATTTATTACGTATGACTAGGGGTATATTATGGCAAACGTGAGTTAATTGTACGAGATTGTTTTGTTGCATAACTGTAAGTGTTCTTGAAAAATAAGTTGAGTTACGAATCGTCGGATTGATCACACACTTTCCATGTCGTATACTACCCTTTCGCGCACACTTTGGTTGGGTCGGACTCTCTCATCACTACGTGTGTAGTCCTCGGTCCAGTTTCCTTTCCCCGAGCCCAAGGATGAAACAAACGCGGGCCCAACCCAAGCCGAACCCAACTTGAGCCCAACTCCCTTAATATGTGCACGATCAGTTATGTGTTCATAACTCTCCTACGACTCCTCCGTAACCACTTTGGCAGAACCCTAGATCTCCTTCCAAGCACTCTTGGTGTAGGCAATCACACTTCCTTCGAAGCCCCTCTTCTTGTCGAGCCAGGTATCTTCGGCATGCCTTCGGATTAATTGTTATAGCCTTGAAACGTGCATATGTGACTGTGTCTGATGATAAGTTTTCGTAATTATAGGAATCAATATGTGGTATGCTTGAATGAATTAAAACGTAAGTATGACAGTCTTAGGAAATCAGCAAAACTTCGTATTAATCGGCTGTTTCGAATATGTGTTAACTGCATCGGTTGTCTAGAGTTACACTAAGTCATTGAGGTTAATTGTTATTCACGATTAATGAAGTATTTGGGCTGCATGAACATTGATAATGATTGAATGGGATGATGATTAGGGTTCTGTGTGTGCAAGATGAACTAATTTTGAGACGAAACTGCATCACGATGACGAAACATAGAGTTTTGCCACTCCATTGCCGACGAAACATAGAGTTTCGCCACCCCATTGCCGACGAAACATAGTGTTTCGCCACGCATGATGTTTTGTCGACATGTCTTGATGTTTCGTCAACATTATTGAACTATACTGGGCCGCTGAATACATTAGTCTTTCTATTGGACCTCACGATTGTAAATGAATTGAATTTAGATAATGGCCAACATCACAGCTAATGCTCTTAAAGGTAATTGGGCCGCATACTGTTGTTCAGAGAATTAATTGGACCGATTGTAATTATTAAGCTGATGTTCACATGGGCCGACAATGTTTTCTACTCATGCAAAAGATTTACACTCAAAGCATTTTAAGTGGACCTAATTTGCAATACTAGGGGCTGCACAGCTGGTAATGGACATTGATTGGGCCGATGTGTATCAGTGGGTTATCAAAATCTTATGTGAAATATTAACTTGTTTACTAGATTGTATATTCCTGTATCGAGGGCTTGAGAGTAATATGGCCCGGAACATGAGAATATGATATGAATTTGTTTATGCACCTGATAACATGTTAAGTGACTATTTGGCGACACTGGGTTGATAGATTAATTGCTATGACATGAATTATATCTGTGCACTACATGTACCTTAATTGTGTATTATGTGAGTAAGGAGTGCCTGAATTAATTGTACGTGAAATATGTGAACCATGTGCACTCAAAACTGATTGTTGTCGGTAACAATGATAGGGCGTGTGTAATCCATTGTCAAACAAGTAACTAAGTCTTACCGAGCAAATCAGAGGTGAGTTCATTCCTCTTGAGCATACGTCCCGGTGGTTGGGACAGTCACTGGGTATCCCTGAGAGGGATAGGTTTTTGGGTAAATCATGGGTATTCCTGAGGGATATGTCTTGTGGGTAAAAATCATGAATGTTGGATAATATACTCATCCTATCATCTTTTAAGTCCCATCTGTTTGTACCGGGGAGGTAGGCGGGTATTAGTTGGTAGCGCTACTTAGGTTTGGCAACCTCACCCCGTACCTGGGAGGACGGGTGTTGAACTAATGACCTAATCATGACCAATGCTTGGATAAGGGCATTGGGGAAGGGCGTCAGTAAATCAGGAGCCATCTTGTATGGTGATATTATCAACATTGTTTTCAGAATTGCAATCATTGAACTTAACTAAACACTTGGTAACCAACGTTTTGTAAAACTATGAACTCACCAGCGTTGTCTGATACACTTGTTGCATGCTCGCAGGTCGTTAGATGTCTTGGATTTGGAACTTGTTGTCTGGAGTAGCTGGAGTGGTCATGGGTCGACTGGAGGGATTCATTTGAATGAACTATTGATATTATACATTGGTTTTGAAACAGTTTAACTTTGGGTTACTATTTGCTTCCGTTGAACATGTTGGTTTCATTTAAACTTATTGATAGTACTTTTCATTATTAATGGGCAATTTCATTTTTAAACTTGTGATTGGTTCAACATGATTAGTGGCTCGTTATTGGTTTGTCACACTCCCAGCAGGGTTTTCCATGGGTGGTATTTTGGAGGTGTGACAGTTTGGTATCAGAGCCACTGGTTATAGTGAACTAGGTTTTAAAACGTTTTTATAAAACCAGACTATAACCGAACAGTTCAGGAAGCGACCATGTCACTCAGCTCCAGATTGCAAGGTTCGTCTCTCGTTTACTTATTGCATGGTATATCTAGCATACACTTATGTACTATGTTGCATGTGATTGCACACACTTAGCATTTTAGACTGAATTTATGTGTATTTACCTGGGTTAGGTGATTGACAGAGTCACAGTGCGATACTCCGTTAGATCTTCGTGGTTTATGTTGTGGTGGTCTGTCTTGTTTTGAAAATTTGAGGAACCTTTTAGCATGAGTTGGGAGGAACTGAGATAAACATGCAAAACGCATATCTATTTTGGGTGCACACATAATAGCAATGTGGGGTGCATGTGAGTCCCAGTGAGGTCCGATAAGTGTGAAAGGGGTTCCGCTCTGTTGTTTAGTGTCAATTAGTAGTTCATAGAAGTCATCGTGGGGTTTGACTCCTACCTTATCTCGACTCTTAACCCATCACCTCTTCTTATATAGAATCATGAGCGGACGAGGTCACGGACGTGGACACATTGCTATGACTCAGGCAGAATTGACTGACCTGATCAACACCCATGTGGCAGAGGCTTTGGCAGCCTACCAAGATGGTACGATATGTGCCAATTACCTCTTTATTCTTGTGTCGTGTGCACAACTCTTACCCGTGCGATGTATTTTCTTTCATCCTTAGGTCAGTAAGCGAATCAGAATCAAAACAATCCACTTCCTTGTACGTTCAAGGCGTTCATGAATTGTAAGCCACAGACCTTCAGTGGGACTGAAGGGGCTGTGGGACTCTTGCGTTGGTTTGAGAAAGCTGAATCAGTGTTTGCAATGTGTAACTGTCCTGTCGGAGACAGAGTGAAGTATGCTTCAGGCAAGCTCCAGGATGGTGCCTTGACGTGGTGGAATGCCCATGTCCAGATGTTGGGCATCGATATGGCGAATGCCACTACTTGGGACAATTTTAAGGAGTTGATGAGGGAGGAGTATTGCCCTCGTGATGAGATTCAGAAACTTGAGAATGAATTCTACTATCTGAAAATGGTGGGGTCTGAGATTGAGGCATACACAAAACGGTCCCATGAGTTAGCTATTATGTGCCCGAACTTATCACGACCTCCACACCGAAGAATCGAGTTGTACATCAAGGGATTGGCCCCATAGGTGAAGAGTTATCTCACTACTGCAAATCTTAACAACCTGCCTCAGATCATCCATTTAGCTCACAAGATCACAGACCAGGAGGTGGAGCGTGGCTCGCTACCACCGCGTGTTTCTACTATTGTCACAGCTACTACAGCTACTACTCCTGCCACCGACAGCAAACGTAAGTGGAATGAGGTGGACAAGGTGTCCAACTCGAATCAGCCACAGAAAAGGGCAGACAGTAGTATCAACCGCGGTTTTAGCCAGTCGTCTTCGGTGAATCAGAGCAACAATTCAAATCAGGGTTCCTACGCGGGAAAGCTACCAAAATGTGATAAGTGTATATTCCACCATCGCGGGCCGTGCACCCGGGTATGTCACAGGTGCAACAAGGTGGGTCATATGGCTAAAGATTGTAGGGTCTGGCTCCCAAAGCAACCGCAACAACAACAGTAGTAGGAAAGGCAACAACCCCAGCAACACCGTGGAGATCGTAAGGGATGCTTTCAATGTGGAGCCGAGGGTCACATCAGGCGAGACTGCCCTCAGCTAAATCAGAATGCTGGCGGTAACAACAATGGGAACAATAACAATGATGGCAACGTTATGACCGGTACGTTTTCTGTGAACGATCTTTTTGTTTCTGTTTTAATTGCCTCTGGTGCCAGTTAGAGTTAGGTGTCCTCGGAATTCAGTCGTCCGTTAGGATTGGCCCCCACACCTCTTGTAAATAAGCATGTAGTAGAACTAGCGGATGGTAAATCAGTAGAAGCTTCTCATGTTCTGTTTAGTTGTAAACTTGATCTTATGGGTCAAATGTTCGATATTGACCTACTCCCTGTCACTCTTGGGAGCCTTGATGTGGTCGTTAGTATGGATTGGTCATCTAAGCACCAGACGGGAATTCTCATTAAAGAGAAAACCGTGAGTATCCCTATCCCCAGTGGGGAATCTATGTCGGTGCAGGGCAACCGTAGTGGTGCCATGGTTGGCATCATCCCAGTCATGAAAGCCCATAAGTGTCTACCAAAGGGCTACCCTGCTGTTACCGATTCACAACCCGAATGGAGGAGGATCGAGGACCTTCCAATAGTTCGTGAGTTTTCTGGCGTGTTTCCTGAAGAGTTATCCGGTTTACCCTCCCCCCCACATCGCCAGACGGAAATTTCAGATTGACTTTATGCCAGGAGCAGCGCCGAACGCCGTGCACCATACCGTCTTGCACCAGGAGAGTTGCAAGAGCTGTCAAGCCAACTTCAAGGACTGTAGGATGGAGATCTCATCCGACTCATGGGGGAAAACGAAGTGGGAAGACGCTTTCCTAACCCTTGAAACAAAAACTCTGCAATGCACCGATCTTGTCTTTACCTGAAGGTACCGGAGATTTTTTTTTTAGTTTACTGTGATGCTTCTACTCAATGTCTTGGCGGCACGCCGATGCAACACGAGAAGGTGATGGCTTACGTAGCGGAATTATAAGGAGAGTTGCACGAATCTCAACCTGCAATGGAAACCGCGGTCTATTTAAGTTGGAGGCACTACTTGGACGGTACTAGATGCGCTACTTAGACCGATCACAAGGGCCTCCCGTGTACCTTTGTTTCGAAAGAGCTAAGCATGTGATGGCCTCGCTTGATGGAACCTTTGAATGACTTCGATGAAACCTCGACGCGTGTGAGCCTCGCAGCACATCATCGATCTAACCTACCTGATCAGACTTTCTCTACTCAAACTGGAGAACTGGAGGAAGAGGATTTTCAAGTTGAACCCGGCCTCGATATTCTAGTCGTCTGGGTTTTGATCAGAGATATTAGGATCTATAAACCTTGCACTGGTGATCGGGCATGAAGGCCCACCTAGCTATGTATGTGATTGATGTTGGACTTGGGGGAAAGTCAAGGGGAAGAATCAGCAACCAGAGACACACATATGGAAATGAGAACAGACCGTCATGGATTCTGTCACAAGTTACTAACAACTCTAAACGGAAACAATATCACCTGGGTGATCGTTGATTGTCTCACGTAACCAGTACACCCTCTTGCAATCAAGGAAACTGACGAGCCTTCACAGTTGTGGACATTCCTCTGAGAGAGGCGGCTTTCAGGCGCGAGGTGCCAACTCCTGTTACCCCTGATTTTGGACTATACCTGAATTATGACAGGCGATACACAACACCCTTGGCTCACGTCTAGACATGAGCATTGCTTATCACCGTAGGACAAGCGATCTGAGTAAACGAACCAACCTGACACTCGAAGACATGCTGCGAGCATGTGTGTGACTGAATTTAGTGAATATTGGAAGGACACTTACCTTGGTAGAGCTTACTGCAACAGTTACCATTCTAGTACTCAGACAACTCTGTTAGAGGCCTGGAATGGCCAGTAACGCTAATCTCCTTGTAGAATTAAGGTGGGTGACAGCCTAATCACAGATCCAGGATTTGTACTCGAACCTCTTAGGAAGATTGTTTAGATCGGAAATCGTTTGGCGGCAACGCGTGACCGTCAGAAAAGTTGATAAGATTAGGAAACGCTGGGAGTTTGCTGTAGGCGATCATGTCATGTTGAAAGTCTCACCCTGGGAGGGTGTGGCACGCTTGGGAAGCGTGGCAAGCTTAATTTACGTTACGCGATTTATTCAGAATTCTGGAAAGAATTGGTTACGCCGCCTACAAACTCGAGTTACCCGACGAATTTGGGTAACGTGCATGATATCATTTATATCCCGAATCTAAGGCAGTGTTTGTCCGATAAAACGCTTGTGATACCCTTATTAGAGTCTGAGGTTAACGACAAGTTGCAGTTGTTGAGGAATCTACTGAAATCATGGACTAGGACATCAAGATTCGTTAGCGTAGTCGAATTTCAATCGTGAGAGTTCGTTGGAACTCAAGACGTGGACTGGACTTCACGTAGGAACGCGATGATCGAAGTAAGCTCTAGTATCCTCAGTTGTATCATTGGCGAATTTCGGGACGGAATTCCCTTTCAAGTTGGGGATGATGTGGCACCTGGGAAAAAAAATCAACAGTCATCCTGATCTAACACCTTGCTGTTTTTGGATTGCGCTTATCAAATTTCGGGACGAAATTTCCTTCAAGTTGGGGATGATGTGACAACCCGAACTTTCAAGGTTAGCATTACCCGATCTTTTGACTAATTGCTGGTTTTAATACACTTTATTTATTACGTATGACTAGGGGTATATTATGGCAAACGTGAGTTAATTGTATGAGATTGTTTTGTTGAATAACTATAAGTGTTCTTGAAAAATAAGTTGAGTTACGAATCATCGGATTGATCACACACTTTCCATGTCGTATACTACCCATTCGCGCACACTTTGGTTAAGCCGGACTCTCTTATCACTAGGTGTGTAGTCCTCGGTCCAGTTTCCTTTCCCCGAGCCCAAGGATAAAACAAACGCGGGCCCAACCCAAGCCGAACCCAACTTGAGCCCAACTCCCTTAATATGTGCACGATCAGTTATGTGTTCATAACTCTCCTAAGACTCCTCCGTAACCACTTTGGCAGAACCCTAGATCTCCTTCCAAGCACTCTTGGTGTAGGCAATCACACTTCCTTCGAAGCCCCTCTTCTTGTCGAGCCAGGTATCTTCGGCATGCCTTCGGATTAATCGTTATATCCTTGAAACGTGCATATGTGACTGTGTCTGATGATAAGTTTTCGTAATTATAGGAATCAATATGTGGTACGCTTGAATGAATTAAAACGTAAGTATGATAGTCTTAGGAAATCAGCAAAACTTCGTATTAATCGGCTGTTTTGAATATGTGTTAACTGCATCGGTAGTCTAGAGTTACACTAAGTTATTGAGGTTAATTGTTATTCATGATTAATGAAGTATTTGGGCTGCATGAACATTGATAATGATTGAATGGCATGATGATTAGGGTTCTGTGTGTGCAAGATGAACTAGTTTTGAGACAAAACTGCATCACGATGACGAAACATACAGTTTCGCCACTCCATTGCCGACGAAACATAGAGTTTCGCCACCCCATTGCCGACGAAACATAGTGTTTCGCCACGCATGATGTTTCGTCGACATGTCTTGATGTTTCGTCAACATTATTGAACTATACTGGGCCGCTGAACACATTAGTCTTTCTATTGGACCTCACGATTGTAAATGAATTGAATTTAGATAATGGCCAACATCACAGCTAATGCTCTTAAAGGTAATTGGGCCGCATACTGTTGTTCAGAGAATTAATTGGACCGATTGTAATTATTAAGCTGATGTTCACATGGGCCGACAATGCTTTCTACTCATGCAAAAGATTTACACTCAAAGCATTTTAAGTGGACCTAATTTGCAATACTAGGGGCTGCACAGTTGGTAATGGATATTGATTGGGCCGATGTGTATCAGTGGGTTGTCAAAATCTTATGTTAAATATTAACTTGTTTACTAGATTGTATATTCCTGTATCGAGGGCATGAGAGTAATATGGCCCGGAACATGAGAATATGATATGAATTTGTTTATGCACCTGATAACATGTTAAGTGACTATTTAGTGACACTGGGTTGATAGATTAATTGCTATGACATGAATTATATATGTGTACTACATGTACCTTAATTGTGTATTATGTGAGCAAGGAGTGCCTGAATTAATTGTACGTGAAATATGTGAACCATGTGCACTCGAAACTGATTGTTGTCGGTATCAATGATAGGGCGTGTGTAATCCATTGTCAACTGGAGGGATTCATTTGAATGAACTATTGATATTATACATTGCTCATGTGTCGACTAAAGGGATTCATTTGAATGAACTATTGATATTATACATTGGTTTTGAAACAGTTTAACTTTGGGTTACTATTTGCTTCAGCTGAACATGTTGGTTTCATTTAAACCTATTGATAGTACTGATGTGTGTAAAATGCAACATATAAATTACATCAAATGAGGCATAAAACTAACCCTTTTTTAGTACTAATATTGGAAAAAGAGTGTTTTTGTCTTCCTTTTGTATTTTCAGGATTAAATGAGCTCAAAAACGCAAAAGAAGCAAAAAGACAGCTAAATCCAACATAAATACAAGAAAAGGAACATTAGTGGACTGCCCGAACCCTCAACGGCACCTTCCAAAGCAAAATAGAGAAAACAGAAGGCTGAACACGCCCCGTGCTCAGCCAGCACGGGGCCGTGCCCAAGAAGCAGCAGAAAAGACAAATCTATAGAAGCTTCTATTGCCCATCACGGGGCCGTGCTCAGCGGACACGGGGGCGTGTCGAAAGTACAGCAGGCGCATTTATTGTAATTGCAAATTACAATTAATGAGGAGAGAGAGTGTCAGACGGGCACGGGGCCGTGTCCAGCGGACACGGGGCCGTGTCCAGCTCTCTGTTCAGCCTATAAATAGGAGTGCTTGGATTCATTTCATCTCATCCCTTGGCACACCACCTCTCTCACACTTCATCCACCACCCACCACCATCACAACACCATCATCCACCACCATCATCCATTGTCCATCATAGAGTGTGTGAGTCGTCTCGGGATCCAAGATTGATCGTAAGAGTTCTTGACAACCAAGGCCATGTTTGCCTAAGTCTCTTACATCACTTGGTGAAGACAAAGGTCTAGTATAATACTTTTTATTTCTAATCTTTTGCACTTTTTATTTGGTTTTGTATTAATAACTTTAATAACTAGTTACTTATGTTGAAGGTGATCTTTCCTTATCGTTTGTCCGTGGTGTCTTGGCATTATTTTACTGTCTATATAAAATAAAGGATTTTCACCATTCATATCTCCACGGTCTATATGGAGGTATGTTGGCTACCTGGTAGGGGGTTAAGGGAACGGTTTGGTAAAGGTCTTGCCATTGTTCAGCGTTTAGAGGTCCTGCAATGGACCTGGGTCAAATTTAGTAGGACCTCCTTCAATACTTCACGGTATTGGATGGCGGGGGTCCAAACTCTTTGATCCCCTCATAAGTTAACTACTATTAATACTATAACCCGGCTACTTAGGACTGTATCCCTGCTGACTCAGACTACTTAGCCGAGGGTAACGTCACCGCCAAAAGCGGGGCCTACCACAATACTGCATTAATAACTTAATTCATTATCTTCCAATAATCCACCCCTTTAGGATTGTATCCCTGCTGACTCAAACTACTGGGGTGAGGGTAACGTCACCTTCAAAAGAGGGGCCTACTACAATAACTAAGATAATCTCTTAATTATGTGCAAAAGTGCGGAAATAATCAAAGGTTATACTAGATACGAGTCGGAACCAAGTGATTCATCTTGTCTATCTGTTTTTATTTTTATTTTTATTTTCAGCATTTTAGTTAGTTTTATTTTTCTTAGTTTAAAACATTTTTCTAAACTTTTGTTTTGGTTAGACGTTGAGGATAAACCGGTATTAAAAGCTCTTGTGTCCTTGGACGACCTCGGTATCTTACCAACGCTATACTACGCTCAACGATGGGTGCACTTGCCCATATGTGTGTTTAGTGTTAGTAAAATATCGTGTTTTATAAATTTAAAACTTGGCTAAAATAAGTGTTAAAAAGGGCTTAAAATATACACCTAATATATACGACACTTTCACGCACATCAGTACTTTTCATTATTAATGGGCAATTTCATTTTTAAACTTTTGATTGGTTCAACATGATTAGTGGCTCGTTATTGGTTTGTCACACGCCCAGCAGGGTTTTCCATGGGTGGTATTTTGGGGGTGTGACAGATCCACTGTTCACGAATCGAATACATTTCAGTCAACCATGAATGCTCTTCCAAACCATACTCAGCAATAAGTAAATGTCATCTCTTTTCAAATGTTTCTGGTTTGATGTAAACATTCCAGACAAGTTTGTGGAATTTTTTTCTTGATTTCTGTGTTCCTTTTGTCGTTACCCTTGATCTACAAAATAAAGAAAATTAAAAAAAAACATTACTAAGTGTACTACCTCGGTGTACACACGTGTACATAACCTAAATTTTTGAAGAATACACATGTGTACATTTAGGTAAAATGCCTTTGTTACAGCTATGGTATAAAGTAATGACATTATAATGTAGACATGTTTGTAACAAATACCTTTGCCGGCAACTTTTGAATAATGTGCCACATACATAGTCTGTGAATGGACTTGTCAAATACGTTGGCGACAACTTGTTTCATAGCACAATCCTGATCAGTTAATACCAAAAGTGGTTGTTTTCCATTGTGTGCTTCAAGAAATTTTTGTAGAAGCCATGTGTATGATTCAATAGTCTCATTATGTAACAACCCCGCTCCAAAATTTGTGCACTTTTTATGATGGTCAACTCCAGTGAAAGGCACAAAAATCCTATCGTACCTGTTTGGAAAAAAAAAGATTTCAAATGTAACTGATAAGCAAAAAGTGTAACATAATTATAAGTGAAATTTTTTCAAGCTTAAATATTTGTATGATACGTTGCATCGAACGCCAAAACATCACCAAACGCTTCGTAGTTTAATTTAGAAACGCCATCGCACCAAAAAATTAACTGAAGTTCCATATCATCAATATGGGTATCAAATGTGTAATTAACTTTGTTTTCACTGCGAGCTTTGAATTTGTCAATTATCATTTGCGCGTCTCTATCACCAATAAAATCTCGAATGTCACGGCCACAATTTTTGTAGTCCACAACCGTACCGTGAACATTATGGTGGCCACCTTTTATTGCAACGTGTACCTTGTGGGATTTGGTAGGGCCAAGATTAGCATTGCCACACTTTGCTATGAACTCTTGTGTAGAAAAATCAAGCTTTCTTCGCTTTAATGATAAATCAAGATTCTCGGGAGAGGTAAACCCATGGTTGTGTTGTTCAACAAAATCATAGATTTCATACTCAGCTGACTTTTTTATACGAACAAACTTCACACATGCCTTACAATCTGTAACTTTGACATTGGAACGACGTGATGGTGAAGTTGAGTCAATAGCATCAGGGTTACTTTCTTTATGTTTATGTTTGTTCACTTTCGCCCTGGAGCATAAAACGTATCGCCGAGTCGTAATTATCTCGTCGCCTATTTTTTCTTTTTTCGAAGTACCTAAACGGGTTCCAAATCCTGCTAGCTGTGCGTACTCCTCGTACATTGCAATTGCTTCTTTAATCGTAGCAAATCTAGCTTTTAGCAACGGTTTGAATCCGGGTGGGACAATTGGTGTCCAGTACCTAGTCCCATTTGGCGTTTCGTAAACGTTACTAGCAACCGACTCTGCACATTTACAGTACAAAAAGAATCTTTCAAAAAAGCAATAACAACAAAGATGCGGGTCTTCAAATGTTCATTAACTAAGATTATGCTATTGACAAGTAACTAACGTATATTATACAGATGTGTACTATCATGTTGGAATGTACAGAACACAGCAGTACACATGTGTACTTCGGAGCTAAGAGTTATAAACAATAAAAAAAATGACTGAAAACTATAATTTAACCAAAAAAAGACTAAAACTATAATTGAAATATTGCTACTTCGAACAAAAACAATGACAGTATTACATGTTCATTAAAATCTATGGAAATCAATTGTCATACAATTACACTACCTGGACGATCCATTGGTGTAACGAATACATTATCGCCAATGTTTTGGTCAGAATTGTGATTGTCGATTTCTGGGTCGGCCATGAATGAAATAGAGTAGCACCTGCCGGAAACAATACCAGAAGTTTCAATGTACTCAAACGACACCAATTTAATTACAAACACAAACATTCAAGTTCTAAGTCAATATTCAACTTGAAATTGGAACACACCCACAAACTGAATAACTATTTACTTATACAACCTGGGCTACAATGATCAATCAGCAGCAGAAAACAACCACTAAGATGATCAATAAGCAGCAGAAAACAACCAATGTAATACAATTAATATTCGCCGGAATGTTATTCCGGCTTAACTTGATATGTCCGGCGGCTGATGGCGACGGCAACATTAAAGACAACCGACGACGACAACTACCAAGTCAATTAGCGGATGAAGAAACAGTCGACTTACTCGGAACTAATCAATATGTCCGGCGAGATAATTTTAAGGATTTGAAAACTTGATGAACGATGTGACGTGATGAACGACGGGACGTGATGAACGATGGTTGATCAAACTTCTGGAATTGAAAACTACGTCAAACGTGAATTGTGGATCGTATAACATGAATATATGGATGTTCGTTGAAAAGATTATGACAGATAATTTTGATAAATATAAAATATCTTAAGATTAACTTAATAAATAAAATATAAGTTATGATTTTGAAGATTACGACAAATTTGTGAAACTGATGGTTTAAAAATGTTAAGATTTTGAAATTAATAACAAAATAATTTAAATTCAATATTTATATAAAGTTACAATCTTACCCTTGTTAAATGAATATGAAATCAATGGTTCAGATCAGTTCACGCGGTTCACTCTAGGAAATTTGTTCACGTTTGAACCTAATCCTATATATATATAGGGTGGGGTTCTAGAGTGAACACTAGTGTATTTGCGAACTGAATGAACAAATCCTGGCCATTGATCTACACACGTGTATGACCAGGATCTCATCATGAAATCGTAAAATACACTAGTGTATTTCAACATCAAATCCTGACCATTGATCTACACACGTGTATGCCAGAATTAGTTCACTCAGTTCGCAAACTACACTAGTGTTCACTCTTGAACCTAATCCTATATATATATATATATGTGAGAAGGATCATTTAGGAACCACCCTTTATTGCGAAAACCGCAAGAACCAATGTGAACACAACAAAAAACACCTAAAAATAGCTAAAAACACACAAATTTTATTTTTATTTTTAATGAAAAATCGCTGGATTTCGTTATTAAAAAAAATTGGCTACTAAAAGTAGGGACTTAAACATAAAAAAAATTTTAAAAAAAAACTGTGTGTTTTTTAGATTTTTTTAGGTTTTTTTTTGGGGTTTAGTTTTTTAGCATTTAGCTTGGGTGGGAGGTTTTTTTTTTTTTTTTTTTTTTTTTTTTGGGGGGGGGGGGGGGGGGGGGCTTAGTTTTTTTGGTGGTATAGTGGGTTTATTTTGTTATGTTCACATTGGTTCTCGCAATAAAGGTGGTTCTCGCATGAACCATACCCTATATATATATGTGTGTGTGTATTAAAAAATTATATATAAATTGAATTCGAATTTCGAATCGAATTGAAAATCATAAATTCATATTCGATTTTTTTGTACTCAAATACGAATCAACTAGAATTTGAACCATGATAATCGAATTCGAATGGAGTCGAATTTCGAATTTTTCGAATCCAAATCGAATTCTGAATGAACCTATTGCCCACCGGCCACTCAAAATTAGGAGAATAAAAGCAAAATAGCTAGACGACAATTGGTACTTTGGACCAACGATATTTAATAGTTGCATGCATGTTGAATGATTTTTAGAACATGAAGACCGTGAATATCCGTTGATCACAAACACTAGATGTGCAATTATGGTTAGAACGAAAAAAAAAACCTTTGTTGTGTTTATTGCAAAAAGATAATAAAACTTAAAAATGTAAACGACAAGTAATCAATATTTTGTATGTTTTTTTTACAATAGCCTTTGTTTATTGTACTGAACTAGCAGTTATACTCGCACCTCACGGCGGGCAGAGGACTATTTATTGATAAAGTTTGAAAATTTTTGATGTAAAAAAGGTGTAACGGTATATTCAAATGATGAATTCACTTTCTATTTGTATTTAACATGTGTAAAAAAATAAAGGCTTACAAATTGATAAGATGTATTATTTAGTTAAATGAAGTATAGATATCATATTACAGAAAAGTTAGATTTAAATAGTTTGATATGATTTTATTTTATCAAACCAAAAAAAAAAGTTAAAACAAATTTAGAAAAGCGAGAACAAAATATCGTACTAATTTATACCATTTAAAGAAACGTATTATATTTGACTCGACTAGTTTTCGAAAAAAATTACGTTAAAACTTAAGCGAACATATTTCCTAAAAGGTAACTGAAAATGTACATAAAGATAAGCACAAAAACGTATTATATTTGCCCAAACATATTTCCAAAGAAAACTTACTTCGAAACGTAAGCGAACTTGAATTTATAGCGACACACGCGTGAATAAAATTAAGCACGTAAGATAATAGTGTTTTTTTAAGTTAAAGAATGGTACGGCGCGTTCCGGCGGTGTCGAAATGTAAAATGACTCGAATTTGTACCGTCAACGTATTATATTTGACCCGACGTATTTTCGGAAAAAAAAAATTACGTCAAAACGTAGACAAAGTGAAAACGTACATAATAATAATAACATAGAACATATTATATTTGACCAAACTCATTGCAGGAAAATTTTATGTCGAAGCGTAAATCAACATGAATTTATAAGGACATAAAAATAAACATATAAACTTGATTATAAAGTCTTTAGAAAATTAAGGGGATGTAAGTGTCAATGCTAAAATTGAGAGATAAAAGTATAAAAAATTAAAAAACCCACAAAAAAAAGAAGTCAAAGTAGTATTCACAAAGGTGTTGTTTGTTTCTGAAGAGGTAAAACGTCTGCAGTCTGCGGACCACATCTGCAGACATCTTCAGCTGAAGAGTTGGACCAAACCTCTGCAGTATGCAAGAAAAAAACTGTTTGTTTTTTTAACTATCAAACTTATTCATATGCAAACCAGATTCAAAACACCGATTAAAATAGAAAACTATACAAAAATTACAGTCAAGTTTCAAACAAACCCCACAAGCAATTACAGTCACAAATCAACTATACAAAATTACATCAAGTTTCAAACAAACCCCACAAGCAATTAACACTAGTCGACATATGAATTTACATCAAGTTTCAAACAAACCCAAAAAAAAATTAACTATACAAAAATTAATTAGAAAAATCAACAAGAACACGAACCTTAAGCGACGGATTTGAAGGAGGCGACAGGGATTTGACGGAGCCAGAAAAACGACAGAGTTTGATGTCGAGGGAGGCAGCGAAGGGACGAAGGGGGTCGCCGAAGGAAGAGAAACGACGGAAGGTGGGGTCGACGGAGATGTGGGGTGGCGGAGGAGGTGGAGGTTGAGGTGTCGGCTGGCTGGAGAAGATGGAGGTGTCGCAACCCCCGACCCCTACCCGGGAGCGGGCGGCCGCGAGCCTAATAGCGGGTGGTATTTGTGTTTATTAATTTGGCAGCGGAATACATCAGGACTGTAGTTAGGAAATATTTTTATTAGAGTAAAACACCAAACTTTTAAAAGAATAATTTATGGGAATAAAACCCAAGTTCATTTGATAATACGTTAATAGGGATAAACCCTAATTATTGAAAACAAAATGTCTTGTTTATTTAGGTAACTTTTATAGCCACTATTCCAAGCCTTCAGTGCTCTCCAGCTCACTTCTATTGGGCTTTCACATTATGTTACCTGAAACGCGTTTTAAAAACATTTTGTCAGCAAGAAATACTGGTAAGTGCATCCCAGTTTAATCAAAATAGTTTTAACAATTTTACAGAATTGAGAGCAACCGGCAATTACATTTGTTTATATCTAATCAATTACTCAATCAGTACTGTCAAAACCTGACTTGTGGGTCATATTATCCATTGGCTAACTCTTTGTCCAATGATAACGTTTTTCCATATTTTGTATACAAAACCCCAACATACCGGCAGTAATTGTAGAATCACAAATACTCAATTACTGTTAAGTGTAAGTTAAAACATTTGAAATTTTGGTAAACATTTTGACTCACAAAAAGATTTTTTATAAAAAGAGAATGTACTCACATTGCAAGTTTAGATAATACTAAGGCTTCCTGAAAATCTCCTGGTTATTATCTATTAAATCAAATAATGCACACGTGTTAGTAAAATAACCTAATTCAATTTAACCGTACAACTCGAGACAGAATTCCAATGACTGAGTCGGGCAGAGCCGACATGCATTACGAAATTTCTAAATCGATCGGGTGTACACACGAGACATAATTCCAATGACTGAGTCGGGCAGAGCCGACATGCATTACGGAAATTCTAAATCGATCGTGTAGGGTAATAGCAGGGTTATAGTACTTACAATGAGGCAAAGCTTCGCTAAATAGTGGGTATTATGCTCGGGCAGAAGTTCTACTACTAGAGAATTTAGAGAGAGAATCGGGAAATGAACGACTGAACAAATGAGCTCGAGACCTCCATTTATAGGCTGATTCGGGGGTCTGTCGCGCCCCGCGACAGCTAAAGCTAAGTCTGCGTGAAACGTACATGAAACAAACACGCTGCAGACTCAAACGTCTGAGCATAGTCTGCGTGAGACAGACATAAAAGGTTTGGAAGTGATTTTCAAAAAAAAAAAACAAACACCCCAAAAAGTTGATAATGGTGATAGTTAATACTTGCAAAACTGAGTTTTTCTTTTTCAAAAGTTACATATTAAGACATGTTGCCTGAATAGCAAAACGATTATGGAGTTGTTTTTTAGTTAATCTCAGTCAAACGATACACGTACTATTAATGCATTTAGTTGACCTCAAGTCTTCTTGGTCTTCTAGGTGTACGTAGAATAGAGGTTTCATTGTTAATAGGAACGTTTTGATAATTTACTAGCTTATAAACTCGTGTATTACATGAATTAAATATAAAAAAAACTTAGATTAAATAATATATTAATTTCCAAGTGTTACAAACCCGTATATTACACACGTAAAATATAAAAAAAAATGTAAACCATACTTCTATATAATCCTGATCACATAGTTAATGTAGGTCCCTCGGAGGTTGAGGTTTAACCTATTCCTTGTTATGTCTAACACACTAGCGAGTGCGGAATCCAAGCTAGCATGCAAACCGGGATAGAACAAGCACAATGATAAACACAACACACAATATTCAACGATTAACACCACTTGTATTAATACTATGAAAGGTTCGGTTACAAGCACAAGGTTTACAGATGTATTCTATAAACTCTCTCTAACTTTCGTGTGTGTGTGTGTTCACTGAACAGAATGCTCTCTATGTGTCTGAAAAATGAAGCACTCTCTATGTGTCTGAAAAATGAAGCCCCTTCTGAAATGAACACTAGCATGGGTATTTATACCCGAACACAGCAGGTCTGATCGAAGGATAGATAGACTGATCGAAGGATCATCTATCGATCAGAAACAGCTCGAAGGATCACATATACCACGAAGGATGATATCCTTCGTGGTCTATCTTTCGAAGGCTTATCTTTCGAGCTCATCGAAGGATCTAACATATCCTTCGATGACACATCCTTCGACCCAAACATCTTTCAACCATTTTCTAACTGTTTGTCCAAGTCAAACCGGAGGATGGTTGACTTGGTCAAACTTACATCAAAGACATCGTTTTGTATCAAGACTAAATACATACAAAGTACAGACACAAGTGCACCAACAAACTCCCCCTTGGCTGTAGCTTTGTCTGGCTGTAGCTTTGTCTCGATCTTTGTGACTTCAAGTCTTTGACGTCTTTTCAAGTCTTCAATGTCGGAGGATCTTTAAAGTCTTCACGTCTTGAAAGCAGAAAGTGTATCAACAAACTCCCCGTTTCATGTAGGAAGTGTGTTGACAAACTCCCCCTTAACATAAGCTCCCCCTTGAGTTATGCTCGTGAAATACTTGTTCTTTATGAAGAGAGATCCTTGTGGTGTTGATGATGGTCAGCGGCAACTCGATCATCTTCATCATTTGAGTGCCTTCACGTCGTGTCTTCATTCCGAAGCTTGTCATCGACCATGTTCTCCTTGCCTTTAGAATCTGCACATGCAAGAAATCTAAACGCGTAATGAGAACAACCGCCTGGAATATAAAATAAACAAACGACACACGTGTGACCATTGTTTAAACAAACACCGTCCGACAGTTTGAAAGTTTAAAGTATTTTATCAATTTCAATTTTAACTTTCAACACTTGCAAATTTCGACCGTTTATGAAGATTCAGTCGTTTTCGGTTTTCGTTCAGGTTTCAGGTAACGAAGACTCGAGCTCCAACATCGTACGATCGAAAATAAAATAGAAATAAAATCTTTTTGGCTTTTAGAAAGTTTAAATTAAAACACACCTAAAATCTTTTTGGTATTTTTGAATATTTCAAATTTAAAGACTGAAAGCAGTAAATAAATATATACAAAGTTACGGAAACTGAAAGCATTAAATAAATAAATATTTACAGACATTCTTTTTGCGAGTTTCGAGGGTAAGAGAATCATATCAGTGTACGGTCATGTCAAAATACTCTTGTTGTTCAGTTAATTAACATTAAGATAAGCATCCTATAACAATTATCGGTATTGTTGTCCACTTAAGCTCAACTTATCAGATGTAATCATGGCGAGGGGATACGTTAAGGTATGATTTATACTTACCGACCGGTGTTCATCCACATCACGACACATTCCCGTATCAAGGTATGCACGAGGGTTCATCTTACCGGTGAGTATACCGATTATCATCTGTTTGACCGTATATGATGTGAGATTCTCACTTATTTTGATTGAAAACAAGCCCTATGTGATAGAATCACTTATTGATGAGGAACTTGATTTTCATATGCATGAGGGCACAGGAGCAAGTCCGTGAACAGGTCAGTACTTTCGTACAGCAGAGAGACGAACTTGACTCCCGGAAAGAATTTGTGATATTTTATCACTTATTTTGTTTGGACATGTGATTGTTTATCACTTATTGAGGTCGAATGCAATATGTACACGTATGTATGGTATCATGGAAGTTCTAGACTTGCGTCCCCGTTATTTTTCGGTAAAAGATACAACCATGATACCCAGATGATAAGCAACATAAAGACCGAATATCTCAGAACCTCGGCAATCTCTCAAACGAAATTTCGGTACTAAGACCATATGCCAATGAGTGGTTCCCACCTGGTCTTCAGTCGATTTAAGTTTATATCACCCTGCACACTTTAAAATGATTGTGAGCCTACCGATACATCTTATATAGAGCTGCTTATCGTTTTTCATTTAAGGTTTAAAGAGGTTTAGACAGACCACTGATGTACTATCATTTTCTCTTTTTCTCGCCAGGAAACTCATTTTTGTTTTTCCATTGTTTTTGTGTTTTTGAAATTTTTCAAAGTTTTTGGATTTTTCAAATTTTGGATTTACTCCCCCTAAAATCAATAAACTAAGACAAAATTTAAAATACAAAGGTATTTACAAAAATGATTTTCCGATGTTGGTTTACTCTTGCTTGACCTTAATGCCGTTTACCAGTAATAAATAGTCAAATCTTGATTTGTCAAATGCTTTGGTAAAAAGGTCGGCACGTTGGTCATCGGTGTGGACATAAGCAACATCGATTAGTCTTTTCTCAAAGCAATCACGTATGAAGTGATACTTAATTTCGATGTGCTTAGTCTTTGAATGCTGCACAGGATTTTTAGTGATCTGTAAGGCAGCAGAATTATCAACGTAAATAGGAGTAGTTAGGAATTCAAAACCGTAGTCACGCATTTGTTGTTGGATCCATAGGACTTGGGAGCAACAACTTGAGGCAGCAATGTATTCAGCTTCGCATGTTGATGTAGCGACGCACGTCTGCTTCTTGCACTGCCATGTGACTAGGCGATTTCCCAAAAACTGACATCCAGCCGTTGTGGATTTGCCGTCGATTTTGCATCCGCCAAAATCAGAATCACTGAATGCGATCAAGTCAAAGTTATTATCCCTAGGGTACCAAAGACCGGTGTCAGGGTAACCCTTCAAATAACGAAAAATCCTTTTTACAGCTGCAAGATGTGAGGCCTTCGGGTTGACTTGATATCTGGCAAGCAGGCACGTTGGGTACATTATATCTGGTCTTGATGCTGTGAGGTACATAAGAGATCCGATCATCGCGCGGTAGTATGAGGGGCTAGTAGCTTCACCCTTCAAGTCTGGAGTAATTCCGTGATTTTGCGGCAATGGGGTACCGATGGGCGTTGCATCAGACATCTGGAACCGGCTCAAGATGTCACCAACATATTTAGTCTGATGGATGAATATCCCAGACTCTGTTTGTTGTACTTGTAGGCCCAAAAAGAAAGTCATTTCCCCCATAGCACTCATCTCGAATTTATCCTGCATTACACGCTCGAAATCCCTACACAAAACATCATTAGTAGACCCAAAAATAATATCATCAACGTATACCTGTACCAGAAGAAGATCTCCATCTTGTTCTTTGATGAAAAGAGTACAGTCGATAAGGCCTCTGCGAAATCCATTCTCCAGCAGATAATTAGATAAGGTTACGTACCAAGCTCGCGGTGCTTGATGTAGACCATAAAGAGCTTTGTTGAGCAACCAAACCCGATCGGGATGGATAGGATCTTCAAAACCTGGAGGCTGTTCGACGTACACCTCTTCTTCTACCACACCATGTAAGAATGCACTTTTCACGTCCATCTGGTATACCTTGAAACCTTTGAATGAGGCATAAGCCAGAAAAATCCGAATTGCTTCTAGACGTGCAACAGGTGCATACACTTCGTTGTAGTCGATCCCTTCTATCTGACGAAAACCTTGAACGACTAGCCTTGCTTTGTTGCGAATAACGACTCCACGGTCATCTTTTTTACATTTAAACACCCAACGGGTACCAATCTTCTTGTAACCAGCAGGTTTCTCTACGAGTTTCCAGACACCAAGCTTCTGGAATTGTTGCAGTTCTTCCTGCATTGCTTCAACCCATGAGTTATCTTTCAAAGCTTCTTTCCAAGTTCTTGGCTCTTCCTGTGAGACATAACACGCGAAAGACCAATCATTTTGTTGACCAGATTCTCGGATAGTTGCATACAAGCCTGCATTGTTGTTGTTCCGCAACATGTTTCTTGTTTGAACGCTACTTTGTACATTTCCGATGATGTTTTGTTGAGGATGGGTATTGTGAATCCTTGTCTCTGGATTACCTTGAACTGGAATATTTGTACCCAGATTGTTGAGATTAAGATCAACAATCAATTCAAGACCCGGAATTGACGAAGAGGATGATGCAGTAGCTTCAGCTGTTCTAGGGACATCCACTGGAGGTGTACCCTCTGAAGTACCATGTACTGCTGTTGCTGGAGCTTCTTGATCTGCATCTAGAAATTCATCATCCTCTGAAGATTCGTTCAATTCGGAAGCATCGTGAAAATCCTCATTGTCGAGAGCATTATTGTTCACTGAGGACGGTTCTTGATTGACAATAATGGGACGAACCAACGGTGAATCTGTTGCATTGTCACTCTCGAAAAACATCCTTGCCGCAGCATTTTCTTCAACTGCTTCAACATTGATCGAATTGAAAAAGTCATCGTACTCAAACATCCAAGGCTGACCTGGACATTTAACTGGTAACGTGTGCCTTTGTACTCTGACTTCAGACCATTCCTCGACCCTTTTAGTCTCTAGATTCCAGACTCTTAAGTTCGGGGTGGAATACCCAAGAAAGTATCCCTCAATTGCTCTTGCCCCAAACTTTCCATTAGGATCGATTATTGTGCATGGAGCTCCAAACGGTTCAAGATATGACAAATCTGGTTTCCGTTTGTTAATAAGCTCAAAGCAGGTCTTGTTGTGCCTTTTGACTGTAAGGACTCGGTTCAACGTATAACATGCAGAGGACACAGCTTCAGTCCAAAATGGAATCGGCAATTGTGACTCTACTAACATTGTCCTAGCAGTCTCGATCAATGTGCGGTTCTTACGTTCAGCGACGCCATTTTGCTGAGGAGTATAAGCTGCACTAAATTTGTGAAGAATACCTTTTGAAGTGCAAAACTCCGCCATGGCATGATTTTTGAATTCAGTACCATTGTCGCTACGTATCCGCCTAACCTTCAAATTATAGAGATTCTCAATCTGAATGATCAAGTTTTTGATAATACCGAAGGTTTCACTCTTATGTGCCATGAACGCCACCCAAGAAAATCTTGAATAATCATCAGTTATCACGAGGCAATATTGATCATTCCTAATGCTTTTGTGCTTGACAGGACCGAACAAATCCATGTGCAAACGTTCAAGAGGAACAGCCACCGTGTTGACTTTCTTGGTAGGGTGTCGCTTCTTCGTTTGTTTTCCTTTCTGGCACGAGACACAGACGTCTTGAAGATGGAAGTTTTTAAGAGGAACACCATTCACCAATTCATTTGACACCAAATGATTCATTTTGCGTAAGTGAATGTGACCCATTCGTCTGTGCCAAGAGATTGTGTCTTTTTCTGTGGCTTTGGAAACGAAACAAGTTGCTTGTGCAGACGTTGTGATAGCTTGGCTCATATCAAGGACATACAAATCATTTATCCTTGGAGCCGACAAGAGAATCCATTCTTTTGGAATTTTGAAGCCGGGTTTCAGCACATAACATCCATTTGCATCAAAGTGTACTGAGAACTGCTTATCACAAATTTGAGAAACGCTAAGAAGATTGTGATCAAGTTGTTGTACAAAGTTGATCTTATCAAAACTAACAACCCCGTTGGAAATCATTCCTTCACCCGTAATATATCCGCCTTTATCTCCAGCAAAAGCAACATAACCTCCTCTAATAGATTTGACGTCGTAGAGAAGCTTCATGTCGCCTGTCATGTGCCTGGATGCCCCACTATCAACAATCCAATGACTACTGACAGTTCCTCCTGGAACACCCTGCACATGAACTCACATAATTAGTTGGAGATGGGGACCCAAGCCATTGTGGTCTTGGGTCTTCCATTTTCATCAATAACAATAACCTCTATTCTTTGATGATTCGAAAATTGTGATGATCCCCCTGATTCTTTAACCGTTTTTGGTTTCCAGGTCTGTTTTGTTATTCCAGTGTTATTCTTTAAAATTTTAACTTCATGGTTGTCAGAAGTTTTTGAATTTTCTGGTTTGACAGAAACAAATGATTTGTTAACCGCACCAGTTTTAATTGCTTTTTCAATTTTCTTGACCTGTTGGCGTTTCTGTTTCTTTTCCCTTTCTTTTACAAGGCGGGGATCTTGTTTTGATGAAACAGATCGCTTGCGGTCAATGTGGTCACGGGGAACATCAACTATGCCTTTTTGTTTATGAAGATACGGGCAATTTCGAACGATATGCCCGATTGTTCCACATTCAAAACATGATCTTCGTTCAACAAACCCCGAAGTATCATGTGATCGTCTTGCCGATGATGAACTTTGTGAACCCGAGGTACTAGGTTTTGAACTACTTGGTTCATTCCTTTTCATCACTGTTGCCTTTTTGACAAAATCTAAGTTAGATTGATTTTCAAACGTTGCGATTTTGTCCGTTCCCTTAGATCTCACAAAGTTCACATTCTTCTTCTTCTTCTGATTCGGCTTCCTTTGAATTTGAGTCGGTGTCTTACCTGTTTGTTTGGTATGATTTTGCTGTTTTTGCACTGTTGGTAATTTCTGATTGCCAAACTGTTTTCTAATTTCAGCCTTAGGGATAGGAGGGCACTGTGTTACCACAATGTGTGATCCTTTCTTACCCAAAAACTTACTTGTTGAATTTTCAAAGACTTTACTGATTAACGATTGATTAACATTCTTAATAGGAAAATCTTTATCTGAATAAATTTTATCATCACCAACAAGAGTGTACAGCAAATCCACACTCTCCGACTCTTTCTCAGACGAGGACTCGATTGCAACAGTCTTAGCGGGTTTTGCAGGAGGATCACACAGAATATGATTCTCAAGAGGTATGTCCTCTTCGTTTATCACCGCATCAGACTTTGCTGAATCAGTATCATCAGACTCATCATCAGAAGAATCAGCATCCTCAATCACAACTGGAGGATCCTGATTCTGTTCAGCAGTTACAAAAGTATCTGCTGACACATCCGAATCTGATGATACTTCTTTCTTGTATTCGAGTCCTGCTGCAAATTCCTCAACGTCCAAAGGAACAGATGGCTCAAAGTGAGTCCTATACTCTTCATCAGGCAGGGCATCAAAATTGTTTCTCACGGGTGGTGGACATTTCTTGTAACCTATGTATGTGACATCCCGTTTCTCTTTCTGAACATCAATGATGTGATCCAACACATAGCTAGAGCTCAAATAACTGTCTAACTTGAGTCGGATCGCCTCACTTTCTGTTTTAACACAAGCCATTTCCTTTTGCATTACCTCAAGACGAGTTATATAAAGGTTAATGTCAGTTTGTTTTCTGGAAACCATTTTTGTCAGCTCTGTTTTATCTTTCTTTAACGTCTCAATCATTGATTTAAATTCCTTTTCATGGTTTTCATAAAACATGTTGGCTTCAGTGCACTTGGAAAGATCAACGGTCAATTTCTGGTTGTGAATGAATGTCACATCATACTTCTCTTGCAAAGCCTCGTGTTTGCTTTGCAATTCACACCACTTATCATTCACAGAAACATGTTTGTCTTGCAAGTCAAACAAACTAGCTTGTAAAGCATCATGTTTGCCTTGCAACTCAGACATGTTTGCCTCTAAATCAGCACATTTAACACGCAAACTATCACAGTTATCACAACTAACAGAAGTGGGTTCATCGACACATACCTGACTTGATGAACTGTCGACATTCGCCATAAAGGCTGAATGGAGAGAAGACAAAGAATAAGCAGCTCTGATACCACTTGTAGGTCCCTCGGAGGTTGAGGTTTAACCTATTCCTTGTTATGTCTAACACACTAGCGAGTGCAGAATCCAAGCTAGCATGCAAACCGGGATAGAACAAGCACAATGATAAACACAACACACAATATTCAACGATTAACACCACTTGTATTAATACTATGAAAGGTTCGGTTACAAGCACAAGGTTTACAGATGTATTCTATAAACTCTCTCTAACTTTCGTGTGTGTGTGTGTTCACTGAACAGAATGCTCTCTATGTGTCTGAAAAATGAAGCCCTCTCTATGTGTCTGAAAAATGAAGCCCCTTCTGAAATGAACACTAGCATGGGTATTTATACCCGAACACAGCAGGTCTGATCGAAGGATAGATAGACTGATCGAAGGATCATCTATTGATCAGAAACAGCTCGAAGGATCACATATACCACGAAGGATGATATCCTTCGTGGTCTATCTTTCGAAGGCTTATCTTTCGAGCTCATCGAAGGATCTAACATATCCTTCGACCCAAACATCTTTCAACCATTTTCTAACTGTTTGTCCAAGTCAAACCGGAGGATGGTTGACTTGGTCAAACTTACATCAAAGACATCGTTTTGTATCAAGACTAAATACAGACAAAGTACAGACACAAGTGCACCAACAGTTAAAAAGTGTAATAATAGTATAACCAAATTATTGTTTCGATTAGTATTAATATAAGGATGGTTTAGTAAAAAAGATCTAATTATTGTATTTTTTATTTTACAATAATATTTAATAAAATATATCGTATTTATCTAATAATATTAATCAACTAGTGCATCCTAATATGGTTATTAACATATTTAAATTACATTTATTATATTGTTATATATAAGGATTAAAAATACATTAAAATAAAATGTAAGTCTAAATGGTAAGGTTGAAGGAGAGAGTGACACGTGACAATAATCGAAATCCTATATTAGAAGTTAAATTAGATTTGATATTTTATTGTAACTTTACCTTCTTTTTCAATAATTAATAGTTTAAATGATTTGATTTTAAAAATATATGTTGTTAATCTTAATAAGGTGCTTTATTACCAAATAAATTTATTATAATAATGCATAAATAATTGAATTGGAGATATTAATAATAATAATAATAATAATAATAATAGTTTTGTTATAGATAAGAGTAAATTGCTAAAATTGTCCCTGATGTTTGGGCGTTTTGTCGATGTTATCTAAAACAATTTTTTTGTACTATATTGCCCTTCATTTTTTGGATTTTTTTGCTATTTTCATCCAAACCTCTAATTTGCGTTATTTTTTTGTCAAACATTTGGATGAAAATAGCAAAAAATCCCAAATCTCATGGACGATTTTGGCAAAAAAAAAAAGTTAGATGGTTGGATATAAATGGCAAAAATCCCAAAAGTGAAAGGCAATATGATACAAAAAAAAAAGTTGTTTTGGATGAAACTTGTAAACACGCCCAAACTTGTATGTCATGGAGGCGAAGATAATCTTGATCTCTAATATGTAAAATCGGTATATTCAGGAGATAAAGTAATTCTTATATATGTATCTCTATATCATATAGTATAATTTATTAAACCATAAGCATCATGATATATCAATTTCTTTTGAGAGATAATGGTTTTTATATTAATTTACTTATTATTTATTATGATTGAGGTAGAATTAGAAATGATCATATGGCATTTTGATGGAATCCTTTATTTGTATTAAGTTGACTTTTAATATTATTAGATTAAATCCATGATTATTATTAGCTCTAATAGGAAACAAATTATTGGTTACTTTCCTAATGATTTTTGCCCTTATTGGCAACATACAGACCATTGTACTAGATGTCTAGATACACGATATTTAATTATGTTAGAATACACGGCGTGGGCGTGGAGGAGCGATGTTTATGGTCTTCCACCCTGCACACACCATACCCTCCCCCCCCGGCGTTGTCAACGGCGTTATGCCAAGCCCTTAAAGAATCCCACCGGCGTTGTGTTTATTGGACGTTGACGTGGCGTCCTTTGGTTGGATGTGGCAGGTAGTCGTTGCACCCCAATGGCATAATTTAAAAAAAAAATATTTAAAAAAAATCAATCACCCCACCTATATAAAAAAAAACTCACCATTTTCACGTCACTCTCTTCTACCCAACATTCATTTTTATAAAATCTCTCAACCATTTTATACAAATTAATGCATCCACACAACCACAACTTTGATCCGAACAACCCGTATGGTTTCGGTGAACTACCGAACACCGTTTCGCCGCCTCAAGGGTCTCAACCGAACCAACCACATTTTAACGATGGGAACATATTAGCGTACGGTCATCTTCTTGCCAACCTACCTTTTATATTAACGATGCGAACATACTCGCTATGAAGATTGATCACCTTGAAGGCTAAGAGCGGGAAACATGCATGAAACTAAAAAAAGAAATCATAGATAAATATCGCACCTAGTTTCAGTTATTTAGATTTGTTTTTATGTTTCGTTTTTTAAGTTTAAATTATGTAATCGGTTTTTCCAGTTATGTAATCTTTTTTTATTTAAATTTTGTAAGTGTTTTTATTATTTTTATTAGTAATAATGCTATTTTTTTAAAAAAATAATAGATAATACGTAATTATTAAGTTAAATTAAAAATAAAAATATTGCCACATGTCGGATAAAGCCTCTCTTCCACGCCTCTTCCCACCCCTCCCTTTTTTCACCACGCCACTTTTCTGACGTGCACTGACATGGTATCCACATGTCAAATAACGCTCATTCTTCATGTCTCTCCACACCGTGTGGTCTTAAACAACGGGTTAAATTAACTATAGCGTATAGACCATGCTAATGTTTAGTCGTCATCAAGTACAATGTGGACACCAAGGTAGTAAAGTTTTTGCTTCTACCTTTGAGCCATATTCATTGTTCAACTTCTGAGTTATCTCAAACGTTAATTGACATTGACTTTTGAACCTTTTCCATCATTTATGTTATTCCCTTTCCTCCTTCCAGGAAAAGTGAAAAAGGCTCGTGTAGGTTATTCACCTGTAGTCGGAGTATTGAGGGGAAGTGAAGATTTGTTTTAAGGCCATAGGTTTCAAGTTCGAATTCAATTTCAACCGGGTTTACCACATTGGGCTTTTCAGGCGGGTTTTTCCCAGAACTGGAGATAGTTGGCTTGAGCTATCCAGCGTTGTTTGCGGTCATTGGCGTATGAGATCGCCTGTTGCCATTAGGTTACCCCGGATAGCCGGGCTTTATTTGGATTGCCGTTCAAAAAAGGGTTATTCCATCTATCCAACTTTTTAATTAAAAAACAAAAACCAGTTTTATACACAGGTAAAATCTCATGGCTTTTATTTTCTGTGTTCTTAATAAATTATAAGATTTATGTATTTTTCAAAACAATTTTTTTTAACGGCGTACGGTTAGAATATCATTAACCAGGTTAGTAGTTAGTATGTTAGTATCACCAAGTTTGTATTAAAACCCCCTTGCCTGTACTTGAACCTAGAACCTCCAAATTAAGAAGCAAAGCTTCCCACCTCTCCCCTTAACCACTAGGCCAAAAGATCATTATATTACAGAAAAGTGCTTTAAAAGTGAACAGAGGGAAGATATGAAGGGAAAATCCGAAAATGCATGATGTAATATGAAAGAATAAACATCTACTTTGTGTGTATATGTTACACTACTGGCTGAAATGATCTCATTTTGTACGGTGGTAACTAGAAGACTAGAATTAGTTGTTAAATAGCATCTCTAATACAGTCTTTCAAATGCTTACAAATATTTACACCCACACTAACATATATATAAGATTAGGATCAAATGAGAACCAAAGGAGATTTGGGAACTGAGAGAACCACTATTAATCAAGCAATTTTTTACCTAAATAAAAAAAATTGAAAAAATATATATAAATCAACAGGTTACATACACGTACATCATAAACTACATATATACAGGTGAAATATAAAACGAAAACCCACTTGAGTTGAGAAACTTCATGTAAACTCTATGTAACATTTTTATTTTTTTCTAAAACAAAAAAGGGAATGTAACATAAATGTACCTTTACATTTTTATAAAAAAAAATGTAAAAATCACCTACTATTTTAAAAAAAAATGTTCAAAATTTGTATTTTACATTTTTTTGGACATATATATTATATAACATGAAATTTTTAACATTTTTTGGACATATAAATCTGTGTACATTTGCATGCAACATATATGTATACCATCAATCGACACATATTTTTTTTCTATTTTTATAATAATAACCTTTAAATAAAAAATTGAAAATAAATACTTGGTTGATAGTGGTTCTCTCAAGTTTTAAAATAACTAGTGTTCCCTCAGGATCCTCACCAAATATGTAGGTTAGGTTCATTAGTAAACAACCTTGATTATCAATACACAAGTTTATACACAAGTGTAAATCAATGGCCAAGATTTGATGATGTAAATTAGTGGTCAGGATTTGTTCGTTCGGTTCACAAATACACTAGTGTTCACTATAGAACCCCACCTTATATATATATAGGGGGAGGTTAACGTACAATATTCTTTAACGTACGAGCGTACGATATGAAATTACGCGTTATAAAACTCAAAACCTTAATCATGCATGTTGACACAAAACATAAACTCAGAACCTACTTCACAAACTCGGAATCATCTTCATTCTTTCAACATAAACTCAGAACCTACTTCACAATCTCGGAATCATCTTCATTCTTTCAACATACGTAATTATGTTTTCAACATGCGTAATTTCACAACGTACGCTCGTACGTTAAGCAATATTGTATTTTACACTTTATATATATATATATATATAGAGTAGGGATCCTGCGGAAAGTGTGTTTTTCCTAGAAAGTGTAGGAAGCGATCTGGGCCATTAGATGAGTGTGTTTAATGGCTTAGATCAAATGGATGGCATTTTCGTAATATCTGAGTTATATAATTAGAGACTTTTAATATAGTGAGGGTATTTTGGTAATTGGAAGTGTTTTAAATCAGTTAAGAAACTGCCATATCAATAACCAATCCCTAAATTCATGCGATTTCCCTTATTTCTCTCTCTCTCTCCCTCTCTAAACCCACCTCCAAAAACATCAAAACGGTGATGGCTGCAAGGTGGCGGCGCAGGATGGCGCTGTGGTGGTGGTGCTCAGCAACCAGAAGGGGGTAGGCAGAAAGGAGCGGCTGGGGTGACGACGCCGCCGACGATCAGTCAAGGTTTCCGGCGAGCCCTTTTCGAATCCAGGTCAGTCTCATTTAACTCTAGGTTACTCGATTCACTTTCGTATCTTCGTTGTATGATTTAAGGTTGATGTGTTTTACCACTTTAAGGTTGATGTGTTTTACCACAGCGTCAAGGAAATCTGCTTGCTGTTAAAACACAATGTCAAGAAATCTGCTTGCTGTTAAAACACAGCGTAAGGAAATCTGCTTGCTGTTAAAACACAATGTCAAGAATCCTCCAGCAATCTGCTTGCTGTTAAAAACAGCGTTTAAAAACAGCGTTAAGAAATCTGCTAGCTGTTAAAACACAGTGTCAAGAAATCTGCTTGCTGTTAAAACACAATGGCCAGCATCTGCTTGCTGTTAAAACACAGCGTCAAGAAATCTGCTTGCTGTTAAAACACAATGTCAAGAAATCGGCTTGCTGTTAAAACACAATATCAAGAATCCTCCAGCAAAATCTGCTTGCTGTTAAAACACAGCGTCAAGAAATATGCTTGCTGTTAAAACACAATGTCAAGAATCCTCCAGCAATTTTGTAAAATCCTTTTTTATGAATTCCTGTGAATATGTTGTATGAATTGTATGATTTAAATTGAAACTGTCAATTTGAATTAAATGGGATATTTAGTTTCCATAATTTTCTGGTTAGTAAGTTATCCTAATAAAATAATCCATAATTAAAATAATATTCAAATTACACAATTGCCCTTTTAGTTAAAATCCTTCAATGCCACATGTCGCGTTCTTATTGCTTCCTAGACTTTCTAGGAAAAACACACTTTCTACTCAACTCCTACTATATATATATATATATATAGTTCTTATTGCTTCCTAGACTTTCTAGGAAAAACACACTTTATACCCAACTCCTACTATATATATATATATATATATATATATATATATATATATAGGTAGAGGATCCTGTACATTAATCCAGAAGTGTGAGAAGTGTATTATAACACTATATATAACACCATATAAACACCGTATAACAGTGTGTAACACCATATAACACTATGTAACACTATATAACAAATAT
Source organism: Helianthus tuberosus (assembly GCA_030545235.1). NCBI lineage: Eukaryota > Viridiplantae > Streptophyta > Magnoliopsida > Asterales > Asteraceae > Helianthus > Helianthus tuberosus. Next base: position 31,703,001 of record CM060439.1, on the reverse strand, counting down.
AACACTATATTTTATCTGATAGCATGTCTATGATAGATGTATAGTGTTATATAGTGTTATATAGTGTTATATAGTGTTACATAGTGTTATATGATATTACATAGTGATATACGATGTTTATATGTTGTTATATAGTGTTATATATAGTGTTATAATACACTTCTCACAATTCTGAATTAATGTACACTATCCCTAGCCTATATATATATTAAACCGGTCTACATTTTTTTAAGAAAAGGGCAATCTTGTCATTTTACACGGACTTTACTAGAAAACCTAACACCCATCCATGCAAGGGAGCGCCAATGTTAACAAATTGCAAAACACATGAAATAAACATGTAATTTAAGAAAAATGAGGACTAAAGGTAAAATTGGAGAGAACCCTAGGAAGCATCCATGTACATTGAGCGCTTACTATTGAAGTCGCGATGAGATTTTAGAAACCAAATTCACACAATAGATTATAAGGATTCAATCTTTATAATAATGGAGGAAACAAAAAGAAATTATCAACCAGAAGGAAAATTAAGTATTAACACTAATCATACATAGTATAACATTACCTATCTAACAGAACTTGAGAAGCTATGGCAAAATACAAGATTAAGAAGGCATTAGAAACATTCGCCTTACGCTAGAGGAGGAATATTATTATGGATACGAGTATATTGAATACTTTACTATGAATGATAATCCAAGAAAGACTTTCATTCGGGAACACGTACATCGGGTCAAATTCCAGACTTTCATTTTCTCTTTCCAAATCAATTTGCTGGTATTTTCACAAAGGGGTTGTCTCGTGCCTTGTTTGAAGACTTCCAAGCCAGTCAAAGCATACGCGATCCTCCACCTTAGACCGAAGGGGTATATTAGAATACAAAATATTAGTCAAAATTGTATAGGACCATTTCCTTATTTATGGCCTCAATCATAGGCATCATTGACGATCGTATGTATCTATGTGTGTTACCGTGTGAATAGAATGGTACACGAAATCAAACCAATATTTAGGGCATACCATCTTCTAACATATATCTGACGAAGATGGCTAGGTCCCACATGCCTAAATATATATATTTTAATATTAAATGGGTCTACATTTTTTTAAGAAAAGGCTAATCTTGTCATTTTACATGGACTTTACTAAAAAATTTAACACCCATCCATGCAAGGGAGCACCAGTGTGACAGTGTTAACAAATTGCAAAACACATGGAACAAACATGTAATTTAAGAAAAATGAGGACTAAAGGTAAAATTGGAGAGAACCCTAGAAAGCATCCGCGTACATTGAGCGCTTAATATTGACGTCGCGATGAGATTTTAGAAACCAAATTCACACAATAGATTATAAGGATTCAATCTTTATAATAATGGAGGCAACAAAAAGAAATTATCAACCAGAAGGAAAATTAAGTATTAACACTAACCATACATGGTATAACATCACCTATCTAATAGAACTTAAGAAGCTATGGCATACAAGATTTAGAAGCCATGAGAAACATTCGCCTTACGCCTTACGTTAGAGGAGGAATATTATTGTGGATACGAGTATATTGAATACTTTACTATGAATGATAATCAAAGAACGCCTTTCAAAGAAGATACTATAATTATGAAAAAAACTGAAATAACTAGAAACAAATTCGAAAATGGTATCAACCAATTGAAAAAGGAACAAAAAGGCAACAGTCAATAAAAAAGGCAATACAAATGGTAGAATTATATGATCTACTTAAAGAAGAGTTTGTAAGAAAAGTAATAGGAAGATGTTAAAAGGAACAGAACTTATTAAGTAGCAAACATGGAACAAGAACAACACAAAAATATTGAAACTCGGGTTAAGAAATATGAGGATGATTGTTGGCCTTAATTGCTGTTGACCCTAATTGAAAATAGGGGTTGTTTTGTTGTTTACTACAATATTATCATCATCATCTCATACTCACTAAATCCCATCATTAGCAAAGCTAAGGTAGGGTCTAAGGAGGTAAGATATAGACAGCCTTACCTCTACCCGTTAGGAATAGAGAGGCTGCTTCCAGTGAGACCCCCAGCTCAAAAGTAGTTTTGCATCAAGTCTTGAACATAAGGCACATAACACTCAGCAATTAAGACAAATGCCGATTAGTGCATGTACTCCCTTGTATTTCGGTTATCAACGCCACCACATGATTCATGATTAACCATCCCCTCTTTTAACATTATTTTCACGAAATTAGTAAAATAACGTTAAAATTTGTGCACTTTCACTTTTGCCCCCCGAGCACCCACACATATATACATTATATGCGCATAACGCCAGCGGGGAGTTCTTTACTCCAATATTAGTAAAATAATAACTTTTGTGTTGAATACAGTAAAAAGTTGTTGCTTTTACAAATTGTGTTATGTTGTTGCTGTACATACTGGTAAATCACTAGTGCTTTGAGTTGTATTTTAATAATAAATAATAATAAAAAATAAAATAAAATAATAATAATAATAATAAAAGATAGTTCTTTTTTAACGACACATAATCATCACGAATCAATTAGAAACGGTCCACACATTACCACTGATAATGAAACCTCTTTTGTACATGGGATGGGACCCTAGAAGAACAAGCAGTTTAGGTCAATGACAAAATCTTGATTTAATGCGGATGGTCCCAATGGTTTTCATTTATTACATCTTTGGTCCCGTTGTTTGTTCACAGTATAGTCTATGGAATGAATGTCGGTTAAATATGCCTAGTGAAGTGCATTGAAGTGACCAAAATCCCCTCAGATATATAAAAAAGTAAAAAATAAGGCTTAGCTAGAAAAACATAAATGGGTCAGCGATCGGAACAGATGGGTAGTCTACGCGTTGTTGTTTTCTTTTGAATGGTAAGGAACTACGTGCCAACCACCGTGACACCGGGTGTTGTGGCCAAGGTCGACTAGCTACTTGACCATCGCCAGGCGCTTGGCTCTGCCAGATGCGCGGAAACCCGACCTCCACCCCCCAAGGCACGACAGTGAAATAATCAGTAAAACCTCGCCTCCCACCCAAGACGAACCGGCGCCACCCATATTCGCCCTTCACCTGGATGCCGCAGAAAATAATTGGGAGAGTGGGAGTCGAAATTGGGTCAGAAGCAACACCAAGTCTACGCGTTGCTGTTAACGACAAGGAACGATCATGTATATTGCCATTAATTTAAAAAGCTTGTACTTTTATGAAGATAAAAGACAATAAATTAACATCCCGAATATAGTAATGGTCTATACGTTACCATTGATAACGAAAAACTCTATTTTATATGACACCCTAGAACACCAAAAACGACTTCAGGTCAATGATGTATCCATAGGGGGCGTTTGGTTCGCAGAATGTATAGGAATTGAAATTGGAATCCCTATGTGAATTGGAATTTTAATTGGAATTTGATGGATTCCTTTGAAATCAATAGATGTGTTTGGTTGATAAATGTATTAATGGAATTAGAATTTAAAAATACCTAAAAAGACAAAATTACCCCTATTTATAAACAATTGTCAAAAGTTTTAAAAATTGAAAAAAATTCAAAAATATTCTAAAAAATCCAAAAAAATTATAAAATATTATAAAAATTGAAAAAAATTCCAAAAATCATAAAAAATTATAAAAATTCAAAAAAATCCAAAAAAATCAAAAGTATAAAAAAAATTAAAAAATAAAAAAAATCTAAAAAATAATAAAAAGTTAATTTCTAAAAAATCAAAAAACATCTAAAAAATAATAAAAAATTCAAAAAAGTCTAAAAAATAAAAAAAAAATCTAAAAAATAATAAACAGCGTTAAGAAATCTACTAGCTGTTAAAACACAGCGTCAAGAAATCTGCTTGCTGTTAAAACACAATGGCCAGCATCTGCTTGCTGTTAAAACACAGCGTCAAGAAATCTGCTTGCTGTTAAAACACAATGTCAAGAAATCGGCTTGCTGTTAAAACACAATATCAAGAATCCTCCAACAAAATCTGCTTGCTGTTAAAACACAGCATCAAGAAATATGCTTGCTGTTAAAACACAATGTCAAGAATCCTCCAGCAATTTTGTAAAATCCTTTTTTACGAATTCCTGTGAATATGTTGTATGGATTGTATGATTTAAATTGAAACTGTCAATTTGAATTAAATGGGATATTTAGTTTCCATAATTTTTTGGTTAGTAAGTTATCCTAATAAAATAATCCATAATTAAAATAATATTCAAATTACACAATTGCCCTTTTAGTCAAAATCCTTCAATGCCACATGTCGCGTTCTTATTGCTTCCTAGACTTTCTAGGAAAAACACACTTTCTACCCAACTCCTACTATATATATATATAGTTCTTATTGCTTCCTAGACTTTCTAGGAAAAACACACTTTATACCCAACTCCTACTATATATATATATATATATATATATATATAGGTAGAGGATCCTGTACATTAATCCAGAAGTGTGAGAAGTGTATTATAACACTATATATAACACTATATAACACCATATAAACACCGTATAACAGTGTGTAACACCATATAACACTATGTAACACTATATAACAAATATAAAACTATATTTTATCTGATAGCATGTCTATGATGGATGTATAGTGTTATATATTGTTATATAGTGTTATATAGTGTTACATAGTGTTATATGATATTACATAGTGATATACGATGTTTATATGTTGTTATATAGTGTTATATATAGTGTTATAATACACTTCTCACAATTCTGAATTAATGTACACTATCCCTAGCCTATATATATATATATATTAAACCGGTCTACATTTTTTTAAGAAAAGGGCAATCTTGTCATTTTACACGGACTTTACTAGAAAACCTAACACCCATCCATGCAAGGGAGCGCCAATGTTAACAAATTGCAAAACACATGAAATAAACATGTAATTTAAGAAAAATGAGGACTAAAGGTAAAATTGGAGAGAACCCTAGGAAGCATCCATGTACATTGAGCGCTTACTATTGAAGTCGCGATGAGATTTTAGAAACCAAATTCACACAATAGATTATAAGGATTCAATCTTTATAATAATGGAGGAAACAAAAAGAAATTATCAACCAGAAGGAAAATTAAGTATTAACACTAATCATACATAGTATAACATTACCTATCTAACAGAACTTGAGAAGCTATGGCAAAATACAAGATTAAGAAGGCATTAGAAACATTCGCCTTACGCTAGAGGAGGAATATTATTATGGATACGAGTATATTGAATACTTTACTATGAATGATAATCCAAGAAAGACTTTCATTCGGGAACACGTACATCGGGTCAAATTCCAGACTTTCATTTTCTCTCTCCAAATCAATTTGCTGGTATTTTCACAAAGGGATTGTCTCGTGCCTTGTTTGAAGACTTCCAAGCCAGTCAAAGCATACGCGATCCTCCACCTTAGACCGAAGGGGTATATTAGAATACAAAATATTAGTCAAAATTGTATAGGACCATTTCCTTATTTATGGCCTCAATCATAGGCATCATTGACGATCGTATGTATCTATGTGTGTTACCGTGTGAATAGAATGGTACACGAAATCAAACCAATATTTAGGGCATACCATCTTCTAACATATATCTGACGAAGATGGCTAGGTCCCACATGCCTAAATATATATATTTTAATATTAAATGGGTCTACATTTTTTTAAGAAAAGGCTAATCTTGTCATTTTACATGGACTTTACTAAAAAATTTAACACCCATCCATGCAAGGGAGCACCAGTGTGACAGTGTTAACAAATTGCAAAACACATGGAACAAACATGTAATTTAAGAAAAATGAGGACTAAAGGTAAAATTGGAGAGAACCCTAGAAAGCATCCGCGTACATTGAGCGCTTAATATTGACGTCGCGATGAGATTTTAGAAACCAAATTCACACAATAGATTATAAGGATTCAATCTTTATAATAATGGAGGCAACAAAAAGAAATTATCAACCAGAAGGAAAATTAAGTATTAACACTAACCATACATGGTATAACATCACCTATCTAATAGAACTTAAGAAGCTATGGCATACAAGATTTAGAAGCCATGAGAAACATTCGCCTTACGTTAGAGGAGGAATATTAATGTGGATACGAGTATATTGAATACTTTACTATGAATGATAATCAAAGAAAGCCTTTCAAAGAAGATACTATAATTATGAAAAAAACTGAAATAACTAGAAACAAATTCGAAAATGGTATCAACCAATTGAAAAAGGAACAAAAAGGCAACAGTCAATAAAAAAGGCAATACAAATGGTAGAATTATATGATCTACTTAAAGAAGAGTTTGTAAGAAAAGTAATAGGAAGATGTTAAAAGGAACAGAACTTATTAAGTAGCAAACATGGAACAAGAACAACACAAAAATATTGAAACTCGGGTTAAGAAATAGGAGGATGATTGTTGGCCTTAATTGCTGTTGACCCTAATTGAAAATAGGGGTTGTTTTGTTGTTTACTACAATATTATCATCATCATCTCATACTCACTAAATCCCATCAATAGCAAAGCTAAGGTAGGGTCTAAGGAGGTAAGATATAGACAGCCTTACCTCTACCCGTTAGGAATAGAGAGGCTGCTTCCAGTGAGACCCCCGGCTCAAAAGTAGTTTTGCATCAAGTCTTGAACATAAGGCACATAACACTCAGCAATTAAGACAAATGCCGATTAGTGCATGTACTCCCTTGTATTTCGGTTATCAACGCCACCACATGATTCATGATTAACCATCCCCTCTTTTAACATTATTTTCACGAAATTAGTAAAATAACGTTAAAATTTGTGCACTTTCACTTTTGCCCCCCCGAGCACCCACACATATATACATTATATGCGCATAACGCCAGCGGGGAGTTCTTTACTCCAATATTAGTAAAATAATAACTTTTGTGTTGAATACAGTAAAAAGTTGTTGCTTTTACAAATTGTGTTATGTTGTTGCTGTACATACTGGTAAATCACTAGTGCTTTGAGTTGTATTTTAATAATAAATAATAATAAAAAATAAAATAATAATAATAATAATAATAATAAAAGATAGTTCTTTTTTAACGACACATAATCATCACGAATCAATTAGAAACGGTCCACACATTACCACTGATAATGAAACCTCTTTTGTACATGGGATGGGACCCTAGAAGAACAAGCAGTTTAGGTCAATGACAAAATCTTGATTTAATGCGGATGGTCCCAATGGTTTTCATTTATTACATCTTTGGTCCCGTTGTTTGTTCACAGTATAGTCTATGGAATGAATGTCGGTTAAATATGCCTAGTGAAGTGCATTGAAGTGACCAAAATCCCCTCAGATATATAAAAAAGTAAAAAATAAGGCTTAGCTAGAAAAACATAAATGGGTCAGCGATCGGAACAGATGGGTAGTCTACGCGTTGTTGTTTTCTTTTGAATGGTAAGGAACTACGTGCCAACCACCGTGACACCGGGTGTTGTGGCCAAGGTCGACTAGCTACTTGACCATCGCCAGGCGCTTGGCTCTGCCAGATGCGCGGAAACCCGACCTCCACCCCCCAAGGCACGACAGTGAAATAATCAGTAAAACCTCGCCTCCCACCCAAGACGAACCGGCGCCACCCATATTCGCCCTTCACCTGGATGCCGCAGAAAATAATTGGGAGAGTGGGAGTCGAAATTGGGTCAGAAGCAACACCAAGTCTACGCGTTGCTGTTAACGACAAGGAACGATCATGTATATTGCCATTAATTTAAAAAGCTTGTACTTTTATGAAGATAAAAGACAATAAATTAACATCCCGAATATAGTAATGGTCTATACGTTACCATTGATAACGAAAAACTCTATTTTATATGACACCCTAGAACACCAAAAACGACTTCAGGTCAATGATGTATCCATAGGGGGCGTTTGGTTCGCAGAATGTATAGGAATTGAAATTGGAATCCCTATGTGAATTGGAATTTGAATTGGAATTTGATGGATTCCTTTGAAATCAATAGATGTGTTTGGTTGATAAATGTGTTAATGGAATTAGAATTTAAAAATACCTAAAAAGACAAAATTACCCCTATTTATAAACAATTGTCAAAAGTTTTAAAAATTGAAAAAAATTCAAAAATATTCTAAAATATCCAAAAAAATTATAAAATATTATAAAAATTGAAAAAAATTCCAAAAATCATAAAAAATCATAAAAAATTATAAAAATTCAAAAAAATCCAAAAAAATCAAAAGTATAAAAAAAATTAAAAAATAAAAAAAATCTAAAAAATAATAAAAAGTTAATTTCTAAAAAATCAAAAAACATCTAAAAATAATAAAAAATTCAAAAAAGTCTAAAAAATAAAAAAAAAATCTAAAAAATAATAAACAGCGTTAAGAAATCTACTAGCTGTTAAAACACAGCGTCAAGAAATCTGCTTGCTGTTAAAACACAATGGCCAGCATCTGCTTGCTGTTAAAACACAGCGTCAAGAAATCTGCTTGCTGTTAAAACACAATGTCAAGAAATCGGCTTGCTGTTAAAACACAATATCAAGAATCCTCCAGCAAAATCTGCTTGCTGTTAAAACACAGCGTCAAGAAATATGCTTGCTGTTAAAACACAATGTCAAGAATCCTCCAGCAATTTTGTAAAATCCTTTTTTACGAATTCCTGTGAATATGTTGTATGGATTGTATGATTTAAATTGAAACTGTCAATTTGAATTAAATGGGATATTTAGTTTCCATAATTTTTTGGTTAGTAAGTTATCCTAATAAAATAATCCATAATTAAAATAATATTCAAATTACACAATTGCCCTTTTAGTTAAAATCCTTCAATGCCACATGTCGCGTTCTTATTGCTTCCTAGACTTTCTAGGAAAAACACACTTTCTACCCAACTCCTACTATATATATATATATATATATATATATATATATATATATATAGTTCTTATTGCTTCCTAGACTTTCTAGGAAAAACACACTTTATACCCAACTCCTACTATATATATATATATATAGGTAGAGGATCCTGTACATTAATCCAGAAGTGTGAGAAGTGTATTATAACACTATATATAACACTATATAACACCATATAAACACCGTATAACAGTGTGTAACACCATATAACACTATGTAACACTATATAACAAATATAAAACTATATTTTATCTGATAGCATGTCTATGATAGATGTATAGTGTTATATATTGTTATATAGTGTTATATAGTGTTACATAGTGTTATATGATATTACATAGTGATATACGATGTTTATATGTTGTTATATAGTGTTATATATAGTGTTATAATACACTTCTCACAATTCTGAATTAATGTACACTATCCCTAGCCTATATATATATATATATTAAACCGGTCTACATTTTTTTAAGAAAAGGGCAATCTTGTCATTTTACACGGACTTTACTAGAAAACCTAACACCCATCCATGCAAGGGAGCGCCAATGTTAACAAATTGCAAAACACATGAAATAAACATGTAATTTAAGAAAAATGAGGACTAAAGGTAAAATTGGAGAGAACCCTAGGAAGCATCCATGTACATTGAGCGCTTACTATTGAAGTCGCGATGAGATTTTAGAAACCAAATTCACACAATAGATTATAAGGATTCAATCTTTATAATAATGGAGGAAACAAAAAGAAATTATCAACCAGAAGGAAAATTAAGTATTAACACTAATCATACATAGTATAACATTACCTATCTAACAGAACTTGAGAAGCTATGGCAAAATACAAGATTAAGAAGGCATTAGAAACATTCGCCTTACGCCTTACGCTAGAGGAGGAATATTATTATGGATACGAGTATATTGAATACTTTACTATGAATGATAATCCAAGAAAGACTTTCATTCGGGAACACGTACATCGGGTCAAATTCCAGACTTTCATTTTCTCTCTCCAAATCAATTTGCTGGTATTTTCACAAAGGGATTGTCTCGTGCCTTGTTTGAAGACTTCCAAGCCAGTCAAAGCATACGCGATCCTCCACCTTAGACCGAAGGGGTATATTAGAATACAAAATATTAGTCAAAATTGTATAGGACCATTTCCTTATTTATGGCCTCAATCATAGGCATCATTGACGATCGTATGTATCTATGTGTGTTACCGTGTGAATAGAATGGTACACGAAATCAAACCAATATTTAGGGCATACCATCTTCTAACATATATCTGACGAAGATGGCTAGGTCCCACATGCCTAAATATATATATTTTAATATTAAATGGGTCTACATTTTTTTAAGAAAAGGCTAATCTTGTCATTTTACATGGACTTTACTAAAAAATTTAACACCCATCCATGCAAGGGAGCACCAGTGTGACAGTGTTAACAAATTGCAAAACACATGGAACAAACATGTAATTTAAGAAAAATGAGGACTAAAGGTAAAATTGGAGAGAACCCTAGAAAGCATCCGCGTACATTGAGCGCTTAATATTGACGTCGCGATGAGATTTTAGAAACCAAATTCACACAATAGATTATAAGGATTCAATCTTTATAATAATGGAGGCAACAAAAAGAAATTATCAACCAGAAGGAAAATTAAGTATTAACACTAACCATACATGGTATAACATCACCTATCTAATAGAACTTAAGAAGCTATGGCATACAAGATTTAGAAGCCATGAGAAACATTCGCCTTACGCCTTACGTTAGAGGAGGAATATTAATGTGGATACGAGTATATTGAATACTTTACTATGAATGATAATCAAAGAAAGCCTTTCAAAGAAGATACTATAATTATGAAAAAAACTGAAATAACTAGAAACAAATTCGAAAATGGTATCAACCAATTGAAAAAGGAACAAAAAGGCAACAGTCAATAAAAAAGGCAATACAAATGGTAGAATTATATGATCTACTTAAAGAAGAGTTTGTAAGAAAAGTAATAGGAAGATGTTAAAAGGAACAGAACTTATTAAGTAGCAAACATGGAACAAGAACAACACAAAATATTGAAACTCGGGTTAAGAAATAGGAGGATGATTGTTGGCCTTAATTGCTGTTGACCCTAATTGAAAATAGGGGTTGTTTTGTTGTTTACTACAATATTATCATCATCATCTCATACTCACTAAATCCCATCAATAGCAAAGCTAAGGTAGGGTCTAAGGAGGTAAGATATAGACAGCCTTACCTCTACCCGTTAGGAATAGAGAGGCTGCTTCCAGTGAGACCCCCGGCTCAAAAGTAGTTTTGCATCAAGTCTTGAACATAAGGCACATAACACTCAGCAATTAAGACAAATGCCGATTAGTGCATGTACTCCCTTGTATTTCGGTTATCAACGCCACCACATGATTCATGATTAACCATCCCCTCTTTTAACATTATTTTCACGAAATTAGTAAAATAACGTTAAAATTAGTGCACTTTCACTTTTGCCCCCCCCCCCCCCCCCGAGCACCCACACATATATACATTATATGCGCATAACGCCAGCGGGGAGTTCTTTACTCCAATATTAGTAAAATAATAACTTTTGTGTTGAATACAGTAAAAAGTTGTTGCTTTTACAAATTGTGTTATGTTGTTGCTGTACATACTGGTAAATCACTAGTGCTTTGAGTTGTATTTTAATAATAAATAATAATAAAAAATAAAATAATAATAATAATAATAATAATAAAAGATAGTTCTTTTTTAACGACACATAATCATCACGAATCAATTAGAAACGGTCCACACATTACCACTGATAATGAAACCTCTTTTGTACATGGGATGGGACCCTAGAAGAACAAGCAGTTTAGGTCAATGACAAAATCTTGATTTAATGCGGATGGTCCCAATGGTTTTCATTTATTACATCTTTGGTCCCGTTGTTTGTTCACAGTATAGTCTATGGAATGAATGTCGGTTAAATATGCCTAGTGAAGTGCATTGAAGTGACCAAAATCCCCTCAGATATATAAAAAAGTAAAAAATAAGGCTTAGCTAGAAAAACATAAATGGGTCAGCGATCGGAACAGATGGGTAGTCTACGCGTTGTTGTTTTCTTTTGAATGGTAAGGAACTACGTGCCAACCACCGTGACACCGGGTGTTGTGGCCAAGGTCGACTAGCTACTTGACCATCGCCAGGCGCTTGGCTCTGCCAGATGCGCGGAAACCCGACCTCCACCCCCCAAGGCACGACAGTGAAATAATCAGTAAAACCTCGCCTCCCACCCAAGACGAACCGGCGCCACCCATATTCGCCCTTCACCTGGATGCCGCAGAAAATAATTGGGAGAGTGGGAGTCGAAATTGGGTCAGAAGCAACACCAAGTCTACGCGTTGCTGTTAACGACAAGGAACGATCACGTATATTGCCATTAATTTAAAAAGCTTGTACTTTTATGAAGATAAAAGACAATAAATTAACATCCCGAATATAGTAATGGTCTATACGTTACCATTGATAACGAAAAACTCTATTTTATATGACACCCAAGAACACCAAAAACGACTTCAGGTCAATGATGTATCCTTAGGGGGCGTTTGGTTCGCATAATGTATAGGAATTGAAATTGGAATCCCTATAGGAATTGGAATTTGAATTGGAATTTGATGGATTCCTTTGAAATCAATAGATGTGTTTGGTTGATAAATGTATTAATAGAATTAGAATTTAAAAATACCTAAAAAGACAAAATTACCCCTATTTATAAACAATTGTCAAAAGTTTTAAAATTTGAAAAAAATTCTAAAAAATCCAAAAAAATTATAAAATATTATAAAAATTGAAAAAAATTCCAAAAATCATAAAAAATCATAAAAAATTATAAAAATTCAAAAAAATCCAAAAAATTCAAAAGTATCAAAAAAAATTAAAAAATAAAAAAAAATCTAAAAAATAATAAAAAGTTAATTTCTAAAAAATAAAAAATAATATAAAAAATAATAAAAAATTCAAAAAAGTCTAAAAAATCAAAAAAATTCTAAAGAATAATAATAAAAAGTTCAAAAAATTTCTAAAAAATCAAAAAAAATTTCTAAAAAATCAAAAAAATTCTAAAAAATAATAATTTTTTTTAAATACTAAAAATTCAAAAAAAATCTAAAAAATAATAAAAAAATCCAAACAATTCTAAAAAATCAAAAAAATAATAAAAAATAATAAAAATTATAAAAAAATCAAAATAATTTATAAAAAATCAAAAAAATTCTAAAAAATAATAAAAAATCCAAAAAAAACTCTAAGAATAGTAAGAAATCCAAAAAATTCTAAAAAATCAAAAAAATTCTAAAAAGTAATAAAAAGTTCAAAAAATTAAAAAAAAATCAAAAAATTTTCTAAAAAAACAAAAAAATTCTAAAAAGTAATAAAAAATCTAAAAATTTCAAAAAAAATCTAAAAATTAATAAAAAATCCAAAAAATTCTAAAAAATCAAAAAAATTCTAAAAAAACAATAAAAATTCCTAAAAATTCAAAAAAAACCTAAAAAATAATAAAAATTCAAATAAATTCTAAAAAATCCAAAAAATTATAAAAATTCAAAAAATTCATAAAATTATTTTTTAAAATTTATTTCATTTTTAGATTTTTTTGGATTTTTTATTATTTAGATTTTTTTTATTTTTTAAATTTGTTTATGGGTTTTTTTAATTTTTTTTTTGGTTTTTAGATTTTTTATTAATTTTTTGATTTTTTAGAATTTTTTTGATTTTTTTAACTTTTTGGATTTTTAAGAATTTTTTTGTTTTTTATAATTTTTTGGATTTTTTATTGTTTTTTGATTTTTTAGAAATTTTTGGATTTTTTAGGATTTTTTGGATTTTTTGAATTTTTTTATTTTTTAGAATATTTTGGATGTTTTTATTTGTTTTTTTGATTTTTTTTTGATTTTTTTATTTTTTAGAGTTTTTTGGATTTTTTAGAATTTTTTTGATTTTTTATAGTTTTTTTGAATTTTTAGAATTTTTTTTTATTTTTTGGATTTTTTAACATTTCTGGGATTTTTTTTTATTTTTTGGAATTTTTAGAATTTTTTGATTGTGTAGAATTTTATGGATTTTTTATTATTTTTTTTATTTTTTAACATTTGGTTTAACCAATGCCTCAGCCGCATTTATGGACATGATGAACCAAATATGTAAGCCATATTTGGATAAATTCAAAATTGTCTTCATATATGATATTCTAATTTACTCTGAGAATAAAGAGGAACATGCAAAGCATTTGCACGCACTTCTAAGTTTACTAAGAAAGGAAAAACTTTATGCTAAGTTTTGAAAATGTGAATTTTGGTTAGAACAGGTACAGTTTCTCGGACACTTAGTAAACCATGAAGGAATTCATGTAGATCCATCTAAAATCGAGCCAATTACTAAATGGAAGACCCCTGAGTCACCAACCGAGGTTAGAAGTTTCTTAGGATGAGCCGGTTATTATAGAAGATTTATTCGATATTTCTCTAGAATGGCCATTCCTTTAACTAAGTTAACCTGTAAATCCATTAAGTTTGAATGGGGACCAAAGCAAGAAGAAACATTTAGAATTCTTAAACAAAGATTAACTAATACACCCATACTAGCGTTACCAGAAGGAACTGAAGACTTTGTAGTCTATTGTGACGCTTCTAAATTAGGTTATGGATGTGTATTAATGCAACGTTAAAAGCTTATAGCCTATGCGTCTAGACAACTTAAGAATCATGAGGAGAATTATTCAACCCATGATCTTGAATTAGGAGCTATAATTTTTGCCCTTAAGATTTGGAGACATTACCTTTATGGTAATAAATTTACCATATTCACTGATCATAGAAGTTTAAGGTATGTTTTCGGGCAAAAGGAATTGAATATGAGACAGAGACGCTGGATAGAGATGCTTAGTGATTATGATTGTGATATCCAGTACCATGAAGGAAAAGCAAATGTAGTGGCTGATGCTTTAAGTCGAAAATATCATGAATAGCCAAAAAGGGTACGTTCTCTTAAATTAAATCTACAAGTAGATTTAAATGATCAAATTAGAAAAGCACAAGAATCAGTAATAAAAAATGATACTGAAAAATTTAAAGGAATGATTAAGGAATTAAAACAAGGAACAGATGGAATTTGGAGATTCCATGAAAAGAGAATGTGGATATCTAAATTAGGAAACCTGCGTCATCGTATATTAGAAGAAGCCCATAAGTCCAAATATACGATGCATCCAGGAAATGATAAGATGTACCAGGATTTAAGAAAGAATTTCTGGTGGATAGGAATGAAAAAGGACATAGCAACTTATGTTTCTAAATGTTTAACCTGTTCACAAGTTAAAGCTGAACACCAGAAACCCTCAGGTCTGTTGCAACAGTTAGAAATGCCAGTATGGAAATGAGAATTAATAACAACGGATTTTGTTACTAAATTACCCAAAACAAGGAAAGGTAATGATACAATCTGGGTGATTGTAGATAGGCTAACCAAGTCAGCTCATTTCCTACCAATGAAGGAAACTTTCAGTTTGGAACAGCTAGCTAAATTATATGTAAATGAAATTGTTTCTTTACATGGAATACCTTTATCAATTGTTTCTGATAGAGATAGTCGTTTTACCTCTCATTTTTTGTCAAGTTTCCAAAAAGCCATGGGAACCAAGTTAAATCTAAGCACAGCTTATCATCCTCAAACGGACGGACAAAGCGAAAGGACAATTCAGACAATGGAAGACATGCTTAGAGCTTGTGTAATTGATTTCGGAGGTAATTGGGACGATCACGTACCTTTAATAGAATTTTCTTATAATAATAGTTATCACACAAGTATCAATGCTGCACCATTCGAAGCACTTTATGGACGAAAGTGCCGAACCCCAGTCTGTTGGGCAGAAATTGGGGAAAAGCAACTATCTGGACCTGAGATTGTGCAAGAAACAACCAACAAGATTATTCAAGTTAAGGAACGACTGAAAGCAGAACGTGATCGACAGAAAAGTTATGCTGATAACCGACGCAAACCATTGGAATTTCAAGCAGGAGATAAAGTATTATTAAAAGTCTCTCCTTGGAAAGGAATAGTAAGATTCATCAAAAGATGAAAGCTAAGTCCCAGATATGTTAGACCTTTTAAGATTATTAGAAGAATAGGACCTGTAGCCTATCAGCTACAACTGCCAAAGGAAAGGGCAGGAATACATGATGTGTTTCATGTATCTAATCTCAAAAAGTGTTTAGCTGATGAATCACTAATAGTGCCTCTTAAGGATATAGAGGTAAATAAACAACTCAAATTCGTAGAAAGGCATCTACAGATTGAAGACAGGAAAGTCAAGAACCTCAAGCACAAGAGACTAGTTCTGGTCAAAGTTGTCACACCCCCATATTTCCACGTATTACCGGTGGGCCCGGTGGGGAGTATCGTGACGTAGTTGATATCATCATAGTCAAACAACACAATTTAAATGCACAGCGGAAGCAAAAGATAAATATATTACAATCCGATTCAAAAGTAATATCAAATATTACAACGGAATGTAAGATGGATCCACAGGCGGATCTTAAAACAGAAAGATAACATTGTTCAACAGACTTTAGGCATCTAGAACTTGCGAGATTCCCTATTAACGCCCTGAGCTCCCAGCCAATTACGTACAGTACCTGTCACTTAATCTTTTTAGAAAATACGTCAGTTTACACTGGTAAATACAATTAACTGACTCATTTTGAAAATGTTTTAGAAAATTGATTTGAATGCACATGGCACAAAACTTTTTATAACTTGGGATAATTGTTTATATATAAACTTGTAAAAGAATTACATGTTTCTTATGCGTTCAGTAGCCCGGATTGACACCGGGTTAAAGATTAATAGACACACCACATGATATAGCCCCGCGGTGGGTTATTCCCGAAACTGGCGATTATACCTTATTATTTATATATGCACTGTCGGGTGTACGCCTACACCCCGTGCTTAGGTCGTGGCCATTTCTTAAAATGATGCCAAGGATATCCGGGACATGGTCATTAACCCCCCAAAGCCTTTAAGCAAACAAAACAATTTAAACGGGTTATCTCAATGATTTAACCTTCATATGATTAAAAATTCAATACCCGACCAAGCAGTATTTTATATACCGTACCCCAAGCCCGTATAAGGGAAAATAAGTTAAAAGTATTTACCTGAGCTTAAAAATGCAATTTATACTCGGCCGTATATCCTAGTCAGCAAGCACAAGTACTTTTACTGGGGCTCTTAATCTGGAACGAAGGTTTTTAATAACCTATTAGATTCCTAACGGGTCTTAATTAAGCCTATGCTTAGACCGGTTAGTTTTAAAGGAGGATACGGTTCAAAACGCATGATTAAGCGAAGACCGGATTTGAATATGGTTTAGACCCGACAAGCTTGTACACTTGTGTAATAAGGGTTAACTGAACACATTCTGGATTTTGAGATAAAAATGATAAGGTTTGACCCGTTTCGGCTAATTTATGCAAACTAGTTACATAAGCCGATCCGAACGCGAAAAGTGCGTAACGGGTAACCACAAAAGTCATGAACAGGTTTCCTAAGTTAATATGCCTTAAATACGTTGTGATACCAGTAGGATACCTTCCATTATGCCCAAAACGAATCTAAAACCAATTTATGCCCCGTAGGGGTATTTTGGTTATTTTAAAGGTTTAAAAGAGTTTATATATTAATCTGAGGTTTAGGTCTGATATAATCAGTAAAAACACTTAATTTAATAAGTCATATCAGTATGGTATTGTATATATGTGAAATTTATTAATTATAACCAAACTATGCACCATAGGGGCATTTTGGTAATTTCACGTAAGCTTTAAAAGGTCAAATCTAGAAATCTGAGTTAAAGAATTTTGCTTAGTGTTAAAGTATAATAATTTACTTAAAATATCAGTAGGTATCAAGTCTTATATGATAAAAATAGTTTTAATACATACTATGCGTTTAAAACGCGTAAAAAGGCGATTTTAAGCGATTGCCAGGTTTTATAATGAGAGCTGATAATTTTATTATTCCAGAAGGCTTAAAATATTTTATTTATCATATAAGATCAGTAGAAAAAGGTTTGGTATCAAAATGATTTGTAAAACTCATTTTATAGGCCAAAAGGGCAAAATCGACAATAACCGAATCAAAGCTAGAACCCTATGTTATGCTCAGCCTAAAAATAATAAAAAATCTTCAAAAATCCCAAAATATTATTTTACATCGGTAGGTAAAAAGTTTGGTATCAAAAATTGGGTTTAGATAGGCTTTATGCTAATTACGCCGTTTAATTAATAAAAAACTTTCTAATTACGCTATTGAGCATAACTCCTAATCTATACCTCAAACTGATGTCAAATTTTAAGGACAAGTTTATAAACCAGTAATAAAGATTATTGTCCTCTCATATTTTCAAAATTCTCGTTTTAGGGTCAAAAGGGCATAATGGTCAACATTTACGCATATAACGGGAACATGTAAATGAATAGGATAACTAAGGATCCAAGTTGTATAACCTCAGAGGGTTACACTAACTTATAACATGGTCCTAAAGGAATCCTAAGGCATATCTAAACTATGCTAAATCGGGTCAGAACTGAAAGTCAAAGCAAAAGTCAACTTTTGCGACTTTCGGTTCCGAACCGAGCCTATACTTAGAATTGTCGGGTTGAATCATTCTTAGGCAAGATCAACTAATATTTACCAAGTTATTAAAGTGAGAAAACTGATTTTATGGCTTTTATATTAATAGTTATGTTATGAATTTTATTTAAAACTAACCCGTTTGACTTTTATTTGACCCGACAATTTAACTAAGTAAACGTGGTAACTAGGAGGTGCCCTTTTGAGGGTTTAACACCTACCTAGTTACGGTCACGTAGCCATGTTCGTTGGGAACAATGGCTCAACCGTTTAAAAGTCAAAGCGTTTATCGAAAACGCTTGACTTTCCGGCTATAAACGCTAAATAATATTAACTAAGCACGAAGGGACACTTACAAGAGGTCCTATGGGCTGAAGGAGGTTCCTAATATGATCAGGATCCCTTTGAATTCAGAGAGCCAAGCAGAAAGGAATGGAGGTGTGAGGTGAAAGTGAAAACCCACCTCCTTATATACTTTTCGGGACCTCGTAGGATCGCGACAAGTGTCGGGGAGCTATAACCAGATCACAACAAGTGTTAGGTGGTTTTATATAACAGTGGGCAAGCCCCTAGATTCGAATTTGTGAGTGTAGAAACCAGTTTTCAACAAAACCAGCAACATAACTTGTTTTCTGCAACCTGATCATGCCTTGCGGCTCGCGTAGGTGTCTGTGTGGCCTTACGCGGCCCGCCTAACAGTCCAGATCAGCAAACATACTTCCAGAAATTACAGAATTGGTCCCTGTGAGCAATTAAGGTCATTTTAGGCACGTTTAAGGCCCGTTAAGCCATTCCCAAGGCTCTACAATGATGCCTAAATATGAGGGACATGAAACATGCTCAAAAACATGTCGGACATCGGTTCGTTTGGCCGTACGGTCATGTTGTTCGTCTAATTACGACGAAACACGAACGGACGCGAAAAACGATCCAAATTACGCGACGAATGAAATTTTATCATGCCGAACACTAAAATAAAATATTTTAATGCTTACATAAATTTTTGGGTCTCCAGATATATCCAAAATGTAAGATATGCGCGAAAATGCAAACTTGTGCACTTTTTGACACTTTTAGTCCCTGCATGACTTAAAAGTTTATTTTTTTGCGCACTAAACACCTCCAAGCCTATATCTAAGCTATATAAAGGATAAATAGGGCATGTTTAACTCATGGTCATATTCCGGAAGGTCCGTTACCATACGAATCTGCATACTTTTGCAGTTTGACGCAATTAGTCCTTTAATCGCACAAAGTAGCGCGAAATGTCGTTTACTGACATCCAAGCCTTCCATGGCCCATAATGGGAATTCCCAAGCATATTATTAAATATTACTACACTCCTGTTCGCTTAAATGGTCACCGAAAGGCGTAGATTCAAAAGTTGACGCTTTAGGTCCCTCTATTGCGCAAACTTGCGCATCTCATCATTTAATAGCATCGAAGCCTCATCTAATCCATATTAGGCATTCTTGAGAGTATTATTAAACATCACGATGCTTCAGGTTCGCTAAAAGGTCATTCAGAGGTATAATTAAACATATTGACACTTTTAGTCCCTCTAACTTTCAAAGTTGCGCGTAACTTTACTTATAGGCATAAAAACCTTAGTCGGACAATAATTGGCATTCCCGAGAGTATAATCGAATATCATGATGCTCCCGGTTTGTTAAAAGGCCACTTAGAGGTAAGAATTAACATGTTGACGCTTTTAACCCTTCATTGCGCAAACTTTCAATTAATTCCGCAAACGGCTACACTCGATCGCCAAGTGCCTCATTTGTGAATATAAATATTGTGAGAGGTTATTTAGAAACTTATTTTAGGTATGCTAACACTTCCAGTCCTTTGATAATCAAAGTTTTCGATTTTTCGAAAAATTAGTCCCTTAAATTCAATGTTTGACTTCATTAGGGTTTATTACATGTGTCAATACTTCATTGGACTTGATTTTACGAGGTGTTACATCCTCACCCCCTTAAAAGAAATCTCGACCTTGAGATTTGCTAAATGTTGGAAGCACTTATGTCGCATAATGGTCTTAACTTCTATAGCATATCTGGAGCTTCTCCAAGCTCCCAAGTTGACCTCTATAATAGGTACATGTATCCTCTTTGGAGCTTCCTAACCTGTCGATTCTCAATCGATACAGGTTTCTCATTATAACATAAATCTGCATATCATCACGTGATAATGCTTCTCGACTTATTGGTGAAACATATCCTTAAATCATTAGTATGTAATGCATTGCGAGCTCCGCCAAGCTCCTTAAATAGGTTTTAGCTTATAAGCTATTTGATCTTGATACATCCGATTCCTTCGAATGATTCTATATATTCAGAGCTTAACTAGCCTGATAATTAACAAATTTGGCACACCCTTCCAGGGTGATATCTTTTGTTGAACCTTATTCCTTAACAAGAACTTAGGAGGGTTGCTACTGTCATTAATCCTTGATTTTCTGCCGAATACTGGCAACTTACAGATGGTTATGGATCCGTATGATCTTATTCGTTGTTTCCAATGCAACTTTCAGATTCTGATAATTGGACTTACTAATCTTCTGTCTAACAATAGATGTTTAACATTCCATCTATACAAGGTCTCCAAAGGAGCAGCCTTGATACTTATATGACAACTATTACAAAAAGCTTATGTTTAAGGTGAGATGGTTATTCCAACCACTGCTTAAAACTAATCTTAAGGAATAGTTAATCCTTACAGTTAGTCGAACAAATCGACGATCCTGGGCAGCTGATGGCAATTCTTAATTGTTGCCTAATTAGGGTTGCGGTAATAAATGCATAAGCAAAATGAACCGTCTTTCTTAATTACTGTACCGAATTCTCAGAATATTGAGTTAGGCTATATGAATCCTCTATTTTAAAACTTACTTAATTTGGGTTTCGATTCTTCCAATGATGGTACTAGCCGTCTTGGAGATTTCATAATAATACAGCCCTAAATAGGATATAAATCTTAACTCTACTTGCCTCTCAGGAGGTAAACAGGGAAATCTTAGGAGAAGATAATCAAGATACAAGAAGGTTACAGAGATTTTCCAAATCTCAGGCTCCAGTTGATTCATCATTGCTTGTGTTAAATAAGTGACACATTTATGTTACAAGTCCACGAATTCCTTAATCAGAGACATTTATTTGGAAACTTCCATTCTGGATATCTTCTATGAATACCATTAGTTGAGTTTAGTACCATATGACCATCGAAATATCTTTGTGGTCCCTTGCATTAAACCTCCATACTGATCAGGCATGGAAGTAATCTATGGAACATATTAAGATACACCAATCCTCCTATGGCGCTTTTATCATACCATCTGGTATTCGCAATCGATAGAGATTAAAGAGATATCAACTATATATGCTGACGCACTTCCTCTAGAGAGAGGATACTTCTAAAATTCTACGCCTGAAGGTTTCTGACAGTAACAGAAGAAATGGTTGTTATGATTTTGCCTGTAAGTCTTACCTTACTCTTAATATCTGGGGTTCTTACGGGAAAATTTCTAAAAGTTTGCTAAGCTTATGGTCTTATGAGAGATTTAGCAGCACTTGAACCCAAACGTAACTCCTAGCAATAACATCACAGTAAGGGATTTATTTGGTGTCAATATTAATGTGAACTGCCTCTAATCATACCTCAGGAGGGTTAAGCGCCTCCATTCTTAATCCTTTTAAACTTAGCTGCAAAATCTTTGACAAATTTTAGGGCAGTCTCAGCTTTGACTGGTTATTTCTTACTCTATAAAACATGAGTAGCTGAGGTAGATCCATTATGGATTTATAATAAACAGACTTTGAAACCTTAATGTGCCCTCTTATTGCCGTTGCTAACCACCAATAATTATTTGCATTAAGCTTAGATTTTGGGCAAATGGAATAGGGTACTATCTTAATTAATGAGTTAAAGTTTGTAACATACTGCTGACAGTCTAGAACTTTTATGGTGAGAGTCAGAAAATTCTTTTTCCATCTTTTTCCATTTCGTGAAGCAGATAATAGGTTTTTCTGATAAGGTCCTTAAAACTTGGACCATCCCATTGTATAAGAGGATCTTCCTTGTGGACTTCATTAATGTCCTCACTAATTAAGGATATTGCCATCGAATGGCTGTGACGCATACCTCACTGTGTCCTTTCTAGCATAACTGTTGATACACCTAATGGTTTCTACTTCATCCAACAATTTTCTGCAATCGATGGCTCCTTTTTACTATTGAAGTCTCTTGACTTCCAAGAGACAAAGTACTTTTAAGTACATCCTAAAAAAAATGAGCTCCTTGCCATATATGATTTGGTTTATTCTTCGCATTAGAAGTATGAATAAAGCTCTTCTCATGGGCAGCGATATATGTTTTAGAGCAAGCAGCATTCGGCTTCTTGAACCTTTTCATGAATTTCTTATAGCCTTTCTAACAGCTGCGTTAATTACAGTTTGGAGATTAACCCTATTAACATTGAGGTTCACATTTGATGCACCATTAACATTTGCCGCCTTTCTAGCATCGCGACTGTTGTTTGTCTTTTATGAGTTTTCCATACTCGAAGCTTTGGTATTAAATACCAATTTCAACAAGTGCTTAGGCAATCCGTACCATGTGTCTCCTTGAATTGTCAAAGGCTCACCATAAGGAGTTTTGATAACTACTTGCTTCTTATCACCCACAATATGGGCTTGGTTACAATACGACTAATCCATTCCTATCACTATA
Source organism: Helianthus tuberosus (assembly GCA_030545235.1). NCBI lineage: Eukaryota > Viridiplantae > Streptophyta > Magnoliopsida > Asterales > Asteraceae > Helianthus > Helianthus tuberosus. The sequence continues at coordinate 31,679,651 of CM060439.1, read as the reverse complement.
TCGAGTCCCTCTATTTTAACGGAAACAAGGACAGCGGAAAAGAATGGTTCCTAATGGATATAAAACATCCATCTATTATTGCTGAAGCAGTCTCTGAGGTACCATCGGCCAATTCTACTCAATACTTAACGCTTAGAGTTTTAACAGGCAGATTTAATAATTTACAAAATCTATTGTCTATGAAAGACTTATTTGCACTTAAATGAAATGATACTCTAGTATAAACGTAATTGATAAGGAAAGTACCTGTTGTGACATTGCCATCCTGAACGGCCTCTTGAGCATTCATTTGAGAGCCCCCAACTTTGGTCTTCTTAGCCTCCCCAGGCTTCTTGGTTTTATTTGGGCAATTTGTTTTGATGTGCCCTATTTCACTGCAACCATAGCAGGTTGCGTCCTTTATGTCTTAGCACTCCAAAGTCTTGTGCCCTTCCTTATTACAAATTTCACAAGGCTTAGCTTGTGACTCTAAAGTGCATTTCCTTTTAGTCGCCTTCTTTGGGCAGTGGTTCTTTATGTGCCCCTTCTCGCCACAACCATAGCATGTGGCGTCCTTCAAGTCCTTGCATTCATGGGTCTTGTGATCCATCTCTTTACAGATGACACATCCCCTGGTCTGTTCATAGAAGCATTTTCCGAAGTGCTTCTTCCCGCAGGTTTTACATTTGGGTTTTGCCTCCTTTGGCTTGGACTGGTTATAGTTTGAACCGGTCTTACCCTTTTTGTAACCTTTATTTGGGGTATTATCGCACTTTCGCTTATGATCCTTTAATATTCGGTCCACAGCTTTGTTTACGGCTGTATCTAACATATCTTGTAACTCAGTGCCCGTTACATTCAGTCTTGCATTATTATTCTGATCAACTGGATGATTGTGAGCTTCATAGGAGTCAGCCATGGTAAAGTTTTGAAGGCTACAAACCAAGTAGTAATAATTTATTTAATTATATAGTGAATTGTCGAATTTGATAATTAAATTACCATGGTGTAAATAACCATATAGGCCAATAGATAGTATAAAATTTATTTGATTATGTTTTGCCTAGGTTTTTAAATAAACCATCTTTGGCGTTTAAACGGAATATAATCCTTCATATTTATTAGACAGAGGACATAAGTCACGACTGTCAATGTCGTACCGACATTTTATATAGCACAAGGGCTTGTTCCAAAGGACTTTTTGATGGCACAGATGCCTTGTCACTAGGGAAATTTTTAAAACATAATCAATGATTCCTTTGGATCGGAAAATTTCATAGTTCATTGTCTTAACAAGAAGTTATGAAATAAAACCATCTTTTTTTTCATGCATACATCTTTGCCCGGAGGTATTCATCCCAGTGGATGTTTTGATGTGTATATCATGTTCGACGTTTATTAGCCATGATCCCTATTGATCTTTTAGGCTAAATAAGGGGTTTGGAAAGTTGCCAATATAAAGATGACAAGTGTGATTTTATCGCATCACTGTTGTCAGGAGTGTTAACAAGTTTTCAGATGTTAACAAGGATCTGAATCTCTTTTAAACAGGTTTTACCATCATAGCTAGGTCTTTTAATGACATTCAAGATAGGTTATACCTTTTTAAGATTCTTTTTATACTGGCAGAAAAGGAATGATATCTATTTTATTCAGGATTTTCATTATAATTATCCTAAATTTAATTAAAAAATAACTATGGCACAAAAGGCCAACTCACAAGGGCAACTTTAAATTATAAACCATGATTTTGTAGAATCAAGGTATTTAGGCTTGAACGTTGCTCATTGCCTTTTCTTGACAGGGAGTTGTAGGCTACGACTGTCTTTTGTCTTATTTGACAATGAATATGGCCCGTAAGCATTTCATTCCTAATGGATGCTTAATTCACAAAATAAGAAAGGGTTTAGGGAGAATCCAATATAAGGATGATTTATGTGATTTTATCGAATCACATTTACCAGGAATGTTAACATGTTTATAGATGTTAACCAGGATTTGAATCTTTTGAATAGGTTCTACCATCTTGGCCTTATCTGAAATGACATATAGGCTAGGTTATACCTTTAAGATTCTTTTTAATATTTAATGCAGAGCAATCCTAAATTGAGATGTTAATAAGGATCTAAATCTAATTGAGGAACTACCATCTTGGCCCTGTCTTAAAATGACACATGGGCTAGGTCTTGCTCTTTTTAGATTTTTCCATTTTATTATAATGGTAGGTCTCATAAAAGGAATGTTATTATTATGTTCATATATAATGATATAAATAAAATTTAGATGAAACATTCCCATGATTCCAAAGGAGGTACAGAATTTCCCTAAACGGAACTTGAAAGAAATAATGTTGTCCACGAAGGGACTGAAAGATAAGTATGCTCTTATAAGGGCTTACTAAGGAAACGAACTTCAGCAAAAGGAGTTTCTTCTTCGTTTTATTTCTGAACGTTTTCTCCTTGGTTGCACGTTTATTCTAGTCGCAGTACAAAGCTCTGCATTCCTAAGCTTCGGATGGGGAGAATTCCCATTACGGCTTCTTTGCTTGGCGACAAATTAAAATATATAGAATTGAAAGCAATAATTCTCCGAATAGAGGTGAGAGTATTCCTATGTTAAGTCTAGACTCAGAAGGTCAAGGAATGTGCTACTGTGTCATTGAGATTAAACACAAAAGGCTAGTGTTTAATTCGCTCAATGTTGGCTCTGATACCAACCTGTCACACCCCGATATTTCCACGTATTACCGGTGGGCCCGGTGGGGAGTATCGTGACGTAGTTGATATCATCATAGTCAAACAATACAATTAAAATGCACAGCGGAAGCAAAAGATAAATATATTACAATCCGATTCAAAAGTAATATCAAATATTACAACGGAATGTAAGATGGATCCACAGGCGGATCTTAAAACAGAAAGATAACATTGTTCAACAGACTTTAGGCATCTAGAACTTGCGAGATTCCCTATTAACGCCCTGAGCTCCCAGCCAATTACGTACAGTACCTGTCACTTAATCTTTTTGGAAAATACGTCAGTTTACACTGGCAAATACAATTAACTGACTCTTTTTGAAAAAGTTTTAGAAACTTGATTTGAATACACATGGCACAAAACTTTTTATAACTTGGGATAATTATTTATATATAAACTTGTAAAAGAATTACATGTTTCTTATGCGTTCAGTAGCCCGGATTGACACCAGGTTAAAGATTAATAGACACACCACATGATATAGCCCCGCGGTGGGTTATTCCCGAAACTGGCGATTATACCTTATTATTTATATATGCACTGTCGGGTGTACGCCTACACCCCGTGCTTAGGTCGTGGCCATTTCTTAAAATGATGCCAAGGATATCCGGGACATGGTCATTAACCCCCCAAAGGCTTTAAGCAAACAAAAAAATTTAAACGGGTTATCTCAATGATTTAACCTTCATATGATTAAAAATTCAATACCCGACCAAGCAGTATTTTATATACCGTACCCCAAGCTCGTATAAGGGAAAATAAGTTAAAAGTATTTACCTGAGCTTAAAAATGCAATTTATACTCAGCCGTATATCCTAGTCAGCAAGCACAAGTACTTTTACTGGGGCTCTTAATCTGGAACGAAGGTTTTTAATAACCTATTAGATTCCTAACGAGTCTTAATTAAGCCTATGCTTAGACCGGTTAGTTTTAAAGGAGGATATAGTTCAAAACGCATGATTAAGCGAGGACCGGATTTGAATGTGGTTTAGACCCAACAAGCTTGTATACTTGTGTAATAAGGGTAAACTGAACACATTCTGGATTTTGAGATAAAAATGATAAGGTTTGACCCGTTTCGGCTAATTTATGCAAACTAGTTACATAAGCCGATCCGAACGCGAAAAGTGCGTAACAGGTAACCACAAAAGTCATGAACAGGTTTCCTAAGATAATATGCCTTAAATATGTTGTGATATCAGTAGGATACCTTCCATTATGCCCAAAACGAATTTAAAACCAATTTATGCCCCGTAGGGGTATTTTGGTCATTTTAAAGGTTTAAAAGAGTTTATATATTAATCTGAGGTTTAGGTCTGATATAATCAGTAAAAACACTTAATTTAATAAGTCATATCAGTATGGTATTGTATATATGTGAAATTTATTAATTATAACCAAACTATGCACCGTATGGGCATTTTGGTAATTTCACATAAGCTTTAAAAGGTCAAATCTGGAAATCTGAGTTAAAGACTTTTGCTTACTGTTAAAGTATAATAATTTACTTAAAATATCAGTAGGTATCAAGTCTTATATGATAAAAATAGTTTTAATACATACTATGCGTTTAAAATGCGTAAAAAGGCGATTTTAAGCAATTGCCGGGTTTTATAATGAGAGCTGATAATTTTATTATTTCAGAAGGCTTAAAATATTTTATTTATCATATAAGATTAGTAGAAAAAGGTTTGGTATCAAAATGATTTGTAAAACTCATTTTATAGGCCAAAAGGGCAAAACCGACAATAACCGAATCAAAGCTAGAACCCTATGTTATGCTCAGCCTAAAAATAATAAAAAGTCTTCAAAAATCCCAAAATATTATTTTATATCAGTAGGTAAAAATTTTGGTATCAAAAATTGGGTTTAGATAGGCTTTATGCTAATTACGCCGTTTAATTAATAAAAAGCTTTCTAATTACGCTATTGAGCATAACTCCTAATCTAGACCTCAAACCGATGTCAAATTTTAAGGACAAGTTTATAAACCAGTAATAAAGATTATTGTCCTCTCATATTTTCAAAATTCTCGTTTTAGGGTCAAAGGGCATAATGGTAAAACATTTACGCATATAACGGGAACATGTAAATGAATAGGATAACTAAGGATCCAAGTTGTATAACCTCAGAGGGTTACACTAACCTATAACATGGTCCTAAAGGAATCCTAAGGCATATCTAACAAGTGTGAAAACCCACCTCCTTATATACTTTTCGGGACCTCGTAGGATCGCGACAAGTGTCGGGGAGCTATAACCAGATCACAACAAGTGTTAGGTGGTTTTATATAACAGTGGGCAAGCCCCTAGATTCGAATTTGTGAGTGTAGAAACCAGTTTTCAACAAAACCAGCAACAGAACCTGTTTTCTACAACCTGATCATGCCTCGCGGCCCGCGTAGGTGTCTTTGTGGCCTTACGCGGCACGCCTAACAGTCCAGATCAGCAAACATAGTTCCAGAAATTACAGAATTGGTCCCTGTGAGCAATTAAGGTCATTTTAGGCATGTTTAAGGCCCGTTAAGCCATTCCCAAGGCTCTACAATAATGCCTAAATATGAGGGACATGAAACATGCTCAAAAACATGTCCGAAGTCGGTTTGTTTGGCCGTACGGTCACGTTGTTCGTCTAATTACGACGAAACACGAACGGACGCGAAAAACGATCCAAATTACGCGACGAATGAAATTTTATCATGCTGAACACTAAAATAAAATATTTTAATGCTTACATAAATTTTTGGGTGTCCGGATATATCCAGAATGAAGATATGCGCGAAAATGCAAACCTGTGCACTTTTTGACACTTTTAGTCCTTGCATGACTTAAAGGTTTATTTTTTTTGCGCACTAAACACCTCCAAGCCTATATCTAAGCTATATAAAGGATAAATAGGGCATGTTAAACTCATGGTCATATTCCGAAAGGTCCGTTACCATACGAATCGGCATACTTTTGCAGTTTGACGCAATTAGTCCTTTAATCGCACAAAGTAGCGCGAAATGTCGTTTACTGACATCCAAGCCTTCCATGGCCCATAATAGGCATTCCCAAGCATATACTTAAATATTACTACACTCCTGTTCGCTTAAATGGTCACCGAAAGGCGTAGATTCAAAAGTTGACGCTTTAGGTCCCTCTATTGCGCAAACTTGCGCATCTCATCATTTAATAGCATCGAAGCCTCATCTAATCCATATTAGGAATTCTTGAGAGTATTATTAAACATCACGATGCTTCAGGTTCGCTAAAAGGTCATTCAGATGTATAATTAAACATATTGACACTTTTAGTCCCTCTAACTTTCAAAGTTGCGCGTAACTTTACTTATAGGCATAAAAACCTTAGTCGGCCAATAATTGGCATTCCCGAGAGTATAATCGAATATCATGAAGCTCCTGGTTTGTTAAAAGGTCACTTAGAGGTAAGAATTAACATGTTGACGCTTTTAACCTTTCATTGCGCAAACTTTCAATTAATTCCGCAAACGGCTACACTCGATCGCCAAGTGGCTCATTTGTGAATATAAATATCGTGAGAGGTTATTTAGAAACTTATTTTAGGTATGCTAACACTTCCAGTCCTTTCATAATCAAAGTTTTCGATTTTTCGAAAAATTAGTCCCTTAAATTCAATGTTTGACTTCATTAGGGTTTATTACACGTGTCAATACTTCATTGGACGTGATTTTACGAGGTGTTAAAAAAGTGAAGTGGGACTCCAAAAGAGGACCTGAGTACACATGTGAGCTTGAATCAGAAATGTAGAAGAAATATCCACACTTGTTCCAGTAGATCTCGAGGACGAGCTCTAAAACAAGGTGGGGAGGATATAACAACTCTAAACCGACACCCTTGTAAATTTTTCGACACCCTAATATATTGTAAAATATCCCAATATGTCCCTAAAAACACCCCATACGTGAAAACGGGCCCTGAATACCTTAAATATTATAAAAAAATAATTAAAAATCAGGTTTTGGGTTTGAGGCGGGCCGCGTAAGCCACACCTCAAACCTTACGCGGGCCGCGACAACTTAAAACCTGGCGAAACCCTGGGCCGCCACGTGGCCCAACACCCGTCAAGCCTACATAGTGGACCCGGACAAGCTATACCGTTGACTAGAGTTGACGCGGGCCGCGTAGGCCCTTGTCTTCTCTTACGCGGGCCGCGTGGAACCCGAAGTGAAGCCCTATATAAAGGAGGCATCGGCCTTCAGTCGGAAATCGTTCAAACTTTCTTTCTTTCTCTCAATATTACGTAGTGTACACTATACTCGAGTATTATACCCCCCCTAAATAGCGAAGTTCTGCTCCGTTGTAAGTATTATAACCCCTGGATACGTATTAGATATGCTGCCCGATTGATCTAGGATTCCGTAACGGCTGTCGTGGTTCTGTCCGACGTAGTCGTTGGAATGCCGTCTCGGGGAGGGTATTACTAATGTTAAAATGGGTTATTATACTAACACGTATGCTTTTGTGTAAATTATAGATAATTCTCAGGAAACCCTAAAGGATAATCTAAGACAGCAATGTGAGTTGATCCGCTTTTTGTGAACTATTTTACAAAACCTCTCACGATTAATTATATATTAAACAGTTATTGAGTATTTGTAAGAACACAATTATCATGAGTATGATGGGGTTTTGTATACAAAATTTGTTACCACCTGGTCAAGGAGTAACATTTCCACAAGTCGGGTCTGACAGTACCATGGATGTTAATTGGTATAACTTGGAAACAAATATAATTGCGAGATCGCCCTCAATACTGTACAATGGTTTTTATTTAAACTTGATTAAACTGGGATTCACTGACCAGTATTCCCACTGACAAATGTTTTTAAAACGCGTTTCAGGTAACAAACTGTGAAAGCCAAATAGAAGACAGCTGGACAGCACTGAAGGCTTGGAAAAGTGGCAATAAAAGTTACTTAAAATAAAATAGATGTTTTTATTTAATAAAATAGGATTTATTCCTATGAAAATGTGTGTACTGCAAACTTGGGTTTTATCCCATGTGTTTAATATTATGAAAATGTGGTATTTTACTCTGATCAATTATTTCCTAACTACGGTCCTGATGAAAATTCCGCTGCCAAATTAGACAAACACGCGATATCACCGAAACTGGCTCGCGACCGCCTGTTCCCGAGGATATAGGGATCGGGGGTTGCGACAAAAGGTGGTATCAGAGCTAAGCCACTGATTCAGCCACAGAGGCGTTCTGCTGATATCAAAATTCAATCTGTTAGGAAATAAATTACGGAACTACGTGCATAATTGTATTTATTTGTTATGTGTTATTTGACTATTTGTTAGTTTACAGTATGAGCGACCAAGGACCATCTAACGCGTACCGTCAATTGTCTGGTTCACCTAGAAGCGAAGGCACCTCCTCTTCTTAGCCTGCCCTCTCAGGGTATTCTGCTGATACGGAAGAAGGAATATTTGTGTTTAAGGCTCAATCAGAAGAGCCATTTCCTCATAAAAAGAGGGGATGGTTCAGTAGAGGGGCATACGAGCGTAGAAAACGTATGAAAAAGTTACAAGACCAGAGAGCCCTAGTAACAGCCAAGAGAGAGACAGATGCCTATGCCCAGGACATGATCAATAGGGGAATAACCAACATCCACATCCTAGCAACCACTGCAGCTGACCCTAATCTGGAGCAAATAATAGCACCCCAACCACAACCACTAATTCCTGACCAACCAATGGAAATAGAAAACCCTGAAAATCAATTAGAAATGCATGACTTCAACCCGGAGGAAATACCTAGGGTACCAGCACCAAACCCCCTAGACCCAAATTACGACCCCTGGTGGGACGACAATAGGGACTATGTGCAACGCTACCCGATATATGAAGACATGCCCATGCCAAACATAGGAGCCTACCCAGGTTTAGATCCTTTAGATCCCTATTACCACGATGAATACATTAGGGAGATTTTAGACGATCCTTACCAGTTCCAGGCACCTACACCTCCATACCAGGAACCCGCACCCCAGCTTCCGAACCCAGTCCTAGAACCTTCACCCCTAATGAGTGCAGACAATGTACAAGAACTTAGGACATTTGGTGAGGAAATTTTAGAAAGTAGTGAACGAATGAGACAGGTGGGAGAGCGACTCGTCTGAAAGTATGATGAGCGCAATATGGATTTCTGGATGAATCCATATCCATGAATGTGATGGTGGAGACGGTAGTAGTAATAATAATAATAAAATAAAATAAAATAAAATATGTGTGTACGTATGCCTACTATTATTAGTATAATTTTATTTCAGTTGGTATTGTAATTTTAATTTCAGTACTGGTGTGTAATAAATGCATGTTATATGAATAGAGTAAAGTCGCAATAATCGACGCTTTTGCCTAAAAATGCATGTCATGTGATTGGCTATATCAAAATATTATTTTGTGATATTAATATGTGGTAAATGTTTAAAATTCAGATGGTCGACGAAGGGAATCAGGAAAATCTGAATAACGATAATCAGAGTAACATTAACTTGGTTAATGAGAATCCAAGCATCAATAACAATGGAAATCAAGTGGATAATAGTGCTATCCAACACATAGTGGCACAAGGAATCATAGATGCAATGCCATTTATTATTCAAACGGTTCAGGAAGCGAATAATAAAAGTAAACATAGCAGTAAGCGACCAATTGAACCAGAACACAGTGTGAACAATGGACCTGTACTTCAAGTGCCCATTCCCAAAAGAAGCAGAACCATGCCTTATGGTTGTTCTTACAAAGAATTCTGGTCCTGTAAACCGATAGAATTCTCGGGCAATGAAGAACCTATTGAAGCTCTACGCTGGATAGAAAAGACTGAGGCTGTTCTGAAAATAAGTAAATGTGCAGAAGAGGACAAGATAATGTTTGCTTCTAATCTATTTAAGAATTCAGCCTTAGAGTGGTGGAACACTATCCTCCAGTCAAAAGGAAGTGATACGGTATACAATATGGAATGGGAAGAATTTAGGAACATGGTAGAAAGGAAATTCTGCCCTCCTAATGAAAAAGAACAAATAGCTAACAAATTCTTAAACCTTAGGATGAATGGAGTGGATAGTAAGGGATACACAAAGTTATTCTTTGAATATGCTAGAATAGTACCTACCCTTGCATCACCAGAGCCGGTATTGATCTCCCATTATATCTGGGAATTAATTGGAGAGATTAGGCATGTAGTCAAGGCAGCTAGACCTCAAACTATAGAAGAAGCTGTAGAACTAAGAAACACCTTGACTGATGAATTAATACGTACTAGAGAAGAAGACCAGAGGAAAAACTAGCACAAAGACTTACCCAGGAATTCCGTTATGGTAATTCCAACCATAGGAATATAGGTTCTACCTCTACACCATACTGCAAGGCCTGCAAGAAGAGGCATTCAGGAAAATGCTCCACTCACTGCAATTTCTGTAAGTTACCAGGACATAAGGAAGAAGATTGCAGGAGGAAATCCAGTAACGGACTGTGCTTCAACTGTGGAGAAAAATGTCATATCAAGCCAAACTGTCCAAAATTGGCTCCAGCCCCGAACAACAAGAACACTAAAAATGCTAGAGCATTTGTTCTAACAGCAGATGAAGCCAGAATGATTCCGGATGTGATAGCTAGTACGTTTTTAGTTAATGATATATTTGCTAAATTATTATTTGACTCTGGTGCAAACCAAAGTTTTATTAATACTTCATTTTGCAAACTTCTTAATCAATCATTAACTAAACTTCCACAAGAATGTCTAGTAGAGACAGCTAATGGAGAAACTGTTAGGATTTCTGAAATCTTGCAGGGAGCAAGAGTAGAAATTTTAAATCAAAAGTTTATTGCAAATCTTTACCCAATGAATCTGGCAGGATTCGATGTTGTTTTAGGAATGGATTGATTAATGGCCAATAAAGCCAGTATTGTATGTGATCAAAAGTTGATTCAAGTAAATTCACCAAAAGGTGAAAAGATCACAAATAAATGAGATAAACCCTCTAGATCCACGGAATTCATCTCTGTGATTAAAACTGCAAGTTATATAAGAAAATGATCATTAGTGTATTTGATTTCCATAATCACTAGCACTAAAGGAAAAGAACTAAAATACATTCCAGTAGTATCTCAGTTTTCAGATATATTCCCAGAGGAATTACCAGGACTACCGCCGGATAGAGAAGTTGAATTCAGAATTCACCTGCTACCAGGAACAGCACCAATTGTCAAAGCACCTTACCGGTTGGCACCCGCAGAAATGCAGGAACTAAAAAAGCAATTAGACGAATTGCTAGAAAACGGATTCATACAGCCAAGCTCATCGCCATGGGGAGCGCCAATTTTGTTCGTTAAAAAGAAGGACGGATCGATGCGTATGTGCATTGATTACCGTGAATTAAACAAGGTCACGATTAAGAATCGGTATCCATTACCAAGAATCGATGATTTGTTCGATCAACTACAAGGAGCTCGATTTTTCTCTAAAATCGATTTAAGATCAGGATATCATCAATTAAAGGTACAGGAAGAGGATATTCCTAAAACCGCATTTAGAACAAGGTATGGTCATTATGAATTTACTGTCATGCCATTTGGTTTAACCAATGCCCCAGCCGCATTTATGGACATGATGAACCGAATATGTACGCCATATTTGGATAAATTCATAATTGTCTTCATAGATGATATTCTAATTTACTCTAAGAATAAAGAGGAACATGCAAAGCATTTGCACGCACTTCTAAGTTTACTAAGAAAGGAAAAACTTTATGCTAAGTTTTCAAAATGCGAATTTTGGTTAGAACAGGTACAGTTTCTCAGACACTTAGTAAACCATGAAGGAATTCATGTAGATCCATCTAAAATCGAGGCAATTACTAAATGGAAGACCCCTGAGTCACCAACCGAGGTTAGAAGTTTCTTAGGATTAGCCGGTTATTATAGAAGATTTATTCGAGATTTCTCTAGAATAGCCATTCCTTTAACTAAGTTAACCTATAAATCCATTAAGTTTGAATGGGGACCAAAGAAAGAAGAAGCATTTAGAATTCTTAAACAAATATTAACTAATACACCCATACTAGCGTTACCAGAAGGAACTGAAGACTTTGTAGTCTATTGTGACGCTTCCAAATTAGGTTATGGATGTGTATTAATGCAACGCTAAAAGGTTATAGCCTATGCGTCTAGACAACTTAAGAATCATGAGGAGAATTATTCAACCCATGATCTTGAATTAGGAGCTATAATTTTTGCCCTTAAGATTTGGAGACATTACCTTTATGGTAATAAGTTTACCATATTCACTGATCATAGAAGTTTAAGGTATGTTTTCGGGAAAAAGGAATTGAATATGAGACAGAGACGCTGGATATAGATGCTTAGTGATTATGATTGTGATATCCAATACCATGAAGGAAAAGCAAATGTAGTGGCTGATGCTTTAGGTCGAAAATATTATGAATAGCCAAAAAGGGTACGTTCTCTTAAATTAAATCTACAAGTAGATTTAAATGATCAAATTAGAAAAGCACAAGAATCAGTAATAAAAAATGATACTGAAAAATTAAAAGGAATGATTAAGGAATTAAAACAAGGAACAGATGGAATTTGGAGATTCCATGAAAAGAGAATGTGGATATCTAAATTAGGAAACCTGCGTCATCGTATATTAGAAGAAGCCCATAAGTCCAAATATACGATGCATCCAGGAAATGATAAGATGTACCAGGATTTAAGAAAGAATTTCTGGTGGATAGGAATGAAAAAGGACATAGCAACTTATGTTTCTAAATGTTTAACCTGTTCACAAGTTAAAGCTGAACACCAAAAACCCTCAGGTCTGTTGCAACAGTTAGAAATGCCAGTATGGAAATGAGAATTAATAACAATGGATTTTGTTACTAAATTACCCAAAACAAGGAAAGGTAATGATACAATCTGGGTGATTGTAGATAGGCTAACCAAGTCAGCTCATTTCCTACCAATGAAGGAAACTTTCAGTATGGAACTGCTAGCTAAATTATATGTAAATGAAATTCTTTCTTTACATGGAATACCTTTATCAATTGTTTCTGATAGAGATAGTCATTTTACCTCTCATTTTTGGTCAAGTTTCCAAAAAGCCATGGGAACCAAGTTAAATCTAAGCACAGCTTATCATCCTCAAACGGACGGACAAAGCGAAAGGACAATTCAGACAATGGAAGACATGCTTAGAGCTTGTGTAATTGATTTCGGAGGTAATTGGGACGATCACATACCTTTAATAGAATTTTCTTATAATAATAGTTATCACACACGTATCAATGCTGCACCATTCGAAGCACTTTATGGACGAAAGTGCCGAACCCCAGTCTGTTGGGCAGAAATTGGGGAAAAACAACTATCTGGACCTGAGATTGTGCAAGAAACAACCGACAAGATTATTCAAGTTAAGGAACGACTGAAAGCAGCACGTGATCGACAGAAAAGCTATGCTGATAACTGACGCAAACCATTGGAATTTCAAGCAGGAGATAAAGTATTATTAAAAGTCTCTCCTTGGAAAGGAATAGTAAGATTCATCAAAAGATGAAAGCTAAGTCCTAGATATGTTGGACCTTTTGAGATTATTAGAAGAATAGGACCTGTAGCCTATCAGCTACAACTGCCAGAGGAAGTGGCAGGATACATGATGTGTTTCATGTATCTAATCTCAAAAAGTGTTTAGCTGATGAATCACTAGTAGTGCCTCTTAAGGATATAGAGGTAAATGAACAACTCAAATTCGTAGAAAGGCCTCTACAGATTGAAGACAGGAAAGTCAAAAACCTCAAGCACAAGAGAGTAGTTCTGGTCAAAGTGAAGCGGGACTCCAAAAGAGGACCTGAGTACATATGGGAGCTTGAATCAGAAATGCAGAAGAAATATCCACACTTGTTCCAGTAGATCTCGAGGATGAGCTCTAAAACAAGGTGGGGAGGATATAACAACTCTAAACCGACACCCTTGTAAATTTTTCGACACCCTAATATATTTTAAAATATCCCAATATGTCTTTAAAAACACCCCATACGCGAAAACGGGCCCTGAATACCTTAAATATTATCAAAAATAATTAAAAATCAGGTTTTGGGTTTGAGGCGGGCCGCGTAAGCCACACCTCAAACCTTACGCGGGCCGCCACAACTTAAAACCTGGCGAAACCCTGGGCCGCCACGTGGCCCAACACCCGTAAAGCCTACATAGTGACCCGGACAAGCTATACCGTTGACCAGAGTTGACGCGGGCCGCGTAGGCCCTTGTCTTCTCTTACGCGGGCCGCGTGGAACCCAAAGTGAAGCCCTATATAAAGGAGGCATCGTCCTTCAGTCGGAAATCGTTCAAACTTTCTTTCTTTCTCTCAATATTACGTAGTGTACACTATACTCGGGTATTATACCCCCCTAAATAGCGAAGTTCTGCTCCGTTGTAAGTATTATAACCCCTGGATACGTATTAGATACACTGCCCGATTGATCTAGGATTCCGTAACGGCTGTCGTGGTTCTGTCTGACGTAGTCGTTGGAATGCCGTCTCGGGGAGGGTATTACTAATGTTAAAATGGGTTATTATACTAACACGTATGCTTTTTTGTAAATTATAGATAATTCTCAGGAAACCCTAAAGGAAAATCTAAGACAGCAATGTGAGTTGATCCGCTTTTTATGAACTATTTTACAAAACCTCACACGATTAATTATATATTAAACAATTATAGAGTATTTGTAAGAATACAATTATCATGAGTATGATGGGGTTTTGTATACAAAATTTGTTACCACCTGGTCAAGGAGTAACATTTCCACAAGTCGGGTCTGACAGTACCATGGATGTTAATTGGTATAACTTGGAAACAAATATAATTGCGAGATCGCCCTCAATACTGTACAATGGTTTTTATTTAAACTTGATTAAACTGGGATTCATTCACCAGTATTCCCACTGACAAATGTTTTTAAAACGCGTTTCAGGTAACAAACTGTGAAAGCCAAATAGAAGCCAGCTGGACAGCACTGAAGGCTTGGAAAAGTGGCAATAAAAGTTACTTAAAATAAAATGGATGTTTTTATTTAATAAAATAGGATTTATTCAAATGAAATTGTGTGTACTGCAAACTTGGGTTTTATCCCATGTGTTTAATATTATGAAAATGTGGTATTTTACTCTGATCAATTATTTCCTAACTACGGTCCTGATGAAAATTCCGCTGCCAAATTAGACAAACACGCGATACCACCGAAACTGGCTCGCGGCCGCCCGTTTCCGAGGATATAGGGATCGGGGGTTGCGACACACTCATTGCAAGGCTCGACTACACTAACATCGACAATAGTCATATTTTTGTATTTGTGCAGTTTCTTGTACAATTTAGGAGAGTTCCACGGGTGATGTTTGACGTTGATCAACGAGTGATGGGATCAGTTCCACGGGGCGCCCCGACCTCCCTTAGAACATATAATGATCCTAGAAAGCTAATGTTTATCAAGATCGCAGCCGCGTCAATGGTGGTGCAAGTTCTTATGACCAAAGGACGAGTCACGGATAAAGGGCTAGTCGAGTATAAGGTCGCAAGAATGTTCGAGCCAGGAATGAGACGAAAAACATAGCTAGATATCAAGAGGATTTCCGTGAGAGTCAAGGCAAAGATAACATGCTTAGATTCGAGTTCAAAATTTCAGGGGTGATTGTTAGGAATTCCGAACAATGAAACTGATTTGGTGTGCAAGACTCAAGAAGAGTTTTAAGAAGTGGATAATTATAAATTATTAATTGTGATTATGATTTAATAATTAGTTATAATTTTCGTAGTTTTCTTGATTTAATAATATTGTGAAAGTCAATGGGGGTGGTAATCCATTGGCAAAGGCAATGCCTTTAAACAGCTTGGGGGAGAAGTCTTAGGTTCAAGTCTCACAGACGACAGAAGTAAAGAAATTTGCCGTTAAAAAAATTGTGAGAGTTAGCCATAATTTTACTTTATTTTGAATATTGATCGGGTCTTGAGAGTTTGTAATTTGGTCCGAAGTCGGACTTGGTCCGTTCAAGTTAGGTGGGCCCCACTCACATACACATATGACATTGATCGGGTCTTGAGAGTTTGTAATTTGGTCCGTAGTCGGACTTGGTCCGTTCAAGTTCGGTGGGACCCCACTCACATACACATATGACATAAGTATACAATTCATATATGATAAAAAACAAACTAAATGAACAGTGAATTCATATATGATAAAAAAACAAACTATTAGAATATGGGGTATGGGTCGGGGTTGTGGCGTGGGTTGGGTACAAACGCCCTAGTCACCACCCCGGGTGGGCTTGGGTTTCGGCGTGGCCCCTTGGGTGGGGGTTTCAGCCTGGGGGCGGGGGTTGTGGCGTGGGTTGGGTACAAACGCCCAAGTCACCACCCCGGGTGGGCTTGGGTTTCGGCGTCACCCCTTGGACGGGGGTTTCAGCCCGGGCGTTGGACGGGGCTATCAAGATGACATGGCATGATCTCATTGGCCAAGAGAATTAGCCGTTTGAGCTAGCCGTAGGCCAACGGCTATGTGTTTAAAAAAAATTATTCACTATAAATACTCACACTTCTATTCATTTTTGTACCACAACTACTCCACCTCTTCTATAATCATCTCTATCTTATTTAAAAAAAAATTCTTATCCAACCACAATACGAAAAATGAATCCCCATAATCGTGGTTTTGACCCGAACAATCCGTGGGCATTCCAAGAAACACCTAGCCCAGCATCCAATCGTCCAATTGCTCCCTTTTTAATACACTTCACGATGCCGGATATGGCTAGTTACGCATCGTTTATCTCGAATCGTTTGAAGAATGATGTCGGTCGAAAACACCAATGCCTTTCGCGCAACGCGCGTCTTTGAAAAACACTAGTTGAAATTGAAATAGCTCATTATAGAACCGTTGTGATGTTACATTTTTAAGTCCTGTTTGTCCTCTAGATAATTTCAGGTGTATTATTGGATAAATAGTAATAAAATACTTTTTTTAAGGCGGAGGTGTATTTATCTAATATTAAAATAGGATCTAGTAAGACTAAAGTTAACCATGTTACATATTAGGAATTAAGCACCCCTACGTTGCGGCGGGGGCTAAAACTATGTCAAATAATATCAATGCCACACCACTGGTAGCGACCATCGATATTGAAGTTGCGGCGTGTTAATTCGAAAAAATAAGACTGAAACATATAACATATAAAAAATAACTGTGTCGATTTAGATCCACGCGTTGTGACAAATTTGTTAAATGGAAAAAATACACGTAAAAACGTTGAATCACATGCGCACGTTGCACTTTGTTAACTCGCAAAATAACGTAGAAAATAATAATTTAGTCGATGTAGGATCCGCCCGTTGCGGCGAACATGCCTAAGGGGAAAAATAGGCACGTTGCGACATACCTGTCAAATGTGAAAAAATAGACCAAAAACGTTGAACCACACACGCACGTTGCGACGTATTAATTCGCAAATTTTAGAACGAAGCGTAAAACGAAAAACTTGTGAAAGATAAAAAGTTTGGGGGACCAAAGTTGTAAAATAAAGTTTTGTGTTAAATTACAAAAGATGAAAAGTTTTGGGTTAAAAATAAACAAATTATAAGGGTTAGAATACAAAGATGAAAACCTTTGGGTTAAAAATGAAAAATCACAATTTTTTTTTTTAAAAAACACCCTATGCTTAGGATACAACAACACAATGCAATAATGTGTTGCTAATTTATATTATAGAGATAATAAAAAATAAAACAACGACAACAACCAACAACAACAATAAAAGACAGTTCTTTTTTAACGACAAATATGGTATTATCGTAGAAAGTAATCATCATGAATAAAAGACAAATAATTATCGCGAATCAATTAGAAACGGTCCACACATTAGCCCTTTCGTAGTGAGGCGCTATGTTTGGTTGTTTTTGTCCGATCGCACCCCATAGCGCCCCGAACACCACAACGGACGGCGTTATGGGGGTCAAAAGGGGGTGTGGCGCCATGTTCATAACGGCGTTTTGTGATGTTTGTTTTCAAAATAAGACTGTTGAACGGTCAAAAATTTATTTTTTTTTCAATTTCCAATCTATAAATACATCCCACATCTCTCATTTTTTTTTACAATTCATCACATCTCATTCCATTCTTCTCTATATTTTTTATAAAAGTATAGAAACTACTCCCACTTTATTCTAAAAAAAATGGGTTCCCCATCGGAAGATTCGTACACCGATATTTACCGAAAAAAATTTTCACCCGAAGAAATCGCGGGGGAGGAAGAAACGGTTACGAGTGGATGTACTCTCGTGATACAAGCAATGGAACACGTTCAGCCTTCTCCTCCTCCACGCCCCATTTTGAAGCGCACCTATATCTTGCGAGATCTTGAAGCCGCGAACGAGCGTTTGATGAAAGACTATTTTGATCCCACACCGGTTCACAGACCCAATGTTTTTAGATGACGGTTTCGGACGAGCCAAAGGTTATTTTTGCGCATTAATAATGATTTGGAAGCTAAGTATGATTTCTTTAAGCAAGCGCGAGGATATTTAGGCTTCAACTCAATTCAAAAGGTCATTTCCGCTTTACGTATACTAGCCTACGGAAACACATATGACATCAACGATGAGTACTTGAAGATGGGGGAGAAAACAACACGAGATTGCGTGGAACACTTTTGCTATGGTATTTTTTTAATCACTTTTATTTATTTACTTTTATTTTTAAGTACATCACTAGTAAAACTTTTGTATATTAAATTAAATTTTAGGTATATGCCAGTTATATGGAAAACGTTATTTTAGAAATCCCACTTGGAACGACCTTCTACAAATATACGAGGTGCATCTAGTAAAGCATGGAATACCCGGCATGATTGGTAGCTTGGATTGTCGTCAATGGCGTTGGTATAATTGTCCAATCGCATGGCGAGGTCAACATACACGGGGTGACCAGAAAGGGCCAACTTTGGTTTTACAAGCGGTTGCGTCATACGACCTTTGGATTTGGTCGGCTTTCTTTGGTGTAGCCGGGTGTATGAAGGACATTAATACCTTAGAGGCTTCACCATTATTAGAGAGCTACATTTCTGGAACGATGTCAAAGGCCGATTTTCATGCAAACAGGAACGACAACGAGCATGGCTACTATCTGGGCTATGGTATATACCCGGAGTATTCGATTATTGTTAAAATGTTTTCTGAAACATTCTATGAGAAAAGATAGTATTTTAAAAAAGTACAAGAGTCTTCGAGAAAGGACATCGAGAGGTGTTTGGGGGTTCTACAACAACGATGACATTTTATCAGAAATCCTTGTCGTATGTGGCATAAGGATAGAATACGAATGACCATGTATGCTTGCATCATTATGCATAATATGATCATAGAGGATGATGGAAAAACAATATGCCAAACCTATATTCCGGAAGATGTAGTTGAAGGAACCAAACAACAATGGAAGAAAGACTCGTAAATGCTCAACTCTTGCGATCTAAGGATATACATAATGCGTTAAAGGTGGATTTGGTCGAGCATGCTTGGGAGATTCGCCCAATTCGACACGATGGTGACAACGAAGAAGATTCCGAGGAAGAAGAAATTGAGGAATTCGAAGCCGGGAACTTTGAAGACGTAGGTTTGGATGCCGGAGAAAACGAAAGAGGAAGAAGGAGAGAACGGCGATGAAGAAGAAGAATAAATGTATTGTTTTTTTAGTGTAATGTTTTTTTTTATATTTATTTTAATGTCTTTTTTATTTTATTGTAATGTTTTTTTATTTAATGGAATGGTTTTTAATTTTAAAAAGTTAGAAATTAATTAAAAAATTAAAAATTAATTAATTGAGTAATGATGAGGTAGAGGCTTTATGACTACGGGCTCTAATGACATAATGCCCTATAAAGTCCCTGTGTGACGTGGCACGATACGTATCACATATTTATGACTACGGATGTCGTTACCACTAATAATGAAACCTTTTTTTGTACATGGGATGGGACCCTAGAAGAACAAAAGCTGTTTAGTCAATGACAAAATCTTGATTTAATGCTGATGGTCCCAATGGTTTTCATTTATTACATCTTTGGTCCCGTTGTTTGTTCACAGTATACTCTATGGAGTGTGTCGGTTAAATATGTCTAGTGAAGTGCATTGAAGTGACCAAAATCCCCTCAGATATATAAAAAAGTAAAAAATAAGGCTTAGCTAGAAAAACATAAATGGGTCAGCGATCGAAACAGATGGGTAGTCTATGCGTTGCTGTTTTTTTTGGTTATTGGATTTTATTACTCTCAACTATTGGATATTGGCCGCTACCACTTTCAACTATCACTTTAACTCCCACCACTCCCAACTTAACACTTTGTGTGTTGTGTCACTCCACAAGTGAACATTTCTTAGTGTTTGACTTGTGTTATTGGTGATATTAGGCTAACACTTTGTGAATTACTAATGACTGCAGGTGAATCTGCTCCTAAAAGTAAAATGGGAGCCAAAATCCACTCAACCGGAGTGACACAACACACAAAGTGTTAAGTTGTGAGTGGTGGGAGTCAAAGTGATAGTTGGGAGTGGCAGCGGTCAATACCCAATAGTTAGGAGTGATAAAATCCAATAACCTTTTTTTTGAACGGCAAGGAACGACAGTGGAATAATCAGTAAAACCTCGACCGCCGCTAGGCCCTTGGCTCTGCCAGATGCGCGGAAACCCGATCTTCACCCCCCGAATGCACGACAGTGGAATAATCAGTAAAACCTCGCCTCCCATCCAAGACGAACCGACGCCACCCGTATTCGCCCTTCACCTAGATGCCGCAGAAAATAACGGGGAGAGTGTGAGTCGAAACTGGGTCAGAAGGAACACCAAGTCTATGTTTTAACGACAAGGAACGATGCCAATGATCTCTAGATCAAGTGGTGGAAGACTTGCATTTCTTTTGAGAGATGCAAGTTCAACTCTTACTTCGTGCAGAGTGAGGCACTTGTTGGCAATGATAGGAGACCCAGGGAAACCTGGGTTGAATCCTTGAGCCAAACAGGTTTACGAGTAATTTCACCGTCGTGCCTACAGGCGAGTGGGTTACCAGGTTTTCCCCGGAATTGGTGATGGACTCTAGTTACTCTCGGAGTACTCTGTTTGTCCAGTGAGTGTCCCAAGAATGTTCGTGATTAATTCGGTTGACCGTTAAAAAAAAAAAAAAAAAAGACAAGGAACGATCATGCATATTGCCACTAATTTAAAAAGCTTGTACTTTTATGAAGATAAAAGACAATAAATTAACATCCCGAATATAGTAATGGTCTATACGTTACCATTGATAACGAAAAACTTCTATTTTATATGACACCCTAGAACACCAAAAACGACTTCAGGTCAATGATGTATCTTTATTATTTTTGAATTCAATACCCTGAGTAGGGCTGGCAATTTTACACAAATACACGACACGAACCTACACGAAGTTAATAGGTATCGTGTATGGCCTTAACATGTATCGTGTACCCAACATGTAGACAGGAGATTACCTGTTAATACCCGTTAGTATACGATAAGAAATTAAATTAAATAAAACTCATCAACCATGTGTGTGTGGGTTCCTTAATTCCTTTCTATTTTCATTCCTCATTCAAATAAAATAAAATAAAATAAAATAAAATAAAACCTTAAACTCCCTCTGTAACTCTCAGATAGCATGTCATGTTCGTGTTTTTGTTCGTGTTAACAGGTATTAACAGGTAATTTTCATGTATAACTGTCGAACAATCGTGTTAACAGGTAATTTTCGTGTATATCGTGTCGTGTTCGTGTTTGAAAAAAGGACACGATAAGTAGTCGTGTCGTGTTCGTGTATGGGATTTCGTATATCATGTCTTATCGTGTACGGGTATACACGATATGTCAGCCCTAACCCTGAGCAACATGTCTTAATATACTACCTTTTATAATAATAAAAAAAAATAAAGGAACAGATTAATACTTTTGCAACAACTACAATAAACAAATATATAAATAAACTTTATTTGAAACTTAAAAACTAAATTATTTAAATAAATATGAAATATTGCATGAAAGATTTGTTGTATTTCGTTTGGAAGAAATACAGAATGTTAATTTACTTGTCTCGTCTACGTTTTATAGTTTTATTTAGGGGTGTGCACGGTTCGGTTCGGTTTTTGGGTAAAATAAAAACCGAAACAGAAATGTCGGTTTTTGGGTTTTAAAAACCGTTCGGTTTCGGTTTTTCGGTTTTTACGTCGGTTCGGTTCGGTTTTTCGGTTGTTTCGGTTTTTGGAACAAAATTATGTAAGATTCAAAAAATAAAAAGTATAATTTATATTATAACAATCTTTTTATATGTTTACATTTAAATTATTATAGTTAACCTCTTTAATTAATATTGTTTACATAAACCTAACTTTCTAATCTTTTTTTATGTGTCTTCAAAGTTTTTATTAAATTTTGTTATACTTATAGGTAATAATAAATCATTTCAGTTACAATGTTTTTATTATAAACACTTAACATTCAAGAATAAAATTAACATTTTCTACTAGCATTGGGTTAAACACTTAAACAATTTAAACTTAAACATAAAAATATATGGATTGTAACTTATCGGTTCGGTTCGGTTTTTTTCGGTTATTGAAAAAGTTTATCCGAAAACCGAACCGAAATTTTCGGTTATTAAAAATCCGAAAACCGAACCGTCGGTTTTTGTTTCGGTTCGGTTATTTCGGTTATTCGGTTACGGTTCGGTTATTTCGGTTTTTTTGCTCACCCCTAGTTTTATTCTCCCCCTTTTACAACAAGTATACCAGTGCTTAGTTTTTTTCTTCTTTTATAACTATGAAATTGAGTGGCCACTGGACGTACACTCATTGCAAGGCTCGACTACACTAACATGGACAGTAGTCATATTTTTGTATTTGTGCAGTTTCTTGTACAAAATTAGGAGAGTTGGTTTGAACCATAGTTACCTAATTCGCGGTTCGCTCCGGTACGGGTACATGGTTCGGGTACGCGATTCGCTAGAGGTGACGTTTTCGGTACGAAGGGGGGTAGGTTCATTTCGGTACGAACCGGTACGGTGTACCATGGAGTCCGGTTCAGTGTACACAAATTAAAACATAAATTATCAAATTCCAAAATTCAAATCACCAAACATAAACATTGAAGGTTGAACATAAAAATTGATATTGAATAGGCGTAGAAACTGATGCAATTTGGTTAAATGTTATATATTTATAATCTTAATTTATACTTTTTATGTATAAATTTATTAGTTTAAGGACCAAATGTAAACTAGTAAGGATAGACAGGGTTAAATGTTTAAATACACAAACTACTTTCACACTTTTTATGTAAAAAAACTATAAGTTTTAGGGTTTAAATGTAAACTAGTAAAAATAGAGGGGTTAAATGTTGTAATAACTAAACTTATTTAAACCCTAAAAACCTAAAACATACACAGCCGCTGTTTCTTCTTCTTCCCCTTCGTTTCTTCTTCTTCTTCTTCTTCCCCTTCTTACTGGTTTCTGGCTGAAAACAAGATTGACGTTTGAATTCAGCTAAGGATCGTTGTACCCAATCGATTTGGAACGTCCACCTTGTCTATAATTTGGTTCGCTGAACCGGATCAGTTTGGATCGTCGTACCTCCGCAATCAGGAACACCGTACCGAAGCAACTCGGTTCGCCGGACCATGGCGTTCCGGTACGCTTACGATTTCCGATTGGGTACACCACGACCCAATACGTGGATCGTGGCTACCCTAGCGATTTAGATAACTATGGTTTGAACATAGGTCGTTAGACTTCTGTGTAAATTTTAAGCAGACTTATTTTGACTTGTTTAGTTGATTGGGAGAAAAAGAACAAACATCGGGAAGGTGGGTGTGTATTAATATATACCAACTTGTAATTTTCTTCAATTATTTAGAAGACAAGTTGAGACTCACTTTGTTTTTTCCATATACGTACAAATACAAACTTATTACTTTATGGCACACATCACTAGTAAAAAGAACTCCAAGTTGCTTTTCATTCACATTATACTACAAGTTGCTCTGAGCCCATATGTTGGACCAATTCCACTAAGATATATAATAGGGAAAATTACCAAATTAGCCAAGAATAAACTTTGACCACCAAATTAGCCAATGTGGAAGTGACACGTGTCTCAATGATTAGGTAGACTCCTCCAATGCCCCTCAACAGACTCATCCAATGCCTCAGCAGACTCTTCCAATGCCCCTCAACAGACTTTTCCAATACCTCAGGTAGACTCTTCCAATGCCCCTCAACAGACTCTTCCAATGATTAGGTAGACTCCTCCAATCCACCCACTTCATCTTCACCACCGCCACCGCCACCACCACCACCACCGCCGCCACCGCCGCCACCGCCACCACCACTTCATCTTCAAGATCCTTCATGAGCTCCAACAGGGGATCGATCTGTGTTCACCAAGTCAACAGGGGATAGAAAGAAATGAATCTGAAGGAAGGAAGATTAGTAGTATATTTTATGGTGGGGGTGGCGGCGGCGGCGGCGGTGGTGGTGGCGGCGGTGGTGGTGGTGGTGGCGGTGGTGGTGGTGGTGGCGGTGGTGAAGATGAAGTGGGTGGATTGGAGGAGTCTACCTAATCATTGGAAGAGTCTGTTGAGGGGCATTGGAATAGTCTGTTGAGGGGCATTGGAAGAGTCTACCTGAGGCATTGGAAGAGTCTGTTGAGAGGCATTGGAAGAGTCTGCTGAGGCATTGGATGAGTCTGTTGAGGGGCATTGGAGGAGTCTACCTAATCATTGAGACACGTGTCACTTCCACATTTAAAGAGGCATGAGAGGTCTTGAAAGAGGCATCCCGCACATTTGAATCTGTGATGCCCTGCTCCAAGGAGGCATCAAATGGCTAATTTGGTGGTCAAAGTTTATTCTTGGCTAATTCGGTAAATTTCCCTATATAATATATACACACAAAGTAGATGCTTATTCATTCACTGTACATCATGCATTTGCCCTTCCTATTTCTCTTACCTTTAATAATCCTCTATTACTCACAACAAGTTGCTCCTGTTTCTTCTTCTTCTTCTTCACTAAGTGTTTTAACCCAAGGTTCATCACTTTTGGTTGAAAAGAAACATCATCTGGTTTCACCAAATGGCCTTTTCAGAGCCGGATTTCACGAAATTGGCCAAAATGCTTATTTATTTGCAATATGGTTCTCAGAGCCCATGTTGGATGGAAATCACACATTGGTTTGGATGGCAAACCGAGATTGGCCTGTCAACGGAAAACACTCCAGGTTTTCCTTGTTAAAAAATGGTAACCTTGTCCTAACCGATGCTGGTGGCCAAAGAATTTGGACGACCGATACTCAATCTAGTTCGCCTTTGCAACTACAACTTCTTGACTCGGGTAACCTTGTTCTTACTCGGTTAGAAACGAAATCATTTCTTTGGCAAAGCTTCAATTTTCCAACCCACACTCTCCTTCCCAATCAACCTTTTACCAAAGATACAGAACTCATATCTTCGAGAAGTTCAACAAATTTGTCTTCTGGCTTCTACAAACTCTATTTTGACAGTGGCAATGTAATCCGCCTTCTTTACAGCAGGAATGAAGTTAACGTTACCAACATTTATTGGCCTCCACCGACTTTAAGAACATGGGAAGCAGGAAGGAATAATAACAACAATAGTAAATTTGCTTTTCTTGATTCGAAAGGGCGTTTCCTATCTTCAGACAATCTTACCTTTACTACCACGGACTATGGTGATTCCCTCCAAAGAAGAATAACACTTGATGTTGATGGTAATGTTAGAGTTTACTCGCTTAACCAAGGAATCTGGAGTGTTACCTGGCAAACATTTTCAGCACCATGTTTATATGGGATATGCGGTCCAAACAGCCTTTGTACTCACAGCTTGGAATCAGGAAGGATATGCACTTGTATGCATGGATACAGGAGCAAGAACCACTCGGATTTGTCTTTTGGGTGTGAACCGACATTTGATCTTTCCCAGCATCGTGAAAACTTTGGATTCATAAAGCTCCCTCATGTAGAGTTTGTTGGATTTGATTCTATTTATAATAGAAAGTCCACCCTCAAAGAATGCACGAATTACTGCTTGAATGACTCCAACTGTAAAGCTTTCCAGTTCGCCTTTGATGAAAAGTTGGCCGTCTTTACATGTAATGTCAAGACTTTGTTATTCAGTGGCTACTATAAGGGTCCTTCTTTCACCACTTTTCTTAAGCTACCAAAAGATGATGTCTTATCGTACAATCAGTATGTTGCAAACAAGTCTAGCTTGGAATGCTCTAGTTCTATAATTAAGCTAGAACGAACATACCAGAAAAAGAATTCAAATGGGTCCATCAAGTTCATTTTGTGGTTCAGCATCATCCTTGGTGCAATTGAAGTTGCATCCTTTGTATTAATTTATTGCATCACCAAAGAACCATCAGGTACAACAACCCAAACGGCCTACCTAGCAATTGCTACCGGATTCGAAAGGTTTACATACGCTGAGATAGTGAAGGTGTCACATAAATTTAGAGAAGAGATCGGAAGAGGCGGTGGCGGTATTGTGTACAAAGGCATACTTCCAGACAATCGAGTGGTAGCAATTAAACGACTCCATGATGCTACCCAAGGAGAAGCTGAATTTCTAGCAGAGATGAGCACAATTGGAAGGATAAATCATAGGAACTTGATAGAAACATATGGTTATTGTGCTGAGGGAAAGCATAGGATCTTGGTGTATGAGTACATGGAGAATGGCTCATTAGCAGGGAAGTTAGGTGGCAACCAGCTTGAGTGGAAGAATGTGTTTGAAATTGCTTCTGGCATTGCGAAAGGCCTCGCTTACCTACATGAAGAATGCTTGGAATGGGTTTTGCATTGCGATGTTAAACCACAAAATATATTGTTGGATGGTGATTATAACCCAAAGGTGGCTGATTTTGGTTTATCCAAGCTATTCCATCAAGGTGTAACAGGAAATTCTCTCTTTTCAAGGATAAGAGGGACTAGAGGGTATATGGCTCCAGAGTGGGTGTTTAATCTTCCAATTACTTCAAAAGTGGATGTTTACAGCTATGGGATGGTGGTGCTAGAGATGATAACAGGACGAGGTCCCACATATGAGCAATCACGTGATGATTTGGAACAAAAGAGACTCTTAGGTTGGATAAGAGAGAAGGTCCATGTGGCAAGCGAAAGTTTGACAGAGGCACAATTTATAGAGATACTGAATCCTATGATAATTGGTGAGTATGAAAAAGATGAGATGAATAATCTTCTGAAAGTGGCACTAAAATGTGTTGAGGAAGATAAAGACGCTCGGCCAACCATGAGTGAGGTTGTGAAGATGCTTGGAGATGGATGATTAGTGGTGTCCAATTACGAGTTGGAGATTATCCATTAGAAAAAAGTTGTATTTTTGTGTTTTATATAAGTGCACTAGGCTCTGATTCCATTTTGTCGAACTAATTAATAAACCTTAACTCCTTGTAAATCTCACAAGTGAGTAAAGATTGTCTTAGTTGTTTGTTATGATGGATTTTGTATTTTCAGAAAGAGAATCGGGTATTTTAAGTTCAATTTTAATGCTTTATTAGTTTCAAAGTCATAGATAATATATATCACTTTAGATCATTATCTTTTTTTCGATCGGTTTTGTTATCAGTTGATTTTTTCTATGGGTTTTTTGTTACAATACAATTTGGCACCATACCGTGATGTAATTTTATAACTTGCATGTTTATGTTGGTATCTTTTACGGAATTCCCGTCGCATCGCACCAAGAATTTCACTAGTTTATAACCGATTTTTAGCTTGAATGATTGGTATAGTTAATTGCAATAATTCAAAACATCTTAGAATTTGGATAGTGAATTGAAGGGACCGATCGGGTGGGATCCAAAACTTTTGCAAGGTAATCGTAGGAAGGTATCAAATGGATTTGGAACTCTACGATTTTAGATTTTAGGTTTTCACTTTTAGATCTTTATTTTGTATATTTTAGAATTTTTGTTTAGATCATTGCATCTTTTTTTATTTGCGTCATTGTGTTTTTTAACGGTAAGATCCATGTCCTCCACAATCCCTAATCTATCTTCCCGAACACACGGTGTAGAATCTTGTTTTTCCAGCCACAATCTCCATAAAACCACACTCGTTTCCATCTCTCATCTATAGCTTGTCATGATGGGGGGTGGTTTTACGAAGCTCCGGAGAACTGGTCCGAAGGATGGTGTTGGATAGGTTGATGAAGATGGATGGGTCCCACAAACCTAAATAGCATACTGGTTCTCCTATATGGTTTAAATATTAAATGGATCTCAAATTTTTTTAAAGAAAATGATAATTTTATCATTTATATGGACTTTACTAGAAAAACAAATACCCGTCCACGCCAGGAATCACTAGCATTACCAAATTGTAAACCACATGAAACACGTATTTAATTTTAGAAAAGTGATGACTAAATGAGAAATTGGGGAAAACCTCATGAACCATCTTGTACTTTGAGCGCTTAGTATTGAATCCACGGTCAGATTTAGAACCCAAATTCACATAATAGATTAGAAGGATTCAATCTTTATAGTGGAGGCAACAAAAAAAAAAATATTATCAACCAGAAGGAAAATAAAGTATTAACGCC
This sequence comes from Helianthus tuberosus, assembly GCA_030545235.1. NCBI lineage: Eukaryota > Viridiplantae > Streptophyta > Magnoliopsida > Asterales > Asteraceae > Helianthus > Helianthus tuberosus. Next base: position 31,651,197 of record CM060439.1, on the reverse strand, counting down.
AACCATACATGATTAGAAATTTTGCGGAAGGGCTCACATCTAGTTATTATAATAATAATAATAATAATAATAATAAAGATAAGACTTTTTTAAACCACAAACATGATAATATAGTAGAAAACAATCATCACGAGTAGAAGACAAGTAATCATCATGAATCAAGTAGAAACGGTCCACACATTACCGCTGATAACGAGACCTCTTTATACATAGGACCCTAAAAGAACAAATGCCCTTAAGTTCAATGATAAAATATTGAGTTAAATAGGCAGGTGGTCTAATGCTTGCAATATGGGGGTTTTCAAAGGGATTAAAACCCCTAAGGAATAACGATGGTCCAAATTTGTCGCATTTTCTTTTTGCTGATGACACTCTCATTTCAGTGGAATTGAGCAAAGAGAACATAAGAACTGTGGCCAGAATTTTGAGGATTTTCCACATTTGTTCGGGGTTAAAAATCAACTTTAATAAGTCAAGTCTTTTCGGGATTGGGGTCAGCGAAGGAGAAGTTGCAAGTATGTCTAGTTTATTGGGATGTCAAACTGGGACTGTGCCTTTTACTTACATTGGTATATCGGTAGGCGCTAACATGAACAAGATAAATAATTGGTACCTGGTGGTTAATTTGTTTCAGAGGAGACTTAGTTCGTGGAAAGCGCATACTTTATCTATCGGTGGTAGGGTGACCCTCATCAAAGTTGTGTTAGACAGCATTCTGATTTATTATTTTTCATTGTTCAAGGCTCCTGTAAAAATTCTGGAAAAGTTGGAGTCTTTGATGAAAAGGTTTTTATGGGCTGAGAACAAAGAGACCAAAAAGATGCACTGGATGGCTTGGGACCGGGTGGCTTTACCGAAAAAACTTGGAGAATTGGGTCTGAGTAGGCTTAAAAACATCAATGTTTCTCTCTTGGCCAAATGGGTTTGGAGGTTTAAGACCGAAACCGAGAGTTTATTGAAGTCTGTGATTGGAGCGATTCACGGGTTGGGTAGGCATTGGGCAGCATTACCTTTTAATCCAGCTATCCATGGTGTTTGGAAAAGTATCATTAAATTGGAAGATAAAACAGTTATTTGCGGTTAATAGATTAATTCTCTCATTAAAGGGCTGCCAGGAAACGGGAACAACATCAAATTTTGGACAGATTATTGGATTGGGGATGGGCCGCTTATGAGTTTATGGCCTAGGCTTTTTGCTTTGGAAAGAGACAAATGATGCAGGATATCAGAAAGGTTGTTTAGTTCGGAGGGTGGCATGGAGGTTTCCTGGACGTGGGTGCATCAACCGTCTTCTGAAAGGGAGCGGTCCGAGCTTCAGGAGTTGTCCGACATGTTGGAAGTGGTCCGCTTATCGAACAAGCCGGATAAATGGCGCTGGCAAGGTGACACAGTGGGCACGTTTTCTACAGCGTCTCTGAGGATGATGCTGGTCAAAGAGAAGGCTCCGGTGATCGATTATATTATGGAGTGGGTTTCATGGGTTCCGGCTAAGTGTAAAATCTTTTTTTGGAGAGTCCTGCAGAATATAATCCCAACCAAGTCGGAGCTGGCCAAGAGAAACATCCATATCGCGGATTTGAGCTGTTGCTTTTGCGGGGAAGCAGAGGAATCAACTGACCACATTTTTACGGGGTGTTTTTTGGCACAAAAGGTTTGGCAATTTTTTGCTCTTGGGTTACTCTTCCCTCCTTGTTTGCTTTTGAGTTTAAAGATGTGGCTGAATTTCAAGACAATTGCAACCTTGGGAAGAAGGAAAAACGGTGGTAAAAGGGTTGATCATGATTGCGTGTTGGTGTATCTGGAAGGCGAGGAATGAGATGATTTTCTCTAACGGGTTAGGGAGAAGCGAAGACATTACGGGGGAGATTAAATCGTTAGGCTTTCTTTGGTTTAGGAATAGATCGATGTATAAAAGTACTTTGTGGGAAGAGTGGTGTAAATTTCCCTTGTATATGTTATAAGTTGTGGTGTTGAGTCGGCCTTGTTGGGTTCGGTCTCTGTTGTTTTTTTTTAATAAAGTTCACATTTAAAAAAAAAAAAAAAGGCAGGCGGTCCCATTAATTAATGGAATGATTATATTATAGATTTGGTCATTGACTTTCATTTATTACATATGTGGTACCGTTGTTTGTTCACGGGTAGCGTATATTGTCTCTCAAGTGGGCACCCGTTAAAATTTTCTAGTTTGTGATGGTAGGTTTCAACAGGTGACCAATATCCTCCCACGATTAGTGTGTGATGGCAGGTCTCAACAGGTGGGAGTCGATTGTGATGAGACGTTTAACCTGACCGTGAAACCGGTAACTATTCGTATGGTCCTAAACATTGCTTTCTTTCATGATTGGGATATCAGTCAACTGGATGTCAAAAATGCATTTCTTCAAGAGAATCTATCAAAAATAGTTTTCATACATCAACCAATGGGTTTTCGTCATCCTCATTTACCACATCATGTGTGTCATCTAAAGAAATCGGTTTAAAACAAGCCCCACGGGCTTGGTATCAACGATTTACAGATTATGTGACAAGCTTGAGTTTTCGTCAAAGCTCGTGTGATCACTCACTATTCGTTTATACACACCCACATGAAAACCACATATTTCCTCTTTTACATAGATGACATCATCCTCACTACTTCGTCGGCGATATTGAAACAAATCTTGACACGACTTTCAGGTGAGTTTGCAATGAAAGATCTTTAACCTTGAGCTATTTTATGGGCCTATGACTATCTCTCGGGATCCAAATGTCATCTTTCTTTCCCAGACGACATATGCTTTGGACATCCGACGTGCAAAGATGGCACTCTGTAACCCGGTTTGACACCGCTGGCAAACTAAGTGCAAACGCCAGCGACCTACTAGATGATCCAACCATGTATCGTTGACTTGCGGGTGTCCTTCAGTAATTGACGTTCACAAGTCCCGACATATCCTATGCCAGGCAACAGAGTTGCTTGCACATGCATGCTCCGTTCAATGATCATATGAATGCGCTCTGTCGAATTCTTTGGTACATCAAAGGCACCTTGACCAAAGTTTTATACGTATGTCGTGGATCTATTTCTACTTTAATCTCCTACACGGCTGTCCACGTCAGGATACAGTGTTATCTCATCTCATGGCCATCCAAAAGACATTTAATCATCTCTCGCTCGAGTGCCAGAGCAGAATATCATGACGTCGCAAACGTTGTTGCTGAAATATGTTGGATTCGAAACCTTCTACTCGAATTAGGCTGCCCATTGTCTCGAGCCTCCATGGTCTATTGTGACAAAGTTAGTGCAATTTACCTTTTAGGTAACCCAGTCCAACACCAACGCACCAAACATATCCGGATTTACATCCATTTCGTTCGGGAACATGTACAACGTGTCAGATTCAAGACTTACATGTTCTCTCTCCATATCAATTTGTTAATATTTTCACAAAGGGATTGCCTTGTGCCTTGTTTGAAGACTTCCAAGCCAGTCAATGCAGACGTGATCCTCCAGCTTAGACAGATGGGGTATATTAGAATACAAAATATTAGTCAAAATTGTATAGGACCATTTCCTTATTTATGGCCTCAATCACATGCATAATTGACGATTATATGTATCTATGTGTGTTACGATGTGAATAGAATGGGACAGGAAATCAAACCAATATTGAGGGCATACCATCTTCTGGCAGATATGCTGATGAAGATGGCTGTGTCCCACATGCCTAAATAACATTTGCGTTCTAATATATCTTTTTAATATTAAATGGGTCTCACATTTTTTAAGAAAATGGTAATTTTATCATTTTACATGATCTATGCAAGGGAGCACCAGTGTTAACAAATTGCAAAACACATGGAATACACACATAATTTTAGAAAAGTGAGGACTAAAGGTAAAATTGGAGAAAACCCCAAGAAGCATCCGTCTACTTTCAGCACATACTATTGAAGTCACAATGAGATTTTAGAAACCAAATTCACACAATAGATTAGAAGGATTCAATCTTTATAATGGAGGTAACAAAAAGAAATTATCAACCAGAAGGAAAATCAAGTACTAACTCTGACCATACATGATATAACCTCCCATCGCTAATATAACTTGAGAACCTATGCCAATATTCAAGCTTAATAAGCCATTAGAAAAATTCATGTTACGTCAAACGAAGAATAATATTGTGGATACAAGTATATTGGAGACTTTACTATGAATAATGATCAACGAAAGGCTTTCAAAGAAGATACAATAAAAAAATGAAAAAACTGAAACAACAAGAAAGAAATTTGAAAATGGCATCAACAAATTGAAAAGGGAAAAAAGGCAACAAGCAATATAAATGAAACAACTAGAAAGAAATTCTAAAATGGTATCAACTAGTAAGAGGGAGATTGTTGGCCGTAATGCCATGCGTAGTGGGGGGTTATATAACACCACATGGCCCCCGGATCATCTTGTCGCAACCTCCGATCCCTTATCTGTCCCGGAAACGGGCGGACGCGAACTCATTAGTGGTGGTATCAGCTATTAAATCTTGCAGCGGAATTTACATCAGGACCGTAGTTAGGAAATGTTTATCAGAGTAAAACCACCATATTTGATATTAATCAACTCATGGGTAAAACCCAAGTTTCTTATTACAATACATTTATAGGGACAAACCCTATTTTATTTAATTTAAAACATCGTTTCTTACGTAACTTTTATAGCCACTTATTTTCCAAGCCGTCAGTGCTCTCGAGCTGGCTTTTTCCCAGTTGGCTTTCACATTGTGTTACCTGAAACATGTTTTAAAAATATTTTGTCAGCGGAAAATATTGGTGAGTGAATCCCAGTTTAATCAAGAAACATTTTATCAATTAACACAGTATTGAGAGTGATCACATAGTTTATGTCTACACAATTACTCATTCAGTACTTGCCACTCTACCGGATCTATGGCTATGGTCAAATTACCCATTGGCTAACTCGTTGTCCAATGGTAATGTACTGTCGTTCCCGACTTACTACTCGCAAGTAGTAATAAATTTTGTATACAAAACCCCATAATACTGGCACTAATTGAAGAACTACAAAGACTCAATCACTGCTTAATCACATTGTAAACAATTAAGGTTTTATAAAACATTCCAAAAAGGTTAACAAAAAGAGGATAAACTCACTTTGCTATCTTAGACTTCTCGTAAGGGTTTCCTGGATATAATCTATAATTTATACAAATGTACATTGGTTAGTATCATAACCCTTTGAAAATATTAATGATACCCTCCCCGAGACGGCATTCCAACAACTACGTCGGGCAGAACCACGACAGTTGTTACGGAACCCTAAATCAATCGGGCAGCGTAACTATTATGAAACTGGGGTTATAATACTTACAACGGAGCAGAACCTCGCTAATTAGGGGTATAATACCCAAATATTATGCTTAATACTTTCAGAATTCGAGATTGAGAATTGAGAATGAGCGACGGAAAACGAAAACTGATGCCTGCTATTTATATTGCTGAAATACGACTCTCACGCGGCCCGCGTAAAACACAGGCCAGGGTTACGCGGCCCGCGTCAACCCTGGTCAACACTATAGCTTAGCCTGGTCACCAAGTAGACCCGACACGATGTCGACACGTGTCAGCACCGGATGTCTCCGCGTTTCATGATCTCTCGCGGCCCGCGTTAACTATCTAGAACTCTTACGCGGCCCGCTTGAACTAAAGGATTCAACGATATCAGGTTTAGACCATGATACCGCCCGCGTGAAAGGTTGGGGTGGGTCTACGCGGCCCGCCTCAATTCAATATTTCATGTTTTTCATTTATTTTATAAACTCTAACATATTTCGGGCTCGGTTTTCACATACGGGGTGTAATATAAGACATATAAGGGTATTTTAATATATAATAGGGTGTCGGAAATATTATGAGGGTGTTGGTTTTATCGAGGGTTGTTACATTCTCCCCACCTTGGTTTAGAACTCGTCCTCGAGATCTACTGGAACAAATGCGAGTATTTCTTTTGCATTTCAGATTCAAGCTCCCATGTGTATTCTGGTCCTCTTTTGGAGTCCCACTTCACTTTGACTAGAACTAGTCTTTTATGCTTGAGATTCTTGATTTTCCTGTCTTCAATCTGTAGAGGTCTTTCTACAAACTTGAGTTGTTCATTTACCTCTATATCCTTAAGAGGCACTATCAGTGATTCATCAGCTAAACATTTCTTGCGATTAGATACATGAAACACGTCATGTATTCCTGCCATCTCTTCTGGCAGTTGTAGCTGATAGGCTACAGGTCCTATTCTTCTAATAATCTCAAAAGGTCCAATATACCTGGGACTTAACTTTCCTCTTTTGATGAATCTTACTACTCCTTTCCAATGAGAGACTTTCAATAATACTTTAACTCCTACTTGAAACTCCAAAGGCTTGCGTCGGTTATTGGCATAACTCTTTTGTCGATCACGTGCTGTTTTCAGTCGTTCCTTGACTTGAATAATCTTGTCAGTTGTTTCTTGCACTATCTCAGGTCCAGATAGTTGCTTTTCCCCAATTTCTGCCCAACAGACTGGGGTTCGACACTTTCTTCCATAAAGTGCTTCGAATGGTGCAGCATTGATACTTGTGTGATATCTATTATTATAAGAAAATTCTATTAAAGGTAAATGATCGTCCCAATTACCTCCGAAATCGATTACACAAGCTCTAAGCATGTCCTCCATTGTTTGAATTGTCCTTTCACTTTGTCCATCCGTTTGAGGGTGATAAGTTGTGCTCAATTTTAACTTGGTTCCCATTGCCTTTTGGAAACTTGACCAAAAATGAGATGTAAAGCAGCTATCTCTATCAGAAACAATTGATAAAGGAATACCATGTAAAGAAACAATTTCATTTACATATAATTTAAATAATTGTTCCATACTAATTGTTTCCTTCATTGGTAGAAAATGAGCTGACTTGGTTAGCCTATCTACAATCACCCAGATTGTATTATTTCCTTTCCTAGTTTTGGGTAATTTAGTAACAAAATCCATTGTTATTAATTCCCATTTCCAAACTGGCATTTCTAATTGCTGTAACAAACTTGAGGGTTTCTGATGTTCAGCTTTAACTTGTGAACAAGTTAAACATTTAGAAACATAAGCTGCTATGTCTTTCTTCATTCCTATCCACCAGAAATTTTTCCTTAAATCCTGGTACATTTTATCACTTCCTGGATGCATCGTATACTTAGACTTATGGGCTTCTTCTAATATACGATGACGTAGGTTTCCTAATTTAGGTATCCACATTCTGTTTTCATGGAATCTCCAAATTCCATCTGTTCCTTGTTTTAATTCTTTTAGCATACCTTTTAATTTTTCAGAATCATCCTTGATTACTGATTCTTGTGCTTCTCTTATCTGATCATTTAAATCTACTTGCAGATTTAATTTAAGAGAACGTACCCTTTTTGGCTTTTCATGATACTTTCGACTTAAAGCATTTGCTACTACATTTGCTTGTCCTTCATGATACTGGATATTACAATCATAGTCACTAAGAAATTCCATCCAGCGTCTTTGCCTCATATTCAACTCTTTTTGCTTGAAAACATACCTTAGACTCTTATGATCGGTGAATATAGTAAACTTACTTCCATAAAGGTAATGTCTCCAAATCTTAAGAGCAAAAATTATAGCTCCTAATTCCAAATCATGGGTTGAATAATTCTCTTCATGATTCTTAAGTTGTCTAGATGCGTAAGCTATAACCTTTTGTCGTTGCATCAATACACATCCATAACCTAATTTAGAAGCATCACAATAAACAACAAAATCTTCATTTCCTTCTGGTAACGCTAATATAGGTGTATGGGTCAATCTTTGCTTAAGAATTCTAAAGGCTTCTTCTTGTTTTAATCCCCACTCAAACTTAACAGATTTACTGGTTAGCTTAGTTAAGAGAATGGCTATTCTAGAGAAATCTTGAATAAATCTTCTATAATAACCGGCCAATCCTAAGAAACTTCTAACCTCGGTTGGTGATTCAGGGGTTTTCCATTTAGTAATTGCTTCAATTTTTGTTGGATCCACATGAATTCCTTCATGATTGACTAGGTGTCCAAGGAATTGTACCTGTTCTAACCAAAATTCGCACTTTGAAAATTTAGCATAAAGCTTTTCCTTTCTTAATAAACTTAAAAGTGCGTGCAAATGTCTTGCATGACCCTCTTTACTCTTAGAGTAAATTAGAATATCATCTATAAATACAATTATGAATTTATCCAAATATGGCTTACATATTCGGTTCATCATGTCCATAAATGCAGCTGGGGCATTGGTTAAACCAAATGGCATGACAGTAAATTCATAATGGCCATACCTTGTTCTAAAAGCGGTTTTAGGAATGTCCTCTTCCTGTACCTTTAATTGATGATATCCTGACCTTAAATCGATTTTAGAGAAAAATCGAGCTCCTTGTAGTTGATCAAACAGATCATCGATTCTCGGTAATGGGTACTGATTCTTAATCGTGACTTTGTTTAATTCACGGTAATCAATACACATACGCATTGATCCGTCCTTCTTTTTAACAAACAATATCGGCGTTCCCCATGGCGATGAACATGGTTGTATGAATCCTTTTTCTAATAATTCATCTAATTGTTTCTTTAATTCTTGCATTTCTGCAGGTGCCAAACGGTAAGGTGCTTTGGCAATTGGTGTTGTTCCTGGTAGCAAATGAATTCTGAATTCAACTTCTCTATCCGGAGGTTGCCCTGGCAATTCTTCTGGAAAGACATCTGAAAACTGAGATACTACTGGAATATCTTTTAAATCCTTTCCTTTAGTGTTAGTGATTATAGAAATCAAATACACTATGGAACCTTTTCTTATGGAACTTGCAGTTTTCATCACAGATATGAATTTTGTGGATCTAGATGGCCTATTTCCTTTAATTGTGATCGTTTTACCTTTTGGTGAATTTACTTGAATTAACTTTTGATCACATAAAATACTGGCTTTATTGGCTATTAACCAATCCATTCCTAAAACAACATCGAATCCTGCCAGATTCATGGGATATAGATTTGCTATAAATTTCTGATTTAAAATTTCTATACTTGCTCCTTGCAATATTTTAGAAATCCTAATAGTTTCTCCATTGGCTGTCTCTACTAGACATTCTTGTGCTAGTTTAGTTAATGACTGATTTAGAATTTTGCAAAACGAAGTATTGATAAAACTTTGGTTTGCACCAGAGTCAAATAATACCTTAGCAAAAATATCATTAACTAAAAACGTACCAGCTATGACATTTGGGATCATTTTGGCTTCTTCTGCAGTCAGAACAAATGCTCTAATATTTTTTGGCATTCTTGTTGTCTGTGGCTGGAGCTAATTTCGGACAATTAGGCTTGATGTGACCTTGTTCTCCGCAGTTGTAACATATCCGGATGTTCGCTTTATTCCTGCAATTTTCTTCTTTGTGTCCCGATATTTTGCAAAAGTTACAGTATATGGAGCATCTTCCTGAATGCTTTCTTTTGCAATGCTTACAATAGGGTGCAGAGGTAGAACCTATATTTCTTCCACAGTTAGAATTTCCAGAACGAAATTCTTGAGTCAATTTCTGGGTTAGGTTCCTCCTTTGATCCTCTTCTCGGGTACGGACTAATTCATCTGTCAAGGTATTGGCTGGTTCTACTGCTTCTTCTATAGTTTGAGGCCTAGCTGCCTTGACTACATGTCTTATCTCCCCAATTAATCCCCAAATATAACGGGAAATTAACACTGGTTCTGGTGAAGCAAGGGTCGGCACTATTCTAGCATATTCAAAGAATATCTTAGTATATCCCTTACTATCCACACCAGTCATCCTAAGATTTAGAATTTTGTTTGCTATCTGTTCCTTCTCATAGGGTGGGCATAATTTCCTGTCTACCTTGTTTTTAAATTCTTCCCATTCCATATTGTAGGTTTGATCACTTCCTCTTGTCTGGAGGATAGTGTTCCACCATTCTAGTGCTGCATTCTTAAACAGGTTAGAAGCAAACAATATCCTATCTTCTTCAGTACACTTGCTTATCCTTAAGACTGCCTCAGTCTTCTCTATCCAGCGTAAGGTTGCAATGGCCCCTTCGTTGCCCAAGAATTCCATTGGTTTACAAGACCAGAATTATTTATAAGAACAACCATAAGGCATGGTTCTTCTTCTTTTGGGAATAGGCAATTGAAGTACAGGTCCATTGTTCACGCTATTTTCTGGTTCAACTGGTCGCTTACTGCTATGCTTACTTTTATTATCAGCATCTTTAACAGTTTGAAGAATAAATGACATTGCATCTATAATTCCCTATGCTACTATGTGTTGGATAACACTATTATCCACTTGGTTTCCATTGTTATTGATGCTTGGATTTTCATTAACCACGTTAATGTTACTCTGGTTATCATTATTCAGATTTCCTTGATTTTCTTCGTCGGCCATCTGAATTTTAAACAATTACCCCATATTAATATCACAAATAATATCTTAATATAGGTAATCACATGACACACAGTCTAGCCAAAAACGTCGATCATTGCGACTATACTTTTTTCATATACTATGCGTCTATTACACACTAGTACTGAAATAAATATTACAATACCAACAGAAAGAAAATTACACTAATAGTACTATGCATCCGTACACACATATTTTATTTTATTTTTATTACTATTACTACCATCGTTTCACCATCTCATTCACGGATATGGATTTATCCAAAAATCCATATTGCGCTCATCGTATTTCCATACGAGACGCTCTCCCACCTGACGCATTCTCTCACTGCTTTCTAAGATTTCTTCCTCAAAAGTCGTAAGTTCTTGGACGTTTTCTACACTCATTGGGGGTGCAGGTTCTCGGACTGGGTTTGGAATCTGGGGTGCGGTTTCCTGATATGGGGGTGACAGTTCCTGAAATTGGTAAGGATCCTCTAAAATCTCCCTAATATAGTTATCATGGTAATAGGGATCTAAAGGGTCCATACCTGGATAGGCTTCTATGTTCTGTATGGGTGGATATTCCTGGATAGGGTAACGTTGCACAAAGTCCCTATTGTCGTCCCACCAGGGGTCGTAATTTGGGTCTAGGGGGTTTGGTGCAGGTATCCTAGGAATTTCTTTTGGATTAAAGTCATGCATCTCCACTTGGTTTTCCTGGTTTTCTATCTCCATAGGTTGATCTGGGTTTTGTGGTTGTGGGGCTACTAATTGTTCTAGACTTGGGTCAGTAGCAGTTGTAGCTAAGATATGAAAATTAGCTAGGCTTCTATTAAGAATATCCTGTGTATTGGCATCTGTTCTACGCTTAGCAGCTGCTAGTACTCTTTGCTGTTGCAATTTTCGCATTCTCTTCCTACGAGCAAAAGCTTCCTTACTGAACCATCCTCGTTTCTTATGAGGGAATGGCTCTTCTGATTGAGCTCTAAAAGCAAACACTCCTTCTTCCTGATCAACAGAATACCGAGTAAGGGCAGGCTGTGATGAGGTACCTTCACTCTTAGGTGAATCAAGCAACTGACGATTCATATCTGATGGTCCTTGATCACTCATTCTGTAAACTATCAAATAGTCAAATAACACATAACCAATAAATACAGTTATGCACGTATTTCTGTAATTTATTTTCTAACATAAAATTTTAAAATTTTAAGTGTCAGCAGAACACCTCTTTGGCTCAGACCAGTGGCTAGGCTCTGATACCACCTTCTGTCGCAACCCCCGATCCCTTATCTGTCCCGGGAATGGGCGGACGCGAACTTAGTAGTGGTGGTATCAGCTATTAAATCTTGCAGCAGAATTTACATCAGGACCGTAGTTAGGAAATGTTTATCAGAGTAAAACCACCATATTTGATATAATCAACTCATGGGTAAAACCCAAGTTTCTTATTACAATACATTTATAGGGACAAACCCTATTTTATTTAATTTAAAACATCGTTTCTTATGTAACTTTTATAGCCACTTATTTTCCAAGCCGTCAGTGCTCTCGAGCTGGCTTTTTCCCAGTTGGCTTTCACATTGTGTTACCTGAAACATGTTTTAAAAATATTTTGTCAGCGGAAAATACTGGTGAGTGAATCCCAGTTTAATCAAGAAACATTTTATCAATTAACACAGTATTGAGAGCGATCACATTGTTTATGTCTACACAATTACTCATTTAGTACTTGCCACTCGACCGGATATATGGCTATGGTCAAATTACCCATTGGCTAACTCGTTGTCCAATGGTAATGTACTGTCGTTCCCGACTTACAACTCGCAAGTAGTAATAAATTTTGTATACAAAACCCATAATACTGGCAGTAATTGAAGAACTACAAAGACTCAATCACCGCTTAATCACATTGTAAACAATTAAGGTTTTGTAAAACATTCCAAAAAGGTTAACAAAAAGAGGATAAACTCACTTTGCTATCTTAGACTTCTCGTAAGGGTTTCCTGGATATAATCTATAATTTATACAAATGTACATTGGTTAGTATCATAACCCTTTGAAAATATTAATGATACCCTCCCCAGGACGGCATTCCAACAACTACGTCGGGCAAAACCACGACAGTTGTTACGGAACCCTAAATCAATCGGGCAGCGTAACTATTACGAAACTGGGGTTATAATACTTACAACGGAGCAGAACCTCGCTAATTAGGGGTATAATACCCAAATATTATGCTTAATACTTTCAGAATTCGAGATTGAGAATTGAGAATGAGCGACGGAAAACGAAAACTGATGCCTGCTATTTATATTGCTGAAATACGACTCTCACGCGGCCCGCGTAAAACACAGGCTAGGGTTACGCGGCTCGCGTCAACCCTGGTCAACACTATAGCTTAGCACGGTCACCAAGTAGACCCGACACGATGTCGACACGTGTCAGCACCGGATGTCTCCGCGTTTCATGATCTCTCGCGGCCCGCGTTAACTATCTAGAACTCTTACGCGGCCCGCTTGAACTAAAGGATTCAACTATATCAGGTTTAGACCCTGATACCGCCCGCATGAAAGGTTGGGGTGGGTCTACGCGGCCCGCCTCAGTTCAATATTTCATGTTTTTCATTTATTTTATAAACTCTAACATATTTCGGGCTCGGTTTTCACATACGGGGTGTAATATAAGACATATAAGGGTATTTTAATATATAATAGGGTGTCGGAAATATTATGAGGGTGTTGGTTTTATCGAGGGTTGTTACACACCGATCCCCCGGTGTTATGGGGGAGGGGGTTATGGAGCATGGCCATGATATTTGTAACGACGCCAACTTTGGTTTCTCTCTCTCTCTCACAATATGTAGTATAACCCCATTATAAACTCAAGTTATATAACTCCCATAACCCCTATTTTCTTAAACATTTTGTCACTTGTCTCATAACCCCCTTATAAGGTGTAAAGTCGTCTTCCTTCAACGAACACACGAACCGAACCGATCGAACTCACACGCGATGTGCGAAAACCACCGCGTGCCTTGTACCGCAACGTAGAGCTCGTACAGAAGGTGTAGAAGATGAGAGAATCGTGAATACACTGAGTATTCACAATCGACAATCACACAGATTGAATGAAGAACACAAAGTTAGGGTTTGTTTGCACAAGAGGTTTTTCTCCAAAATTTCACTATTTCATTGAATTCCCAAAAGTCTTTGAATGCGTACAAGACACTTAGTATATATACACACCTAAGTTTGGACCCTTACAATGAAACCCTAGTCCATACTTAACAAATAAGTATGGACCCCTTACTAAACCTACAAGTGTTGACCATATAAGAAAAGCTACAAGTGCTAACTTAGTAAAAACCACAACTTTGGACATGTACAAGAACCCTTGTCCAAACTTGTGACACTTTCACATAATTACAGGATAAGTCCTTCAATGTTGAAACTTCTGCAGCATCCAGCATTTATCAAACTTTTGTGCATAAGTCCTTCAATGTTGAAACTTCTGCAGCATCCAGCATTTATCAAACTTTGGTGCACTTACAGACTCCCCCTTGATATATGCGGGATCTGCAAATCTTTAGCACATCTTCGAGAAGCCGTAACCAATACTTATCATCCTGATATGCATTTACAGACTCCCCCTGATATATGCAGGTTCTGCAGATCTACATCAACTCTTCGAGAAACCGCTTCCCGCTCCAGTCTTGTTCTTCACACAGCATCGAACAACTCGAGCATACCGAAAAGCGAGCTTCCTGTCTACTAAAAATAGCTTGTCAAACTCAAAACTTCATTAGAAACCATTAAAGCCCAAATGAGTTTCAAAACCAACAATGTTAATATATATATATGCTCAAAAAATTTTAAGTAACACATAGTTAAAAATATTTCTACCAACTTGGAACACGGTTTCCCACACGGACAACACACACTTAGACCAACTTAGCAAGACCGATTTGTTTTTATTAAAAGACTTATTTTAAATTACCTCACCAGAATGTTTTTTTAAATCCGTTTTCAAAATTGTAAAACCCCTTTTGAGTATCGTTAAAAATATAAAGCCCACTCATGGAAACGAGAAATCAAATCTTTTTGTATTTTTCAAACTTTATATTAAAACACACCTAAAATCTTTTTGTAATTTTGAATATTTGAAACGGAAATAAAATGGAAATGAAACCTAAATATTTACATGCATTATCTTTTTGTGAAAAAGCAGACAAGAAGATCATATCGGCTTATCTGTCACAATCAATCAAAGTTAGTATCTATTTAAAGATTTTTAAGCACATAGAATGCTAATGAAAGTTCAAGATGTTTAACGATATACTTGTCCACTTACCCTGTAGCACGTGTTCGAACACTGTTTTCGAGATATGCAATTAAGTGTCTTATTAACAGATATAACTGTGTTCCCCACATCAGAATATACTCCCGTATCAAGAGTACCAAAAATTACATCTTACAGGTGAATATATCCAACTATTATCTGTATCCGGCTAAAATTGCGAAACCTTGAGAGCTCAAGTTAGTGCCACCGCACCGACAGAGAGACGAAGGCTCGACTTTAGGTGGTGTCCCAACGTCTTGGCTTCTTTTGCTGCACTTTGGCATTTTTCATTTTCTTATGTACCCGATGGTAACATATATTTTCAGTTGTTCAACAGTTTTGACAAGCTTTGAACAAATCATCCGGTGATGACTGTTAGGTAGAAAAGAAATCCACCTGGAGGGTTTGCGCATAAACGAAGCGCTTAGCAAAGTATTATACGAGGTCTAGGCCATTGCCGACACAAAATCAGAAGACCAAGTATAATACCCCAGATAATCAGATATAAAGACCTAGTATCTCAGAATTTTGGTAACCTCTCAAACGAAATTACGGTACCAAAACAATATATCCGAGAGATGTTACACACAAGTTACGCAGTTCGTTATCTTTATATACCAAAAACAGGTTCTTATTAACGCGTAAAACCTATCGTTAGAATGTATAATGAAGCTGTCAACAGTTTAGGTTTAATTTTATAAGATACCCATAAAAGATATGACTGCCGATGTACTATCATTTCTTCTCACAATCAAAGCGTTCTGAATTTTTCATTTTCTAATGTGTTTGGCTTTTTCTAAAAATATCCTACAAGTAAGTAAAATCTTTTTGGATTTTTGTATTTTATAAAAAGCAGTAACCTGTACAAAGGAACTGAAAATAAAGCTTCCATGAGGGCTTATGCAACCATCCTTGAAGGGGTAAGGTCCCAAAAACCCCATAACAAGTGCTTAGGACCATACCACAACCTTGCTTTTTCAGCCTCGTACCCTGTGCGGCCGCGCACGGGTCTCACAAAGTAAAGTTAAAGAAACAATCAACACTTACGCGCCAAAGGGAAATCATAAGTCCTTGCGCTTTCTCCCACAAAGCAAAAGGTGAAAATCCTACATTGGACACTTCCGCCCAATATCCAGACTTGGATATTATTTACCCAGGTTTGGGATTTTTTTATTCCGCTGTCTCTACACGATAAGGTACCACACCAGATTACAGCAGTAATCTTCTAGAAGAAATACAATCGTGCACCACCAAGACGGTTATAACCGTCTGGACACGTGTCACCATCTCAGGCATCCCTGAAACCACAACGAAAGCATGTAATTGGAGAGTAATTTCCACTTGATCACTTTACACGTGGCAAATCCCCAGCCTTCGATCTGAGCCACGATCCGTGTGCTCTCACGTTGGATCCAGAAGCTTGACGTAAGGAAATGTAACCGCTTACAGGGTTAGCATCTTCCGTTAACTTTTCACTAACGGGTTTTCCCGCCCAAGAGACTCCCGGTTATAAATATGAGAACTATCCAGGTACAAAATTCAAGTTACACACACTTCTCAAATACATCTTCTTCTTCATAACCCATACTTATTCTCACACCGGAGTCGGGTCAAGGAGAGACCCCTTTTCTCCCCTTGGCGAGGCTAACGGTGATTCTTTTTTGCAGAGTTACCGGAGAAGGAGATCAGTGGTAACCGAATCATACGAGATGAAACCCACCTTTTTATGCGGATTCAAACCCCCTGGATATCTCGGTTCCGACCATTTATCTAGTGTTTCTTCATTGGCGCCCACCGATTCCTCTGTCTTATCAGTTTTCATCTTGTTTCGATTCAGTTCTTTTCATTCTCTGTTTTCACATGGCAGAGAATTCATTGTCTCACCCATCAGGTCCTCGATCTGAGTTCGAGGGTTCTACAACCCAAAATACCCAGATTAACGGAATCATGGGAACAAACGAAAACAACAATTATTTAGACAGGAAGAATTTCTTAGATCAACTCATAGAGAGATCCCCAGAGTACTGGTTTAATAGATGCCAGACTGCTTTAAACACAATCGTTATGCAAATTGCCAGATCCGAGTTCCCAAACATCAGATCTGATGAAGAAGTTAACACAGTAGTATTGGACCCACCAACACCCTGTCGGGGGACATCCAATCTAGTCGTAATATTGACATACGTCAACAATCCAGAAGTAGCAGTCATCAAAGAGCCAAACCAAAACAAATAAACATGATTCAAGGAGGTCCATCACGAAGGCCAAATAAACGAAACCATGATCAACATTGGAGGGAACAACAAGTCGTGTTTCCCGTTGTTCCTGGAGGCCCTCAGGAAGAGCGACCAATAATTATCACTGGCATCTTCGGCCATTACCGGACGGACTATATGTTTATAGATCCGGGAAGCTCGATGGACATCATATACGAGCAATGCTTCAAACAGCTTGACCCAGAAGACAAATCACGTCTAGAACCGGTCAATTTTCCTCTCACCGGATTTTGCAATGAAGCTGTATTCCCATTAGGGCAAATAGCTTTCCCTGTAACTTTATCTGATGGCGAGCATTCACGAACAGTCACAGTCAATTTCATGGTCATGCCGGCAACGTCACTTCATGATGTCCTGCTCGGAAGAAGATCACAAAGAGAATTCAGCATGATCACTTCTATCCCACACGCTGCATGCGGATTTCCAACGGAAACCGGAGTTGCAATTCTATACTCAAGAAAAGAAGTCATGTACGTGGATGACGAGCCACCGGCAAAGGTAGTCAAACCTTCAGCATCAAACGAACCGGAGAAATGGGTCCTGAACAACGAATATCCAGAGCAGACCATCCTGCTAGGACATGCCATTTCACCGGCAACACGAATACAATTAAAAGAATTGTTGTCCAACAACAAAGATATATTCGCTTGGTGCCCAGCAGACATGACTGGGGTTCCACGCGACATAGCGCAACATTGCCTGAATATCAAACCATCAGCAGAACCTGTCGCTCAAGGGAGGCATAGCTTTAGCGAAGAAAAAGCGAAAGCTATGGACGAATAAGTGACAGAGCTACTCAACGCGGGAATCTTACGCGAAGTAAAATACCATACATGGGTTGCCAATCCAGTAATGGTACAGAAACACAGTTGCGGATGGAGAATGTGCGTTGACTTCAAAGACCTGAATAAAGCATGCCCAAAGGATTGCTACGCGCTTCCGGAGATAGACAAAAAAGTTGACTCTCTAGCGTCATTCAGATGAAAGTGTTTTCTCGACTGTTACAAAGGAAATCATCAGGTCCAGGTGAAGGAAGAAGACGAAGATAAAACGGCATTCCGCACAGATAAGGGCATCTTCTGTTACACTAAAATGCCCTTCGGCCTGCGCAACGCAGGCGCAACTTATCAACGCTTGATGGACACAGTGTTCAGAGGCGACATTGGCAAAACAGTCGAGGTATACATGGATGACCTCGTTATCATGAGTCACGAGGAAGGCACGATGCTCAACAATATTCAGCGCACGTTTGACTCTTTGTGCAGCCTAAACTTAAAACTCAATCCAACAAAATGCTCTTTCGGCATGGAGGAAGGAAAGTTTTTGCGCTTTATAGTCACAAGAGACGGTTTTAAAGTAAATCCAGAAAAAGTGCAGGCCATCCAGCTAATGCCGTCACCTGCAACAATAAAAGAAATGCAAAGACTCACCGGGCGGTTAGCAGCCTTGAACAGATTCTTGGCTAATCACGCGGCAAAGTCTTATCCATTCATCAGCATGCTACGAAACTGCGCGAAGAAAACTCACTTTCAGTGGACACCTGAAGCAGAAGCAGCCTTCAAACAAATGAAGGAATGTTTAATTCAGCTGCCAACGCTAACAGCACCACGAGAAAAAGAACCATTAATCTTGAATTTATCCGCTGCGGAAGTAGCAGTTGGAGCAGTATTAATGGTGGAGCGAGATAACGTTCAGACTCCAATCTACTATATCAGCAAGATGCTCACCGGTCCGGAAACTCGCTACTCAATGATATAAAAACTGGTCCTAGCACTGGTACATGCATCACGACGCCTACGTCGATATTTTTCGGGCCACGTCATCACGGTTCTCACAAATTATCATTTAGGCCAAATCTTATCCAAACCCGATGTGGCGGGAAGATTGGCTAAATGGGCCATTGAGCTGGGGGGGGGGGGGATACAATATCCTATATAGACCAAGACCAGCAATCAAAGGACAAGTCCTAGCAGACTTTGTCACCGAAGTTCCCATAGACAAAGTTCAAGAGTGCGAGGCAATCCAGAACCCTATACCCGTTTTCGACGACAGAGTCTGGACCTTACACACAGACGGCGCTTCCAATGATGACGGAGCAGGGGCAGGTCTTCGACTAATTAGCCTGGATAATCACGAACTCACATATGCCATACGCCTAGATTTCCGAAGCATTAACAACGAAGCAGAATACGAAGCGTTTTTAGCAGGCCTTCGTTTAGCGCTTAAAATGGGGGCAAGAAACCTCGAAGCTAACATTGATTCAAAACTAGTAGCTGAACAAGTTAATGGGCACTACGATGCAAGAGGAGAAGCTATGGCATTGTACTTAGAACAAGCGCGAATATTAATTGCTCAATTCCAAACATTCAGAGTCAACCATATAAACAGAAGTGAAAACAAACATGCGGACGCATTGAGTAAATTGGCTGCAACCAACTTTAAGCACTTAGCAAAAGAAGTACGCATAGAGGTACTGTCCAATCCCTCTGTTCCTCTAAAACAAGTCAACATCATGGAAATCGGTAGTCCGTCCTGGATGTCCCCAATCATCTTATACTTACAACACGGGAAACTCCCGGAGGAAAAAGCAGAAGCCAGGAAAATTCAGAATAAAGCAATAAACAACGAAATGGCGGACGACATTCTATACAGAAAGTCATTCATGGGACCATTACTCCGATACGTTGACAAGACAGACGCGCAATACTTGATCAGAGAAATTCATGAAGGCTTGTGCGGAATACACGCCGGACCACGTATGGTAGTAGCTAAAATAATGAGCGCAGGATATTATTGGCCAGGAATGCACGTGGACGCGGTAGAAATATTACGGAAATGCGCATCATGCCAACGTCATGCGCCAAAGACGCTCCGACCAAAGAATACGCTAGTACCGGTCATGACTGCCTGGCCATTCCAACAGTGGGGCATCGATCTCGTTGGTCCGTTCCCCGACGTGCCAGGCGCGGTAAAATTCATCATTGTAGTTGTCGACTATTTCAGAAAATGGGTCGAAGCCAAAGCACTAGCCTCAACAACAGCAATGGTAATTCGCAAATTTATATGGGAACATATTATTTGTAGATTCGGATTGCCATTGCGCATTATCTCCGACAACGACACAAACTTTGCCTCAGAAGATCTTCAGAAATGGTTCAAAAAAATGAAGATTGAGCACAATTTTGCTTCTGTGGCGCACCCACAAGCAAACGGCCAAGTTGAAAGCGTCAACAAACAGATAGTCGACGGCATCAAAGCGCGACTAGGCACAGCGTGCAAGGGATGGGTTGACGAAGTCCCCAGCATCTTATGGGCCCATAGTACAATGCCAAAGACTAGCACGGGAGAAACTCCATTTAGCCTGGTCTACGGGTCTGAAGCAGTAATCCCACCGAAATCGGTCTTCCATCACCGCGTATGCTAGCTATGGAAAGACAAAACAATGAGCAAGAACGAAGAATGGATCTCGACCTTCTTGAAGAAAGACGCGAGAACGCTGCCATCACAGAAGCAAGGTACAAATCCAAACTCAAAAAATATTACAACGCGCGGGTCCGCGTGTGTACCTTTGTCCCCGGTGATTTCGTCTTGCGCGACAATGAAGCGTCAAACGCTGAAAAACCGGGTAAATTAGCGCCAAAATGGGAAGGACCATACATCATCAATGAGGTCCTAGGCAAAGGGGCATATACCCTAAAAAGAATTGACGGAACTCTAGTTCCCCGCACCTGGAACGCGCAGCAGCTGCGCAGGTGTTACATATAGGACAAATCATTCACAGGCAATGTATTTCCTATTTACACTTGTATTACGAGCCTCGCGCTTTATTAATACAAACATTATTTTCATACTTGTTACTGTTTGTTACAAATTGCATGAAATTCTTTTGGTTTGCGTGAAAACAAAATGGTAAACATTGTACACCTCATGAACAGTCTGAGAAAAGCGCAACAAAAAACGCATATTCTGACAAACGTTCGCACATGAGCACAATACCATCTCTCATTCGCTCTACCTGATCAAAGCAATTAAAACACATGCAACATATTGTAATCCAAACATACAAAAACAAACCCTACAGGGATAGTAGGATACCAAAATATACATATCATCAAAAGTGTAGCACAAACACTTAACAAGATCATGGCAATGATCTTCAAAAATTGTTCAGTACCAAATTTACAAAAAAACATTAACAAAGGACGAGAACTAGCCCTAAGGTTAAACACCTAACCAGCATCGGGACCATCACCGACGGCAGGCACCTGCTCACACCGGCGAATCTTCCGGCGTTGATATACCAACTGGCATCCTCCTTTTGGGATCATCGGAAAGCGAGCTATCAAGCCATCAGCATCCAGCACAGTGCTACCATCATCAGTGACACCTTTGTGCCGGAGAACCTTACAGCCGGAACCAACAGCCTCCTGAAAAACAGGTTTTACCGAACCCTTTGCCGTAACAGCAACTAAAGGTGGTGAACAAGAAAGAAGCATGAGGCCTTCAGCAGCCTCGTAAACCCTAAAAACATCCAACAAAAGACGAGTATGGTAAGAGCGTTTCATCTTCTTTGCCAAAAATCAACAAGAAGACAAGGCGTCTTGAATGTATATATATATAGAAGAACCCAACTTCAAGAAAGGAGAAACCTAATCATCATGATTAACTGTCAGAAAAACATCACATCCAAACGGCGCTACAGGAACCAGGGTCATATCCCCATTAATGAAGTTTGACAAAGCGCCATTACATATCCCAATGTAAGAAGGCAATCTCTCACAAATACGAAATTTTTATTACAAACTGACATCATCAAACGTCAGATCATGATTACAAAGGACCCAATTTTCAAAAGAAAAAATAGCATTTTTTCTCTTAACGAATCTTCTCATAGAAGACTCCCCATTTTTACGCAAAAAAAAAAGAGCAAAAAGAAAAGCATTTCCCTCCCATAAGTCCAGTGCTCCACTTACTTGCATAAGTGCAACACTAGACTGGGGGGACTTGAAGGGGTAAGGTCCCAAAACCCCCATAACAAGTGCTTAGGACCATACCACAACCTTGCTTTTTTCAGTCTCGTACCCTGCGCGGCCGCGCACGGGTCTCACAAAGTAAAGTTAAAGAAACAATCAACACTTACGCGCCAAAGGGAAATCATAAGTCCTTGCGCTTTCTCCCACAAAGCAAAAGGTGAAAATCCTACATTGGACACTTTCGCCCAATATCCAGACTTGGATATTATTTACCCAGGTTTGGGATTTATTTATTCCGTTGTCTCCACACGATAAGGTACCACACCAGATTACAGCAGTAATCTTCTAGAAGAAATACAATCGTGCACCACCAAGACGGTTATAACCGTCTGGACACGTGTCACCATCTCAGGCATCCCTGAAACCACAACGAAAGCATGTAATTGGAGAGTAATTTCCACTTGATCACTTTACACGTGGTAAATCCCCAGCCTTCGATCTGAGCCACGATCCGTGTGCTCTCACGTTGGATCCAGAAGCTTGACGGAAGGAAATGTAACCGCTTACGGGGTTAGCATCTTCCGTTAACTTTTCACTAACGGGTTTTCCCGCCCAAGAGACTCCCGGTTATAAATGTGAGAACTATCCAGGTACAAAATTCAAGTTACACACACTTCTCAAATACATCTTCTTCTTCATAACCCATACTTATTCTCACACCGGAGTCGGGTCAAGGAGAGACCCCTTTTCTCCCCTTGGCGAGGCTAACGGTGATTCTTTTTTGCAGAGTTACCGGAGAAGGAGATCAGTGGTAACCGAATCAGTCGAGAGGAAACCCACCTTTTTATGCAGATTCAAAACCCCTAGATATCTCGGTTCCGACCATTTATCTAGTTTTTCTTCAATCCTACTCAGGGTTTATCATCCCGATTATTCGGACTAAGTTCTCGAACCTCGTCCAATCGAATGTCTTTGTAAATAGGTCTGCATATTTGTCTAAGGTGTCAACTCTAACTGCATCAATTGAACCTTTTTCAACACAATCACGTATAAAATGATTCCTAAGATCTATATGTTTAGTGCGTGAATGGTGTACTGGGTTATTTGTTATTGAAATAGCTGAGTTATTATCTACCATGATAGGAGTTGTGTATAATTCAAACCGTAATCCCGCAATTGCTATTGGATCCACAAGATTTAAGCACAGGAGCTCGATGCGGAGATTTATTCTGCTTCACATGTGGACAGCGACACTGATTGTTGCTTTTTGCATTGCCAGGATATCAGACAGCTTCCAAGCAGTTGAGCACCACCATAGGTTGATTTCCTGTTGATTGGGCACCCGCTAAAATTCGCATCAGCACATGCTATCAATTCCAAGCCTCCCTCGATCGGATACCATAATCCAAGTCTTGGTTTGCCTTTAAGATAGCGAAAAATCCGTTTGACGGCTTTCAAATGCGATTCTCTTGCATTGGCTTGGTACCTAGCACATAAACACACCGAAAACATTATGTTGGGTCGAGATGCAGTAAGATACATTAAAGAACCAATCATTGCACGCTAAACCGAAGGATCCACTTCAGGATCTTTGTCTTTTTCATCTGACAACTTGTGATTGGTAGGCAACAGAGTTTCGTAAGGCAGACTGTCTTCCATGTTGAATCGCTTGAGGATCTCGTGGACGTACTTCGTCTGATGAATATACGTGCCATTCACTTTTGGATCCACTTGCAACCCGAGGAAAAACTTTAGCTCACCCATTGCGCTCATCACAAACTTCGATTTCATTACTTGTTTGAATTCCCGACAAAGCTCTTCATTTGAAGAATCAAAAATAATGTCATCGACGTATATTTTCACAATCAGGAAATCTCCCCCTTTTTTTAAGATTATGAGAGTGGAATCTATTGCACCATGAATGAATTCGTTTGCCAACAAATGCTTTGACAACGTCTCGTACCAAGCACGAGGAGCCTGATGAAGACCGTATAAAGCTTTGTCCAGCAAGTACACTTTGTTCGACGACTCTGGAGCTTCAAAACCTGGCCGCTGGGAATCATACACAGTTTCTTGCAACTTCCCATAAAGAAATGCACTTTTGACGTCCAACTGATAGACTTTAATACGCATATGAGCAGCAAAGGCTAGGAACAAACGAATTGTTTCAAGTCGAGCTACTAGGGCGTAGACTTCCGTGTAATCGATCCCTTCTTCCTGATTGAACCCTTGCACCACCAAACGAGCTTTATTCCTGACAACGACACCTTTATCGTCCTTTTTACATTTAAAAACCCATTTCGTGTTGATCGCGTGTTGGCCCTTAGGAAGCTCTACCAAGTTCCAAACCTTCAGCTTGTCAAACTGTGCCAACTCTTCCTGCATTGCTTCACACCACGAGTTGTCTTTCAGCGCCATGTGTTATTTTTTGTCTCTATCTTCGAAATAAAGCAATCATGCAGGCTTAAGCTGTAGATCTCTTTCTCTTTGATCTCCGTGAACAAACACTGCATATCATTAAGACTTCTGCTTCGAGTCATTATTCCTTCACGCGGATCTCCGATAACATTATCAATAGGATGATACCTATTTGTCCGAGTGACAGGGACAACTGGAACTTGCAGATCTGTTCCCAAATTTGACTGGATCTGCCCCTCAGCATTTGCATTACCAAATGCTTGAACAGTTCCAAAAGACGTGCCAACATTTGGATATGTTGAAATATCTACAAAAAGGTTACCAATTATATTTTGAGCAGCTTCAACGTCATCATTGGAATCGCTTGAATCTACATCATTGGAGGGTTGAGTAGCTCCGGTATCATTAACATTTGACGTGTTGGCAACGTTTATTCCTGAATCACCATTTGAAGAGACATTTGTTGGAATGCTGGTATGCCAACCTGCATCCACTTCATCTTTGTCGATCAAGTGTGAGTACACTAGTTCAGTCTCATCATCTGTTAGATCAGGTAAAGCAAAAGAATCAAACAACTTGTCATAATCGTAGCCAGTTTTGGGACCGAACTCAGATGGTGGAGGATCATAACTCAAAGGAGTTATATCAAAGACTACTTCCACCACCGTTTCTTGACATTGTATGCTCGTTTGTTCGGATAGCCTAGTTCGTAGCCTAGGAAGAAACCAATTTCTCGAATCTCCCCAAACCAATGTTTTATCTAACCGTTTCACTGTAAGCACACGATTCAGCACATAGAATGCGGTGTTTACAGCTTCGGCCCAAAAGAATATAGGAAATTTGGATTCTGAGAGAAGGGTTCTTGCAGCCTCGATAAGGGTCCTATTCTTCCTTTCAGCGACTCCGCTCTGTTGAGGAACATAAGGAGCACTAAACTGATGAACAATACCCATATCACGACATAACTCATCCATATATCGATTTTTAAATTTTGTTTTGTTATCACTTCTTATTCTTTTGATGGGTAAAGAGTAATTTTTCTCTAATTGTTTAAACAAATCTTTCAAAGTGCCGAATGTTTGATCTTTCGAATTTAAGAAAAATACCCACGAATACCTTGAAAAATCATATGTGACAACCAAACAATAAGACATACCACCAATGCTAGTTACATGGATTGGACCAAACAAATCCATGCGAAGCAGCTCGAGTGGTTGTTGGATAGAGTTTATATGTTTAGGCTTATGAGGTTTACGTTTGACTTTCCCTTTCTCACAGAATTCACATTTACTGTGCATGTTAAAACTACGTAAAGGAACACCCAACACCAAGTTGTTCTTTATCAAGTGATTCATTTTTCATAGATGCACGTGGCCCATTCTTCGATGCCATAGGAAAGATTGATCTTCTGTTGCTTTTGAAAGCAAACACGTTGCCAGACCAGAGGAGTTCACAACCGGACGGATGTCCATCACATAGGTGTTGTTCACTTTTGGAGCTCTCATCACAACCCAATTTTCAGGAACTACAAATCCCGGCTTTAGAACGAAGCAAGCCCTATCCGTGAAATGCATTGAATACTTGTTATCACCGATCTGAGATACTGACAGCAAGTTGTGCTTTAGTTCTTCAACAAAGTTCACCTTGTGCAAGGTGATCTTTCCGTTTGACAAAGAACCTTCACCCGTGATATATCCACCCTTTTCACCCACAAAGTTAACATAACCACCACGAATAGGTTTCAAATTTTACAACAATTCTTTGTTCCCTGTCATATGCCTGGAACAGCCACTATCGATATACCAAATACAGATAGCTCTCTTAAGTTGTTCCTGCATTCACAAACAGGAAATTAGTTAGAGTAGGGGACCCAAGTCGTGACGGTCTTGGGCCGTCCAAATTCATCAACAAACAAAAATTCCTTGAAGTAACCATGTTCATTGTTGTTTCTAACATTTCCACCTCGGTAATTGTTAGAATGTCCACCCGCAAATAAAGGATTGTGCGGAGTTTGAGAATGGTTATTATACCCATAATTTCGACCAAAACGATTCCCAGAGTTTTGATATCCGAAGTTTTTACTATGCTATGGTCTAAAACTTCTATCAAATCTTGGTTGCTAGTTATCATGAAACACTTGTCATTGTTGGTATCCCGAATGTTGTCGTTGACCATGAAATACGGCCGGTGAAACGTTTCGGTTATCAACTTAACGATTTTGAGCATGAGGTCTAACATTGTGGTTGTAAGAATCTCCAGAATGTTGATCTTGTTCTTGTGGTCGGAAAGTTACATGAGTTGGTCGTCGAGCAGGGGTTTTCTGACGACTTTCATGTTTTGCTGAAGAACTTTTCGATCCACGATCTGAACCACGACGGCTGTCCTTATCTGATGAATCGGTATCCTGATCCTTTTGTTTTTGATTTTTAACCTTTGGTTTAGAAACAAGTTTGCTTTCTTGCTTTAGAACCTTAGTTTTTCACCATTTTGGATTTTACCACTTTTCTTTTCATTCTTTTTAGGTTCATTTTGTGGTTTGGTGTCAAAAGGATTATCAAGATCATGATCAACACGACTCTTTTCTTTGTCGTTTGGACAATTTGCAGCTAAATGTCCTTTCAAATGACATAATTTGTAGCATCGTCGTTTATCAATCTTTTCAATCTTTTCCTTTTCATCATCCTCGCATTAACTGTTTGAGGATGAGGATGCTTTGATTTAGCCTTTTTCCTTTTGTTTTACAAATTCAGAATTTGACCATTTTTCAATACTTTCACCCTCTTTGTTAAAGCTTTCGCCTTTCACTAAGTTAGTTTTTGAAATGTTTTTACCATTCTTTTTACCTTTGTTTTTAGGTTTTGACTTTTGAAAATTCTGAACTTGATTTAAGGCTTCCAAAATCTTTGAGTTAATCAAATTTTCAATTTTGTACAAATCAATTTCATTTGTTTTAGCATCACTCGAACTCTTTTGTTCTGATTCCGATTCCGATTCGGATTCAGACTCTTCCTCACTCAAAGGATCAACAATCAATGGAGCAGTCGGAACGAAATCTGCAATTTCAGGATCAATCAAAGGTGTCAATGTATAGTTGTGGTTAATAGGATGTGGAACCTTCTTGTAACCAACACCAAACATCTCATCTTCTGAATCTTTAAGACGAAGAGTGTTTATGCAAAAATTCATCACATCTGATGAACCTTGAAACTTTTCAAGTTTTCGCTGCAGATCAAGAATCAAGTTATCTTTGTCTAAAATTAATTGGTTCTTTTCCAAAACAATGTTTTGACAAGTTTCAAGTTCAGCTTTTAAATCTTGATTCTTAATCGTCGCTTGAGCAACTCGTCTCTCAAGTTCAGAGATGTCCTTTTTCAAGGCAAGCACCTGACTTCTATGTTCTTTATCGGCCCTCGAAAGTGTGACAATTAACTCTCTAGATTTCTCCAAATCAGTAATCAAATTACTGTTATGGAGTGCGTATCTGTCACACTTAGCGACAAAGTCTACGCATCTAGGACATCTTTTATCATCAGATTTAGATTGTACCTCGATGTTAGCCATGAAAGCTTGATATGAGCTTTCTACTTTTCCTGCTTTCATCTTTGCCATTTCTTCATCAGCAAAGCGTTGCATTTCGTCAGTTGCGATCTGGAACTCAAATCGATCACTTTCATCTTTCTTTCAGTCTTTCTTTCCTACTTTCTTTCTGCTTTCCTCTTCCTCATTCTCTCTTCTCTCGTTTTCCTCTGCTTCAATGATTTTCTCCATTTCAAGATTCTCATTTAGAGCTTCCGCCACCACAGTCAACTCTTCCACATTCGCCTCTTCAAACAAATCTCCAAACCCCTCTTCAACGATCTCGGTAATGAATGCTTGTGAAATAATAGCAGCAGCTGTTTCTTCCATTACAATCCCCCAGTCGTGTGGCTCACTGGCAGTTTGAAGGGGTTGAACAATCATAGCGTTATTAGCATTAGGAGTAAGGTTATCAGATGAGGTTGTTGTTGAAGTGGTAGAAGTTGTATTGGATGGAGCTAGACTGTTGTTTTTGGATCTTGCTAAGCTTCCTTAACCATTGTTGCCTTCTCTATTCTTTGGTTTTCGACACTCTCTTGCATAATGACCATAGATTCCACAGTTGTAGCATTTAACTTTGGTCATGTCAATTCCCATTCGTGTCTTAGTGTTACCACCAATGAAGCTCTTTCCAGTTCGCTGAAGAAATTTCTTTGCTCTTCTTACCAGTAACACCATACTTAATTGCAAATCAAGCTCTTCTAATTCATCTTGATTGATTTGATCAAGATCTTTATCGAGAGTCGATGCTTCAACTAATTTACCAAGTGCAAAGTTTTAGAATGCTGTCATGAATGATGCAAGAGGTGGCATATTTTCTTCTATGAGCTTAAGACTATGTGAGTCGATTTTAGGAACATTCACGCTTGGTTCGATTGGCCTAGCACTTGACGATGACGTTCCAGGAGATATAGGAATTCCACCAATGGTAATTCCACTATTGCTACCAACGACAAAGGCATTATGGTTTGCAGGATCTCCTTGAGAAGTTCTGAAACGAAAGCAACACCTGAATTACTTCCCTTTTCAGTTTGCTTTGCACGGTACAAAGCTGGATCTTGTAACTTCTCAAAATCAGAGTCTTAATCATCTAAGTTCCATGCGTAACTTTTCGTCTTTTGGACTGCTTGATCAAGAGTCAATTCTTCATATTGAGCACTCTCTTTGATTAAGGTAGAATACATATTCCATTGTTTCGGTAAACAATTCAGAAACTTTTCCACGTTTTCGAACTCCGTATACAATCCCAGTTGACTTCGATCTAATTCACTTAGAAAATGGTAAAATCTGTTTACTAGATTATCCAACGATTCACCTTTCATAGCTTTAAAGAATATGAATTGAGTTTTCAGTCGTTCGAGTCTCCGTTTCTTGAATAACTCATTTCCTTCGTATCTGTCACTCTAACTGCCCCACATTTCCTTTGACGAGTTTTTGTTACCGAAGGTGTGTAAGATCGATTGTGGTAACGACATCATAATCAAGGACATTGCCTTTTCTTCGCATTCGTAATACTTTCTTTCATCATCAGTTAAAGCAAGATAACCTTTAATTGTCAAAGTTCGCGCAGGTTGTCCTCCAATTCATGACGTCATACATAACCACAGTTTTAAATCTTTTGCTTTGATGTATCATTCAAATCGTATCTTCCATTCCGGATAATCTAACTCGTTTAACAACACGGGTGGTTTATCACTGCTTCCTACTTAGTTGTTGTGTCGAATACTTTGAACAACGTTGTTCAAATTCTTTGCCATCTTTATGAGATCTTGGTTTTAACAATTGTTAATACTTTCCAAACAACTTACTGATGAAAACTAAACAATAGCACAAGTATTGACCAAGATTGATTTGCTAAGTATTGACAACTTAACAAATGTGGACAATGATTTCTCACAAGTGTGGACAGATGAGGGAATGATTAAGTATGGATGTGAATGATATCAACTAACAAGTGTAGACAGAATTGATTTACCTAAGTGTGGACAGATATGAAAAAGAACAAATGTGGATAAGTGTGGAATAACACAAGTGTGGAGGACCTATCACAAGTGTGGACGAACAAATGTGGAGGACCTATCACAAGTGTGGACGAACAAATGTGGACGAACAAGTGTGGATGTAATGATATAAATCACAAGTGTGGAATAACACAAGTGTGGAGGACCTATCACAAGTGTGGACGAACAAATGTGGAGGACCTATCACAAGTGTGGACGAACAAATGTGGACGAACAAGTGTGGATGACCAAATAATAAGTGTGGATCAACAATTATCAAACAAGTGTGGATGACCAAATAACAAGTTTGGACAAACAACTTATGATTTTCACAAGTGCTGACAAGTGAAAAACCACAAGTAATGACTCTGAATTTATTTCCCAAGTGTGATTGCACACAAGATCATCAATAACTTCAGAGAATTTGAAGAAAACTTTAGATCTGACACAACCTGAGCAAAATCTCAACAATCAAATCAAGCACAAACACTCACAACTAAACCCTAATCACCATCCATGATGAAAAATCAAGAAACACATGAAGAATCCATGAAAAATATGAGAAAAACCCTAGAAACTTGAAAACCCACTAAAAATGAACAAAACCGAATGAAATCTAACCTCCAATACGAAGTCTACAACGGTAAGAGCACTTTGTATATAGAGCCTGCTCTGATACCACTTGTAAGGTCGTCTTCCTTCAACGAACACACCAACCGGAACGATCGAACACACACGCGATGTGCGGAAACCACCGCGTGCCTCGTACCACAACGTAGAGCTCGTACAGAAGGTGTAGAAGATGAAAGAATCGTGAATACACTAAGTATTCGCAGTCGACAATCACACAGATTGAATGAAGAACACAAAGTTAGGGTTTGTTTGCACAAAAGGTTTTTTTCCAAAATTTCACTGTTTCAAAATTTCACATCTAAGTTTGGATCCTTACAATGAAACCCTAGTCCATACTTAACAAATAAGTATGGAACCCTTACTAAACCTACAAGTGTGGACCATATAAGAAAAGCTACAAGTACTGACTTAGTAAAAACCACAAGTTTGGACATGTACAAGAACCCTTGTCCAAACTTGTGACACTTTCACATAATTACAGGATAAGTCCTTCAATGTTGAAACTTCAGCAGCATCCAACATTTTTCAAACTTTGGTGCACTTACATAAAGCGTTACCACTACACATGAACTAATAATTGTTCACCCCAATTCATAACAAGGTTTGTTTTGAAGTTTACTACAAAATCAGTAAAATAATAACTTTTGGGTTGAATATAGTAAAAAGTTGTTGCTTCAAGAAATTGTGTCATGTTGTTCCTGTACAAACTTGTAAATCACTATTCCATTGAGTTGTGTTTTAGTTGTATCAATAATAATAAAAGACAAATCTTTTATAACGACATATTAATATAATCTTAAAAACAAATGTCGGTGGGTGTCCCATCAAAAGCCACCGATATTTGTTTGTTTATATAAGTTACTGAAAGCAAAGCCATCAACAATGAAATGGTTAGATCAGTTGGCTGACGCATATAGTCTTCCCAATTCCATCCCGGGTTCGAATCCCCTTATGCAATTGTTTTTTCATATACCCTTCCAATGCATTTATACCTCATTTTGAACAAGGGTTTCACACCTTTTCTTTTGTTTTTTTTTCCTTACTGTTTTATTATTATTATTATTATTATTATTATTATTATTATTATATAACTATTAATTAGTCGCTTTATGGTATAGTAACACGTGCTTAAAAGGTTTTCTTTGCTTAAAGGATTTTGTACATAAGGCTTTGGTTGATGTACATGGTTTATTTAACTTTAATTCAAA
Source organism: Helianthus tuberosus (assembly GCA_030545235.1). Taxonomy (NCBI): domain Eukaryota; kingdom Viridiplantae; phylum Streptophyta; class Magnoliopsida; order Asterales; family Asteraceae; genus Helianthus; species Helianthus tuberosus. The sequence goes on along the minus strand of CM060439.1, from coordinate 31,619,322 downwards.
CCAGCTAAACATTGCGTAATAAATTTTAAAACGTTTATCGTTTTTAGTTTTCTATTTCTTTTACTGTACGTGCACATTGAAAACGATTGAGTTCACACCCGCAATAATGCGCGAGTCATGCCCTAAAACGATTGAGTTCACACTCGCAAAAATGCGCGAGTCACACCCGAAAACGATTGAGTTCAAACCCGCAATAACGCGTGGGGATTAATAGTCAAACTTTTGACATGATAACTATTAATCCTCATCTTTAAGTAAGTTACACATTCACTTGTAACTTTTGGTTATGAACAAATTGACAGGCAACATTATCTACTTAATAACTTGACACCTCATTTTATCTAAATTACTTTTAAGGCTATACACCGTAACGTGTGACACAATATTATACTTTTTTTTATCTATGTCTAACCACATTAATAGCTAAATTACTTTTACGACTTTACACTGTTGTCCAAATTATTTTTACAATTTTAAACTGCAACATCCAAGACATTATACTCTTTTTATTATCTATGTAGAATAATATTAATGTCACAAACGTAACGTGTGTAATAAAGTAAAAAACGTGTAACATCAGGTACGGACACCACACGTTAATGTTATCATCGTTATGCGTGTAATGAGATGACAAACACAATGTTGCCGCTGCAATGCGCGGCATGGGTCAAAATTCTAGTATGGTATTATAGTAGAAAATAATCATCACAAATAAAAGACATAATCATCACTAATCAAGTAGAAACGTTCCACATATTACCATTGATAATAAAACCTCTTTTGTACATAGGACCCTAGAAGAACAAAAGCAGTTGAGGTCAACGACAAAATGTTGAGTTAATTACGCAAATGGTCCCGATAGTCAGTGGTGGATCTTGCCCGTTGAACGTGCCAAGTCCGAAAGACAAGTGCACTAAAAAAAGCCCGGGCAAGCCCGGGCCAAACATAGTATATATAAAAAATTTCGATCGAAATGCGAAAAATTAGCACTACGGCCGAAAAACTTGCCGGGCCATGGCCCTGCCAGTGGCCTTCTAAGAACCGCCCCTGCCGATAGTATGATTATGTTATAGATTTGGTCCATGCCTTTCATTTATTACGTCATCTTTGGTCCCGTTGGTTGTTCACGTGCAACGAGTATAGTCTATTGAGTGAATGTCCGTTAAATATTTTTGGTTAGGTGCATTTGAAATGAACAAAATTGTCACGGCCCCTGACCCGGTTTGACCCGTTTCAGGAGCCGCGGGACAGAAATCCTGCGGTATTTATTTAATTGAGTTTGACAGCGGAAGTTTTCATCAGGATCTTTTAAAAAGGTCAATATTTCCCGATTATTTTATTTCACAATTCGGGATATAACCCGGTAATTTACAATAGTTTGATTTCACGAAGAAATCTTTTATTTTACAAAACATGTTTCTTTATTTTATACTGAGCCACTTCTTTGAGCTTGTAGTGCTATATGGCACTTTTCCTGATTCATAACAGATAACCTGAAACATGTTTGAAAAAGGTTTTGTCAGCGGGAAATACTGAGTGAATCATTCTATTTTGCATAATGATGCTTAGTTATAAATTACAGCATAAGAGCGATTACAATGGCTTCTATCTTATTTTTATCTAGCATTCTGTCACAATGGTGACGATGGTCATACCACTATTTAGATCAATGAACCTAAATAGTGATGATTATCCCTGTAGGTCAATGAACCTAACAATGATTATCCCGAGTAGGTCAATGAACCTAACTGGGAGAAAATTAGTAATGTGCACAATACCCCACTAACCAGTAATTCAAGATATCCACGACTTAGTCCCTGTAATTATAACCTTGAAAATAATTTGAGGTATTGTAAAATAGTTGATAAAAAGAGAATGACTCACAAACTGTGAGAAAAAGGAGAATGACTCACATTGCAGATTTATACGGGCACACAATTCGGGGTTAGTAATCAATACAGCCTTTACGATAACTCACGAGATCAACCATCACAACGAACGACAAAGTGCAATACTTCATCCATCGATTTAACGATGATCCGTCAAATTAATGACGAACGACAAAGTATAATACTTTATCCATCGAATTAACGATGATCCGTCAAATTAATGACGAACGATAAAGTATAACCCTAATGTGGGCGGCACTTAAACATCCATTGGATATATTGATCGTCGGAAAATGAATCGTAGCAGCGATCGTGCTAATACCCTGATTGTGGCATCGATTTAGTGCCTGTGTGTGTTAATTGTGGTAAACAGACAATATCTCAGCGCACAAAGTGAATTTGAGCATCGTTTCAACTCCCAGAATCAAGTCCCAAACTCATCTATTTATAGCCAAATTTTGACCCTTAGGCGGCCCGCGTGAGAATTAAGCTAACTTGAGGCGGCCCGCGTAAGAACTATTTTTAGGCATAGGGTTGCCACGTGTGGGACTAGCTCAGCTGAGTCGACGATTTCTGAAAATTCCTTTCTGCCTACGGTTTAAGTGGATAATCGTCAATAGGGTTTAACCCCCCCTGAGTTTTAGGGGCCCTAATCCTGATTCTGAAAATTATGAAAATTTTAGGGTTTGCGCAGAATCACTTGGGTGTCTCAATTAGGGTTTCCTATTGGTCAAATTATTTTAATAATTATGACTTTTGATGAGAGTCGTTACATTCTCCCCACCTTAATAAAAATCTCGTCCTCGAGATTTACCGGAATAATTGAGGATATTTTCTCTTCATTTTGGATTCCAGTTCCCAAGTATATTAGGGTCCTATCTTTGTACTCCAGCTAACTCTTCCTGGTAAGCAACTAGTCCTATATGTTGGTTTACTGGAAATGGTCCTACGTACCTTGGACTTAGCTTTCATTTCTTACTCCTTTCCAAGGAGATACTTTCAATTACATTTTGTCTCCAACTCGAACTCCAACAGCTTTTATCTATTATCTGTATACTTTTCTGACGATCTCTTGTCGTCTTCATCCTTTCCTTTGTGATACTGAATATCACAGTTGTAGTCACTTAGGATTTTTATCCATCTCCTTTGTCTCATGTTTTAATTCTTTTTGCCCAAAAATATATATCTTAAATTCTTATAATCCGTATAGATAGTACCCTTACTTCCATACAGATAATATCTCCAAATCTTAAGGCAAAAATTATGGTTCCTAATTCTAACTCATGAGTGGTATAGTTCCTTCGTTCTTTTTCAATTATCTTGATGCATACGCAATTACCTTTTTGTGTTGCATTAACATGCATTCAAATCCTAACTTTGAAGCATTACCTTATACTTCAAAATCTTCAGTTTATAAGGCTAAGATTGGAGCAGTTTGGTTAATTTCTACTTTAAGATCCTCATTCAAACTTAGCTATTTTTACAGGTTAACTTAGTTAATGGTATAACTATCTTTAGAAAAAAATCCTTAATAAATTGTCTGTAATATCCGACTAAACTTCTAATTTCCATTGCGGATTAGGGAACCTTTCATTTTGATAATATCTTATCAGGAGTTACGTGAATACCTTCGGGATTCACCATATGACCTAAAATTGCACTTCTAGCAGCCAAAATTCATTCTTCGAAAATTTGGCGTACAGTTTTTTCTTTTCTTAACAAAGTTAAGAGTACATGTAAGTGCTGATAATATTCTTTCTGACTTTTAGAATAAATATGTATATCGTCGATAAAGATAATTACCAATTTATCCAAATATAGTTTACAGATCCTATTTATCATGTCCATGAATGCTGCAGGTGCATTCTTTAATTCGAAGGGCAGGACTGTAAACTTGTAATGACCATACCTAGTTCTGAAAACAGTCTTAGGTACATCTTCCTCTGATACTTTTAATTGATAATATCCGGAACATAAGTTGATCTTAGAAACTATTTATCTTCTTGTAATTGATCGAATAGATCATTAATTCTGAGTAATGGGTATCGATTCTTAATTGTAACTTTTATTCAATTCTCTATAATCAATACACATTCTTATTGAACCATACTTTTTCTTAACAACCAATATTGTGCTAACCGATAAGGTTCCCTGGCTTATCGGTAAAATTCCTGGAATTAGATGAATCCTAAATTCTATATACCTATCTGATGGTAATCCATGTAAATCTTCTGAGAATACATCTGGGTATTTTGAATTTACAGAAATTTCCTTAATTTCTTTATCTTTAGTATTAATGATTACTGATATCATATATAATATTCCTTGCTTTCGTTCATAACTAACAACTTTCATTAGATATGAACTTTATGACTTATTTCCTGTAATCATTATTACTTCTCCAGTGATTGCTCAAAATTCTATAGAATTCTTATTACAGATAATTCGAGCATATTTGTTTTACTATTCAATCCTTTCTTAGCACAACCTTGATTTCAACTAATTTCATAGATAATAGGGTTGCAGAAAATTTATGACTTAAAAGTTCTATTTCTATGTTTTGCAGAACCTTATTTACTTTAACTAAATTCCCATCTGCCAATTCTACTGTAGAAATTTATCTAATGCTTGTTAACGGTAAGTTAAGAGTTTGGCAGAGTAAAGTATTTATAAAACTTTGGTTTGCACCAGAGTCAAATAATACTATTGTGTAAACGTTGTAAGCTAAGAACATACCGGCTATCACATCTGGAATCATCTCGGCTTCTTGAGTAGTCAGCTGGAAGGCTCTTACATTCCTTTTTGCTCCTTCTGCTGGTTTGACTTGATTGTCAAATGGTTTATTCAGTTTTGGACAATCTGGCCTAAGATGTCCAGTTTCTCCACAGTTGTAGCAGACTGAAAATTTCTTTCTCCTGCAGTCTTCTTCTTGATGCCCCGGAATTTTGCAAAAATTGCAATATCCTTTGCATTTTCCAAAATGCTTCCTTTTGCAAGAATTGCAAAATGGACTAGTGGTAGATTGCCCATTCTCTCTTTTCTTGAAATTGTTATGGTTACCCGAACGGAATTCTTGGGTAATCTTTTGGGCTACTTCCTTCCTTCTATTTTCTTCTCTTGTCCGTACTAGTTCGTCAGTCAGAGTATTGGCTAATTCCACCGCATCATCAATCGTGCGAGGTTTCGCAGCCTTGACGATATTACGGATTTCGGAAAGCAATCCCCAAATATAACGAGAAATAAGTACCGGCTCTGGCGAAGCCAGGGTTGGTACCACTCGAGCATATTCGAAGAATGTCGTAGTATACCCTCGACAATCTACATCCACCATCCGATGGGTTAGAAATTTATTTGCCATTTGATCTTTTTCATATTCAGGACAGAATTTTCTTTCTACAAAGCTCTTAAATTCTTCCCAGTCCATAGCATACGCCATCCTTCTTCCTTTTGCTTGTAACACCGTATTCCACCATTCTAGCGCCACTTCTTTGAAAAGATTTGACGCATACATGACCTGATCATCCTGAGCACATTTACTTATGACAATTACTGCCTCGGTTTTCTCTAACCAACGCAGTGCCGCAGTTGCTCCTTCATTGCCAGCAAACTCAGTGGGTTTACAAGCAAGAAATTCTTTGTAAGTGCAACCAGGCGTTGCAGTTTTCCTTTTCTTAGGGAGCGGAGCTTGCCGTGGTTCATTATCATGATTAACATGTTTACCGCTTCCATTTACGCTATTACTGAAATTATCTTCAGAAATGCGTTTACTAGGAACAACTTGTTGCGGTTCGATGGGATTTTTAACAGCAGCAATGATTGCTGGAATAGCATTGGCTATCTCTTGAGCAACGATATTTTCTATATCTTGCCTAGTTACATATTGATCCACCGGTTGTTGCTCAGATTGATTAACCTCATTAACTGGTTCATTATTAGCGTTTTCCATCTGATATCTAATTTATAGATAAATAATTAGTATAAAAGAAATAATCCAATGTTACAATTATTTGCACATAATCACGTAAACGAATATACAAACAAAATTGTAACTTTTCTAATATTTCATTTGTTGTAAAGATTATATCATACTTCTATATACAACAGTTTTATTATTTACTTTACACAAACTGATTTTACTATTACACAATCATAGTTTCATAATCCCCTATCCTTTGTCAGGTGATGTTCTAGTAACGGCGTTCCTTCTCATCGTATTTCCAGGAGATCTGTCCCAAAATCTCTTGGATCCTATTCCCAGCATCCATTTCATCAAAATGACGGAATTCAGCCATATTCTCGTTACTCATTGGTGGATTTGGTAAAGGTTCTGGATTGTACTTAGGAAAAAGCTTATAGGGATGGTTTTGTAACAGTATTTCATTATTCAACCATTCGTCTATATTCCAGTGGATTGAAGGGTTTGGAATAGCTGATTCTAAATTTATTGGTAGTTGTGTTTCAAGAGAATGAATAAAATCATTTTCATTAACAAGCTCAATAGTATCATCGGTTGCCATTATAAACTCTAGTTCTTCTTGAGATGGTAATCCCTTAATTTGCCTAGAACTTTCCCTAATTTCCATTTTCTTAAGTTTAGGTTTCTCGAGAGGTAAAGCGTTGAATTCTATAGGTTCTTCTATGTCTGGAATATACCTATTGAAATCTCTGGAAACTTCGATTCTTACTGGATAGAGATTTAAATTCTGAAGGGCTTCCGACAGATCACTCATGCTGTTTAGTAAAATACACACTATTACTAAGTTATAAACAAATTGTATAGAACAACTTTTTAAATAGTCTTTCATACTGGGTAACTACCAAATAACTGAAAATTAAAACACACTAGGTTTTATTTGTAAAATTTATTTACTGAATACGGTTTATAGACTGTAGATAATAGAGATGCTAAAACTTTGAGTCAGAATATTTAAAGATTTATATTTACTACTACAGTAGCTAACATATAAAAATCTGCCTATACTATTCAAAATTAGTCAGATAATAAAACATATAATTATGAAATAAAAATTACTAAAAATTAAGTATTTTCTTTTAAATACTTAATTGGCTTAATCAGTGGCTCGATAAGTGGCTCTGATACCACCTTTTTCTGTCACGGCCCCTGACCCGGTTTGACCCGTTTCAGGAGCCGCGGGACAGAAATCCTGCGGTATTTATTTAATTGAGTTTGACAGCGGAAGTTTTCATCAGGATCTTTTAAAAAGGTAAATATTTCCCGATTATTTTATTTCACAATTCGGGATATAACCCGGTAATTTACAATAGTTTGATTTCACGAAGAAATCTTTTATTTTACAAAACATGTTTCTTTATTTTATACTGAGCCACTTCTTTGAGCTTGTAGTGCTATATGGCACTTTTCCTGATTCATAACAGATCACCTGAAACATGTTTGAAAAATGTTTTGTCAGCGGGAAATACTGAGTGAATCATTCTATTTTGCATAATGATGCTTAGTTATAAATTACAGCATAAGAGCGATTACAATGGCTTCTATCTTATTTTTATCTGGCATTCTGTCACAATGGTGACATGTCACAATGGTGACGATGGTCATACCACTATTTAGATCAATGAACCTAAATAGTGATGATTATCCCTGTAGGTCAATGAACCTAACAGTGATTATCCCGAGTAGGTCAATGAACCTAACTGGGAGAAAATTAGTAATGTGCACAATACCCCACTAACCAGTAATTCAAGATATCCACGACTTAGTCCCTGTAATTATAACCTTGAAAATAATTTGAGGTATTGTAAAATAGTTGATAAAAAGAGAATGACTCACAAACTGTGAGAAAAAGGAGAATGACTCACATTGCAGATTTATACGGGCACACAATTCGGGGTTAGTAATCAATACAGCCTTTACGATAACTCACGAGATCAACCATCACAACGAACGACAAAGTGCAATACTTCATCCATCGATTTAACGATGATCCGTCAAATTAATGACGAACGACAAAGTATAATACTTTATCCATCGAATTAACGATGATCCGTCAAATTAATGATGAACGACAAAGTATAATACTTTATCCATCGAATTAACGATGATCCGTCAAATTAATGACGAACGATAAAGTATAACCCTAATGTGGGCGGCACTTAAACATCCATTGGATATATTGATCGTCGGAAAATGAATCGTAGCAGCGATCGTGCTAATACCCTGATTGTGGCATCGATTTAGTGCCTGTGTGTGTTAATTGTGGTAAACAGACAATATCTCAGCGCACAAAGTGAATTTGAGCGTCGTTTCAACTCCCAGAATCAAGTCCCAAACTCATCTATTTATAGCCAAATTTTGACCCTTAGGCGGCCCGCGTGAGAATTAAGCTAACTTGAGGTGGCCCGCGTAAGAACTATTTTTAGGCATAGGGTTGCCACGTGTGGGACTAGCTCAGCTGAGTCGACGATTTCTGAAAATTTCTTTCTGCCTACGTTTTAAGTGGATAATTGTCAATAGGGTTTAACCCCCCCTGAGTTTTAGGGGCCCTAATCCTGATTCTGAAAATTATGAAAATTTTAGGGTTTGCGCAGAATCACTTGGGTGTCTCAATTAGGGTTTCCTATTGGTCAAATTATTTTAATAATTATGACTTTTGATGAGAGTCGTTACAAAAATCCCCCTCAGATATATATCTATATTATATAATAATGCATGAGGGAGGGGTATTTTAAGATACCTAAAAAATAAGAACTTTTTTTTTCTTTATTTATAAAAACACCTCTAAAATGAGGATAACTTGGTCTTTTAAACACTAGTTGTATTTTAGTCTCTCATATTATTACACTTAAATCCCTTTATTTTAACAAAATTATGGCTAATTAGTTACACTTATCCCCCCTTCCACAACAAACTTATAATTATTTTACGTATTCTTTTCATATCTTATAAACTATAATGTTTTAAAAAAATCCCAAGGTACCGTGATGACCTACTCATTTTTGTCGACATTTCGATAGTTGTCTTGGTCAATATTGTTGCGCGGATTAAAATTTACAAGTATATGATTAGGGCTGTTCATAAAGCTCGCGACTCGTAGCTCGGCTCGTAGCTCGCTCGAAAGAAGCTCGAGAAAAACTAGCTAAAAAAACTCACTTTGAGATGACGTGAACCAAGCTGACTCATTTTGTAACCAAGCCCAGCTCGAGCTAAGCTCGGCTCGGCCCATGGCTCGGCTCGTTGGCTCGTTCTTAGGCTCGTTTAACTCCGACGTAAAGCTCAAACCAAGTTTAGCCTCCTGAATTAATTTCGAGCTTTAGCTCGACCCCACCCTGGCTCGACTCGGCTCGGCTCGTTTACAGCCCTATATATGATGCATTAGTGTACAAGTGATTAAAGCAATGTGTCATATCTCATTTCAAATGCACAAGACTTTCTACGTTGTTGTCATTATTATCATTATCAATTAATAATATTACAACCATTTTCACCCAGATTTTCGTTTGATTAAGAATGTTCACCAATTTGTTCCGTCGACTAAATTAAATTTCGAAACCTTGCACATACGGGTTTGATATGAGCTTTGTTCGTATTTTTTATGTTTATGTATTTACTTAGTTTGGTGCACACACTTACATGGCTTAGCAGGTAATAAATTGGCATCAAACAAGCTCACTTGTTTTATCTAATTGGTTATATTAAAAACCTTTATATAATATCACATTCAACAAAATGGAATTTTAGTTTTCATAACAAAATTTATAAAAACGTTTTTAGAAGCATTTTCGTTTTCATAAAACATATACATGTTAAAATGTTTTTTTAGAAGTTTGATAAATAAGTTTTCTACCAACAAACTTTTAGGAAAAAACTCCATAATCTAAACATAATACATTTTCAAAAACTGAATACTATATTGTGTTGCATTTTTTTAAGGATTATAAGTTCAAAAATACTTTTATAAATAATACTAGTTAGTTGAAAAAAACTACATGTTATTCAATTCGTTGGTTTATAGGTTCTATATATAGTATAATTTATTATTTTTTTTCACTGTAAGAAATTTCTTTTTCTTTAGAATTCTTGGTTTACATGTACTTTAATTTTCTGTTGTGTATAACTTTGATTTATTCTTCTATGCTCACATTTAAAATTCATCTTATTTATTCTTTAGTGGTTTTGTAGTTTCAATATTCATCCTTTTCAGATTTTTACACAGCTATGTATGTTTCTAAAACATGATATATTGTTTGTTTTTTTATATTATGTTTAATTGTGAACATCGTTTTTTATCCTATGATAACATGATAAAAATATGTAACTAAAATACTAAAATATTTTTTTCAGTTACCCAAATTGCTCCAGCTACTACTGAAGTATTTGTTAAAGAGGAGATTAGAGAAGAAACTCATCCTCCAAAGGATGTAACAATCAAACAGGAAAAGATACAAGAAATTCCAGAGGACGCTGATCTCGATGTTAACAAATGATGGTGTAACAATATAGATGACACCCTTGAGATGTTTAAGCCGTATGATTACTAAATTGATCTCATCATGATGTAAAGTAGTTGATACTTGAGCTTTTAGTTTTCAACTTTTATAAGCCGTATGATTACTAAATTGATCTCATCATGATGTAAAGTAGTTGATACTTGAGCTTTTAGTTTTCAACTTTTATATTTAAAACTTATATTTTCTAATTCGTGTGCTACTTTATATAACTTTTATTTATGTTTAAGTCTTATTTTTCTAATTCGTGTGTTACTTTATTGCACCAATGGTTTCTCTAAGTACTTAATATTTTAAATTCTAAATTTAATAATTACGAGACCTATGTAATACTTATGACATATATACACTACAATAATGCTACCATAAATATTATATGAATAAGAAAACTACCAGAAATGAGTGCCGCAATGCAAAGTGTCACGCTCGTCGGATCACTCGGATACCTTACTAGTATATATATATATATATATATATATATATATATATATATATATATATAGGGTGGGGTTCTAGAGTGAACACTAATGTATTTGCGAACTGAGTGAACAAATCCTGGCCATTGATCTACACACGTGTATGGCCAGGATCTCATCATCAAATCGTAAAATACACTAGTGTATTTCAACATCAAATCCTGGCCATTGATCTACACATGTGTATGGCTAGGATTAGTTCACTCAGTTCGCAAGCTACACTAGTGTTCACTCTTGAACCTAATCCTATATATATATATATATAAATCTGGCTGGAAAAACAGAAATGGGGCCACGTTGCTGTTAATGATAAGTAACAATCATGTATAGTGCGGCCATGCCATTAATTTCGAAGGTTTGTACTTTTATGAAGATAAAAGACATAAAAGACAATAAACTAACATGACGAATATAGTAATGGTCTGCACGTTACCTTTGAGAAAGAAAACTTTATTTTATATGACATCCTAGGGGCCTAGAACACCAAATATGACTTGAGTTCAATGATAATATCTTTATCATTTTTGTACTCTGTACACTGAGCAATATGTCTTAATATACTACTACCTTTTATAATATAAAAAAATTAACGGAAGAAATTAATACTGTTTCAACAACTTATTTGAACACCTAATACTATTTTTTTTAAATATATATGAAAATTGCATGTAAGATTTGTTGTAGTTTCGTTTGGAAGAAATAGAAAATATTGTTCATTTACTTATCTAGCTTCTTCCCCTTTTACAACAAGTATAACAGTGCTTACTTTTTATCTTCTTTTATAACCATGAAATTTTGAGTGGCCACTGGACGTACGCTCATCGCATGGCTCGACTACACTAAGGCTGGAGGGTGTGGTTGAAGTCCCCTAGGTGCTTTATCAGGCCACATCAGCGTCACCTAGGATCCACCTCAGCCATGGAGCCCTCTTTAATTTGCATTGTGTGGATGGAGCCCCATATTAAACAAAATTAAAAAAAAAAAAAGATTTCATTGGTTTAAAATCAAGTGGGCCCTCCTATAGTGCCCCTTCTCAATCTTTACCATGACGGAGCCCCTCCTATAGTGCCCCCCTTTAAATCTGAGGGTGTGGAGGTATAGCGTCCCGGGGCGCTATAGATTATGAGTTGGCGGGGGTGGCGCCCCCACACCCTCCGGCCTAACATCGACAGTAGTCATATTTTCGTATTTGTGTAGTTTCTTGTACAAAATTAGGACAGTTGGTTTGAACATGGCCGGCCTTGGGGGTGTGCGGGGAGACCATCAGCCAGGGTTTTTTTGAAGGGCACTTTATGTGTATGTAAAATGTATTTTTTTTTTAATATATATAGGTCGTTAGACTTCCGTGTAAATTTTAGACTTCTGTGTAAATTCTAAGCAGACTTATTTTGACTTGTTTAGTTGATAAAAGGATTTGAGAGAAAAGAACAAACATCGGGAAGGTGGGTGTGTATTAATATATACTAACTTGTAATTTTCTTCGATTAATTAGAACACAAGTTGAGACTCACTTTGTTTTTTTCATATACGTACAAATACAAACTTATTATGGCACACATCACAAGTAAAAAGAACTCCAAGTTGCTTTTCATTCACATTACTACAAGTTGCTCTGAGCCCATGTGTTGGACCAATTCAACCAAGATATATAATATATACACACAAAGTAGATGCTTATTCATTCACTGTACATCATGCATTTGCCCTTCCTATTTCTCTTACCTTTAATAACCCTCTATTATTCACAACAAGTTGCTCCTGTTTCTTCTTCTTCTTCGTCTTCACAAAGTATTTTAACCCATGGTTCATCACTCTTGGTAGAAAAGAAACATCATTTGGTTTCACCAAATGGCCTTTTCACAGCCGGATTTCACGAGCTTGGTCCAAATGCTTATTGCTTTGCAATATGGTTTTCTGAGCCCATGTCGGATGGAAGTCACACATTGGTTTGGATGGCAAATCGAGACTGGCCTGTCAACGGAAAACGCTCCAGGTTTTCCTTGTGGAAAAATGGTAACCTTGTTCTAACCGATGCTGGCCAAAGAATTTGGACGACCGACACTCAATCTAATTCACCTTTGCAACTGCAACTTCTTGACTCGGGTAACCTTGTTCTAACCCAGTTAGAAACGAAATCAGATCTTTGGCAAAGCTTCAATTTTCCAACCCACACTCTCCTTCCCAATCAACCTTTCACCAAAGATACAGAACTCATATCTTCGAGAAGTTCGACAAATTTGTCTTCTGGCTTCTACAAACTCTATTTTGATAGTGACAATGTAATCCGCCTTCTTTACAGCGATGATGAAGCTAACGTCACAAGTGTTTATTGGCCTTCAACGTATTTACTAAACTGGGAAGCAGGAAGGTCTTCTAACAACATTAGTAGACATGCTTTTCTTGATTCCAAAGGGCGTTTCCAATCTTCAGATAGTCTTACCTTTACTACCACGGACTATGGTGATGTCCTCCAAAGAAGAATAACACTTGATGTTGATGGTAATGTTAGAGTTTACACGCTTAACCAAAGAAGCTGGAGTGTTACATGGCAAACATTTTCAACACCTTGTTTATATGGGATATGTGGTCCAAACGGCCTTTGTACTCACAGCTTGGAATCAGGAAGGATTTGCTCTTGTATGCATGGATACAAGATCAAGAACCACTCGGATTTGTCTTTTGGGTGTGAACCGACATTTGATCTTTCTCAGAATCGTGAAAGCTTTGGATTCATAAAGCTCCCTCATGTGGAGTTTTATGGATTTGATTCTATTTATGATATAAACTCCACTTTCAAAGAATGCAGCAACTACTGCTTGAATGACTCCAACTGTAAAGCTTTCCAATTCTCCTTTCATGTAGGATTGGGCGCCTTTACATGTAATGTCAAGACTCTGTTATTCAATGGCTACTTTAAGGGTCAACCTTTCACCACTTATCTTAAGCTACCTAAAAAGGATGTCTTATCGTATAATCAGTACGTTGCTAACAAGTCCAGCTTGGAATGCTCCAGTTCTATAATTCAGCTAGACCGAACGTACAAGAAAAAGAATTCAAATGGGTCCATCAAGTTCCTGTTGTGGTTCAGCATCATTCTTGGTGCAATTGAAGTTGCATCCTTTGTATTATTCTATTGTATCACCAGAGAACCCTCAGGTACAAAAACCCAAACCTACCTAGCAATTGCTACAGGATTCAAAAGGTTTACGTATGCTGAGATAGTGAAGGCGTCACATAAATTTAGAGAAGAGATTGGAAGAGGAAGTGGCGGTATTGTGTACAAAGGCATACTCCCAGACAATCGAGTGGTAGCAATTAAACGACTCCATGACGCTACCCAAGGAGAAGCTGAATTTCTAGCAGAGATGAGCACAATTGGAAGGATAAATCATAGGAACTTGATAGAAACATATGGTTATTGTGCTGAGGGAAAGCATAGGATCTTGGTGTATGAGTACATGGAGAATGGCTCATTAGCAGGGAACTTAGAGGGTAACCGGCTCGAGTGGAAGAATATGTTTGAAATTGCTTCTGGCATTGCGAAAGGCCTAGCTTACCTACATGAAGAATGCTTGGAGTGGGTTTTGCATTGCGATGTTAAACCACAAAATATATTGTTGGATGGTGATTATAACCCAAAGGTGGCTGATTTTGGTTTATCCAAGCTATTCCACCAAGATGTTACAGGAAATTCTCTCTTTTCAAGGATAAGAGGGACTAGAGGGTATATGGCTCCAGAGTGGGTGTTTAATCTTCCAATTACTTCAAAAGTGGATGTTTACAGCTATGGGATGGTTGTGCTAGAGATGATAACAGGACGAGGTCCCACATATGAGCAATCACGTGATGATAATGAAAGGTTGGAACAAAAGAGACTCGTAGGTTGGGTAAGAGAGAAGGTCCATTTGGCAAGTGAAAGTTTGACAGAGGCACAATTTATTGAGATACTGAATCCCATGATAAGTGGTAATCATGAAAAAAGTCAGATGTATAATCTTCTAAAAGTGGCACTAAAATGTGTTGAGGAGGATAAAGACGCACGGCCAACCATGAGCGAGGTTGTGAAGATGCTTGAAGATGGATGATTAGTGGTAACCACATTTTGTTCATATAGTTACAAACATTGGAGCCAATTATGAGTTGGAGATTGTCCATTAGAAAATTACTTGTTTATATGTTTTTAAATAGACTTGGCTGTGACTCGATTTTGTCTAAATAATTTATTGAATCTAAACTCCTTGTTAATCTCACAAGTAATTTAAGAATGTCTTAGTTGTTATCGTAATGGGTGTTATACATATAGGGGTGAGTTTATTGGAAAACCACTAATTTTACATATAAGATGCTTAAACTAAAAAAGAACCCAATAGTATGAAGCTACAGAACCAGCAACAATTTGTCTTGCAATCATTGTGAACTATTTGACCCGCATTAAAAAAATTAAGGCCAGCCTGTTGGTTTCAGGCCCCTCTTCCCTCACACAAAACACACATTTGAACATGCAGAAGATAATATAGCAAAGTGAACGTTGTATTTTACTCAATAAACTCATAGGGCTATATAGCCTACGTAGTCTTGAAACACTCAACAAAAATAACAAATTCTACCCCACTTTCTCCTAAATGCTAGCCACTATCTAACATAACTTTCATCCTTAATAATCGGTCAAACTATGACTAATCCTAGCATTTACTTGACAACCAAAATACTTATTAATAAAACTACCTAATAACCAAGTCAAGATTAAATATTTCCAACAATCACCCCCTTAATCTTGACTATCTCGGTCTTGCTACACGAACCCCATAGGTTCGGTCATCCTCTTTCTAACGTGAACATTTTCAGTCTTCGGTTCACGACTCGGTCTAATGTGAACTCTCGGTCTTTGTTCACAATCTCGATCTTACTTTCGGCCATTCGGTCTAAGCTTTCTTTCGATAAAAGCTTTCTTCGGTCTATCATGGTGCGAACCTTCGGTCACTGTCACACCCACGGTCTCGGTCTAGGTTAGCCGCCTATCTTTGTTGCAGCTTATCGGTCTCTCTTTCTTAGGCGAACCGCCGGTCTCGATTGCCTCCTTCGGTCTACTTTTCTTCAAGCCGTCAGTCTCGTGCGGCTTCTTCGGTCTTCTCGGTCTCACGCCAGAAATCAATCTCCGGCCACGGTCTCTTTCTTCTTTTTTTTTTCCCGTCGGAACAAGCTTTCCGACAACGGTCTTCTTATTACCGGTTCTTCTTCTCCGGCGACGATCGTGTTACTTTCTTTCAGTCTCGCGGCACTGCTACGGTCTTTTTTCTGGTTGCGACGATTCTTTCTTTCTTGCGATTTCTCACATGAAATCGTCTACTTTCTCTGCAGTTAGAGGGCTGCACCCCCTTCTCCGAACACGACTCTCAAACCAGCACTCGTAGCTTGACGACCTTGCTCTGATACCAAATGTTGGTTTCAGGCCCCTCTTCCCTCACACTGTTCGAATTAATCTTGATGTTTCGTATCATGAATTACGGCCATGGGTCACATGTTCTAAACGGGTTTATCCGATATGAAAAATGGATCTTCGTGGGTCAAACGGGTCAGATGATTATGGTTGACCGAGTTTGTTGGAGGTGGAGTTGAGGAGAAGTGAGCGTGAATCTGTTAGCTAGAAAGCAGGAGCACGTGGTATATTATTATGCATGTGGTTTTATTTGTTAAGTTCCTGTATAAATAGGTTATCATCCCTTCAGTGTTTTTTGTACTCTCAAAATATTAAATTAATAAGAAAGTTCAAGCAGTTAATATATTTGTTGTTCGAGAGTTTTGGGTGAGTGTTCTTGGGCCTGAACCAACACACACAAAACACACACTTGAATATGCAGAAGATAATATAGCAAAGTGAATGTTGTTACACAAAACACACACTTGAATATGCAGAAGATAATATAGCAAAGTGAATGTTGTATTTTACTCAATAAACTCATAGGGCTATATAGCCTACGTAGTCTTGAAACACTCAACAAAAATAACAAATTCTACCCCACTTTCTCCTAAATGCTAGCCACTATCTAACATAACTTTCATCCTTAATAATCGGTCAAACTATGACTAATCCTAGCATTTACTTGACGACCAAAATACTTATTAATAAAACAAATAATAAAACTAACTAATAACCAAGTCAAGATTAAATATTTCCAACACAGCCGATAACCAATACACATAAAAAACAGCAAGGATTGTGTATGGTATAACAGGGGAAATTGTTAAAAAGCATGAACTTCTCCGGTAACCTTTGCAGCAATTTGCAATTATATCCTTATAGTTTATTAATTCACACATATTGATATCATAATTAGCGAGACAATAAGTTATAAGATATGATTATACTTGCCTTGGGTACTAAGGTTGTCATGAGATTCCATCTAACAATAGCTATAGACAATAGAACAACAACAATCATAACACAAGTCATCAGAAAAACAGTGCACATGTATGATGTTGCTCCTGAATGAAACAAAGTAATGAATAGTTAAATGCATACAATTTAGCAACCCGTATAGGGTAGCAAATCAATACATCTTGTCAGTACTTATATATCATTTTAATAAAATTTTACTCAATCTATGCTAGAAGACGGACCTTCCTTGGGGCCATGTAGACTTGATAGTTGTTTCACTACGATCCTTTGGCAGATATAAAAAAAACTTGTTTAATAATGCGAGTCAACATAACTCCAATATCGCCAATGAGGTAGTGGTGGAGTGGTTGGGAAAAAAACTTGGTGTTCCTTGTTATTGAATCTGTAATCTACGATCGAGTATTAGGGTTTGAGAGAATAGGGATGGATATGTTCTTTGATTAGAATTGGTAAATAATAATGTTCAACATAATATTACATATATACATGGCTGGTTAATAAAATAACCGCCACTAAACTAAACTAACATAATAATAATAATAATAATAATAATAATAATAATAATAATAACAGTCTAACATATAAATATAAGTCGATGCCTTATATCTAGCTTATATCCTATCTTCTAATATTCCCTCCCGTAAGCTAGATTGAGACAACATGCAGAACTTCTTTAAGACGATTGAAATCCTTTGACTGCAGTGCCTTTGTGAGTATATCCGCTGCTTGTTCCTTAGTCGTGCAGAACCTAACTTCCACCTCGCCGTTCCTGATTAACTCTCGAATAAAGTGGTACTTAATTCTTATGTGTTTGCTTTTTCCGTGATAGACTGGATCCTTGGCCAAACTTATAGTTGATTTGTTGTCACAGAGAAGAATTGTTGGAGGACATTCCATATTTATTTGAAGCTCATTGAGAATACCTTTTAACCACAGTGCTTAACATCCAGTTAGAGACAAAGCAATGTATTCCGCTTCAGTTGAAGACAGCGCCACTACCTTTCGTTTCTTAGACTGCCAGGCTACTTCACCTGATCCAAGATGAAATACATATCCGGACGTGCTTTTGCTGTTATCTATGCTTCCTGCATAGTCACTATCACTAAAAGCAACTAATTTTCCCTTACTACCTTTAGAGTATACAATCCCATGATTCGTTGTTCCTTTGATGTATCTTAGAATTCTCTTCCCTGCTTCCAAATGACTTTTCTTTGGCCTTTCCATGAACTGACTAATTTTGTTGACAGCAAACAATATATCTGGCCTGGTGTTGGTTAAATACATGAGACATCCAACCAAACTTCTGTATATATTCTGGTCCACTTCGTCCTCGGGGTCCTCTTTGGATAATTTGAGTCCATACTCCATTGGAGTTGAGATTGCATGACAACTCTCCATCTTGAATTTAACTAACAGATTCTTTGCATACTTTTGTTGTGATAGCATAATATTTTCATTATCATAGTTCACTTCCATGCCCAAGAAATAATGAAGGTTTCCCAGATCTGTCATTTCAAACTCACTTTTCATTGATGTCACACCCCCAAAATACCACCTAAGGAATGTCCCTGCTAGGCATGTGACGTACCAACAACGAGCCACTAATTACATTGAACCCATTCAAGTTTCAAAATAAAATCCTTAGTTATTAAAATACCATCAACGAGTTTAGATGAAAACCAACATGTTCAGCGAAAGCAATTACTAAACCAAAGTTAATCAGTATCAAAACCAATGTATAATATCAAGAAATTCAAACATATGAATCCTTCCAGTCGACCCATGACCACTCCAGCTACTCCAGACAGCAAGTTCCAAATCCAAGACATCTAACGACCTGCGAGCATGCAACAAGTGTATCAGACAACGCTGGTGAGTTCATAGTTTTACGAAAACGTTGGTTACCAAGTGTTTAGTTAATCCATTGAATTTAATGTTGATAATAACCCGAATACAAGATGGCTCCTGATTTACATTGCCATTTCTCCAATGCTCCTATCAAAGCATTGGTCATGACTAGGTCATTAGTTCAACACCCGTCCTCCCAGGTACGGGGTGAGGTTGCCAAACCTAAGTAGCGCTACTAACTAATACCTTGTTACCTCTCAGGTAACCAAACAACACGGATGGACTTTAAAGGTGATAGGAAGAGTATATTATCTAACATTCCAGTTTTATAATAAGACGTATTCCTCTCAGGAATACCCGAATGATTTACCCAAAACCTATCCCTCCCAGGGATACCCAAAGACTGTCCCAACCACAAGGACGCATGCTCAAGAGAGATGAACTCACCTTCGGTTAGACTAAATGCTTGTTCACAGTTGGTCAATCAAATCCTATTATGGTTACCAGTGATAATCAGTTTTCACGTTTACGTAAATCACAATCTTTCGTGCACATTGAACAAGTAGTCACAAGTATAATTCGTACTATCACATAACTTATAGCAAATATTCACACCAACGCATATCCATATTGTATATTCATGTCATATACTTGTCCAGTTTAACCTAGACATTTACTCAAACAATAACACAATAAGTTAGTGTATACGTTTGTAGCTTCAGTCAGCATTAAGTCATGTTTGGTATATTTGTGTCCTTTGTAATGTACTATGTAATGTATGTGTGTCAGATAGGTCGACAGCTCAGGAAACAGATTTGTTTTGTTAAGTTGATGTCCGACGGTTAGCTTGTGTCATCCAGTCGGATGGCCATCCGACCAGATAGCCATCCGAGCGGATAACCACTCGTTTGGACAGCATCTATCACTTTCCTAAGATGCCTATAAATACCCCGTCCAGTTATCTCTTTCAGAACTTCTTGCACTTGCTGACACCTTTGTACTCTGTGATTGTCTAACTTTCTTCTGGCTCTTGTACTTTCACAATATCGTAATAGAAAGATTCAGACAGTGTTTAAACATTGAATTGCGTGTTGTATTTCTATGACTTGATCAAAGGATTCCGCACTTTGCTCAAGATTGGTTCATCTACGGTTGCATCAATCAGATCCGGAACAAACAGGACCTAACAAGTAGTATCAGAGCATCCAGGGAGCTGAATCGAGATCTACGACAACGAATTCACCAGAATTCGAGCTTTTCTTGCTGATCAGATTCAAATTTAACTGGAAATTTGACATTTTTCTCTCATTTTCTACTCATATCTTACATTGCTTTACAGTTTGTCACCATAAAATCAGAAAAACATAAAATTGGACGTGAATCTATGGTTAAAATTTGATAAAACTAATATCATTCAATTCGCAATCAATTAAAGTATAATCCTACCAAGTTTCATAATCAAATTCAATCAAAAACTAGATCAAAGTCATCAAAAACCATGTTGAGCTGTTCATGTTTGCTGACGTCATCCACTCGCTCGGACAGCTGTCCGAACGGATTGGACTAGACAGTACCTTTTAGTTGCTTGCTGACATCTTGCTGACATCATCAGTGTTACTCGCTCGGATTACTATCCGAGTGGTGTGTTTTAGATTGTTCAAGTTTGTTTGTCTACTTCATCATCTCATCCGGTCGGACAACAATCCGGTCGGATAGGATTTGAAAGTACTTGTTTTCATTTACAAAATTAACCTGTCATCCGGTCGGATTACCATCCGAGCGGTGAAAGGTTAAAAGTCAAACTTTTCAAACTTAAGAGTGTCACCCGAACGAACGACCATCCGAACGGATCACCATTCGGTCGGATAGCCTTTTTCACATCAGTATAGTTGTTTACTTGTGTCACTCGTTCGGATTGTGACTCAACCGGATCACCATCCGATCCTGGTGTTTTTGTTTGAAATCTTTGAAACTTATAAAAATTGTCTAAGTGTTTGCAAATTGTCTCAGGTATTCTAAAAATGGGAGACGATTTTCTCAATCCTTTCAGCTTTGCTTATACCAGCAACACTGGAGATGCTACATCAAGCAACACAAATGAAACGGCTCCGAACCCAAATCCCAAAAAGACCTTTGTTGACTCTTTGAGCGTTGATAACGCCTATGGCACTTACAACAAGCCACCAAAGCTGATGGCCATAGAAGAGTATAACAGATGGGCACCTAGGTTTGAAGACTGGTTAAAGGCTTTTGCATACCAGAGTTGGAAATGCTTGAAGAGCGGATTTAATATCGGTAGAAGTGATTATGAGAACTTAATTGAAAATGAACAAGAAAATTTTATCTCTGAGCAAAAATGTATCGCATTCCTACATCAGTCAGTAAGGGATGATACCATATCTCTAATTGACTACAAAGATTCCAAAGATTTATGGGAAAAATTAGAGAAAAAGTGCGTAGGTGGAGCAGAAATTGTTAGAAACAAGAAAAAATTGTTAAAAAAGGAATTCGATTTATTTGGGTGTATGAAAAATGAATCGGTTTCAAAGATGATAGAAAGATTTTGTCATTTGAAAATCGAGCTGACTAGGCATGGGTTTACGTTCACAGAAGAAGAATTACTTGATAAGCTGATGGATTCACTACCTGATGAAAAAGATTGGTTGTACTTTGCTCTGTTGCTGAAAAACACCGTGGAGAAGAAGGACTTGACAGTTGATTTTCTGATAGAGAGACTTGAAAGTCACGAGTTGGAAATCAGGAAGACAAACAAAGTCAACAGTACTTAGTATCAGCAGAATGTTGATTTGTATTATCGAGGAAGTATGATTCCAAAAACAGTATCACCAAAGACTGCATTCTCAGCAGAAAATCCAAGTGTGCCAAATCAAGAGAATCAAAACAGCAGTCCTGCTCCAAGCAGCGGATATCATGGAGGATCATCTTCATCGACTCCTAGTCAACAACAACAATCTGTTCCGAAAAACAAGTTCTAGTGTAATATTGTTGTAGACCACAAAAATACACAAAACTTCAGCGAAGAATCCGTCAAATAGAAAATGGTGTTTTTGGCATCCGTCTTAGAATCATACGAGAGCCTTGTTGCTGGAAAAATCGGAAACACCAATCTCACCAAGGAAGATTATGATCAAATCGACCCTAAAGAGATGGAATTGATCGATATTAGATGGTGTATGGCAAGTGCAGTTAGGAGGGCTCAGAGATTCATGGAAATAACAGGCAGACACTCGATTGATGGACCGTCAACCAAATTAGGGTTTGACAAATCAAAAGTTACTTGTTTCAAGTGCAAACAAAAAGGGCACTTTAAACGAGAATGACGAAATGCTCCTGCTGATGAAACTGCAAATCCTTTCCGTGAAGACTATTATAAAAGGGCCATCTATCATCAAAACAAGGCAGAATCTCCCAGAATGAAACAGTTAGAAGATGCTCCAAAAGATAAGTCAAGAGCATTAGCTGTTATGTATGATGATGAGGGATATGATTGGAGTGATGTGTTACCAGAAGAAGATGCTGTGGGTTTTGCATTCATGGAAAAGATTGTTCCTTTCAAGGATACCAGAACTGAAGAAGAAAAATATGTCAACAGGAAAATGTTAGCCCAAAACATGAAAGATAAAATCTATCGAACATGGAAAGAGGCAAAAGTGCAAAAAGATGGGATGCAACTCGGGAATGTTTTTTGGATCCCAAAGGAAACATTGTTGTTGAACCTTCATCAGTCACTGTTGAAACTCTAACTGAGTAACTAGTAGAAGAGGAAGAAGAAAGACAGAGACTGTGGTGGGGAAGTGAAGAAAAAGAAAATGAGAAGGAGCCGCAGTTAAAGAAAGTCGATGATGGGATTATTGACACGACCAAAGAGTTCACTGCAGATAACCTAAAGAAAATGGCTGACAAAGTGCTTGCAGCGAAAGAGTTAGAAGTAGTTTCTGAGTCTGGAACTGAGTCTAAAAGCAAGGTCAGTTCTAATGTTTCAACCAATGAGTTAGGTAAGAAAACAAAAATTGACAGCGACTGCAAAAATTGCATGAAAAACTGCAAGGTTTGTAGTACACTTGCTTACCTCAAAGGTAAAAAGACTGAAGAACTGACAGAAAGAGTCAGAGAAGTTGAAAATCAAATCTTAAGTCGTGACAAACTGGTAAAAGCTTCAAATGATCGAATCAAAGAATTAACTAAGAAAATTGAAAATGATAAAATTAACGTAGAATGAATCAGGAAAGAAAACGAAAAGTTAATCCATGAAAATCGTCAACTTTTTGAAAATCATGAGAAGTTAAAAAGAACGATTAAAGATTCTGATGAGAGAAACAGTAAAACAAGCAAAGAAAATAAGCAATTGTCAGGAGTCCTTCAGTCGAAAGAAAAGCAAATCAACCAACAGTTGGATGAGATTGCTAATCTGAAGCTTCAGTTTCAGGAAGCTAAGATAGAAAATGAACGCATCAATCTGAAACTCAACAGTTACAACTCCGCAAGTTTTGTTCTTCAACACATAGTTCCCAAACCCATTGGGAAGAACAAAGCTGGCGAAGATGTTTATGCTGATGGAACAAGGGTTGGGTATCATCAAGTTCCACCTCCTGTGTTGAATAACATTTCAAAGAAAAAATCTGGGTTGGTTAACAATGATGAAACAAATGAAATCAAACTAACAGAAACAATTGACATCACATTCACTTCATCATCTGATGAAGACAACATTCAGTCTGAAGTTGTTAAAAATATAGTTGAAAATGTTTTGAAATCTGACAATAATTCAACTGAGGATGAAGAATGCTTTTTGGATAAATACATTCCGAAATCAAAATCCAAAAACAACCTAAGTGAAGAACCTACTCTGGTATTGTACAAGATGTCGGGCTCGGATAAATTGTATTCGGATCTTGAGTTTCCGTTAGAAAATGTGAATGTTGACAAATTGAAAAATGTTTTTAAACTAGTTGAGATTAATGTTTGTGAAATTGAAGGTTTGAAACGTTCCGAATGACAATTGAACTTTGAAAAGGATAAATCTTACTACAAAAAACCTGTAGTACTACCACGTTTTTCTAACAATTACCAAAACAAACGGTCGGGTAGTCATCAGGGTGGTAAGAATAACCAAAGAAGGAACTTTCAAAATAAGAAGTTTGTTGAGAAAAAGGTGTTTGTGAAAAGCTCGAGCTCACACTCAGAGCAAGAATCTGAGATTTTTTTCAAAAACCAATGAATAATTCTTTGAGAAGAAAGCCTCGCAGCCCCAGACCGAAGGCACAAGTCGGGTAGTTGACACCCGAACATGCTTCAAATGCAATCAAGTTGGACACATTGCACGAAAGTGCACCAACTCGAAGCCTAAGTTTGTGGTTGTCGATAATCTGAAAAGAAAAGATGATGTAAAATGGAAAGGTCCAATGTTTGTTGAGAAAAGTTTTTAAAGAAAGAAAATGTCGAAGTTAAAACTGAATCTGCAAAAGAGTAAGTTAAGAAAACCGAACCCGTAAAGAAGGTGGTAACTAAAAATGACAAATTTTACAAACGGGTTGCGTCATCTCAACAAGCATGGAAGCCGAAATCTGTTGAAGAGAAAACAAGTTCTCCAAAACCAAAGGTTTCAGAGTCTGCAAAACAATCATCTTCTACAACACCGGTAAAGATGAATGTTCCTTTGGATCACTATGAGAAACTTGTGAAACAAACTTCTACCCCACCAGGGAAGAAGTATGTTCCGAAGAAAAACCAACCTACTGGTCAACCTCAAAAAGAAGAATCTTTTCTATACAAAGAGGTTGATGTTGGAACTGAAGAAAGTTTAAAGATGAATGACAAAAATTTTCCGCCATTGTACACCAAGACCACAATTTTAAACGTTAAGCTACCTGAGTCGAAAGAGGCTTGGGTTGCTTCAAAATCTCACTAAATGTTTTTGAAATGTGCAGGAGCTTCCAAGATCCATCTCACGTTGGATAATGGATAGTGGAGCTTCTCGGCACATGACGGGGGAGAAAACCCTACTGTATGATGTTCGAGGGCTTAATGGAGGATTTGTGGGATTTGCATGCAATCAAGGTGGTCGTATAATTGGTGAAGGAACTTTATCGAAGAGCTACAAAACAATCTTCTGAGCATCTCCCAGATTTGTGATCGAATGTATTCGACGCACTTCACAGATAAAGAATGTTTGATATTGAAGCCAGGATTTGTTGTTCCCGGAGAATGGGTTATCATGAGAGCACCAAGAATCAACGACCTGTATATATTAGATATGAGTATAGCAACTACTACCACAGGTCAGGCTCACTGCTTCATGTCAAGAGCCACTGAGAAGGAGTCACAATTATGGCATAGAAAAATGGGCCATATTCATCTGCGAAAAATGAACTACCTGGTACACAACGAATTAGTAGAAGGAGTTCATCTGAAAGGTTTTCATCTTGCGGGGGAGTGCATTAGTTGTATCAAAGGTAAGCAGAAAAAGAAATCTCACCCTGGAAAAAAGATGAATTCAGTCTCGAGGCCGTTAGAGAGACTTCACATGGATCTTTTTGGTCCAGTGAATGTCAAAAGCATAACTGGTGATCTCTACTGCCTAGTTGTCACAGACGAATATTCGAGATTTTCGTGGGTATCATTTTTTAAGACAAAAGATGAAACAGTTTGGAGTTTAAGGAAAATGTTCAGAAAACTTGAAAACATGTACCAAACTCGTATCAGAAGAATAAGAAGTGATAACGGTACAAAATTTAAGAACGGAAGAATGGAAGTATATTGCAATGAAAAACGTATACTGCATGAATTCAGCGCACCATACACTCCGCAGCAAAATGGGGTAGCAGGAAGAAAGAATAGGACGCTGATTGAAACGGCCAGGACAATGCTTGCTGATTCAAAACTACCTGTCAATTTCTGGGCAGAAGCAGTGTCAGCCGCATGCTATACGCTCAACCAGGTTCTTACAGTGAATAAGTTTAACAAGACATGTTTCGAGCTCATAAATCTCCGCAAACCTAACCTGAAGTATTTGGAACCGTTCGGATCTCCCTGTACAGTTCTAGAGCCTTTTGGTAAATTTGGTCCAAAGTGCATTGAAGGTATATTTGTGGGATATGCAAGCCCATTGAAAAGAGTCTTTGTTCCAAGCATGAAGCGGATCATCGAAGCACAACATGTTGAGTGTCAAGGTTTTACGATGCCACCTCAGAATCCAGGTGACTCATGGCATTTCAATTACGATACTCTGTGGGATTCATTTGATATAGAAGAAGAACCAGATTTCTATGACGAGTTGGATATTCTGAGAGAGTATGAAGATTCACAAGAAAGATTCCCAGCAGAACCTAATAGACGTCAACGACAAACTTCAAACGATGATGAAGCAGGTCCAAGCAATGCTTGAGAACATGATGATGTTTTGCAAACTCCTATATCTTCAGATAACGAACAAGCTCCTATCAATCAGATGGCAATCAATGATAATTCAGATTCTGATGAAAGGCCAACATTCAATCGTGGTGATTCAGAGTCTGAGGGGGAGCAAATCCAGTCTCAAGATCAAACTATTCCAGTCAGTGAACAAGTCGTAAACCAGAACATTACGAATTTCGAAAGCGAAGTAGATGTTTCAGGCGAGGTGATGCCAAGAACTCTTTCATATCATCCAGAAGAGCTAATCATTGGAGAGTTACAATCAGGAGTCCGCACCAGGAGACAAATTAACCAAGGCCTTACTTGTTTTTACTCTACAGTTGCTCCTTTACAAACACAGTTTTCACTTAGTTGTTTTATTTCGCAGATTGAACCGCGAACATATAAGGAGGCACTAACTGAAGATTCTTTAGTCAACGTGATGCAAGAGGAGCTGAGTCAGTTTGAGAAGTTGGGTGTCTAGAAACTGGTGGACCTGCCTGATGGTCATAGGAAGATTAACACCAAGTGGGTGTTCAAGTGTAAGAGGGATGATCGAGGGGTCATTATTCGCAATAAAGCTCGACTCGTTGTCCAGGGTTTCAGTCAACAGGAGGGGATAGATTTCACTGAAGTATATGCTCCGGTTGCTAGACTTGAAGCGATCAGAATCTTCCTAGCATTTGCATCTTGGAAGGATTTAAAGTTTTTCAGCTAGATGTGAAGTCGGCATTTCTCTATGGTAAGGTGAAAGAGGAGGTTTATGTCAGACAGCCACCGGGCTTCCCTGACCCAATCCACAAAGATAAAGTTTATGTCTTGGATAAGGCGTTATACGGCTTACATCAGGCCCCGAGAGCCTGGTATGAGACCCTGTCTCAACACCTGTTAGCCAACAACTTCATCCGAGGAAAGGTAGACGCCACTCTGTTCACAAAAGAAGTCGACGGCCATCTTCTGATAGTCCAAATTTATGTGGATGACATAATTTTCGGGTCAACAAATGAACAACTCTGCAAAGATTTTGAAAAAGTTATGAAGCAGAAATTTGAAATGTCATCAATGGGTGAGATGAAGTTCTTCTTGGGGCTTCAGGTTGATCAACTACCTGAGGGAACATTCATACTTCAAACAAAGTACGTTCATGATGTTCTGGAAAAATTCGGGATGTCAGGAATGTCACCAATGTCCACCCCGTTAGCAACCATGGGATAAACCTTGATCTCACTGGAGATAAGGTAGATGAAACGCTATATCGCTCCATGATCGGATCGCTGATGTATTTGACGGCATCAAGACCGGATATTATGTATCCAACCTGCCTCGCAGCACGGTTTCAGTCAAGTCCCAGAGCCTCACATATGGTAATAGTGAAAAGGATTCTACGCTACCTGAAAGGAACTCCATCGTTGGGGTTGTGGTATCCAAAAGAAGGTGATTTCACGCTTGAGGGATATTCTGATTCCAATTTCGGATGCTGCAAAGTTAAAGCTAAATCAACAACACCAGGGTGCCAATTTTTCGGACCACGATTGGTCACCTGGCAATGCAAGAAGCAGACCTCTGTTGCTTTATCCACATACGAAGCCGAATATGTATCTGCTAGCAGCTGCTGCTCTCAGATCCTGTGGATCCAGCAACAGATGCGAGACTACGGTTTGCAATTTCTTAACTCCCCTATCTTTGTTGATAACGAGGCAGCTATAAACATAACAAAAAATCATGTTCATCACGCTAAAACCAAACACATTGAAATTCGTCATCACTTCATCCGAGATTGTTTCGAGAAGAAGTTGATACGAATAGAAAAAATCCACACTGACGAACAAAAAGCTGATTTACATACCAAAGCGTTTGATAAAACTCGTTTTCAATATCTATTAAAACTGAACGGTATGAAGCTTTTATCGGTGTCGGAGGGAATTCTTGGCGTTGATGAAGGTACCACTGTAGATGATGTTGAAAAGCAATCTGCAATGGTTTGTCGAATTTTTAGATGTTTTGGTATTTAGGGGGAGATAGGTTATACTTTCAGAAAATACAAAAACATTAAAAAAAATTCAAAAACCCAAAAACATGAGATATTTCAAAATCCAAAAACAATAGAAAACCGAAAAAGAGCTAGTGTAAAAAGGGAAAATGATAGTACATCAGTTAGACAGTTACTGTATGCTAAAGAATTGGAAAGTTTAATAGCATTAAGTAGTCTCGCTGATGATATGCCGGTAGGTTTTTACACATTTAGTAAGTTTGTTCGGGATATAAACCTAAATCACAACTTGCTTTTACGTGGGGAACATCTCTTGGATATATGGGTAACCCCCGAAATCTTGTTTGAAAGACCCCTCTTTCTGAGATACTAGGTCTTTATACTTAGTGATATCTGGGGTATTATCCCGGGACTTTTGATTTTGCGGAAGCAATGGCCTAGTACCCGTATAATACTTTTCGATTGCTTGAAAAATAACACCCCCCCTCAGCATAAAAAATGATGAAACATTGCAAAATGCTAATCGTGTGCTGTTGAAGAAAATATTCTCTAAAGGGAACACACCTAAAGTCGAAGTCATCATCTCTCTGATTTTGCGGAAGCAATAGCCTGAGCTCTCATGGCCCTCGCATTTAACCCCTTACAGATATCATCTAGGTATATTCACCTGTAAGACTGAATATTGGGATCTGGATACGAGAGTATATTCTGACGTGGTACACATGTAAAAGTTAAGTTCTTAAAACACTAAATTTGTATCTTGAACAGATTGAAATTTGTGTGAGAACTTAAGTGGATCAGTATATCGGCAATCTAAGCGAATTGTTTAATTCTGAGTATGAAATCAAAGCTTAACGGTACTCGTAGCTTGTCGGCAGCTGATATGATTCCCTAACACGCTCACCAAAATATGTTTGTAAATAAGTTTACATTTACTGCATTTCATTTCTGTTTAACATTCAAAAATAAAAAATATTTCTTAGCTTTCAAAGTCTAGAAACTTTCTTAAATCCAAAAAGATTTTACATTTCTGCTTTATTTTTTTTCTGACAAATCAAAGTAGAAAACCGATCTTCAGACTCGCAGTTTGAGTATGATGCAGGAAGTTTCTGAGATGGACAGATGATTAGTGAGCTTATCATGTTAAACATGTGAAAATGTAAAGTCAAAACAAGTTCATTGAGTTGAAACTTGTAATTTTTCATAAAAAGTTTGCAAATGATTGAACAAAACGTCAGTGTGTTTTAAGCCAACCAAGGTCATTAAGTTGGATTTGGTCGGCAAATTAAATGCCTAGGGTCATTAACTTGGACCTAGATACTTGTAAAAGGTCAAAATGTCAAAGTCTTAAAAGTCAAACGTGTGCCTCGCTCGGACAGCAATCCTGTCGGATGACAATCCGGTCGGATAGCCATTCAACTTATGTGTCACTATATATAGAGGGTCAAGGGACAGTCAAAGGGTTACTCGCTCGGACAACCTCCTTTCTCTCTCACACTCTTGATTTTCTGATCTTATTTTCTTCACACTTCTTTGCACAAATCATTGGATCGTTGGTTAGCACAACTTTTACAATGGCAAAGGTATGTCATTCTTGCTTAAATCTGATGAAAATTGATGTTTGATGATTGTTCTTGACCGATGACGTCACTGTCGGAGCCTTTAGGTCAGATCTAGGTAATTTTAGTCAGTTTTGATGAGATTCAGGTATAGGGTTTTGTTCGCAATGATCAGATCTAGAGATTCACTGGATTAATTTGTGTCAAAACATGATTAAAATGAGTAGATCTGATGTTTGAACATTACGGCTTTCGGTAGAGTTTTTGCTGAATTAAACCCTGATTAGAACGAATTAGACAACTTTGAACATAGGGTTTTGCTCGCAATTAGATTTTCTACATAGATCTGTGTTCAATTTGAAGTTTAGAGTTAGAAAATTTTGATGCTCATGTGGTGTTCAAATTCTTCTTGACTCGAGTGGTAATCCGGTCGAGTGGAAATCCGACCGGATGACCACTAACCCTAGCATATTTACTTGTTAGATTTGTTAAGTGTTTGATGCATTGAAATGTGTGCTAGGTGAAATTTATGCCCTTAACTGTTATTCATATGTTCTTGATAAAATGGCAACCCGGTCTGATAGCAATTCGACCGAGTGACCATCCGTTCCATAGCTTGATTCTTGAAAATTGTGCCTTTGTTAACTGTCAAAATTGCTTGGAATTGTTTGGCAATCCGGTCGGATAGCAATTCGGTCGGATGGCAATCCGATTCACAATTTTTCATAAGAATGTGTCTGGAAATATATGTTTTCACTAAATGAATTGGAATGATTGGCAATCCGGTCGGATAGCAATTCGACCGAGTGGCAATTCGTTTCAAATTCGCTCCTTCATGTGTTCATCCCTTGTCATGACTCGGATGACAATCCGGTCGGATGACCATCCGACCGGACAACCAACTAATTCTCATTACTTGAAATGGTAATCCGGTCGGATAGCAATCCGAGTGGATAACCAATTCAGTTACATAACTTGTGTGGTGATCCGATTGGATAGCAATCTGACCGGATAACAAAGTCCTTCACATTTCTATATCTTGGAAATTTGTGCATTCATGATATGGCAATCCGGTCGGATGACTATCCGGTCGGACAGCTATCATACTGTTGACTTATGAGGATTAAATTTTCAAAAGGCAATCCGGTCGGATGCCAATCCTGTCGGATAGCTATCCGAGTCTCTGCACTATGTAGAGAGAGATCTTCAGAGTTAGAAAATTTTTGAGAAATTCCAAGATTTTTCTTATTTGTCAAATTTTTCTTTGATACAGGACTGGGAGAAAACGCATAACATCTATTGTCAGTTAGAGAAAGAATATACAGAAAAAAACTGTAATTGAAGATATTGCAAAATTTTTGAAGAAAAGCAGGATTTCTAAGGCATTAACTGACAAAACCATAGTCTACGAATCACATGTCAGACGATTTTGGAACTCTGCAAGATACGAAGAGAAAGATAAGACGATCTACTCTGTAGTAACAAAGAGAAATGAGAATGGAAAGAGTGTGGATTTGGAGATTAAGATAAAAGTTGGTGATGTGAGACGTGTGTTAGAATTAGGTGATTCTGATAATGATCCAACCATTATCCCCGAACGACTAGCAAAAGGATTATGGTGCAGAATGGGATTCACAGGGCACATAAATGGAAAAATGTTAAAAACAAATTTCAGTCATGCTTACAAATTTATGGTTCATTGTGTGACACATTGATGTAGCGCGTGATACGGAAACGAAGATCAAACACGTTGATTCAAAGAATACCCGTGTGTTCTTCCCCAACCCCCAAGATTCCACCCTAAAGGCACGAAATTTGAAGTGAAAAATCAATTATTTTATAAAACTCAAAAACTATTCCCCAATACAAATTACATGAGAACTTATATAGAGTTTTTATGATCAACTCAATGGACATAAATTAAAACAAAACTTAATGAACACTAAATGTGGATTTATTTCATTACATAATTGAGTCGACACTTGATATTCCCGCATCATTCTCCCCACCTTTGGAAAAACTCGACCTCGAGTTTTGTACCAGGCTAAAGCCACCTGGATCGAATGGAACATCAATCCGATTCTTTTCGATTATTATCAAGGCCCGCCCAAGTAGTTCTACTTCACGGGTTATCTCATTTGACTCTGAACTTGTACCACCTGGGTCGAACGGAGCATAGGACCATTTCTTGTTCACTATTGTCTTGACCCTCTCAATTAATATAGTTCCAATTAAATAACCATATAGTCGTAAACCATGGACCTCATTGTATTTTTTTACAAAATACCCATCAAGTTTAACAACTTTTTCTTCATTTTGATCAATATGAGGGGCATCTTTTGACGACATAGCTTCTCCAACCTCCACAATCTGGCCATCAACCAAATTTTCTAATAGAACCTCGTACCAGATTTTTACAGCATGAGAATTTTGTATACCATGGTTTTCATCATCCAAAATAATTTCCTCAAAACTATTTGTTGGAAAATTACCTTTTAAAATTGTACAAAAGTAAATTTAAGAAGCACCAAAATCTATTGTGTTTCTTAATGCCTTCGACTTCATTGCTTTGCTCATGAAATTTTTTTGCAAGCCCCCCATGCTAACAGGTTGAGTTCCAAATGTAGCCGTTGGACCACCCGTTACCATAGTAGGACCATCACCCTTAACGCTATGACTTTTGAAACTTGATTCATCATCACCGGCTCCCATGATCGTCGACTCTTTTTTGTGGTCATGTCTAATGGTGAGCACACTACTGGTACCACCCGAATCATCGTCGCATGCCCAAGAATACCATTGCTCATCCTCGTATTCATCAAAACATGGTAGAGTGTGGTACAAGCGATAATCCCTCTCACAAGCCATTTTGAGCCAGGAATTTAGCTCTGATACCAACTGATGTAGCGTGATGATGGTATTGGAAAACTAACGCGTTGATTCAAAGAATACCCATGTGTTCTTCCCCAACCCCCAAGATTCCACCCTAAAGGCACGGAATTTGAAGTGAAAAATCAATTATTTTATAAAACTCAAAAACTATTCCCCAATACAAATTACATGAGAACTTATATAGAGTTTTTATGATCAACTCAATGGACATAAATTAAAACAAAACTTAATGAACACTAAATGTGGATTTATTTCATTACAGAATTGAGTCGACACTCGAAATGATGTTCAAGAGACTGAAGATCAACTTGTCTCTCGTTACACTGGTGGTCTAAGGCTTGCAATTATGGAGTCTGTGAATTTGTTTGATCCGTTGACTATTTCTGATGCACATCAGCGTGCCCTGGTTTTCGAAAAGCAAAACCGACGTAGTGGTGGTTCAGCCTCATCTGCCTTGACAGGAGGTAGTTCGGGTTCGGGCAATGTGGCATCTCGTTTTGTGCCTAACCAAGCAAAACCGGGTGGTGGCGCTGCTGGGTCTAGTTCTAAAGGGGCCGGTACTAGTAACATGAAATGTTTTAATTGTGGAGAGACGGGTCATCGCCAGGCAGAGTGCAAGAAGGCTGGGAAGAGACACTTGTTTAACGAGCCTGATGGATGGGAAGATGATGATGAGGTTGGTGAGACTTATGAAGACGGCCCGGTTTATGATGACGAGCCTGAGTATGAGGAAGAGGAGGTGGCTGGAGATGTGGGGTTGAGTCTGGTGGTTAGGCGCTCATGCTATACACCAAAGGCCAGTGATGATGATTGGCTTAAGCATAACATCTTCCACTCGACTTGTACTGTGTTGGGAAAGGTTTGTACCTTTGTTATTGACTCGGGGAGTTGTGACAATCTAGTTTCTGAGGAGGCTGTCAGAAAGCTAGGTTTGAAGACGGAGAACCACCGTAAACCTTATAAGCTCCAGTGGCTCAAGAAGGGAGGCGAGGTACAAGTCAGCAAGCGTACCCTTGTTTCTTTTTCTGTTGGTAAAACATATAAGGATGATGTGTGGTGTGATGTGGTACCTATGGACGCTTGTCATTTATTGTTGGGGAGGCCTTGGGAATATGATCGATGCGTAGAGCATAACGGGCGTTCTAATACATATAGTTTCATGTTTGATAATGTGAAGATAACTTTGTTGCCTAATAAACCCAAGGAAGTAGCCGCCAAGCCCACCGGTACTCTGTTGACTCTTTCTCAGTTTGAGAATGAATTGGAGGTGGGAGATGATGTTTTTGTGTTGATTGGTAAGGAGGTGGTTGATGGGGTTAACATTCCTGATGCTATGGTTCCTTTGCTTGAAGAATTTTCTGATGTTTTCCCTAATGAATTGCCTGATGGATTGCCACCTTTGCGTGACATCCAACATCATATTGATTTGGAGCCTGGGTCACAGTTACCCAATAGACCACATTACAGGATGAGCCCTGGTGAGCATGAAGAGTTGCGAAGGCAGGTTGAGGAATTGATTTCTAAGGGCCACGTTCGTGAAAGTATGAGCCCTTGTGCTGTTCCGGCTTTATTGACTCCAAAGAAAGATGGTACTTGGCGTATGTGTGTTGACAGTCGGGCAATCAACAAGATTACTGTGCGGTACAGATTTCCTATTCCTCGACTTGATGATTTACTTGATCAGATTAGTGGTGCTACTATTTTTACGAAGTTAGACTTGAAGAGCGGGTATTACCAGATTCGTCTTAGACCGGGTGACGAGTGGAAAACTGCCTTCAAGACTCGTGAAGGGTTGTATGAGTGGTTGGTGATGCCATTTGGTTTATCAAACGCACCTAGTACCTTTATGCGTGTGATGAATCAGTTACTTAGACCTTTTATTGGGAAGTTCGTGGTTGTGTATTTTGATGATATTCTTATTTATAGTGCTTCCTTCAGTGATCATGTTGTGCATGTGAGGCAGGTTTTGGCCTTACTACGCAGGGACCGTTTTTATGCAGCCACCAAGAAGTGTGTGTTCATGACCCCTAAGGTGTTGTTCTTGGGGTATGTTGTTTCTGGTGATGGGATACAGGTTGATGAATCCAAAGTGGCGGCTGTTCAAAATTGGCCAACTCCTACTACCATTACTGAAGTTTGTAGTTTCCATGGGCTTGCTTCTTTTTATAGACGGTTTATTCCACACTTCAGTTCTATTATGGCCCCAGTGACAGATTGTATCAAGGGAAAGACGTTTGTATGGACAGTTGAGGCAGATTTGGCTTTTCAAGTTGTGAAAGAGAAGCTCACTACAGCACCAATTCTGGTATTGCCTGATTTTTCTCAAGTTTTTGAACTTCATACTGATGCCTCAAAGGTTGGAATTGGTGGGGTTCTTAGTCAGGGTGGTCGACCTGTTGCTTATTTCAGTGAGAAGTTAACTGGGCCTAAGTTGAGGTACAGTACTTATGATCTGGAGTTTTATGCAGTGGTCCAAGCTGTAAAGCATTGGCGTCATTACTTGTTTCAAAAGGAGTTTGTTTTATTTACGGATCATGATTCCTTAAGGTATATTCGTACTCAAGACAAGGTATCTCATAAGCATGGGCGATGGTTGGCTTTTCTTGAGAAGTTTACTTTTGTGGTCAAGCACAAGAATGGTGTTTCAAATAGGGTTGCTGATGCCCTAAGCAGGAGGAGTAATCTGCTTGTTTCTATGAGGGTTGATGTGCCGGGTCTGGAGGTCATTCGTGAGCAGTTAGCCATTGACCCTTATTTCTCAGTTATTTTGCTGGATGTGGAAACTGGGAAGAAGTCAGACTTTCTTTTGCATGATGGCTTTTTGTTCAAGGGGAATCAGCTATGTATTCCTGATTCTAGTCTTCGTTTACAGATTATTAAGGAGTTACATGGTGAAGGGCATGTTGGTCGTGACCGCACTCTACAGTTGGTGCAAACTTCTTATTATTGGCCTACTATGAGGAAAGAGGTGGATCGTTATGTGAAGAGGTGTCGTATTTGTCAAGTTTCAAAGGGCACGGCTACCAATGCGGGTCTCTATATGCCTTTGCCAGTCCCCTCGCAGCCATGGGTTGATATTAGTATGGATTTCGTGTTGGGGTTACCTCGTACTCAGAGAGGTAACGATTCTATTTTTGTTGTGGTGGATCGGTTTTCTAAGATGGTCCATTTTATTCCTTGCAAGAAGACGACTGATGCTGTTAATGTGGCCCAACTCTTTTTTCGGGACGTGTACCGTTTTCATGGGCTACCTTCTTCTATTGTGTCTGATCGGGATACCCGATTTCTGAGTCATTTTTGGCGTAGCTTGTGGAAGATGGTAAATACTAAGCTCAACTTCAGTAGTGCTTATCACCCACAAACTGATGGCCAAACTGAAGTTGTTAATCGGTCACTTGGGAATTTGCTGAGGTGTTTGGTTGGTGATCATGTGAAGGCATGGGATCAAAAATTATGCCAAGCTGAGTTTGCTCATAATCATGCTGTTAATCGGAGCACCGGGTATAGCCCATTTCAGGTAGTTTACTCATCTCAGCCTCGGGGACCACTTGATTTGATGTCTCTTTCTGTTTCTGGATCTGTCCCAAAGAAAGTTCAAGATTTTGTAGAGGGTTTACATGAAGTTCATAGTGCTGTGTATGATCATTTGACCCGTGCTAATCTGAAGTATAAGCAAGCTGCTGATCAGAAGCGTAGGCATGTTGAGTTTGAGGAAGGTGATTTTGTTTGGGCTGTTTTGACTAAAGATCGTTTTACAGTTGGGGAATACAATAAGTTGTCAGCCAAGAAGATTGGTCCAGTTGAAATCGTGGAGAAGATCAATCCGAATGCGTATCGTCCGAAGCTGCCGAGTCACATTAGTTGTTCTGATGTGTTTAACGTGAAGCATCTGGTGCCTTATTTTGGTGATTCTTCTGATGATGAACCTGTTGGTAATTCGAGGGCGAATTTTGTCTATCCAGGGGGGAATGATGCAGGCCCAAGTGTTGAGGAACGGGCCATTTTGTATTTAGAGGCCCAAGATCGCGTGACAAAAGGGGCTTCACTAAAATGGCTCTAACTTGGGCTACAGGTGTCCGTTTTGGGCGTGCGACCAGGCGAAACGATCGTGAGAACGAAGCTCATCTTTCCATAAACCACCATAGGTGGTTTGGGTCAACATCCAGGCCCAAAATCGCTTATTTCTATGAGTTATTTACATTTTTATGTTTTTTAGTGCTTTTCGTGGACTTTTATTTGGTTCTAGCTTTTGGCCCAAGTGTGTTTTGAGGCCCGTTTTGAATTTACGTTGTTATTTATATGGATGTAATGGGAGGAAGATAATCAGTTTTGAAGTTTATGAAAAGTCATTTTTCTCTCCCAATTCACTTGTGAGTGTCTTGAGTGTGAAACCCCCAATTTTCGGTATTCCACAAGAATCAACGAATTTTGGAAGAATTGTTCCTGGTATTCTGTGTGAATCAACAGGTCCAATTTCATATCCTATTTTCAAGTCTACATCACACATGCTCTATCACATAGGAAGGGAGCTTATGATGAAACATCAGACTATCTTATGAACATCATCACATGCCGTGTTTTAAATAGGCCATATAAAGTTTCTCAAGTGATATTTGATTACATGACTGAGAATACAAAAGCTGGAAACAAGAAGTACATCATGTATCCTCGCTTTGTACAGATTTTGATTGATGA
This sequence comes from Helianthus tuberosus, assembly GCA_030545235.1. NCBI lineage: Eukaryota > Viridiplantae > Streptophyta > Magnoliopsida > Asterales > Asteraceae > Helianthus > Helianthus tuberosus. The sequence goes on along the minus strand of CM060439.1, from coordinate 31,581,679 downwards.
TCAGTTCAAGGACCTTGAGAAGAGTAATGATGTTATTTTAGGTCTGAGGCACATGACAGCAGATACCTTAAGTAGACTAATTAAGGGTCTTAATCCAGGAGCGAAAAGAATGATATGCAAAATCAGCAGACCAGCATATGTAGCTCCAGAGAATGATGCTTGGAGACACCAAAATAGTGACTCAGATAATGAAGATGTAAAGATGAGTGAGCTAAAAGAGAAGAATACCAGATGGTGGGTTATTAAAGATGGGAAGAGGAAGAGAACTCCCAAAACGTCCCCTGCGGTTCCTATTCCAAAGGAGTCATCTCCTAAGATTGTGATTAAGGGTACAGTGAGAGGGGGAGTCATGAGAGAAGATAGAACTTTAAACTGTTATAGTATTCTCATGTTATCTTAAATGTTTGTTTTACAGGGCCATCTGGAGAATCACAACAGAGATTAGTTGATAAAACAGTGTTGGAACCGTCAACAGTTATTCAAGAAGGAGCTGATTTATTGAAGCATTCTCTTGAAAGCTTTCTAAAAAAGAATGAGGAAGTTGCTGCACAGAAAGAACAAAGCTCAAGTGTTCAAGAGCCTGAGGATGTTGCACAAGATGATACAAGTGAAGATGATTCTGAGGCTACTGAGTCTGAGCTTGATCCAACATCACTTGGTAGAGGAAAAGCTCAACTGAAGAAAAAATCTTCTAAGAAGCAGAAAACATCGGATGAAGAAGACTCTACTTTTCAACCTGATGAGCCAAAGAAACAAAGGGCAAAGCGTAAAGTTGTTCAAGCAGGAGTCATTCCGAGAAATGTGTGTGCAAAGAAAGCTGGAGCTAAATCACAAAAGGATCAAGGAGGCAAAGGTGAAAAGCATGGTGAAAAGCCCAAAGTTGCTGAATCAGAAAAGAGTCAAAATGTTGAAGCTCAAAAAGCTTCAGAAGTTCAAAAACAAAGTGTTGCTGAAGTTGAAGTAGAAAAGAAAGATGGTCACGATGATTATGTTGAAGTGACTGAAGGTGGAGTTTTTACTTCTAAATTTCCACCAATTCCACAAAATATTGAGATTCTAGAGTCTTCACGCCCCAAAACTACAAATGATTTGTTTGGCAATCTTCCACCTGCCTCAGGGGATCCTTTAGAAGATTTGAACATTGGAGATGACTTTGATGTATTTAACAATGAAGCAGTAAAAATATTGGCAAAGAAAGTTGCTGAGTTTGAGAAAGGAAAGATAAAAGCTGAAGCAGAACGTGATGTCTTAAAGAAACATGTTGAACATCTAATGAAAGCTCATGATCAAATAAGAATGGTGTTGATAGATCAAGAGGAGACGATAAAGAACATGAAAGATGATGCTCATAATAACTCTATTGTGTTCAAACTCTTGACAACAGAGATTGATTCATTGAATGCGAAGATAAAGAATTTGCAAGATGTAAATCAAACACTGAATCAGCTTCTCAGTGAAATGAGTGAAGCTTCATCAAATGAAATGAAGACAATGAAGTTAGAAATGGAAGCTATGAAAGCTGATAAAGTGGTAAAGGATGAACAGCTTCACATGTTGTACTCTGTTATGGAAAGTCATTTGAAGATGGATGTTCATGCTGCCTTCAATGATATTGAAGTAAAAAGAGCTGAGGATAGAAGAATTGAACTAGAAAGACGACTAGCTGAAGAAGCCACTCAAAAGAACAAAAGTGTTATTGAAGAAATTCAAGAAGCTGGTGGGTCTTCTAGTCAAGTTGACATTGAAATGATTGATGTTGAAAATATTCAAGAACAAGTTGTTGAAGATGTTAACATTGAACAAGATCAAGACTTCATGCTGGTTGGTGAGTCTTTTCTATCTATTGATCTTAATGAAGTTATTCGTCGAGGTGCTGCTATTCAAAAGAAAAGAAAGGCAAAAGAAATGTTATTGTTGGAATGGATGACACAGCAGTTTGTCCTTGTTGGAAGACCATCCACAGTGCCTTACAGTTTAAAAGAGATTGTTCGCCAAGTTAAAATTGAAGAAAGGCGAAAAGAAGCAAAGAGAGCTCGTGGAGAAGTTGTTGATAGTGATTCTGATTTGGAGATCCTTGGTGGTGATGAAGAAGAAGACGAAGATGAAAATAATGATGATGACAAGTCTGATCAGAAAGATGATAAGAAAGATGACGATGATGATAATAATAAGAAGAATGATGATGATGATCAAGGTGCTTCGGGATTGCTGGTTGAGAATCCTATTGATGAACAGAAAATTGAGGAGTTTCTGAATGATCAGATCAACGAACAAGAAGATGATGATCAGCAAGAAACTTCTACATCTGGAAAACAGCATGTTGATCAGGTATTCCTCACAAATCCTACTGTTATTTACTTACATGCTAGACATGAGGAGGTGATTGAGGTTAGGAGGTCAAGAGAAGAGATGTTGGAGGAATTGGGTTTAGAAGATGGGAAATTTAAATTCGATATTGAAGATGAGTTTCCTCAGTCATCTGAATATATATTTGAGCCTATGTATGCTTATGAAGCTGATCACTACAATGATGTAATTGTTGAAGATGTTTCAGATTCATCTGATGATGAAATTGATTTCCACTATTCTGGAATTGATGAGACATTTCCCTCTTTGGCGGAAATGTTCAAAGACCGAAATGAAGATGAAATCAGGAGAAAGATTGTGAAAAAAGTATCTACTGAAGGTATTCCAGAAACCATACCCAGAGAAAATCTTGCTGAAGAGAGGAAGAAATGGTTCAAAGTTATGCCGAAGGAGAGAAAGAAACTTAGGGCACTTCAGTTCTTCGCTCACAACAAAGATCTTTCTTGGGGTGACATTCTTTCTTGGGGTTATCTGGAAGATTTATAAGTTTATGCCATCAGACGAGAACAAGGGGTACAATACTTCGAATTTTTGTCAGATATTAAAACTCTTCCGTGGTGGGATATAGATGAGTTGGTGAAAACGAAAAACATTAAAGAATTTTACCATGGTTTGGATGTGAAGAAGCATGATCAACATTTATGGAACTATGTGAAGCAGCAAGCGAAGGCAAGGTATCCTGATTGGAAACCACACTACCCAGATCAAATTGTTAGAATCTTAGAAAATGGTGAAAAAGATATTACTCTGGATATCAAGCCTCCTCATTGTTTGAAAAATATGCCTTTACGGGCAATGGAGCAAGATTTCCATGAAGAATTTGAAGGGTGGTTGTATAATCAGACTACGGCCGAGGCAATAATCTCGTTACATAACAAATCTACTGGAGAAGGAAGAAGGATTTGTGTGTTAGATCCTATGTGGCTTGTAAATTGTTCAAAGAAAGACATAGACTGCCTATTCTATAACAAGATAGTCTATGAAAGGCCTGATAAAGAGCAAGCAATGCAATATCAAACAATAGTGGATGTGTGTTTTGCTCAAGACATCAATTCGGGGAGATACTGGAAGACAAAATGGAGAGATCTCGAGATTGATGAATTTCTGAAAAAGTATAAATGTGAACAAAGATCAAAAGCTATTGCTAAAAGGGCAGCTGAACTGGGCAAACACAAGCTTGGAAAGTCAATTCCAACAGATCAAACGTCAATTGAATCAGAAGAGAACAAGATTCCTAAATGGGATCAGAAGCGTGATGGTGACCCGGTCTACAGGAAATGGTGGATAACTGAAGGAAGGCATATAAGGAAAAGAATGTTAGATGAAAAGGCAGAGAAGAGAAGACAGAAAACAAGAGAACGAAGGCGCAACAGGAGGAACTAAAGACTATGCTGGAAGGAACTACAGCTACATCCGAGGGGGAGTCTGTTAGTGTATACGTCTGTAGCTTCAGTCAGCATTAAGTCATGTTTTGTATATTTGTGTCCTTTGTAATGTACTATGTAATGTATGTGTGTCAGATAGGTCGACAGCTCAGGAAACTGATTTGTTTTGTTAAGTTGATGTCCGACGGTTGGCTTGTGTCATCCGGTCGGATGGCCATCAGACCGGATAGCCATCCAAGCGGATAACCACTCGTTCGGACAGCATCTATCACTTTCCTGAGATGCCTATAAATACCCCGTCCGGTATCTCTTTCAGAACTTTTTGCACCTGCTGACACCTTTGTACTCTGTGATTGTCTGACTTTCTTCTGGCTCTTGTACTTTCACAATATCGTAATAGAAAGATTCAGACAGTGTTTAAACGTTGAATTGCGTGTTGTATTTCTATGACTTGATCAAAGGATTCCGCACTTTGCTCAAGATCGGTTCATCTACGATTGCATCAATCAGATCCGGAACAAACAGGACCTCACACAATATAATATCGGGCTACACCATAAATGTGAGTATGTGTGTGGCTCATGGACCCGAAGCCCATCAGGCGTCGTATCCAGCATCGCGGCCCAACTATCACAACCGGCCCAAATGGATTACATTCATTGTGTGCTGAACCCTTCTAAAAGGTCAAGTGACAAAACGTCAAGTTTCACTCCAAATAAATATAACATAATCATCATTCTATCAACATCACCAATCATGCAACCTTATTGTCTGTCAATTAATCCCATAATTATCTCTAATGACTATGACACAATCATACACATTTAATCAGGTCAAGCTACCTAGATCCTACAGCATGTATTACTGAACTAAAAATTCGATACATGAAACAACCCAATATAATTAAGAAAATAATACAAGGCCTATTGAAGTGCATGGCCCAAATCAATATATCATCTACCTATGTGTGCGGCCCACTCGATCTTAACCCACAACCGATCACAAAACTTCAGTTTAATCCCCCCACCCCTTTATCATTCTGATCCCTATTCCTTCAACCTATGCATGTAATTATCACCAAGAAATTGTAAAGTCCTGAGTTAATTTTTGCTTCACATTAATATCATTATCATATCGACACATAACCACAAACGGATCACAGTTTCATCATCGAGTTATTGTTGGAACCTATTAATCATGTCCTAATACACATGTACGCCCCCACATACTTCTTATTCCCACCCAACCGAATCAAGTCTTGTGCATACAACATATAACAATCATGCGGTTCGTCTAATAAAACACATCCCAAACATATATACATTACCATCGGCCACTGCTAAGCCTCATTAATCTTTGTCTTACTAGAATATATTTAATTTGATTGTAATTCAGTTATAACAAGGGTGTTCTAATTCATCACTAGCATCAAGAAAGTACAAATAGTGATTCATGGTCGCAACAAAACATCAAGCAGATTATCAGAATGATTAATTATACTAACCAGAATATAGGGTGCTTAATACGAGAGTTCGAAGTGTCTCGGGTGAGGGAGAATGGCCGTTGCCGATCGCACAGGAAGGAGACTAGATGAATATTAGGGTTTTTGTGTGATCGTGTGTTTTATAAACAATGATGATTTCCATGGCTCATGCGTATATACGTACATCAGAAGGTTAATCGGCCAGGGGTGGGCTTCCTTTGGGTTCTATTTAGGCCTAGTATCTTTTCACTATAACTAAAGATTTGGGCCAAGGGTTCATAGTTATAGTGTGGGTGCATTGTCGACGGGAACGCACATTTACATAACATCAATATCTATCATTAATAAACTCACAACCAAATAATCCTAGTGATCCAATGTAATGTAAACAGGTTTAATGGGTTTACGCAACATATACATAGTGACGCCGTGTAGTGAAACATGAACAGTGGTGATGTAAGTCAAGTGCCACGAAGTTAAATAAGACTAACCTTGAAAGTTCGGGTTGTCACATCATCCCCAACTTGAAAGAAATTTCTTCCGGAAATTTGACAAGTAAGCACGGAGGAGTGAAGTGATAAATCAAGACTGCTGTAGGTTTTTCTCAGGTGCCACATCATCCCCAACTTGAAGAGGAATTTCGTCCTGAAATTCACCAGCTTTACTAGGTTTAGACTTGTCATCAGGAAAAAGTTAAGGATACTTGAGCTTCATCTGATCCTCACGTTCCCACGTGAACTCCGTTCCACGTCTTGAGTTCCAACGAACACTCACGATTGGAATTCGACTAAGTTAACGAACCTTGACTTCCTGGTCCATATGTTTGATAAATTCCCCCAGTAAAGGTATCGCACGTGTTTCATCAGACAACCACTGCCTTAGACCCAAAACCTAAATGACATCGTGTACATTACCCGATTCGTCGGGTAACTCGAGTTTGTAGGTTACACTACCGATTCTTCCCAGACTATTGAATGGTCCATCGTGACATCAGTTAAGCTTGCCATGCTTCCCAAGCATTCCACACCCTCCCATGGTGAGACTTTCAACACGATACGATCGCATACAGCGATCTTCCAGCCAAGTTTATCAGCTTTCCTAACGGTCACGCGTTGCCGCCAATCGACTCCCGATCCAAACAACCTTCCCAAGAGTTTTGAGTTCCAGTCCTGGACCAGTAATTAGGTTGTCAACCATCGCAGTCTAACAAGAAGGTTGGCATTATTGTCTATGTAATGCCTCAACAGAGCTATCTTGTTACCAAGATGATAACTGCCACCGTAGTACTCAACCATAGGTAAGAGTCCTTCACATTTGCACCAAAGCCAGTCACACACATGCTCGCAGCATGTCTTCGAATGCCAGGAGAGTTCGTTTTCTCTGATGTTTGCCCAATGGCGATAAGCAATGCTCTGGTCCTGACGTGAGCCAAGGGTGTTGTGTATTGCCTGACATAAATCATGCATAGATCAAATTCAGAGGTTGGCACCTCATGCCTAAAAGTCGCCTCTCTCAGAGGAACGAACATTCACAACTATGAAGACTCGTCAGTTTTCTTAATTGCAAGAAAGTGTGCTGGTAACTTGAGTCCATCAATGATCACCCAGGTGATAATGTTTCCGTTTCGAGTTGTAAGTAGACCAGAGACAAAATCCATGGCAGTTTGTTCTCATTTCCATATATGTGTTTCTTGTTGCTGATATCCTGCCTTGACTTTCCCACATGTCAGACATCGTTCCCATGCGTGGCCATGTGGGCCTTCAGGCCCGGTCACCCGCACATGGTCTTCAGGTTTTAATATATCCTATCAAAACTCCGGTGAATAGGATATCGAGACCCGTGTGCTTCATCTGCACCAGTTCCCTAAGGTTGCTGTATAGTGAGGTTCATATTCGTTCTATGAAGTAGCAAATATCCTCCGACCTACCAAAGGTTGCTTCCCCATGCCCCGCATGGGATAATCTTGAGAACTCTCTTCCTTCAGTTCTCCAGTTTGAGCAAGACGAGTCTGATCAGGTATGTTAGAGTCGATAGTAAACTGCAAAGCACGTGCACGTCTAGGTTTCACGGTCGTATTCATTCAAAAGTTTTATCCAGCCAACCCATCACATGTTTAGCTCTCTTGAAACAAGGGTACACGGGAAGCCCTTGTGATCGGTATAAGCGATGCATTCGGTACCGTCCAAGTAATGCCTCCAATTTAAATCCAAAGACTATGGCTTCCACCGCAGGTCGTGACTCGTGCAGTTCTTCCTGTAAGTCCACCACGTAGGCCATCTCCTTCTCATGTTGCATCGACATGTAATTTGGACTCTGATTCGAACCATCAACCGCCAGATCATCGGTACCCTCAGATAGGAGTGATGCTCAGTGCGTTGCAGGGTTGGGTTTCAAAAGCTGAAAAGGCGTTCCCCTGTTTCATTTCCCATGAATTCACAGCTCCCCGCTGTGCTAAGGAGGTTGAAGTTGCGCAATCCTCGAAAATTCCATTATGAATCTGCGATAGTATCCAGCGAACCCAAGGGATTGCTGTATCCCAGAAGGAATCTGAAATTGCATAAGGTCAATCTGAAATTCCACCTGACGATGTGGAGGCAACCCAGGTAACTCTTCAGAAAACACGTCAGAAAATTCACGAACAACTGGAAGTTCTTCGATCTTCCTTTCTTCAGGTTGCGAATCGGTGACGAGAGCTAGTATAGCAGGGAAGCCCTTCCGTAGACACTTCTAGGCTTTCCTGGCGGAGATGATGCCAACCATGGCACTACTACGATGATCTTGAACTGATAAGGATTCCCCACTAGGGAGAGGGATACGCACTATTTTCTCTTTACAGAGAATTTCCGCTTGATGCATGGATAACAAAATCCATGCCAACGGCCATGTCAAAACTTACAAGAGTATCGGGAAGTAGGTCAATGTCGAACACTTGACCCATGAGATCAAGTTTACAACCAAAAAGGACATGAGAAGCTTCTATCAGTTTACTATCAGCTAATTCTACTACATGCTTATTTACAAGAGCGGTGGGAGTCAGTCCTAACTGACGACTGAACCCCAAAGACACATAACTCCAGTCGGCACCAGAGTCGAATAAAACAGAAGCAAAAAGATCGTTCAAAGAAGACGTACCGGTCATAACATTGCCATCATTGCGAGCTTCCCTAGCGCCAATAGTAAATACTCTTCCACGTGCCCCATTCCCACCATTGTTCCCATTATTGTTACTCCCAGTATTGTTGTTGTTGCCAGCATTCTGATTAAGCTGAGGGCAATCCCTCTTAAAATGACCCTCATCACCACACTGAAAGCACCCCTTTTGATTACCCTGATTTTGTTGAGGCTGCTGCCTCTCCTGTTGTTGTGGCTGCTGTTGCTGCCTAGGAAGCCAGACCCTACAATCTTTAGCCATATGACCCACCTTGTTGCACCTGTGACATACCCGGGTGCATGGCCCGCGATGGTGGAATATACACTTATCACACTTTGGTAGTTTTCCGGCGTAGGAACCCTGATTTGAATTATTGCTCTGATTCTGGTTCACAGAAGACGATTGGCTAAAATTGCGGTTGATACTGTTGTCCGGCCTTTTCTGAGTTTGACTGGCACTGGTTGCTTTGCTAGCATCATTCCATTTACGTTTATTATCACTAACAGGTGTGGTAGTTGTAGCAGTAGAGGAAGTAGCAGGTTTACGAGGTGGCAAATTGCAACGTTCGACCTCTTGGTCAGTGATCTTGTGTGCCAAACGGATGATCTAGGGCAGGTTATTAAGGTTTGCAGCAGTGACATACCCCTTTACAGCTGGTGCTAGGACCTTGAGATACAACTCAATTCTTCGAGGTGGAGGTCGAGACAAATTAGGGCACAAAATTGCTAGTTCATGAGATCGTTTCGTGTAAGCCTCGATCTCGGACCCTTCCATCTTCAAATCATAATACTCGTTCTCGAGCTTCTGAATCTCGTCACGAGGACAGTACTCCTCACCCATTAACTCCTTAAATTCATCCCATGTAGTGGCATTCGCCATCTCAATACCCAACATCTGAACCTGGGCATTCCACCAAGTCAAGGCACCGTCCTCCAGCGTGCCTGAAGCATACTTCACCCGGTCCCCCACGAGACAGTTACACATAGAAAATACGGATTCGACCTTCTCAAACCAACTCAAGAGTCCCACAGCTCCTTTAGTTCCACTGAAGGTCTGTGGCTTACAATCCATGAAGGTCTTAAACATGCAGGCAGGTGGGTTGTTTTGATTCGCAGGTTGACCTAAAACGAAAGAACGTACAACGCACAAGTAAGATTCGAGTATACGACACAAGGATAGAAAGTAATTGGCACATATCGTACCAGCCTGGTAAGCCGCTAAGGCTTCAGCCACACGTGTGTTGATCAGGTTGGTTAATTCGGCCTGAGTCATAGCAATGTGGTCGCGTCCATGGCCTCGTCCGCTCATGTATCTATACAAGAAGAGGAAAGATTTAAAAAATGCGAGTTCAAGTAGGAGTCAAGCGTTACTATGACGTCCATAGACTACTGAGTTCTATCATAACATCAATTAACAGAGCGGAACCCTTTTCACACTTGTCAAGTTTCACTGGGACTCACATGCACCCCACATTATTATTATATGTGCACCCATAATAATAATCTAGTTTGCATGTTCATCTCAATTCCTCCCAACTCGTGTTAAAAGGTTCCCCGAGTTCAGGAAATAAGACAGGTGACACCACAACATAGATCACGAAAGTTCAAGAAGAGTCACATTCTTAAAACACGTAACATGGGTTGACGACATATAACTCATATTATGGTGCCAGGTGTGTATTTACGTGTGATGTTATTCATAAGCAAACAATAGATATGCTATGCAATAGTAAACAAGAGACGAACCTTGCAATCTGGAGTCGAGTGTCAAGGTCGGTTTCGGATCTATTCGGTTAGAGTCTGGTTGTATAAAAAAACGTTTTAAAACCAAGTTCACTATAACCAGTGTCTCTGATACCAAACTGTCACACCCCCAAAATACCACCTAGGGAATGTCCCTGCTAGGCATGTGACGTACCAACAACGAGCCACTAATTACATTGAACCCATTCAAGTTTCAAAATAAAATCCTTAGTTATTAAAATACCATCAACGAGTTTAGATGAAAACCAACATGTTCAGCGGAAGCAATTAGTAAACCAAAGTTAATCAGTATCAAAACCAATGTATAATATCAAGAAATTCAAACATATGAATCCTTCCAGTCGACCCATGACCACTCCGACTCCAGACAGCAAGTTCCAAATCCAAGACATCTAACAACCTGCGAGCATGCAACAAGTGTATCAGACAATGCTGGTGAGTTCATAGTTTTACGAAAACGTTAGTTACCAAGTGTTTATTTAATCCATTGAATTTAATGTTGACAATAACCCGAATACAAGACGGCTCCTGATTTACATTGCCCTTTCTCCAATGCTCCTATCAAAGCATTGGCCATGACTAGGTCATTAGTTCAACACCCGTCCTCCCAGGTACGGGGTGAGGTTGCCAAACCTAAGTAGCGCTACTAACTAATACCTTGTTACCTCTCAGGTAACCAAACAACACTGAGGGACTTTAAAGGTGATAGGAAGAGTATACTATCTAACATTCCAGTTTTATAATAAGACGTATTCCTCTCAGGAATACCTGAATGATTTACCCAAAACCTATCCCTCCCAGGGATACCCAAAGACTGTCCCAACCACAAGGACGCATGCTCAAGAGAGATGAACTCACCTTCGGTTTGCTCGGTTAGACTAAATGCGTGTTCACAGTTGGTCAATCAAATCCTATTATGGTTACCAGTGACAATCAGTTTTCACGTTTACGTAAATCACAATCTTTCGTGCACATTGAACAAGTAGTCACAAGTATAATTCGTACTATCACATAACTTGTAGCAAATATTCACACCAACGCATATCCATATTGTATATTCATGCCATATACTTGTTCAGTTTAACCTAGACATTTACTCAAACAATAACACAATATAATATCGGGCTACACCATAAATGTGAGTATGTGGGTGGCTCATGGACCCGAAGCCCATCAGGCGTCGTATCCAGCATCGCATCCCAACTATCACAACCGGCCCAAATGGATTACATTCATTGTGTGTTGAACCCTTCTAAAAGGTCAAGTAACAAAACGTCAAGTTTCACTCCAAATAAATATAACATAATCATCATTCTATCAACATCACCAATCATGCAACCTTATTGTCTGTCAATTAATCCCATAATTATCTCTAATAACTATGACACAATCATACACATTCAATCAGGTCAAGCTACCTCGATCCTACAACATGTATTACTGAACTAATAATTCGATACATGAAACAGCCCAATATAATTAAGAAAATAATACAAGGCCCATTGAAGTGCATGGCCCAAATCAATATATCATTTACCCATGTGTGCGGCCCACTCGATCTTAACCCACAACCGATCACAGAACTTCAGTTTAATCCCCCCTATTTTTATCTTTCTGATCCCTATTCCTTCAACCTATGCATGCAATTATCACCAAGAAATTCTGAAGTCCTGGGTCAATTTTTGCTTCAAATTAATATCATTATCATATCGACACATAACCACAAACGGATCACAGTTTCATCATCGAGTTATTGTTGGAACCTATTAATCATGTCCTAATACACATGTACGCCCCCACATACTTCTTATTCCCACCCAACCGAATCAAGTCTTGTGCATACAACATATAACAATCATGCGGCTCGTCTAATAAAACACATCCCAAACATATATACATTACCATCGGCCACTGCTAAGCCTCATTAATCTTTGTATTACCAGAATATATTTAATTTGATTGTAATTCAGTTATAACAAGGGTGTTCTAATTCATCACTAGCATCAAGAAAGTACAAATAGTGATTCATGGTCGCAACAAAACATCAAGCAGATTATCAGAATGATTAATTATACTAACCAGAATATAGGGTGCTTAATACGAGAGTTCGAAGTGTCTCGGGTGAGGGAGAATGGCCGTTGCCGATCGCACAGGAAGGAGACTAGATGAATATTAGGGTTTTTGTGTGATCGTGTGTTTTATAAACAATGATGATTTCCATGGCTCATGCGTATATACGTACATCAGAAGGTTAATCGGCCAGGGGTGGGCTTCCTTTGGGTTCTATTTGGGCCGAGTATCTTATCACTATAACTAAAGATTTGGGCCAAGGGTTCATAGTTATAGTGTGGGTGCATTGTCGACTGGAACGTACATTTACATAACATCAATATCTATCATTAATAAACTCACAACCAAATAATCCTAGTGATCCAATGTAATGTAAACAGGTTTAATGGGTTTACGCAGCATATACGTAGTGACGCCGTGTAGTGAAACATGAACAGTGGTGATGTAAGTCAAGTGCCACGAAGTTAAACAAGACTAACCTTGAAAGTTCGGGTTGTCACAATTGAATCCTTCAGTTGCTCTATCATGTCTAGTGAATCACTTGCTAAGATAAGATCATCCACATATAAGCAGACTATTATTCTTGAGTATTTAGAAATTTTAGTGAACAATGTGTGTTCATATACACATTTTTTGAATCCATGTGTCCTGAAGTATTCATCGATCCGGCTATACCAGGCCCTTGGAGCCTGTTTTAAGCCATAGAGGGCCTTTTTTAAATGGCATACCTTTCTTTCTTCTCCCCTTTTAACATAACCTTCCGGCTGTTCGGTGTATACTTGTTCTTTTAGGTTTCTTTTTAAGAAAGCCGTCTTTACATCCATTTGATGTAAGTGCCATCCATATTGTGCATCCAGTGCTAGAACAAGTCTGACGGTATCGAATCTAATTACGGGAGCAAAGACGTCTTGATAGTCAATCCCATATTTTTGGTTGTATCCTTTAGCCACTAACCGAGCCTTATACTTACTTACATTACCGTGTTCATCATACTTTGTCTTATATATCTATTTCACACCGATGGGTTTTTGACCCTTTGGAGGATCCACTAGATCCCAAGTTCCATTTTTATGTATCGATTGTATCTCTCTATCCATAGCCTCTCTCCATTTAATATCTTTAAATGCTTCATTATATGATATAGGATCAGCATCAGCATAGAGGACGAAATCCGCTACTTCATTCGGTTCAGTTTGTCCTCTTTCATATAGTTCTTCAACCAGAGCTTCGGTAAATGGTTGAGTATCTTGCTAGATTTCTGTAACCTTTCGTGTTCTCAGCTCTTCATTCTCTGAGGACGAAAATGAATCTTCTTCATCATGATGGTTGCTTGGATTCTCTGTCTCCCTGTCACTTGAGTGATTTTCATTTTGATTATTCACTGCTGATTCCTCATCCACTTCCGATACATTGGTGTCTGGTTGTTGAACTTCTTCTTCTGAGTTATTCAGTTCAATGCATGAGGTTCCTTCATCAGTGGTGCCTTCATTCCATTCTTGTTCTTCGTCAAATACTACGTCTCTGCTAATGGTAATTTTACCTGTCATTGGATTATATAACTTGTATGCTTTGCTATTCTCACTGTAACCGATGAATATTGTCGTTTCTACTTTATCATCCAATTTACCACGGTGTTGTTTTGGAATATGTGCATAAGCAACACACCCAAACACTTTCAAATGTCCGACACTTGGTTTTCTTCCACTCCATGCTTCCTGTGGAGTAACGTTCGGTACACTTTTGGTAACAGCTCTATTTATCAGATATGTGGCACACGCCACAGCCTCTGCCCAATAAGAATGTCACAGCTTCTTCATCTTTAGCATGCTTCTAATTAGTTCCATGAGTGTTCTATTCTTTCGTTCGGCTACCCCGTTCTGTTGTGGGGTATAACTTGTGGTGAGTTGATGATGTATCCCATTTTCCTTTAGGTAATTTTGAAACTCGTGGCTGCAATATTCTCCTCCTTTATCTTTACAGATGGTTTTTTACCTTATAACCGACTTGATTTTCTGCAAATGTTTTAAAAATTTTGAAGTAATTTAGAGCATCCGACTTCATCTTCAGAAAATAAACCCTAGTCTTCCTTGAGAAGTCATCTATGAAAGTAATGAAGTATTTACACCCTCTAATCAATGATGTTCTCATTGGTCCACATATATCCGGGTGGATGAGTTGAAGTGGTTTCTCAGCATGCCATGTTGCTTGTTTTGGAAATGATTTTCTTGCATGTTTCCCAAACAAACAACCTTCACAAATACTGTTAGTTGCCTTAGGAATCTTGAGTAAGCCTTTCACGATTTCATGAGTTCCCATGTTGTGCAAAGTGTCGAAGTTTAGATGACCATATCTTCTATGCCATAGAACACACATGTCTTGTGTCATTATGTTACAGACTCGAGGTCTTACATCATGATTAAGATTAAGTGGAAACATTTTGTTTCCCGTCATCTTAACCAAACCAATGCATATACCTGTAGAATCTCTGATCATGCATTCCTGATTGGAAAAATTCACTTCATGTCCTTTTTTAACTAATTGTCCCACACTTAACAGATTGTGTTTTAAAGCCTTCAACATAGAACACGTTAGGAACTTTCTTTTCTACTCCCTTCACGTTAATTAATACATCACCACATCCCTGGTTCTTACTTCCCTTCGTTCTGATTCATTCAGTGTAATGAATAAGTTCTTGTTTCCTGTCATGTGATTGTTGCACCCACTATCTAAATAACAACAATCATCCTTCGTTACTTCTTCTACGTTGAATATCATAAACATCGTATCATCACTTCTTTCTTCTGTTTCCTCTTCGTGTAAAAGAGCATTCCCATTTCTATCATTCTCGTCTTTTCGTTGGCAGAAACGTGCCGTATGTCCTAATTTCTGGCAGTTATAACACCGAATCTGCCCATATGATCTTCCTCTTCCTCTACCCCGTCCTCTACCAGCATATTCATATCTATTCTGTCTTGACCGATCTGAATTATTGCTTTGCATTTGAAATCACCATTGGATTATCATCATATTGTTTTAATCTTAATTCATGTGATTGCAAAATACCAAGCAATTCTTCCATGGAAATTGTGGTTAAATCTTTTGATTCTTCTATTGCAACCACAACTGATTCGTATTTCCGTGTTAAACTTCTAAGAATCTTCTCTACAACTCGTTGTTCTGTGATATTTTCTTCATTTAAACGTAATTGATTCACTATATTCGTGGTTCTGTTCATGTATTCTTCTATTGTTTCGTTTTCTTTCATTCTTAATGCATCAAACTCACATCTTAGGGTTTGAAGTTTTACCGTTTTCACTCTGTGTTCTCCTCTCTATGCTTTATGCAAGACATCCCACGCTTCTTTAGAAATTCTGCATATTGCAATTCGTTCGAAGACAATCTCATTAACCGCTTGGAAAATAATATGTAATGCCTTCTTGTCCTTTTTTACCTTTTCTTTATGGACATTTCGATCATTTTCAGACGCTTACTTGGAAGATCATTGTAACCTTCTTCAACAATCGTCCACATATCTAGTGATTCCAGTAATACCTTCATTTGAATATGCCAGTGATAATAGTTCTGCCCCTGTAGTTTTGGAATTTGTGTTTGAAATCCTCCGTTCACTGTGGTCATGATTGAATTTGTTGCTTTTTAAGATTATGACGTTGAATCTTCTTTGTTGAATAAGATCTGTGATAAAGAAAAGAACTTTGGATCGTTGTGGCTCTGATACCACTTTATTGAATCTGTAATCTATGATCGTGTATTAGGGTTTGAGAGAATAGGGATGAATATGTTCTTTGATTAGAATTGGTAAATGATAATGTTCAACATAATATTACATATATACATGGTCGGTTAATATCATAATCGCCCGTAAACTAAACTAACATAATAATAATAATAACAGTCTAACATATAAATATAAATCGATGCCTTATATCTAGCTTATATCCTATCTTCTAATACTTGTGACCCAGGTTCGACTTCCACTCTCCCCATTATTTTCTGCGACATCCAGGTGAAGGGCGAATACGGGTGGCGCCGGTTCGTCGTCTTGGATGGGAGGAGAAATTTTACCGATTATTCAACGGTCGTGCCTTCGGGCGAGTGGAGGTCGGGTTTCCGCGCATCTGGGAGAGCCAAGGGGTTGACGGCGGTCAAGTAGTCGACCTTGGCCACAACGCTCGATGTCACAGTAGTTGGCACGTTGTTCCTTGCCATTTAAAAAAACATAACTCCAATATCAAACACCAAAGATAGTTTGTTCGGTATTTATAGCCACTTGATTCTTTGCTGCCTCACCAATTAACCTCTCAGAATCGGTGAGAGCCACCCATGAAGTATGATAAGATTCTCTTGGTCATTGGCTATGATTTCGATGTGACAGTTCTTCTAGACACCAACACATGAATAGGTAGTCCCAAGATCCATCCCAATAACAGTTCCTAACTTGCTGGCTTCTTCTTTTGCAATTGAAGTTGCAAATAAACAACCTGTAACACATTATTGTTAGCACATAAACATGATCAATCTAATCAATGACTCATAGAAAAACCTAAAACGCAACTTATAGATGCATAATTAGTAATTATAACACTAGAACACAATCAATTGCACTTATATACCTTGTTTCAAATAACAACTTACCTGCATATTTAACTTTCATATACTATCAATTCTAACATTAGATCAAGAAACATTAAATAAAGAATAAACACATTATTTCTCAAACAATATGCCCTTGTTTTACCTTACAAGCAAACATTATACTTTATAGTTACCATATCTATATCCTTGTTCCTGATGACAACTTATTTGCACATTCCACTTTTAGCTACTAAATTCTAATATTTGGTCAAGCAACATTAGATAAAGGATAAACACATATCACCATAAACAACTAAAAGAACATACCATATCCATAAATTTGTGTTTGACGTTTACAGCTTCCTCGAAATCAACTACTCCCCTTGTGAATTGAGAGTGCACAATGATGTATATGTGGTTTATAACAACTTAATCGAACATATAACAAACCTGGAATATCAAATTGAAACTGTAGATATCGAATGAAACGTGGATTAATCTCTGAATCGTGAATCGCTATCATATAAACCTATTTGCGGTTACACGCAATGATTATCGGATTAGACAGATTTGCTCTTGATGGAATTGAACTTGATGATTCTGTAACTTTGGATGTAGATCATATATCTCGTAACCGTACATATGCATATCTTATGTTTTGCGACCAAGAGTTCCAAACAAAAGTCTCGTTCCTTTTGTTTTATTGGCCAACACAAAATTATATAAGTTTAATGGGCTTCAACCATTTCAACTAGTTTAATGCCCGTCCGGTGGACGGGTGTTTTTACTACTATGATGACACATTTTTTATTTACATTATAAGGAAAAACATTATTTCTTTAAATAAAGATCTAAAAGACTTGAAAATGCAAGGTTAGAATAATTGCCCATACTCCGATCATCCACCATAGTGATTTTGCCGATAAACATGTCATGAGAACATGGTTACCGGACTGCGGACTCTATGTCACACCCCCAAAATCCACAATGCGGAGTACTACCGCTTGGAGGCGTGACGTGACCAGGATCGAGCCACCAATCATATTGAACATCGTAATTAAGTAAATAAGACCAACCACAATACGATTGGTGACCAAAGCCAGTTAACCATGTTTAGTTTAAACAGCGGAAGCATAAAAGTAAATCCAAAAGCATAAGTCCATAGTTTATAAGTTAAAGTTCAAAACGCAAGTTTAATAAGTTCATAAGGATTTAAATAGTAAGTACGGAACATAACAGTCCATACACCACAACGACTTCTTCCTCGTGCAAGCTCCAAGTGTTTAGCGATCTGTAAGGCATGTAACAACGAGTCAACAACAAAGTTGAGTGAGTTCACGTTTGGTTGTTTAGTTTTAAGTTGTTTCTGAAAAACGTGGTTTGACTTTCGTTGGCTTAATTGCCGTGGGGGTTACCCCGTAGTTGAAAGTATGTTTAACCAGTTCCTTTTTCATTACCCAAACCATAACCATAATCAGTGGGGGCTTTCCCCGTGTGAACTACTAGACGGTATGATATTGACTACTACGCAAATAAGTTGTGCCCTATATCAGCGTCTATCATCACTGATAGTCTGCCATAGTCCATTAGTACACGCTCGTCCGACCGGCACGGTGTGAGGTTTGTTAAACCTAATAGCGCTATTAACTAATGACCCGCTCGCCATTGGCCTCGGCGATTAAGTCGATATAAATTGAGGGACTTCATGATAGAGTTTTGTCTAGCTAGTTTTAAGGTTGTTGTCCTATCCAAGGAGGACGAACGTACGTATTCTGCACCAGGAGAATTCGTAGGATTAATAATGGCATCCTACCTATGGAGGATGGCCGTACATATCTTCCCAAGGGGATATGTAGATTTAGTTTTAAATTATTTAACCCATTCCCAAACCACCGGGAATCCCATGCCTTGTAGAAAGTGTGAACTCACCTCGGTTTGCTCGGTTAGATTCTCAAATATAGCTAACAGTCAAGGTCGGTCAATCACGTCCTAGTATGATTTACCAGTTAGTCATTTAGTGGCTTTCAAATAGAGCACAAAGTTCCTACACGTATCTATCACACAACATGCATCACTTTGACGGTTTATGCCCATATAAGTTTCCCATCCATTCCCCACTCATAAACAAACATACGATAATGCACATAACACATATAACATGTTAGATCATTCACAGATAGCATACTCGACATTTAGACACGCAAATTACAGCTTATGTCATTTCAGCATAAATATTCAAAACCGGCCTGTTTTCGAACATTTTAATAAAATAGTTAAATTACTCCAAAAAATTCCCAAATTTTTACAGAATGTATTAAACATTCCAAATTTTATTGTGTAAAAATATCGGGGTCCAGTTCATTACCAATATTTTATAAAAATTCATTTTCCGGACTGAACTCAGATTTATCTTTTTCTGACCACAGTTCACGGAATAATTTATTAAAAATTCATCGTAAGTCCGATTTATGAAATTCCCGTGGGGTAATTACAAATACATCAATTGTCATCTACTGTACAAATTTCATGAGTTGATTCGTCAAATACTTTCATTTATGACTAAAAACACAACACTTGTTTTCAGCAGGAAAAATGCAGCTTGAGCTGCTGTTACAAAACGCTCTTTTAAAAATAGTAAACGGAGTCCAAAAATTATGATTCCGGTGCCATTAGAACCGTATTTCATAATACATAACCCTAGACTTCAGAAAATACATTTCTCGTTAAGTTATGGTCTGGTTACCGCCAACTGAAGTTGGCTGTAAAAACCAACCAACATCCTGTTTCAGCTTTTAACTTTCTAGTGCATGTTCGATTGATTCCGTTAACATGTTTAGTGACCACAACAACATCAAACATTAATATTAACCAGCAAAACATCAGATAATCAACCAAGAATCATAACAACACAAGATCTACATGATTTACACGCGTAACTTCTCTTTATCCACACTTTAACACATTATGTTCAAGACTTGTTCATGAGCTTTAAAGTTTCTTAACTTTTTATCATTCTAACATCTATTAACCACTAAAATCAAGAACAAGATGGTGATTGGAAGCACTTACTACTAGCACAAGGCTAGGGAAGAAACAAGACGTAAAAGTGGTGGATAAAAGGAAATGAGAGTGGTTCTTGAACTTCCGAAAGCACCAAGCCTACTTGTATGATCCCTTGCACCTTTGAGTGTATGAGAAACACTTGTATGGAGGTTGGATGGTGGTGATAGGGTGGTTGATGGTGGCAGCCGTGAGCTTCAAAGAGAGGGAGAGAGAGAGTGCAAATTTGTTGGTAATTTGTGAATGTGAGGGTCTTGAACTCTTAGATTAACTTATAACTCATATCCTTATTAACCATAAGATAATATGTCTACTAGATACTAAGCAATTGGGTTAAAATAAACAAAAGAATGTGGTGTGTGTCCCCTTGGGGGAACCGTTCGGTTGGGGGAGGGGTTTATATGGTTGGGTTTCAACTACATAGTTAAGTGATCTAGTTATGCTTAGTTAGAACTTTTAAGTAGGTATTTAGTGTGTTATGTAATATAACGGGTGTTAGGGTGTTCGGGTACCCTAACTAGCTCAGAAAAGTCAAAACAATGACTTTGGCAATATTTTTATGTTCCGGGCAAAGTCCGGTTGTTCGGTTCGATACTGTTCCCTTAAACTGCTTAATTAATCCGTAAAGCGTCCTATGTATATATTTTTGTAACGTCTTTAATTTTTAACACTCAGGAAGGCATACTAGACTATTTAGTAACTTTTCTGTATACTACTAGTATGTTAACAAATACATGTAAGCATAACACAGTAATCAGAGAGCAGTTAAGTAATTCCACACAGTCGTCAAGTACTTTAATTGTCATTAATAAATTGTACGGAATACATGGAATTTGAGGGTTGTCACACTCTACACATAACCATAGCAAGAACAATACCCATTTGCTATTTGTTCCATGAAATCAACATCTTTCACTTTCCAGTAAAATATATTTTCTCTACACATTAAAATAAATATAAACGAATGGAATACGCAAGAATCGTTATAAATATCATAGATATAGGTAAAAAATAATTACATGTAACAATAAAATTAACCTAATAGATGTAAGCTCGTTGGCTTCTTCAATGGATAAATCATGTGTGCATCCACTAAAAGCAAGCATGGCATTTTCATGCCGAAATACAAGGCAATTTAAGGACCATAAGCCCTCATCTTGTCCACCAAATACAAAGATACCATTCGATTAAAAACAATAAAGCAGACCCATAATTAAAATTTAATTAAATATTAATTGATGGTCTTACTTTTCCCATTACTTCTATGTGCGACGAGAAGCAGGGGGCTTGGTAGCATGCACGACAACGCGATTTCTGGAGATAGGGAGGAAGGTTATCATTAGCTAACCTTGAATCGGACTTTTCGTCATGGATTACCTAAAAGTGTCATGATGACAAAGGTTATTATTTAGTATTTACATTGCATGTATATTATGAACTCATCAAATGAGTTCACGTTGACATGTTAATACGCATAACAACGAAAAAGCAAGGTTGAAGATAATTTTAATAACCCAGATTGCATTAAGTCTTTAAGTGAATCATTGACTACTGAAACATAAAAACACAAATAGTCGGCTCAAATTAAACTTAATCAAATATAAAATTAAACTAAAAATAAATTGCCCCAAAAAGATGAAGTAAAAAATAACTGTGACTAATCACATGGAAAACCAAAAGAGAACGTGTATAACCAAGGAGCATCTCCCAAATCTCAAAACCATATTCTATTATTTTCATAAAATTATACGACAAACAGTAGTTAGTTCATGAAGATGTAATCATATTGGATACAACCTTGTAATGTTGACTTTCATTGTGTAGATAGGAAAAGTAAAAGTGTGTATTAATTTCATATACCTAGTAAGGTCATGCTAGATAGAACTGCATTTTCTAGCGACATAGGGAGGCATTTTACTGATGTGTTCTTTAGCCGTACAGCCTCTCTGCTTCTTCAATTTCTTCAAGCAACATGCCATCATGAAATAGTCAATACATAGCACTTTACACTTATAAGAATACTTTAAAACTAATTTTGTATCTACTGATCATAAAAAATATTAATAAAAAGAAAGAAAAAACAAACTTGTACAAGCCAATTTAGTCCCCAATTTACCTTAAAAAGCAACTAGGAGTCTAGGACACAATGTCAAATGTACCAATTGGTCCCTATTTAGGGCCAAATAAAGAAGTCTTCAACATGAGACCCAACACTCGTCAAATCTAGTGTTTGAGAATCTCAATTAATGTTATACAAAATGCTACAAAAAAGTAGTCATAAAATGAGAGTCATAGTATTATAAAAAAAGACATGAAGAAAATGAAGACATACCGCTGCCATTTTTGGAGCAAAACCTGAATGCAAGTAGAAACATTTTGAATCTGCAAGCCTATAAATTCAAACAAAACTATGTTCACATCATCCAAAACTTCAACCACATGGCACCCTATGTCTCTTGAACTCGATTCAACTTTAACTTCTTCCGCTATTTCGTGTATGCACACGTATAGCTGAATTGTAACACCCCAAAACCCGAATGTTTATATTCGGTAAATGTTATGATATGGTACATCATGAAATAAACAACTAGGTTATTTAACCTAGTTAGGAATGTGGTAAAAAAAAGCAATTAAAGGATGATAGTTGTGCCAATATTATTTAGTGGCAAACTTTAGGGACTAAAGTGGGTCAAAATAAAAGTTGAATTTAATATATGAAAAACAAACACAAACACACAAATCGTGTGTGCTCTAGAACGAGCAGGAGCTCCATGAGCTCAAGAAACCCTAAGCGTAAAGAATCATCAAATTGAAGGGTGAATCGAGGTCTAAATTCATGAATAAACACGGATTAATGATCACCTATACGAGGGGATCATAAGGTATGTCTTAAAAGTTAGATTGGTGATCTTTCACGAAGTGGGTTATGATGTAAATTGCGAATTTGTATGAAATTGAGAACGGGTGTGTGTTAGAATCATCATATAGAACATGGATTATGCATGGTTTAGGTTAATTTGATGTTTAATGGTGAAACCCGTTTGTTGTGATGAAGATGATGACATGGGTAAATCATCTATGTCTAAATTCTTGCTTAATATTGATGTATTTTGATATGTATGGTAGATTCTTGTTAGAGGAATTGAAAGAAATGTGATACTAGTATGTTTGATGTTATGCATGAATGATCCAAGTTGATTAGAAGGATAATTTGATAAATTATGTATGAAATTAGAAGAATATGCATGAATTGGTTGTACACTATGCTTAGGAGGTAGTATACACGCCAAGTGTATGATGAAATGTATATAGTGTTGTCCGTATAGGCTATTATGATGTTACGGGTATATAATGATAAGTCGAAAGTTAAATTAAATGAACCGTTGACTTATAAAAGTCAACTGTGTATAAGAAGAATGGTTAGACGTGTTTTCATAATTGTAAGATTAAAGTAAGTTATACGGTGCGTGTTAGACGTATGTGTGTTTAATGCGATGACATGATGGATTACACAAGTTGGAATTGATATGAATTTGGTTACATGTATTATGCTCGTTAGAAGTGACTAATGAAAGTCAAATGTGAATTATGCGATCGATATGATCGTTAACATGTACAATTATGTATGCTAATGAGAATGTGATTTCGATGACATGGAAGTATAGGAATCATGTCGAGATGGAATCGAGCACTGAAGGCTAACAGGTCAAGAAGTGGCGAGGAATCGGATATGAACACGGATGCATGAGGTAAGTGATTTCCGTAATCACTTCTTAGTTGTTTATGTAAAGTTATGTGCGACTTAATTAAGTATGATAATTGAGGTCAAATAGGAATGAGTTGTATGAAATCGATGAATTTCGCTAACTAAATCAAATGGGTCAAGATGGGGTTTTATTGCATACCGGAAAGGTTGCTTAAGTAACGACTTCAGTATGATTACCGGGTAATGGATAAAAATTGTTAGTAAGCATGCTAACTGAGAAACGGTGACGCGGGTTAATGGGCAAGAGGTTCGGTAGTAAATTATGAGTAGATGAATAAACAATTTCATAGAAGGAAATTGTACTATTTAATGTTCAATTATGTAATAATGAATGAATTTAACGAATACGGATATCGGGTGCGTAAACCCCAAGTACGACACTCCGGATAGTGTAAAAGTATTATGGTCATAAGGTTCATGTAAGTTTTGGGTTAAAAGGAATGAGTTATTTAATAAAAACATGAACAGGTCGAATAAATCGTAAATGAATAATAAGCCGATAGTGCATAAGTTAAGAATTTCCTTAATCCAGATATGAGATTTCAAGTTCACAAGATAGAATGTCAAATTACGAGCATGTAGGAAGAAACGGGAGGTTAAACGGGTAAACGGTTCAAAAGTTATGTGCGTTTTAGTGCATTCGGACGACGAAACGGATCTGTAGAAAAATGGAGAAACCAGGGGCCGTCGCCGACGGCATGTTTGGCCGTCTCCGACGCCATATGCAAATGTTGTTTTTCTCCGACGCCCTAATACACTGTCTACGTGCGATTTCGAGGAAGCGCACGGTCGTGCGCTTGGGCCGCATGGTCGTGCGATTCCGAGTAAATCATTGCACTGGCTTGTGCACTGCCAGTGCTCCCAACGTGGTAGGTTCCGCACGGTCGTGCGGTTGGGACGCATGACCATGCGTCAGCTGCAAGTTCATCCGAATGTGCAGAATTCATCCGAAATCAGTCCCGTAACCTATAAGGAGTCCCAAAATGTATTCTAAACTCATTGTAGTGTGTTTATGAGATGCGATGAGCGTGTACGCAAGCATAAAATGGAACGAAGTAAGTATAGAGGCATATGTAAGTATAAGTATGGATTTACCTACATGATTAGTAAAAAGGGAATCCATAGACAAACGCATCTAGGAATGTATGTATGTGAGTAGGTATGTATGTATGAAGGTATATATGTATGTATGTATGTGAGTAGGTATGTATGTATGCAGGTATGTATGTATGTATGTAAGTAGATGCGTATGTATGCAAGTAAAGGTATGTATGTATGTACGTAGTTATGTATGTATTGTATACGTTGTTTCAATACATTTAGGTATTGATGTTATTAACAGTGTGCCTCTAGAATGAAATGTAATGCAGGTACATTATTGAAGTTTCTCCAAGGATTAGACACCCGGATGGAATGATTAAATCTAGAAAGATAAAGGAATGAAAAGTTGTACGAATCACAGATTACCATCATGAGGAGTAGCGATCAAAGACCGAGTCACAAGATAGATTGTACGAGAATGCTTGAGTATGTAATTTGATAAACATAAGTTATGCTTTTATTTTATTAAATAAGTACGAAGGATGCATATATTGTAAAAGAGTAATTTTAAAATGAATTTTTAAGTAAGTCAAAACGTTTATAATGGAAGAAATTTTATGGTACGTATTTCCGCTGCGTCTTTTCAGTTAAAGCGTGTTAGGGTCTTACATGAATCACCAAAATAATTAACTAAGCCGAACATATTAAAATAAAGTTTAATGCTTTATTGATTTAAAATAGGACAAGAAAAAGCCACCGTGGTGCAGGTTGGGCTAAAATATCTAGCATGGATTCCATTTCTCTAGGGGTTAGTGGGATCCCTCTGCTAAGGATGAAAGCCACTAAATGAACATTAGTCCTTTGCATGTGCCAACTATATGCCCATCTCCAGCAGCACTTCAAGTTATATCCACAACAATTGTCCAAATTCGATGATATTCGATATAACATTGAATGACGCTTTTAAACTGACCAGTGACAGCCACACGCCTGCAGTATGCCAATCAAACTTTGGAGGGTAAAGGATTATCTCTCCGTACTCGTATTCAAGCTTCTTATAGATAGCTCTATCACTTTTTCCAGATCTTAATTCTTTGCGAATAAGCTACAATAGAAGCAAACATAATTAGTTTGTGTATAAATTAACTAATTAATACCCTAAAATATTAAAAGTATGAGCTTCAATGAACAACTGAAAAAAGTCACCATCCTGAGGAGAACGACGATATTGGCCTGCAATTCTTCAATGGACTCACACCCCTTCTTGAACCCTCCAACTAATGATGATGTCATTAAAATCATCACCATTTTTGTTCCCTTGTTCAATTTATTCTCTTATTCTCTCTCTCCCCCATTCTCTTTCATTTCCATGCTTATCATAGTCTCTGCAATGCAGCAACAATTTATCATCAAACAAAATAAAAAGATGCAATATACCATTATGTAGTCATGAATCTACACATGGTTTTCTTTTTTTAAACATTCTAAAATATTAACATATTATACCTTTCTTGGTTTTTTAATAGAAGTACCTATTAAAAGATAACTTTCTCATTATTGGTTCAAACATCAATCATGATATGAAGTACCTATTAAAAGATAACCAAGTCAGTGACATACAATTACAAAAATTATAGGGATAGATAATGAGATTACTCTCTAAGGATTTATTCCAGCTGCAGCAACATGTAAATCCAACTTTCCTATTGCAATGCGAATCCCCTGAACTCCAAGATTGCCAAGACACATTATTTTGCTTCCATCAGTGACAACAATCATATCAACCTATCCTATCACATAGGATACATTATTAGTACAAAATATAATTACTATAAATAAAAAGAGTAAAGGTTATTACATTAGTTGGTTACTATATCATTCAAGATTAAGAGACATGGTCTACTGTATTTCTGGCAAACACGTGCTAGTGTTGGAGTGTACACTATAGGGGCACATTCCATTAGTTGATTGATAAGAATCTGTAATAAGATAGATATAATGTTATTAGTCAAGACATGACTAAATTATGACATAAAAATAGATAAATAAATAAATAAAAACGTGTGATAATCATAAATTTTCTTTAAGGTCCAAAGGGGAGGGCAATTTTTGTTATCCAAAGGCGAAGACTCAGAAGTGGGCAACGGTGAACATGTCGGGCTCCGGCCCTTTAGAACTGCCTTCTTCCATACAACAATGGAAACATCAATCCGAAGTTCAACCTTGCATTAGAAACTTGGCTTTTTTTTACTAATACATTATATATGATAAATTATGTGTTTAATATTGCTATCAAGTATGTAAACTCCTTGTCGTATAATTTCAGGTTTAGAAACTTACAACAATAAATCAAGAGTTAACTTACTAAATCGATTAATTTGTTGTCCGCCCGTCTGAACATTTGTAGGTAATAGGAGTTCACGTAGTTCAAGACGATCTCGTTTTAGTCATGGAGAATGTTGTCCCTGTTAACCAAACCTGGCAAATTTAGTCCTAATTTTTTTTAAATGGAGACCAGAGGGATATAATATTACCCAGAGAAGTTTCATACGATCATTCATTAAAATAAATAAAACAAAATTGCAAAAAAAAAGGCTAGTAACATATTGTACAAATCATTGCAAACGAAAAGAGCCTCAAATCATTACCTTATTGCACCATTGATTGTGAATAATATCGCCATTGTTGAATCTGATCAGAAAATTGTTTGATGACGTCATCCTTAGACTGGATATAGAAAGTGTTGGTGGTGGAACTTGCCATTTCCTTGATTTTAAAAGCCCTAGTTGGATCTTCTGATGATAAGAGATCAGGGAAAGTTGAAGCTCTACGGCTTGGAGATGGTGGTAGAATACGACTTTGGAGACATAACTAGAGTGAATGCGGAGACAGATTATACCATGAAGGAGATTATAATTGGGAGTTTATTGAACCCACTATCCAGATGGGGTAGGAAACGTGATTTATAGAGAAGATGGGCAGAAAAAGGCGGAGCAACCTCCCAACCTAAAAACTGACGAGAACCGCCACTATAGCAGTTAGAAATGGGAGTTTAAGTGGCTGAGATTTAATCTCAGCCAACCAATGGCCAAAAATGATTTGAGAGTTGGTTAGACTTAATGGGTTTAATATATATATAGGGTAAGGATAGTGTAAAAGGGGCCTAAAGTGTGAGAAGTGTATTATAACACTATATATAATACTATATAACATCATATAAACACCGTATAACAATATGTAACACCATATAATACCATATAACACTATGTAACACTATATATCATTATATAACAAATATAACACTATACATCTACCATAGACATGCTATCAGACAACCTATAGTGTTATATAATGATATATAGTGTTACATAGTGTTATATGGTATTATATGGTGTTACATATTGTTATACGATGTTTATATGGTGTTATATAGTATTATATATAGTGTTATTATAATACAGTTCTCACACTTTGAGCACTTTTTACAGGATCCTCTACCTAAATATATATATATATATATATATATATATTATTTAATTTACGGACTTTAAATCCAATGCCATAAGGCCAAAATTAATTATTAATTAAGCCCAACATATCAACAATTGTTTGAATAACAAAATAATTGTTAATTACAAGGCCCAAATAAAATTTGCATTAAAAAAGCTTGTAATCCCACATCACCTAACTCGATTAATCACTAACGTTATTATCCATATCGACAACTTAATCCAATACCCTATAACCCATGTCGATAACACTAAAATTACCAACACACAATTTAGGATTTTTCTGGATTTGCTTTAGAAAGTGTTTATGTTGTGTATCTACTTTAGGAAGATTGGGGAAATCAGATTGTATCTCCTTTTTGTCATGTCCCCCCAAATATACATATAAATAGTAGGCAAATTGGATTTAAATAATCTCAGCTTTCTCAATTTGGCCGATAATAATCCCAACTCAGTTATTAGCCGATAATAATCCGAACTGGTCCACTTTTGGCCGATAATAGTCTGTGTTAAATATAGCTTAACCGAGTTAAGTTTTTTTTCCGAACTGATGTTTTAGGGCTTTTGACTAGAACGAGGATACGAGTTGATTGATGTAAAATTTACCTCGGAATACTCTCCCAAACGATGAAAACGGTGCTTCAATTCGGGTGTTTAAACTTCTAGTTAACAAAAATCAAGCCGATTGAAGTATCGTTTCGAGGTAAGTTTTACATAAATCGACTCGTATTCTCGTTCTGAACAAAATCCATAAAACATCAGTTTGTAATGTGGAAAAAAGCTTAACTCCGTTAAACTATTTTTAACGGCGGAGTATTATCGGCCAAAAGTGGACCAGTTTGGATTATTATAAGCCAATAACTGAGTTGGGATTATTATCGGTCAAATTGAGAAAGCTTGGATTATTTAAAACCAATTTACCTAATTAGTAACATGTTTTCTCCCCTCCACTCACAACCACTTTTTATAAAATGCCACTCACATAAAAGTGAAAAATGTGATGTGAATGCTTTTAGGGTTTTGTATAATTGGTGGATAAATGAGTTCTACATATTTCTTTATAATCTTTACCTTTTAAAAACTTAGATTGGACGGTGTAGGAGGTGAGGAATTGGCGTGGAGGCTTCAATCACGTCGGCACATCGTCCCTAATCGTCAGCCCGAGCTCTTCTAAATGTCACACATAAATATATTTTTATACCAGTTTGTAAAAAAATGTTTATTTTACATACGTTTGTAAAATGTGAAAATTGTTTTTACGTACGTTGTTGAATGTAAATTTTTTTTGCATGCCGTGTTGAATGTAGTAAATGTTTTTTACATACGGTAAAAAAAATTACGCGTGACAGTCGACATTTAATTTAGACCTTTAAAAAAAATACGTGTGACTTTTACGTTTAGACATTTAGAAAAATAAACATTTACATTCTACAACACTATGCGCCAATTTTTTTTTTTTTACATTCGACAACACATGTAAAGAAAAACATTTACGTGTGAGTGTACATTCAATAACTAAAAAAACATTTAAATTCGAGACCGTGCGTAAAAAATGTTTGACATTTGACACGCACGTAAAATATACATTTACGTGTGAGTTTACATTCAACAATTAAAAAAACATTTACATTCGACAATCGACCCGTGCATAAGATGTGTTTTATAATCGACACCATGCGTAAAATTTGTTTTTGACATCAACACCATATGTAAAATATTTTTTTACATTCGACAATATACGTAAAAAATGCCCAGGCTTTTAACGGTATTTTTTGTTTTTGATATTTTTACACTGGATGTAAAATATTAATATCCCGATACTCGTTTTCTTTGTCTTGATAGTTACCGCCCCTTTTTTTTTGTTGAAGATGAAGATAATGACGATCAAGAAAAGAAGAAAAGTTGGTTTTATATTTTTCTTGTTTTGTATATAATAGATTTTTTATGTTTGTTGTTACTGCATACAATTCTATTATTGTAAAATACACTAATGAAAATTTTGAATACTGATTTATTTTAAAAGTTTCATATTTTGTTTTCGTTTTAAATAATACAGAAACTAGAAATGCAACCCGCCGCGATGCGGCAGGGGCTAGATTTACATTTGTATTTAGCAGTTGTCATTGAGTCACATCGATTTAGTTAATTACATAATCTCAAGCCAAAAGTTAGAATCTACGTTTAATATATGTCTTATGGTTGCAAGTTATGTGGCTAACATTAAGTGTGTTAGTTACATAACTTGCGCAAAAAACATTGTCCTTGACGATGTGGCTTCTTGAACTACGTCTTCCATTCCAGTTTCGGTTTTTCACATAACTTGCAACCATAACACATATATTAAAGATACTATAGGTACATACGTCTTGTTCACGATCCTTTGGCGTTGCAGTTGAGCCCTCCAATGACCAAATTCCATGGCGACGTCACTAACAGTGCCACGCGCTCCCTGAGTAGGTATCCCATTACTCATATCCATCTTCCATTTGATGATTGATTTTCAATCCTGCTGTGGCATTCTAAAAATGAAATTACTATACCACAAGAATTAACAAATTTAAATAGATGCAAATCATCCTGTGGTTTGTTATGTCATCCTCCTTCTTAGTGACTGATTATCATATAACCAAAATAATATAGAAGTTGGAATCATCCTGTAGTCATAACATCCTCCTTAGGGATTTTGTTAATCAAAACCTTTTTACTTTATATATTTTTATAGAAGATGACATTAAAATGGAACTTGATCATAATATTAATTTTGCAAGAATATTAGATTAAAATCATAATCAAATAAACTTCAGCATGAATCATACTGGTAGCATGTTATAATCAAAATTAAATCAATTTTACATAAGAGGTGCCCAATTGAGGGAGTAGGGACTGGTAGCATGTTATAATCAAAATCAAAACAATTTTACATAACAGGTGCCCAATTGAGAGAGTTGGGGTTTTGGTAGATGAAGCAATCGTATAAGTTCTGTCAAATTTTTTTAAGAATTGGGGCTTCTGGGGTTGACCCATAGTAACTTTTCGTTTTGTGAAGGGGTTTATATATATGGGTTCTAAATTGTTGACTGATTGTTGTGGATAACCACCTATCTTTAAATTTTTTTGATATGCAGGACCAGGTTGGTAAACGGAGAATTCGCCGGAGCTTCACCGAAGCTCTGTAACACCAACAATAGCTTAAACATAAACAAAGTAAATCGGTCTAACTAAAATAGAAACTTGCAGTTCAATCGAGGCTTACCAGAATTCTAGCCGGAGTTAAACGGAGACCCATGACAACCTACCTCGCGCTTCTCTTGGCCCAACCAATATCTTCACCGGAATCACCATCTTCTGTTCTATACGTAGGGGTATATCACATGCCGACGCAGCTCCGTCCGATCGCAGACGGTGGCAGATTTTCGGTGTCTCTCAGAGTTACACACCTATGTGTGTTTATAGAATGCAAGTGTGACACTACTCCAACAGTGAAAGTACAAACCAAAAGCAAATGTACGACAATTGTTTATAGAATGCAAATGTGATAGTACAAACCCAAAAGCAAAGGTACAACAATAGAATGCAAGTTAAAACATTTATGCATAAAGTACAAATCACATGAGCATATCTATGTTTCAAATTATACTACTCCCTCCGTCCCATTTTAAATGTCCAAATTTCCACTTTTGGTTGTCCTAATTTAATTGTCATTTCCAAAAATGTAAATATAATTTCCAGTTTTGCCCTTACCATTACAAACTTCTATTTTTGGTTGACCCAATTTAATTGTCATTTCTAAAGACATTATTGTCATTTTACAACCAAAAAATAAAATACACAAATATTTCTTAAATTGTGTGAATGTGGGTCCCATGACATCTAAAATGGGACGGAGGGAGTATATATAAATATAAATATAAATACTTGACCACTTGACTGACATGACAATTTTTTAACATTGGAAAGAGAACGTAATGTATAAAATCACATGTCTACTCACTTGCTACAACAAAACTATTAATAAAACTCTTAGCAAAAAAGACAAACAAAAAAAGTTGAACTAAATCTTCGCCAGGTGGTTAAAAATCAAAATCTATATATTACTTAGAGTAAAATGCACGGATAGTCCCTGTGGTTTTGCAAAGTTTCAGCTATAGTCCCCAGATTTTGGAAATTACACTCATAGTCCATGTGGTTTGATAGTTTGTTACGCGGATAGTCCCTGGAGTGGATGGGGGTTAGTTTTCTCTGTTAAGTCCATGTCAAATGACAAAATTACCCCTTACTTTTAAGTCCAACATCTTTACACACCTTATAGCATAACAAACCAGCCTAATAAACACACATAAAACCTAAATAAACATCAGGCAGACAAATCTGCCTATAAAACACATTTAACCAAAAACACAACCTTGACATAATCAGGATCACAAGATGAGCTGCAAACTTGAGTAGAGCACTTGACAGATGCTAGAACATATTCATATTAAACGACGTCGTAATCGGCTGAACAGAGCAAGGAAGCTTCCATGGTTCAAGCAAAGTATCAGGAATCTCAGGAATATCCATAACCAAACCACTAACTTCTTGAGCAATATGCAAAACAGAGTTCAAAGAATGCAACCTATCAGTTAACTCAGTCAATTGAGCCCTCAAAACATTGTTCTGAGACTCAGCACCAACAAACATCTGTGTTGCCCCATCAATTTTCTTCATTATTGCATTGTTATCACTCTGCAACTTGTTGATTTCACCAAGCAACTCATCCAATAGCTGCTGCTTCTTCGCACGAGACCTGCGAGCGGATTCTCGGTTCGATATCATCCGTTTTCTTTTCCTTTCATCAAGGTTTGCATACCTTAGGTCTCCATCAGACACCAAATTTGCAGATTGTTGTTGTTTTGGTGACGTCATTGGGTATCAAAACAGAATATTCTGATTTTTGAAAAGTTTAGGTAATTAGGGTTTGTAAATTACTAGTATGATGACTTTAGGGTTCAAAATGGATCAAATAATGAGAAATTAAAGAGAATATATATATATATATATAGATCTAAGGCAAATTCATGAAAGCTCGTGAAACCAGTAGAGAAAAACGACGGAAAACGAGTGAAGAATTCGGATCCGATGCATCAATACAGCATACGTCATGGTGGTGTGGGTTAGGTGGTGGTGTGGGGGACGGTGGTGGCAAGTGGTGGTGCTGGTGGTGGCAGGTGGTGTGGGGGGTTTCCTGAGAGAGACAGAGTAGAGAGAGAGTAGAGAGAGAGTCAGAGTGTATGTATGATTTATTCTTATATTTTAATAAAAGTAAGGGGTAATTTTGTCATTTGACATGGACTTAACAGAGAAAACTAACCCCCATCCACTCCAGGGACTATCCGCGTAACAAACTATCAAACCACAGGGACTATGAGTGTAATTTTCAAAATCTGGGGACCATAGCTGAAACTTTGCAAAACCACAGGGACTATCCGTGCATTTTACTCTATTAATTAATCATAAATTAGAATTGGATATTAATGAATTAAAGATTATCATTAATGAATTAAAAAAGAAAATGTCACGTGGTATTATTTGGAGTCTTTTATTAGAATTAAATATTTATATTTATTTGTCATTATATGTTTAGAAATATTAGATTATTTGATATTTATTAATATTTTTACTAAATTGATGGAGAAAACGTAATGTGGCATTAAATGAACTCATTTATTATAATTAGATAACATGTGGCATTAGAAAGACTTTATTTTACATAATTAGATTATATAATATAATAATATTATATAGGGTGGGGTTCCGCTACAAAGTCCATTTTTCCTACAAAGTGTATAAAGTCTTAAAACACCACAGTTTCAACCATAAAACACACTCAAAACCCATAAATAACATAGTGAAGATCACTAAAACACAATATCCAAACCCTAACATTCCTTAAAAACTTCAAACACACAATCGTACAACTCTGAGTATAAAACACAACATGATAATCAACATAAAACACACTAATGTTAGTCATTCGATAATCAAAGCCTTATAATTCAAAACACAACACAAAACCCACAAATATTGTGTTTTAGTAATCTCCACTATGTTATTTGTGGTATTTGAGTGTGTTTTATAGTTGACATTATGGTGTTTTTATGACTTTGTACACTTTGTAGGAAAAATGGACTTTGTAGCCAACTTCCACCCAGATTATATAATATGACAACAACAACAACAACAACAACAATAATTAAAAAGAAATCATATGTCGTACTTTTGATAATATGTTTTCGTTAGTCATTAACAATACATCAGACATTACAAATATATCAAAAAAAAAATAGAATGCACAAAAGTTGTTGAAACGTTGACCTAACATGACTCATATCCTTTTGACCCATAAAAAATCACCCGTTCTGACATGAGCCCGTTATAACCTGAAAAGAATGATAGATAAGATTCAAACACTTTTCATTAAAAGAGAAACAAAAATCCTATTACAAATATGTGATTGAATTGAGTAGTTCATAGTATTCACCTTAAGCATAAATTATTGTAAAACACAAGAATAAATCAGAAACCACAACTAACATGTGGAATATGAAAATTATAGATCATATGAAAAAACTTTAAGCATAATTATTCATTTTAAAAGTATTAAAATAGGTTTTAAAATTATACATACTCGTCCTTAAAAGAAAAGTTAAAGTATTCTTTTATTAAAAACTTTAAGTATTTTTCTAAGTATAACTCTTGAATTATGATTAATATAAATATCAACAGCATAATATTATTAATAATAATCATTAATTAGAATTAGATATTTATTAAATAATATTATTAATGATTTGTATAAAAAAATGCCATGTGACATTAGTTGAAACTTTAAATAAAAAAATAACATGCGACATTAGTTAGAGTTTTTTATTAGATTTAGATTATATAATATAATAATATTATATAATATAACAACAGCAACAACATTAATAATATAATTATTTAAAAGCAAACTATCTTTATAGTATAATTTTAGGTTTTTTTTTAAATGAACCATTAAACTTTTCTATAGTACACTAGTTTTTGCCTCACTCGCATTGTATGGCAATAAGCTGAATATTTCTCTCTCATAACATGTATGTATGTACAGAGGGCAAAATCGTAATTATAATTTGAACTGGAGGCGAAATTATAATTTTAAACTGAGAGCAAAATCATAATTTTGAACTAGGGGGAAAACATAATTTTATTTTGAAATGTGGGCAAAAACGTAATTTTCAGCTGAGGGCAGAATCGTAATTTTGAGCTAGAGGAAAAAACAATATTTTATTTTGAATTGGGGGCAAAAACGTAATTTTAAACGGATGGCGAAACCGTAATTTTAAACTGGGAACAAAATTAAAAGTGAGTTTTTGAACCGAGGGCAAAAGTGTAATTTTGAGCTAGGGGCAAAATTATAATTTTATTTTGAGCTGAGGGCAAAAACGAACTTTTAAATGAAGGACGAAAGCGTAATTTTAAACTGGGAATAAATTTAAATAAAAAATGGGTTGGTCCAATAGGGAAGTGCCAAGCAAGCTACCTGGCACTATTCCCTCAACTTTAAAATATTTGAACTGTGAGCAAAAACGTAATTTTGAGATGATGGCAGAATCGTAATTTTGAGCTAGAGGGAAAAAAACATTTTATTTTGAACTGAGGGCAAAAACGTAATTTTAAACGGAGGGCGAAACCGTAATTTTAAACTGGGAACAAAAGTAAAAATGAGTTTTTGACCCGAGGGCAAAAGCGTAATTTTGAGCTAGGAGCAAAATTGTAATTTTAATTTGAGCTGGGGGGCAAAAACATAATTTTAAACGAAGGATGAAAGCGTAATTTTAAACTGGGAATAAAATTAAATTAAAAATAGGTTGGTCCAATAGGGAAGTGCCAGGCAAGCTGGCTGGCACTATTCCCTCAACTTATAAATGTAAAAAAAATATTTTATTTTGAACTGGGGGCAAAAACGTATTTTAAACGGAGGGCGAAACCGTAATTTTAAACTGGGAACAAAATTAAAAATGAGGTTTTGACCCGAGGGCAAAAGCGTAACTTTGAGCTAGGGGCAAAATTATAATTTTAGTTTGAGCTGGGTGCAAAAATGTAATTTTAAACGAAGGACGAAAGCGTAATTTTAAATTGGGAAAATGAGTTTTTCTATGGTTTTCATAACTCATAAGAGTTATTATTTTACACAATCCTTATATATATATATTATGATGCTGGACCATTATACATATATTATTACAAACTGATCATGAATAGTGTTTCATATTATTATCTTATTGATTCACTTTAATGGGCTTTTAATGGGCTCTCTTATTATAGATATTAACAAAAACTTCAGATCTTATTTTTTAAGGCCATGGGGTATGGGGCTTGGGTTGGGGCGTGGGTTGGGGGAAAACGCCCAAGCCACCACCCCGGGGGCTTGGGTTGGGGCTTCGATTTGGGCGTGGCCCCTTTGGCGTGGGTTTGAAGCCGGGCGTGGGGCAGGCTAGCAAGGTGACATGGCGGGCTCTCAATGGCCATGTGTCAACTCATGCCCCAACCCAAGCCCCACCATACCCCATGGACGTGGGTTTTTTTCCCATTCCACGTGTAAACCAATGCCCAACCCAAGCCCCACCATACCCCACGGTCTAAACTATTAGGTTACATATTTCTTACTTTTGTGTTGTTCTCTTCTAATGACTGCCGCGTGTACTGTTTACACGTATTTCTTTCAATTTTCAATTACCTTCATCACTTACAGACTTACAGTGCCTTCCAAATAATCGAACCTTCCCTGGTACCCAGAATGAAGCTTGGCGTCTGAAGTCTTCTATCCTCACGATTGCTTATACAAATTTCCCCAATAAAGGTACAATTTAGTTTCTAAGTGTAGCAAGTGTATTTGAAGTTTTGAACTATGCTGGGTTTCTCTAGAATTTTAAGTTTCTAGGGTGACTTTTACTACTTTTTGTTTGAATGTGGACTACGCTTCTTTGCATCTTCATTTTGGTGATTCTTTTACTTGATTTAGTGTGTCTTTTTTTCTGAGCACCAAGTGCTTGATGAAATTCCCCAATGAGAGTAAAGTTTCAAAAAATTATACTTACCTATAAAGCTTCACTGTTTTATTTAGTGTTTCCACATAATTTTTGGGGTATTTTTTTTATATTATATCTTATTAGTAAAAGTTATTCATTCAGGAAAATTCAAATAGGTAAAGTGATAACAAAATAAGTTAAGAGTTGAAACTCAGTTTGTAATTAATATATCTGGTAACTATGATGTAACAGAAAATGACGGCCACATCTCAAATATTGATTTTGTTGTATTCGATTCAATTGTTTGTGTTTATTACAGTTTAAAATTGGGATGCATGATATTTTATCACATGTATGTTGGTTTGCTTGAGATAAAAGCGCTTTTTTGTATCTTGGTTCGCTCCATTGGTATACCACCTGATGTTTTTATTCGTTTTATAGTCCAACCTTATTTCCATTTTTGGCTTCGCTCCATTGGTATACTACCTGATGTTTTTCTTCGTTTTATACTCCAACCTTATTTTCATTTTTAGCCAGCATTTGCAAAAGTATGGCTACACGTCCTTTGAATAAAAAACGAAAGGCTCTTGCACTTGAAAATACCAGCAATCAGTCTTCCTCGAAAGCACCTAATGAGTTTGGTGTGCAAACAGTTGCTCAGTCAGTAAGGCGATCAGCCATGCTGAGGGCTGCCGCTAATCAATGCTCCTTACAGTCTCTCACTTCTATCCAGCCTAATATGCAACAGTCTGAAGGTCCATCAACATCATCACCTTATTCACAATCACCGGGCCCTTCATATGTTGATTTGGGAGATTGTACAAGCGAATGCGAATACTGTGGCGCATTGTTTTGGTTTGAAGAGCGGCTGAAATCATCTCCTCTACGACAAAGGCCAAGATATAACACGTGTTGCAAAGCAGGTGGTGTACGCATTCCTTTTCCAACTGAGCCACCGTCATGTATCAAAGAATTGTATTCTAGGTCGCAATTCATGTTAAACATACGTGCGTATAATTCAATGTTTTCCATGACATCGTTTGGTGCTAACGTCGATGATACGGTTAACCATTCTGCTGGCCCATACGTTTTTAAGGTCGCTGGCCAAATTTCACATTGGATTGGATCTTTGTGCCCTTCAGAAGGCGAGAGACCTAGCTTCCTTCAAATATATGTCTATGATACACTACACGAAGTTGAAAATAGACTTCACTTTTTTGATAGTGATGATGAACGTCGGTTGTCCTCAGATGTTGTCTCACTTCTTACACGTACATTAACTGAAATCAATGGTTTTGTACGCCTTTTCAAGAGTGCTGCTGAGCTTTGCTCGCAACAAGTACCGGAGTTTGCAATTACTCTTTATAACAAGGCTAGGCAAAATAATTATGGCTTGCCTGTTGCGGGTACTTAGTTATCTTATTTAAAAAATATGTATTTACTTCAAATCTTTAAAAATCTATAAAAAACTGTTAGTAATCTCAGTTTTCATTGCCAATTGTGTTTTCTTTTTTCTCTCTCGATATTTTAATATAAATTTTATTGAAAAGAGACATATTTAACATGGATTATTATATTAGAATCGTAAACGTAAGCTATACAAGTGTCCGTACTCTACTACTTCTCTAAGAAAGTAAAACAATTTTATTCGAATAGTATCGTGACCACTATCATTATTATCAGATGCAATACCGGTATTCATTATATACGCTTTTAACTCATTTAATTTTACTTTAATTTAATCTCTCTTATACATATTAAAACAACCTTATAATGAATAGTATTATGAGTTTTATTAATAGTATTACATTTTTTTATATAAATTGCTTTTATGTGATCTCTATCATTTAATTTTATAACTTTTAATGCCATTACCTACATGTTTGCTCTCTACTATTACTATCTTCCATTTATACCTTTATTCAGTTACATATTCAATCACACTGTATTTTATTTGACAGATTACATGGGCAAAATAGAAGACACCATACCAGCTACCACTAAAAAGGGGAAGCAGTATTTGCGTGTAAAATTGACAGATATCAGGTACTATTAGATAACAACTACTTCATACATTAACTTTAATCAGAAAATAACAAGAAAATCAATACAGTGGTTCAACCATTGATGTCACCCTATGGGAAGAGGTTCTACCACGCTTTGATAGGCAAGCAATGTTAGGCGCAGAAGAACCGGTTGTCGCTGCATTCACATCATTGAAGGTCACCATCTTCAAAGGCCACACATCAGAAAAACTACAACTATCATCAACCCCAGCAACACACATTTATTTCAACCCCGCTGTAGAGAGCGTCATAGAAACTAGAAACAAGTAAAGAAGAAAACTCTTTATCTTACTCAATTATAAGATTTACTTTCTAATCTAACAAACAACTTTACTTCTATAGGTTCAAAGATGGAACACGACTTCTACTGACAACAACCCCTGGCCACGAATCACAAGAACGCCATCTTCGCGCAGAAGACAGAAACAAAAGAACGGTTTCGGAACTCTTAGAACGCCAAAAAGAAAACCAGGTACTCAAATAGTCTTCTTATAAAAGTCACGACTTACTTATATTATTCATTAAAATAATGTCATAATCTAATAACTTTGTGATATAGGGCCAAACATTCAGTTGCAAAGCGTCAATCACAACTTACATCAAAGGTCGGCCATGGTACTACACAATGTGCCCACAATGCCCAAGAAAAATTATCCAAACAAAAAGAGGTTGGTCGTGTGATAGCCACCAAAACCTACCTGAACCAAAATTCATGTAAGCCTAAGAGAAATATACAATACAAAAAAAAACCAAGAAATCATATATCCTAATTAATAATTATTTGCAGGTACTGCGTAACCGCAACAATCGCAGACAACACAGCTCCTACTATGGCAACATTTTTTGACGAAGCAACCGTTGGGTTAGTCGGCATCCAATGCAGAGACATGATCTTACAGCATGGCTTCGCAGACCGTTATGAAACACCAGAACCCCTATATAAAGCCATTGGAAAAGAAGTCACAATGCAAGTTCAATATGCCCGTTCATCAACTGCCAACTCAAGTCTTCTCTCTGTCAACAAAGTCTTCGACAACACACTAAACATCACAGCCACACCACCTTCACCTACCCAACAAACAACACCTACTGCAAACAAAAACCTGGCCCTAGGATCAAATGAAAACAGACCTTCAGCCAAACGTCAACTATATCAATCAGGTATCCCACCCTATACCAACTGTTAACTTAAACCCACTTTTAACAAAGACATCATTACTAATGAATTTAAACAACACCTGCAGAAGGCGTAAGCGACACCAAGAAACTCAGGTTCCCGGAATAGATCGCTAACAAATACCAGCCCAGCAAAAAGAACGCAACCAAGTGCATCAGAATGCACTACATTTTGTAAATCTGAAATAACTTAAGTAGTTATTGTAAATAAACTTATGATACGTTCTACAAAACCATGGGCTGCTTTTTGTATGTATTAATACATTTTGTATGAAAACCAAGTTGCACCTTTAATCCTCAACTTATTTACTGCCACGAAGCGCAGCCTTCAGTCTTGCTATTAACTTGCATAAGACCTGGTAAAGCAACTTCAATGATTTCCTTACATATGTACCCTCTCTATTAATCACCATGTCATGAGGTTTTTTTATTTTTGTTAATGATTCATATTAGCAGATTCACACCTTCAGATCAAAGGTGTGAATTCTAACCCACAAAACATCAGGAAATGGGCGTAGCGTTCCAGATTACAATTTAAATCCTTCAAAGTACACACGCTATACTTTTGATGGTAATCTAATAGTGAAGCTTATTTAAAGTTGTTAGGAGCAAATTAGCAAGTCATCAAAACATGACACTGTGGGGCAAAAATCATGTGGTGAATTGCCTAAATCGGTAGTTTTTATTCAAAGAAAAAAAAAGGTAATGCAGGATATAACAATGAAGAACAGGTTAACCACTTATCTACTCAACCATGCTCAACAGAAGCCGGTTCATCAATATAGATCCAAAATGCAGGAATATGATGACGATCTCTTCGGAAAATTCCCTTCAACTATTCAGCTTTTAAACTTGAGAACATTAGCAAAACTAAACTGGTTTTCTTAAGGTTATGACCCGTTTTTACATCGATACAAAACACATTTTGATATCCTTTTAGCATATGACGACTTAATGTATTAGATTTTTGTATCAGTGATACTGGTCGAATTCCCGACGCAACGCGCGGGGGAACCCACCTAGTGTACATGAAAAAAAATTCGTACGAAGTGTACGTGACTAGGAGATGAGGACAAGTGGCATTGGCTTGAGGGTAATTTAGTCCTTTCTCACTTGAAACAACTTCCCCCATTGATTTTCAAACGGCTATAACTTTTTCTTAAGTT
The DNA here is from genome assembly GCA_030545235.1 of Helianthus tuberosus. Taxonomy (NCBI): domain Eukaryota; kingdom Viridiplantae; phylum Streptophyta; class Magnoliopsida; order Asterales; family Asteraceae; genus Helianthus; species Helianthus tuberosus. Next base: position 31,540,033 of record CM060439.1, on the reverse strand, counting down.
AATATCTTTTTAAAAAAAATATACCGTATTTACGAACATTTATTCTCTTTAATTCGAGCAGCATATTGTTGTAGTTTGCTTAAAAAAAATTTAAAGGATTTGGAATACTCATTAGTCCATTACGTGATTACATGATTTTGAATACCCAGAACATGACTACGTGATTTTGAATATCCATTACATGATTACACATTCAACATAAACCATTACGTGATTACACATTCAATATAAATCATTTACGTGATTACACATTCAATATGATTTGTTATAACTAATGTTATTATAATTATGCTTATTACGTTATTACACATTCAATAATAAGAACTCGATTGTTTATTCTTTATTACATGATTAAATGTAAATGCACTTTGGGTGATAAGTGCAGGCTCTCAAACTCAAGGGTCTTTTATGTAATTTGTTAAAACCTATTATGTTGGTGAGAATTTATGCTTGTTTTGGTCAGGACTTATATAGGGTTGGTCCCCCAGTCCGAATTTAGGGCCTTTGTTAGTAAGGGTTTGTATTGTCTTGGGCTTTGGGCCTTTCTATGTCCTGACTTTAGTAGTCTAGACTTCCCATTGTATATAAACTCTTAGTGAAATGTTATACGGGGCGATTTCTTTTGTGGAAAGTTGGTTCTTCAAGAAACCTTAATCATTGTCACTGTGTGTGTGAATTGACGGCTACTGTGTGTGTCGTCATTCATCATTCTCATCATTCTTGTTCTACACTTTCTTGATCCAATACCATACAGTAGTGATTGCTAGGTGGATTCCGCACACCTGGTGATTGTTGTCTGGGTGAGATCCTTTGGTAGGAGACCTTACATTAAATCTCTAATATACGGCGTTATATCGTTATTATAGGTTGATTTGGCTAATGTTTTGTATATAATTTATCCTTAATACGTGATTAGACCTAAAATATTAGGTATTCCATATGAAATATTATGTATTACATGTTTTTTTTGTTTTTACGTAATTACGTAATCACTCAGTGTATTTTCACATAAAATACTATAATGGAAACACAAATCACAAAATGTGTATGCAAAATCACATAGTCACGTAAATACATAGCCAACTATTGTTACGTTATCACATAGTAGGGTTTCACATAAATACTATAATAAAATCACGTAATCATGTAACGGGTATTCATAATCCTGTATTCAAAATCATGCAATCACGTAGTTATGTGTTGTGTATTCAAAATCACGTAATCATATAATGGGTATTCAAAATCCTGTAATTTTTTTAAGAAAATTATAGCAATAGTCTGCTCAAATTAAAGAGAATGAAAATACTCGTTAATACGGTGTAATTTTTTTTTTAAATATTAACGTATATTGCCGTTTGAAAATTAAGGGAGAAAATATTTAAATGAGAAAAGACTAACTTACCATTTCTCTATTGTAATTCTAATTGTTTGAAACTAAAATTCATATCATTTCTCACGCGCTTATCTAGTCTAGGGATGGCAATCGAACCCGAACCTGATAGGTAAACCCGAAACCCGACACATCTGGGACGGGTTTGGGGTTGGTTAATCGGGTTTGGGACGGGTTTGGGACTAGTTTTTATTTTTTTCACGGGTTTGGGATTTGGTGATATACCCGTTTACCCAACCCAATTACCCGATAAAGTAAACTCGTTTACCCGATTGTATATCCGATAAAATTTCTTATATATAATACATCCTTTTCTCTATACACATAGGTATTTTATCCCGTATACATTATAGTTATTTGATATATTTCATTAGTGATAATACTAAATGTAACTGATTAGTAGTTACCCGATGGGTTTTGGGTCGGTATACCCAACTGGTAAACTTTTTTTAAAATTAATGGGTTACCCGAAACCTGCGGATATACCCGATACCCGATGGATATTTACCCGCTAGAAAACCAACGGGTTTTGGGACGGGTTTGAGACAAGCATATCTAATCGGGTTTGGGGTTGGGATTACCTAAACCCATCCCAAACCCGACCCATTACCATCCCTAATCTACTCCGTATATCTTCCAATTTGATTGTTGTCATTGTCGCGTAGAATTCGTACAAAGATACCGTCTTGTACGATATGTGGACTCTATATATTATTCTCTTGTGAAATAAAAAAAAAGAAGCCATCACGAATCTAATTGAACGGTCTACACGTGACCATTTACAACGAAACCTTACAATAAGTCAAAAATACTCTAGAAGACCAAAAAAAGAATTGTCAATGATAATATTAGTAGTATATTATCCATTATCCTATATATTAATTTACAAACTTTGTGAATAGTAAGGTTAGTTTTGGTATTTCATCACACACATCTTCATCTTCAAACCCTAAATAAGTCACCCTCACCGCACACAGATTCCCCCTCCCCATTCTCTCCTCTCCGAGCACTGGTGATCAGGTAGTCAGATCCGGCGACCGGTTGCGGCCAAAATCCCGACGAACTGGCGACACCCACACACCCTTCCTTCTTTTACACCTCCACACCCATCTATCTACACATCGTTACCCCCCCCCCCCCCCATTGTACACATACATCCCGATCAGTTTTAGAGAGAGAGCTGCAGAGGAGCGAGAGCCGACCACCACTCCTTGGTGGTGCGGCGGTAACAGACAACTCGGAGAAACAGAACTCTGGCAGTCGGAATACGACGGCTCAGCGACAGGACGACGGTGGCGTCTAGGGTTTGGGATAGGGTCCGATGGTGTTTTGGTTCGGTTAAGAAACAGTAGTGGTAGCATTTACCGATGGCAGTGTTGGCTGCGGTTCGATTCCGATGCAATAATGTCAGCAGAGGGGACAACAGAGACGAGTTATAATACAAATTAGGAACTTACGTGAACAGTTTCCAATTTTTTTGAGTTTCTTTCTTTTATCTTTTTCACTCTTTGTTTTATTTTTTTTAGTTAATTACATAGTTAGTCCCTGTGGTTTGCACAAAATAACATACTTAGGTACTAATAGTTTAAAATCACCTTCTAGGGTATTAATTTTTCATTTTGTAACGTTTAGAGGTATTAGCTTCTAACGTAATAACATATGTAGTCCTTGTGATTTGCACAAAATAACATACTTAGGTACTAACAGAATGTGATTTTAAGCCTACAAATAAGCTTAATACCCCCCAAACGTTACAAAATGAAAAGTTAATACCCTAGAATGTTATTTTAAACTATTAGTACCTAAGTATGTTATTTTATGCAAACCACGGGGACTAACTATGTAATTAACTCTTTTTTTTTATGTTTTCAATACTTCTATTTATCAACTTTTTGCATCGACATTTATAACAGATTTATCTATAATTCAAATTAGGAACTTACATGAACAGTTCCAATTTTTTGAGTTTCGTTCTTTTATCTTTTTCACTCTTTGTTTTTTTTATGTTTTCAATACTTTTATCTCTCAACTTTTTGCATCGACATTTATAACAAATTTAAACTTTTTAAAAAATTGTAATCGAGTTTTATGTGTTTATATTTATGTACGTATAAGTACAAATTAAAGTTATAGTGTCACACCCCGATTTCCACGTGTCACCGGTGGGCCCGGTGGGGGAGTATCGTGACGTGGTTGGCAACGTAATAGTCAAACAACACAATATAATAATGCACAGCGGAAGCAATTTAAATAAGATACAACCGAATTTATTTATTGTAAACAAAGTCACAATTATCCGGTGTTTATCCACAGTAGGATCGAATTTAAAAACATTGTTTATGGTTCAACAGACTTCGGCATCTCTAAGTTTGCGAGACTTCTAATGATGCTTAGGAGAATCCCAGCCTATTTCGCCTAGTACCTGCATTTAATCTTTTTGGGAAAATACGTCAGTTTACACTGGTAAATACATTCAACTGACTCATTTTATAAAATGATTGAAAATTGGTTTGGATGCACATGGCATAAACATTTTGTTTAACTTGGGAGAATTATTTAATATTATAATCTTGTGAACGATTTACATGTTACTTATGCGTTCAGTAGCCCGGAACGTATTCCGGGTTAAAGATCAATAGACACACCACTTATGTGAGTTATACACAGGAGTACGCCTACACCCCGTGCTCAGGTCGTGGCTATCTCGTAAGATAATGCCAAGGATATCCGGGACATGGTCATTAACCCCCCAAAGGCTGTAAAGTAAACACATCTGTTTAAAACGAGCCGATCAAATTATTCAATTAACCACTAAGCGTGGAAGATTTGATGCCCGATCAAGCGGTACGCTATGTACCGTAACCCAAGCCCGTATAGGGAAAATAAGTTAAAAGTATTTACCTTGATGCAAAGTATAGTCACAAAATCAAATAGCAGGTAGCTTTTACTGTTTCTCCTAATCTGGAACGAAGGTTAAATATAACCTATTAGAATCCTAGCGGGTCTTTAATTTTGCTTAAGCTTAGACCGGCTAGTTTCAAAGATACGGTTCGTACGCACTATAAAGCGAAGACCGGATAGAATGTGATTCAGACCCGACAAGTTTGAAGACTTGTTTAATATGGGTCTATTATTCACATTCTGGATTTTGAGATAAAACCGATAAGGTTTGACCCGTTTCGGCTAATTTATGTAAACTTGTTACATAAACCGAGCCGAACGCGTAATATGCGTAACGGGTATCCGTAAGAGCCATATACAGGTTTCCTAAGTTAATATGCTTCAAATATGTTGTAACATCAGTGGGATGTCTTTCGTTATGCCCCGAACTAATTTAAACACAAACTATGCCCCGTAGGGGTAGTTTGGTCAATTTAAAGTTTGTAAAAGCGTTTATATGTTCCGCTGAGTTACAGGTCTGAGGTAAACAGCAAACATATTCATTTTGATGTGTTATAACAGTAGGCTAAGGCATATATGTGAAATTTATCATATTTAACCAAACTATGCCCCGTAGGGGTATTTTGGTAATTTCACATAAGCCGACAAGCTCAAAACTGAAGTCTGAGTTTATCAACTTTTGCTTACTGTTAAAATATGATAATTTGCTTCTTATATCAGTAGGTATCAACCCGGGTATGTCCATTATGATTTTAGAACATACTATGCGTTAAAAACGCTAATTTAGGCGATTAAAGGCCATTACCGGGTTCGATACTTAAATCTGATATTTTTATATTTCCAGAAGGCTTAAAATAATTTATTTATCATAACTAATCAGTGGCAAAAGGTTTGGGATCGTTTAGATGTGTAAAACTCATTTTATGGCCCGTAAGGGCAAAACCGACAATTACCGGATTAAGCCTACGACTACTAGTTATGCTCGACCTAAAATTAATTAAAAATCTTTAAAAATCTTAAAATAATATTTTATATCAGTGGGTAATTCGTTTGATACCAAAAAGTATGTTTAACTAGGCTATACGCTAATTACGCCATTATGTTAACATAAAGCATTAGTTTTGCGATAATGAGCATAACTCTTAATCTACAAGTCAAACTGATGTCAAATTTTGCATGCAAGTCTATATATCAGTATTTAAGGTTTCTACACTTTTACATTACCATAAATCACGTTTTAAGGTAATAAGGGCATAATGGTCAACATATGAGCGATTAACGGAAACTTGCATATTAATTGGATAATCAACGAAACAAGTACAGAGACTTATACTATCATGCAACCCTACTCTAATGAAGCACTAAGGCATTTCCGAATCAAACTAAAACGGGTCAGAAGCGAAGTCAAAGCAAAAGTCAAGGTTTTGCGCCTTTCGGTTCCGAACCGGGTTTAAACAGGAATTTGTCGAGTCGGGCAAGCGTAGACGAGTTTTTATACTTATTATCATGTTATATTAAGGTTAAAACAGGTTACACACCTTTCGGATCATTAATTGTGCATTAAATCGCATTTTGTATTTCTGTTGACTTTTTCGGTCAACGTTTGACCCGACAAACGACCTAGTTAGGTCTGGAATTGGTACTTGCCCTTATAAGGGTTTAATACCCATATAATTACCTATCTAACGGTACTTCTAATTTGACATACGACTGAGCTATCGTTACTTAATCATGAAGTCAACCGTAATTTACGATATATTGACTTTTAAGCTAATTACTAAGCTAGAATTAATTTAGAAGGGTTAAGCAACTTACTAGATGATTAATGGATGATTAGGAAGGCCTTGAATCAGATAGAAAGCTCCTCCAATGCTCAGATGGCACTTGAATGATGTGTGTAGCAATTGGTGCAACTATGGTCCCTTATATAGTGCTCATGGACACCACAAAAGCTTGACAACCAAGTCTAGGACATCCCACAATCATTTAACATCTGTAACTAGTGTTTAGGGATGTCTAGGGGCCATGCACATGCAAGAGAAACCGGCTGAATGGGTCACAAATGCGTACAACAGCCAACAGCAAGTATTTCTGGTCGCTGGGCAACCCTCGCGCTGCGCGAGGGTCAGTCGCGCTACGCGACGCCCTACGCTGAATCAGTTTTTGATTTTTATTGTTGTGTTTCGAAAGGGCAGCCGTAATTTCTGACTTTTGGGACTTTATATCAACACTTTGGGACCCCTAAAACATGTCTTGAACAGTTCCTACCCTACCATTAACCAATGTTTCAAATGAATGTATAAACAAGACCCGAAAACATCGTTTTACCATTGCTTTTCTTCGTGGGATCAAGTCATGCATTATCAATTCCATTATTGGCAATGATTCTCTGAAGTGAGGGTATAAAGATGTGTAGTAATATTATATCGGGTCTTGGGATTTATAATTGAGGTCGTTCAGAGGTAACAATTTAACATGACGCCACTTTAATCCTACCGAAACATCTTTATTAAATCCGGGTTTTTCAACGCGTTTTGTCTTACATGACACGTGTCATTTTTATTATTAAACCCGAAATTTTCGAGGTGTTACATCCTCACCCCCTTAAAATAAATCTCGACCCGAGATTTACTGAAACAGGTAAGGGTACTTTTCTTTCATCGTGGATTCAACCTCCCACGTGAAATCGGGACCTCTACGGGCATCCCATTTGACCTTAACAAAAGGTATATGCTTTCTCCGAAGCTTTCTTACCTGTCGATCTTCAATCGACACAGGTTTTTCCACGAATTTCAAGCTCTCGTCAATATGCACTTCTGCATGCGGCATGACATGTGATTCGTCAGCGGAACATTTCTTTAGATTGCAGATGTGGAACACGTTGTGAATTCCACTGAGCTCTTCTGGTAAGTTCAACTTATAGGCAACTGACCCGACACGTTCGATAACCTCGAAAGGTCCTATGTATCTCGGGCTTAGTTTGCCTTTCTTACCAAACCGCATCACTCATTTCCAGGGTGACACTTTAAGTAGGACTTTTTCACCCACTTCGAAGTGAAAATCCTTACGACTTGGATCCGCGTAACTCTTCTGCCTATCCCTGGCAGCTTGGAGATTTTTACGAATCTGGACAATCTTGTCCGTCGTTTCGAATACGATCTCTGGTCCTGATAACTGGACTTCTCCAACTTCCGCCCAACAAACTGGCGATCTACACTTTCTACCGTATAATGCCTCGAAAGGCGCAGCCTTTATGCTGGTATGGTAGCTATTGTTGTAGGAGAATTCGATCAATGGTAGGTTCTTATCCCAGCTACCTTCCAATTCGATCGCACATGCACGTAGCATGTCTTCTAACGTTTGAATTGTACGCTCACTCTGACCGTCAGTCTGAGGATGGTAAGCCGTACTGAAGTTCAAACGTGTGCCCAAAGATTGTTGGAAACTCTTCCAAAAGTGTGACGTGTACCTAGTATCCCGGTCAGAGATAATAGCTACAGGTATGCCATGTAGGGCTACAATCTTATCAACGTATAACTGAGCTAACATGTCGGAGCTATAAGTCTCCTTGATGGGTAAGAAATGAGCTGACTTAGTCAGTCTGTCAACTATAACCCATATTGTATCATTGCCTTTCCTTGTCTTGGGTAACTTGGTAATAAAGTCCATAGTTACCATATCCCACTTCCACGTAGGAAGTTCAGGCTGTTGTAGCAAACCTGACGGTTTCTGATGCTCAGCTTTGACTTGCGCACATGTCAAGCATTTTGCTACATGGGCGGCTACAGACTTTTTCAAGCCTATCCACCAATAATTTGCCTTTAAATCCTGGTACATCTTATCAGCTCCAGGATGAACGGAGTATTTGGAACTATGGGCTTCTTGGAGGATGACATCACGAAGTCCTCCAAATATTGGAACCCATATTCGTCCGTTTAACCGTAAAATTCCGTCCTTGCTAAGAGTTAACTGCTCCTCAGTCACTCCTAACTTTTCATTAGGATAGTTAGCTTCCAACACAGCTTCCTTCTGTGCAGCTAACACCCTTTCTATCAAACTGTTCTTTATCTCCATACGCTTGGCGTTAATGCGAATGGGTTTAACTCTTTCCTTTCTGCTCAAGGCATCAGCGACTACATTCGCTTTGCCGGGATGGTATTTGATTTCACAATCATAATCATTCAAAGTTTCCATCCAACGGCGTTGCCTCATGTTTAATTCTTTCTGGTTAAACAGATGCTGGAGGCTCTTGTGATCAGAAAAGATCACAAACTTGATTCCATAAAGATAATGCCTCCACAGTTTTAGTGCGAACACAACGGCACCCAATTCCAAGTCATGGGTGGTGTAATTCTTTTCGTGCACCTTTAACTGTCGTGATGCATAGGCAATCACCTTGCCTTTCTGCATAAGCACACACCCCATGCCAGTGTGTGATGCATCACAATAAACTACAAATTCTTCAGCGCCTTCAGGTAAGGTAAGCACAGGAGCGTTGCTCAACTTTTGTCTTAAAACATCGAAGGACTCTTGCTGCTTAGGGCCCCAAACAAACTTAACCTTTTTCTTAGTTAAGGAGGTTAGAGGTGCAGCAATCCTTGAAAAATTTTCAATGAAACGCCGATAATATCCTGCCAAACCCAGGAAGCTACGAATCTCTGTAGGCGTTTTCGGCTCTTGCCAGTTCATCACTGCTTCAACCTTAGCGGGATCCACCTGGATACCACGTTCACTGACCACATGTCCAAGAAATTGGACTTCCCTAAGCCAAAATTCACACTTGGAGAATTTGGCATAGAGCTTCTCCTTATGCAGAAGTTTGAGAATACATCGAAGATGTTTCTCGTGGTCAGCTTTGTTCTTAGAATAAATGAGAATGTCATCGATGAAAACGATGACGAATTTATCTAAGTGCTGCTTGCAAACGCGATTCATGAGATCCATGAACGCAGCCGGTGCATTGGTGAGCCCAAAAGGCATCACTAGAAACTCGTAGTGACCGTAACGAGTCCTAAATGCAGTCTTGTGTACGTCTTCATCTTTGACCTTCAGCTGATGGTAGCCTGACCTCAGATCAATCTTTGAGAAGTAACTTGCCCCTTGCAGCTGATCGAACAAATCGTCGATCCTGGGCAATGGATATCTGTTCTTGATCATGACTTTATTAAGCTCGCGATAGTCGATGCACAGACGCATCGACCCATCCTTCTTCTTGACAAACAGGATTGGCGCTCCCCAAGGAGATGAACTAGGTCGAATGAAACCCTTAGCCAGCAATTCATCTAGCTGCGTCCGCAACTCCTTCATTTCGGTGGGTGCCAATCTGTATGGTGCTCTAGCAACTGGTGCAGCTCCGGGAATGATATCTATCCTGAATTCGACTTGTCTATCTGGTGGTAGGCCAGGTAGATCTTCAGGAAACACTTCTGGGTATTCTGAGATGACAGGGATGTCTTCTAACTTCGGTTTAGGCTCATCAATAATCACCTGTGCCATGTAGATGACACACCCCTTCTTCAAACACTTTGAAGCCTTGAGCATAGTCACGTGCTCAGGCAGTCCGTACTGGGTATCTCCCCGAATGGTAAGTGATTCACCAGACGGAGTCTTTATTACCACCTGTTTCTGGTTACAGACGATTTGGGCCTGGTTATGAGATAACCAGTCCATACCCAGAACTATGTCAAAACCAGCTAATTTAAACGGAAGTAGAGACAGAGGAAAAGAATGGTTCTTAATGGATATTACACATCCATCTAACACAGTAGAGACGGTTTCTATGGTACCATCTGCTAACTCTACCTCATAGTTCATTTTTAGGGTTCTGACAGGTAAATTCAACAATTTACAAAATTTATGATCTACGAAGGACTTATCTGCGCCTGAATCAAAAAGTACTCTTGCAAAAACATCGTTTACAAGGAAAGTACCTGTTATGACGTTATCATCCTGCACAGCCTCCTTCGCATCCATCCTGAAGACTCTGGCATTGGTCTTCTTAGCCTCCTCGGGCTTCTTGTTGTATTTAGGGCAGTTAGTCTTGATGTGGCCCTTTTCGTTGCAACGGTAACACGTTGCATCTTTCATCTTCTTGCAATCCAAGGTTTTGTGTTCCTTGGACTTGCACAAACCACAAGCGAAAGACCTGGACTCGTTATTCGAGGTTGATTCGAATCTGCACTTTCCAAAGTGCTGTTTCTTGCAAGTTTTGCATGTGGGCTTCTCCCCAGAACGATGCCCATCTTTCTTCGAATCTGATCCCTTCTTGTGATCACCGCTCCCACGGTGCTTCTTGTTCGACCTACGCGAACCGTCATCATCATGCTTCCTCTTCTCGGCCGCCTTATTCCTCTGCGATCTCTGCCGGACCGCATCCAGTGTGAGGGATAGGGAAAGGTCAGTTACAGACCTGAAGGTAACTGGCCGAGAAGCTTTTACACTGGCCTTGATCTCGGGCTCCAATCCACCAATAAAACGAGCGATCCTTTTAGGCTCCGGGGTTACCAGATAAGGTACCAACCGAGACAGTGTATTGAAGCTTGTCAGATAAGCTTGACAATCGAGGTTCTTCATAACCAGTGATAGGAAGTCATATTCTATCTTTTCCACCTCATGTTGCGGGCAGAAATTTTCTTTGATCAGGGCGATAAATTGATCCCACGTCATGCTATACAACGGGATCTTTCCTGAGGCCTCCATCAGAGATCTCCACCAAGCTAACGCCTCACCCTTGAAGGACTGTGAGACAAATTTAACCACATCACCTTCAGCGCATCCGCTGATGTCCACAACCGTGTCCATTTCATCCAGCCACGTCATGCAGTCTACGGCTCCTTTCTCCCCCGTAAAATCCCTGGGTTTGCAAGACACAAAGTACTTATATGTGCAACCCTTGTTACGGTGTCCCTGATGCAGTACCAACTGCTGAGATGGATTACTTTGGTGGTTGGTGGACTGGCGATCATCACCGTTTTTCTTTGGCTCATCCTTTTTGGGAGGAGGCTTGTTATGAGCCTCAGAATGAGTCTTGGGCTTCGAATGTGACGCTGAGTGGGTCCTACTCCGAGTAACACTGTATTCCTCATATTGTCTATCCAAAGCTTGTGTGATAGCGCCGTCTATGATTGCTTTTAGTTCAGCACCCGTTAATGTAATCTGGGCGTTCTCATTCGGCTCCACTGGATGGCTATTCACTTCATTGGAGTCAGCCATTTGTATTGAACTGTTGCAGAAAACAAGGTCAATATTTTATTTGGGATTTTATTATGGAATTACCCCTTAGGGTAACTCGTTAACCATGGTAACAGAGACCATATTTGGTTAGCTTATTATTCGTATTAATTTAGGATTTCAATTAAAATTTATCCTAAACATAAACAATAACAATATATATTAGCACATAAGGCTTGGTCACATGGACAATTTAATAAACTATGATTTCAGAGAATCAAGACTTTTAAGGTTTGAACCTAGTTCATTACCTTTATTGGACAGGGAGTCATAGCTACCACTGTCTTTTGGCTCATGTAGAAATGAGCAAGGCCCGTAAGCACTATATTACCACGTATGGTTAAGTATAATCATCTTAATTGATGATGTAATCCAGGATTCAGAGATCATTAAACTGGATTAGGAATCTTCTAAAGAATCCTTATTCATTTAAGAATGACATGTGATTTTTAACGAATCACTTCTGCCAGGAGTGTTAACATGTTTTAAGATGTTAACAGGGATTTGAATCTTTTAAACAGGTCTTACCATTTTGGCCCGGTCTTATATTTGACACGTGGCTAGGTTTCACACTATTAGATCCTTAATTACATAGGCAGATTTATTTAAAAAGGAATGATTTTAATTTATTTATTTCATTTATAATTTATTTATGCTCAAATGGCAACTATGAAATTTATAAAAAATAACACTCCATTAATTTATCACTATATTACATATTGCCCTAAACGGGTCTTTTACACATGAAATTTGCCCACTCAGGAGCTAAAACATACCAACATGCCCACGTAGGGGTCTTACAGAAAGACACAAGTCCTCGTAGGGACTTTAAACAAACATGAGTCCACGCAGGGACTAAACATACAACATACCCTCGTAGGGTTTATGGAAAGATAGACCCACGTAGGGGTCAATACACACAACAAACAAACATACCCACGTAGGGGCTTAACAACAAGATATGCCCACGTAGGGGCTTATACATCAGCGATGGAAGAATTCAACGATCCTTCTTTTTCTTCCCCTTGATCAAACCAATCAACCCTTGAAGGAACGTCTGTCTTTCCCTACGATCCTCGTGTGCTTCCCGTTCCACCTGTTCCAACCTCTGCAAAATTTCCTCCCTATTTGGAGAAAATCGTGGTGGCTGCGACTGCGTCCTTATGATGGGCCTAGGTGGTATCGAGTATCCCTGTGTTGGGTAACTCACCCCCCAAGGATCCCCATAAGGTCCTTGCGTGCCATAGTTCGCTGCTACCGAGTACGGATCAGCCTCTCCGTAACCATAATTATGATGCGTTGGGGGTTCAAACGGGTTGTAGCCCATACCACCCGGGTATGCTGGTATCGGGTTTTCAAAACCCATTGGAGGCGGCTGCAGTACGGCAGGGTTAGAGGGTCCACCCATTTGCGGGTCCTCATAGTGCGGTGGGTAGTGACTAGCACTAGACTGTCGTGGGGAATCGAAAGTGAAGCCCCCCGGTCGCACAGATATGCGGGCACCGGTTCTTCTACGCCTTGGCGGTTGAGGAGGTGCCGGTTGAACTGGTGGCGGTGGAGGTGGTGGCGTAACTGCCACAAAGCGATGATCCTCTGAAGAATCTTGATGATGCGGCTGTGGTTGTGGCTCCTGTTGCTGATGAGAATGCTGCTGCTGATGTTGCCCATGTGATGACGAGTGGTATGAAGGCGTATAGTACCATTGGTGTTGGTCAAACAAAGCTTGGAAGCTATCTGGACCACCGTAGGGTGACCCGTGAAAGGATGATCCGTCTGATATTTCGATCGGATGATTCGGCGTACCACTAGCTGGCATGATGGGGTCAGTATCCTCATCCATATCGTCAGCATTATCCCCCGAGAAGTGATCTTCAGGCCCTAGTGGGTTAAAACCCACGGGTTCTTGCAAGTAATCGGCCGGATTAAACTGGCCTCTAAAGATCGGTGTGGGGTCCCCATAGGAATGATGGGACAGAGACCTTTGTAGTGGTACATATGAAGGTTGCGTGTTGTGAGGTTCATATGGGTTAAGTGCGGGCGGTGTCGAGCTATGCGAAACCGACCGTCTGGCCGGTTCAACCTGGTTTCGCCGGTTTCGGCGAGGGTCTTCGCTTTCCGCAGCAGTCGGAGCCCGTGTATTTGATGGTCCTGCCTCATGGTCGTTGGGGGCGGCTCTCGGCCCCTTTCCGCGTCCCCTCGTTCGGAAGAATCTTGGCGGCATTATCGATATTCCTGTCAATGAAGCATGAGATAACAATACTAAGATATACGCAAATTTAAATAAAGGACAACACAATCAATAGTGGAATTTGTCCTATGTTATAAGTCTAGACTCAAAAGTTTAGATATGTGCAATTGTGTAACTGAGATTAAACACAAAAGGCTAGTGTTTAATTCACTCAGTGTTGGCTCTGATACCAACCTGTCACACCCCGATTTCCACGTGTCACCGGTGGGCCCGGTGGGGGAGTATCGTGACGTGGTTGGCAACGTAATAGTCAAACAACACAATATAATAATGCACAGCGGAAGCAATTTAAATAAGATACAACCGAATTTATTTATTGTAAACAAAGTCACAATTAGCCGGTGTTTATCCACAGTAGGATCGAATTTAAAAACATTGTTTATGGTTCAACAGACTTCGGCATCTCTAAGTTTGCGAGACTTCTAATGATGCTTAGGAGAATCCCAGCCTATTTCGCCTAGTACCTGCATTTAATCTTTTTGGGAAAATACGTCAGTTTACACTGGTAAATACATTCAACTGACTCATTTTATAAAATGATTGAAAATTGGTTTGGATGCACATGGCATAAACATTTTGTTTAACTTGGGAGAATTATTTAATATTATAATCTTGTGAACGATTTACATGTTACTTATGCCCGGAACGTATTCCGGGTTAAAGATCAATAGACACACCACTTATGTGAGTTATACACGGGAGGTACGCCTCTGTAAGGTCGTGGCTATTCGTAAGATATGCCAGGATATCGGGACAAAGGCTGTAAAGTAAACACATCTGTTTAAAACGAGCCGATCAAATTATTCAATTAACCACTAAGCGTGGAAGATTTGATGCCCGATCAAGCGGTACGCTATGTACCGTAACCCAAGCCCGTATAGGGAAAATAAGTTAAAAGTATTTACCTTGATGCAAAGTATAGTCACAAAATCAAATAGCAGGTAGCTTTTACTGTTTCTCCTAATCTGGAACGAAGGTTAAATATAACCTATTAGAATCCTAGCGGGTCTTTAATTTTGCTTAAGCTTAGACCGGCTAGTTTCAAAGATACGGTTCGTACGCACTATAAAGCGAAGACCGGATAGAATGTGATTCAGACCCGACAAGTTTGAAGACTTGTTTAATATGGGTCTATTATTCACATTCTGGATTTTGAGATAAAACCGATAAGGTTTGACCCGTTTCGGCTAATTTATGTAAACTTGTTACATAAACCGAGCCGAACGCGTAATATGCGTAACGGGTATCCGTAAGAGCCATATACAGGTTTCCTAAGTTAATATGCTTCAAATATGTTGTAACATCAGTGGGATGTCTTTCGTTATGCCCCGAACTAATTTAAACACAAACTATGCCCCGTAGGGGTAGTTTGGTCAATTTAAAGTTTGTAAAAGCGTTTATATGTTCCGCTGAGTTACAGGTCTGAGGTAAACAGCAAACATATTCATTTTGATGTGTTATAACAGTAGGCTAAGGCATATATGTGAAATTTATCATATTTAACCAAACTATGCCCCGTAGGGGTATTTTGGTAATTTCACATAAGCCGACAAGCTCAAAACTGAAGTCTGAGTTTATCAACTTTTGCTTACTGTTAAAATATGATAATTTGCTTCTTATATCAGTAGGTATCAACCCGGGTATGTCCATTATGATTTTAGAACATACTATGCGTTAAAAACGCTAATTTAGGCGATTAAAGGCCATTACCGGGTTCGATACTTAAATCTGATATTTTTATATTTCCAGAAGGCTTAAAATAATTTATTTATCATAACTAATCAGTGGCAAAAGGTTTGGGATCGTTTAGATGTGTAAAACTCATTTTATGGCCCGTAAGGGCAAAACCGACAATTACCGGATTAAGCCTACGACTACTAGTTATGCTCGACCTAAAATTAATTAAAAATCTTTAAAAATCTTAAAATAATATTTTATATGAGTGGGTAATTCGTTTGATACCAAAAAGTATGTTTAACTAGGCTATACGCTAATTACGCCATTATGTTAACATAAAGCATTAGTTTTGCGATAATGAGCATAACTCTTAATCTACAAGTCAAACTGATGTCAAATTTTGCATGCAAGTCTATATATCAGTATTTAAGGTTTCTACACTTTTACATTACCATAAATCACGTTTTAAGGTAATAAGGGCATAATGGTCAACATATGAGCGATTAACGGAAACTTGCATATTAATTGGATAATCAACGAAACAAGTACAGAGACTTATACTATCATGCAACCCTACTCTAATGAAGCACTAAGGCATTTCCGAATCAAACTAAAACGGGTCAGAAGCGAAGTCAAAGCAAAAGTCAAGGTTTTGCGCCTTTCGGTTCCGAACCGGGTTTAAACAGGAATTTGTTGAGTCGGGCAAGCGTAGACGAGTTTTTATACTTATTATCATGTTATATTAAGGTTAAAACAGGTTACACACCTTTCGGATCATTAATTGTGCATTAAATCGCATTTTGTATTTCTGTTGACTTTTTCGGTCAACGTTTGACCCGACAAACGACCTAGTTAGGTCTGGAATTGGTACTTACCCTTATAAGGGTTTAATACCCATATAATTACCTATCTAACGGTACTTCTAATTTGACATACGACTGAGCAATCGTTACTTAATCATGAAGTCAACCGTAATTTACGATATATTGACTTTTAAGCTAATTACTAAGCTAGAATTAATTTAGAAGGGTTAAGCAACTTACTAGATGATTAATGGATGATTAGGAAGGCCTTGAATCAGATAGAAAGCTCCTCCAATGCTCAGATGGCACTTGAATGATGTGTGTAGCAATTGGTGCAACTATGGTCCCTTATATAGTGCTCATGGACACCACAAAAGCTTGACAACCAAGTCTAGGACATCCCACAATCGTTTAACATCTGTAACTAGTGTTTAGGGATGTCTAGGGGCCATGCACATGCAAGAGAAACCGGCTGAATGGGTCACAAATGCGTACAACAGCCAACAGCAAGTATTTCTGGTCGCTGGGCAACCCTCGCGCTGCGCGAGGGTCAGTCGCGCTACGCGACGCCCTACGCTGAATCAGTTTTTGATTTTTATTGTTGTGTTTCGAAAGGGCAGCCGTAATTTCTGACTTTTGGGACTTTATATCAACACTTTGGGACCCCTAAAACATGTCTTGAACAGTTCCTACCCTACCATTAACCAATGTTTCAAATGAATGTATAAACAAGACCCGAAAACATCGTTTTACCATTGCTTTTCTTCGTGGGATCAAGTCATGCATTATCAATTCCATTATTGGCAATGATTCTCTGAAGTGAGGGTATAAAGATGTGTAGTAATATTATATCGGGTCTTGGGATTTATAATTGAGGTCGTTCAGAGGTAACAATTTAACATGACGCCACTTTAATCCTACCGAAACATCTTTATTAAATCCGGGTTTTTCAACGCGTTTTGTCTTACATGACACGTGTCATTTTTATTATTAAACCCGAAATTTTCGAGGTGTTACATATAGTATATTAACTATAATACAAATTAGGAACTTATCTTTTTCACTCTCTCTTTTTTATGTTTTTTTTTTTTAGTTTTATCTCTCAACTTTCTGCATTTACACTTATAACACTTTAACTTTCTAAAGAATTGTAATCGAGTTTTACGTGTTTATATTTATGTACGTATCAGTACAAGTTCAAGCTGATTTGTGTTTCTATGTATTTTTTTTCCGAAAATTAGTTGGGTCATATATAATATGTTCTTATGCTTATTAATGTGTACGTTTTCAGTTAGTTTACGTTTTGACATTAATTTTATTTTTTCCGCAAATGAGTCAGGTCAAATATTATACGTTTCGTGTTTTATGTACGTTTTCAATTGATCTACGTTTTGACGTAAATTTTGTTACGAATGTCAAATATAATACGTTTTCATTAGATGATATAAATTTGAGTCACTTTACGTTTTGACACTGCAGCAACGCGCCGTACTACATCTCTTAGCATGGTAACAATACACGTTGTACCTCAAGAGTAAAAACATTTCATTCCAAATGTAACATGTCTTAATATTTTACCTTTTAGAATAAGAAAAAAAAAAATAATGGAACAGATTAAAACTTTTACAACAATTACAATAAAACTTTTTCCATCTTTAAGTATTCCTATTACATGCGTACATAATCATATTATATAGTCATATAGATGCTTCGAATGAAAAGCAAAACTATGTCTCAAACCATGGATTTAAAATGATGTAAGAATCTGTGTCATTGCATATCTTTAAGATCTCATTTCAAAAGAAAATAGGAATATTTTAACTACATGGAAATTTGAATACAAAATACTTTAATTACGACCATGGGATTTGAGACTATTCCAATCAGTAGATTTATTATTCACAACAAGTTATCGACCCTGTTTGTTCTTATGACCAAGTATTTTAAGCGGTTGATCACATTTTGTTAGTTAGTATAATGTCAGTTAATGGGTCCCTAGGCCAGTAGACAACTTTGAATACAAAATCCTTCGATTACCACCTTATGATTCGAGCATATTTCAACCAGTATTGGTATATATACACGCACAAAGTAGATGCTTATTCATTCACAATACATCATGCATTTCCCCTTCGTATTTCTCTTACCTTTAATAACCCTATGTTATTCTCCACACGTTGTTGCATCTTCTTCTCCTTCTTCATCAAGTGTATTAGCACAAGGCTCATCACTCTTTGTTGAAAAGAAAGATCATTTGGTTTCATCAAATGGCCTTTTCACAGCCGGATTTCACGAGATTGGCCAAAATGCTTACTGCTTTGCCATATGGTTTTCTGAGCCCACATTGGATGGAAATCATACATTGGTTTGGATGGCAAACCGAGACCGGCCTGTTAACGGAAAATGCTCAAGGTTTTCCTTGTGGAAAAACGGTAACCTTGTTCTAACGGACGCTGGCCAAAGCATTTGGACCACCAACACTCAATCTAATTCGTCCTTGCAACTGCAACTCCTTGACTCAGGTAACCTTGTTCTTACCCGGTTAGAAAAAGAATCGTATCTTTGGCAAAGCTTTAGTTTTCCAACCGATACCATCCTTCCCAATCAGCCGTTCACCAAAGATACCGTCCTTATATCTTCCACAAGTTTAACAAACTTTTCTTCTGGCTTCTACAAATTCTACTTTGACAATGACCATGTACTTCGCCTTCTTTACACCAACAATGAATTTCCCAGCATTTATTGGCCTATGCCTTGGTTAGAATCATGGGAATCTGGAAGGTCTATTTACAACAATAGTAGAATTGCTTTGCTTGATTCCAATGGGTCTTTCCATTCCTCCGACGATCTTACTTTTACCACCACAGACTATGGTGATGCCCTTCAAAGAAGACTCACCCTTGATGTTGATGGCAATGTAAGAGTTTACTCACTTAACCAAAGAAGCTGGAGAGTTTCATGGCAAGCAATTTCAATACCATGTACGGTACGTGGGATTTGTGGTCCAAACAGCCTTTGTACTTACAACCCTGAATCAGGAAGGAAATGTGCTTGCATGCATGGATACAAGAGCAAGAACCACTCCGACTTGTCTTTCTGGTGTGAACCTATACATGATCTTTCTGGACATCATGAAAACTATGACTTCTTAAAGCTCCCTCATGTGGAATTTTATGGATTTGATTCTCAATCTATAGAAAGCTCTGATTTCACAAAATGCAAGAAGGCATGCTTCAATAACTCAAATTGTAAAGCATTCCAACTCTCCTTCGATGAACACACACGCACCTCTAGATGTTATGTCAAGACTTTGTTGTTCAATGGCCACCACAAGGATACTCATATCGACACTTTTCTTAAGCTACCTAAATCTGATGTATTAGCATATAATTCATCTATTGCCAATGAGTCCAACTTGTATTGTGTGACTTCTATAATGCAGCCAAAGCATGAGAAAAAGAGTGTAAATGGGTCTGTCAAGTTCATGTTGTGGTTCTCCATCATCTTTGGTGTAATTGAATCTGCATCCTTTGTATTATTCTATTATATCACCAAAGAACCCTCAGGTACAGCAACCCAAACCTACCTAGCAATTGCTACTGGATTCAAAAGGTTTACATACGCTGAGATAGTGAAGGCATCTCATAAGTTCCAAGAAGAGATTGGAAGAGGCGGTGGTGGTACCGTGTACAAAGGCATACTTCCAGACAATCGGGTGGTAGCAATTAAGCGACTTCATGAGGCTAACCAAGGAGAAGCTGAATTTCTAGCAGAGATGAGCACAATCGGAAGGATTAATCATAGGAACCTGATTGAAACATATGGTTATTGTGCTGAGGGAAAACATAGGATCTTGGTCTATGAGTACATGGAGAATGGCTCATTAGCTAACAACATAGGTCGTAACCAGCTTGATTGGCAAAACATATTTGAAATTGCATCTGGCGTTGCGAAAGGGCTAGCTTATCTACATGAAGAATGCTTGGAGTGGGTTTTACATTGTGATGTTAAACCACAAAATATATTGTTGGATGCTAGTTATAACCCAAAGGTGGCTGATTTTGGTCTGTCTAAGCTATTCCAACAAGGCGAAACAGAAAATTCTGTATTTTCAAGGATAAGAGGCACCAGAGGGTACATGGCTCCAGAATGGGTGTTTAATCTTCCAGTCACTTCAAAAGTTGATGTTTATAGCTACGGGATGGTGGTGCTAGAGATGATAACAGGAAGAAGTCCCACATATGATCAACCAAAAGATGAGAACGAAAGGTTGGAACAAAAGAGGCTCGTAAGTTGGATAAAAGAGAAGGTCCATGAGGCTAGTGAAAATTTGACAGAGACACACATCACAGAGATAGTGAATCCTATGGTAACGGGTGAATATGAAGAAAATCAAATGAATAATCTGCTAAAAGTGGCTCTACAATGTGTTGATGATGACAAAGACGCTCGACCAACCATGAGTGAGGTTGTGAAGATGCTTATTCACCTGGAGATGGAAGATTAGTTAACTTTATTAGGGGCTGTTTGTTTACCTCTTAATGAGGCTCTTAATGGTTTAGACCTCTTACTGGTTCAACACTTAATGATTCAGACTGTTTGTTTCACGAGCAGATGTCTGAATGGTTTAGACATTTGCCTCTAAATGGTTAAGATTTATACAGAGTCTGAATAATTAAGACCTCTAATCTGAATTGGTTAGACATTTGCTTATGAACGGTTAAGCATTATACAGGCTCTTAATGGTTCAGACCTCTTACTGATTCAGCACTTAATGGTTTAGAGCTCTTACTGGTTCAGCACTTAACCATTCAGATGTTGCCAAACAGCCCCTTAGTTAAAAGTGTGGATGAATACTTTAATTTTTTAATAATATTTTATTAATCTTGTAGTTGGTTTTCTTTTTTAGATAACTTGCCTTATAAATTATTTTTTTCCTGTGATAATTTTTTTACTGAAAACGGATATTATGTTGCTGTCGTATTAAACCGAAACTGATTGTTTTTTTTACATTGAGATAAGATATATTGAAAACACATACTATGATGTTATCATACAAAACCAAACAAAACCACCAAACAATATATGTATCATATCGGTACCGGTATTTATTTGTATTGTCTTTGTTAATAATAAACTGACACCGTATCGTTACCGTACCATATCGGACAACAATGGTACTTGTAGTTATATTCATTCTTCTGATTTTCTATCTGATAACGAATTTCGTGCCACTACCATACCGGACAACATTCATTATTCTTAATGGTCTTGATCAAACCACCTACAAGCCCATAGTCGATGCAATACATGCTAGAGATAATCATATCTGTTTTAATTAGTTACATAAAAAACTCATTAACCATGAACATTCTTTGGCTCAATAGATTGTAAACCGTAGCATTAACTGGCGAACTTCGGTTTTCTACATTCAAAAGGGCAACACTAAACTGTGCATCTCATCAGTGTCATGCACCATCTTCTGCCGCCAGAATACTACCGTACCGCCTGACCACCGGCTTATACATCAATTGGAAACCGACCATTCTTGGGAAAGTGTCAGTGGTGCTTCCAAAGAGGACATTCCCTTGTCAATTGTCCTTTATTTAAAAAGGTAAGCCCACACATCGTTGTTCCATCTTTTAATAGAAAGTCATAAGTTCACAGAGCACAAGAAAATATGAACATTCCTAGGTCACGTACTACAAACTGGCTATTCGATTCAGGGGCTTCTCACCATGTTACCAATTACCTAAGGGTGTCCGGGGCGCCTGCGGGGAGGGGTGCGGTGAGTGTACTCCCCGATCGGGAACACCGCCGTCGACCCCTCGGTGACCCAAATCTGGGAGTGGGGAGCGGGGAGGGTTCACCGTGTGAAAGATGGAAGCTTTTGCTTTTTTTGGGGAGGATGAACAACAAAGATATTTATATAAAAAAAGAAAAAAAAAACCAAGTCCCCAAGAGAGGAGTGCCTCCATCAAATTGAGGGTGTGGGGGGAGTTAAGTGGGGAGTTGATGTGGCACGTGCTAATTGGCTGTGGGTAAGAGAGATCACTCCCCACTTAGAGAAGTGTCCCTTACACCCTAAACAACCTATCTCTCCATGCGCCATATGAAAAAACGGAGGAGCTTGTTATTGGTGGTGGTTCGTGTTTACCCCTAACTCATATTGGCTCAATTTTATACATATATTGCTAAGAGATAACATAAAATATAGGATGACAATATTGACAAAGTCAACCACTCCATATTGAATTCCTTCCAACTGTTACAAAACCTTTTTACTTGTTTGCATTTAAATCACATAAACATTCTTTATGATTGTATAATTATTTACTAACTTCAATATTTATGTATTCCTTTTAATTATGAATATAAGAACTCTTCTACCATCTAGGAAAAACATAAACCAACCCCTTTAGTTCTCTCCCTTGTTTCGCAAGACTCCAACGACCAAGTTTTGATGCCGCA
This sequence comes from Helianthus tuberosus, assembly GCA_030545235.1. NCBI lineage: Eukaryota > Viridiplantae > Streptophyta > Magnoliopsida > Asterales > Asteraceae > Helianthus > Helianthus tuberosus. Next base: position 31,517,313 of record CM060439.1, on the reverse strand, counting down.
AGGACAATCTTCATTAGCCATTTTCGAGACCCTTTGCATCCATACACACTATTAATGTCACAAAAACTCTCTGCAATTCAAGACTTCTCATTCTAGGGCTTGGAACTTTCTTCAACTAATTCAACGATTCTAATCCGTTTTGGGCAATTCGTGAGCCTAAACGTATTTATTTTATGTCATCTTCAAAAGCTCTCTATCAATTTCCGTTGATAAAGGGCAATTGATTCTCAATTTGAAGAATCATATTTTAGGGTTCATACTAATTTGGGGATTTCTAGATTCTTAATTAACCAACTTTTATTCATGTTAACCTAGTCTTTATATATTATTTAAAAATAATATATGTATTCTATATAAACTTTTGTTATACATTTCAAACCATATGATTGGTAGTTAGTTAATATTCAGAAATTATTTTGTAATCATAAAAATGTTATTTGGACATTTTCACTTACGCCATGTAATACATAATTGAATATATATATATATATATATATATATATATATTTCATAGAAATAATATATAAAACCCTAAGAATTCACATTTTATTAATATGAGTAATTCCCTTAGAGACTTTTTAGACAACCTAAATTCATGACATTTTTTTATGTCTAAATATTTTGTTATGGCCTTTACAATTTATCTAGTGATTTCATGAGACATATTTATCTAAATATATGTTTGGGCTAATTAAACATCATAGATATTTATGTCACTAATCTTATTAAGAAATTATACTCTATTAAATAATCAGTTTAGTACAAAAATCATTACACACTTTTATACACATCTTAATAGTCATCATTGTCATATACATTATTTAAAACTATATATTTATTTCTTATATATGTATTCGTCACATCACATAAGTTATAGTATTTATTTACTCAAATATGAATAACTTGACACTTTATAATTATACTATTTGTTTCAGTTTCATACTTAAGTGTTTTTTGCATATTTATAAATTCTACATTATCTATAGAGTAAATTTATGTTTTTGTCCCTGAGGTTTGTCTTTAACTAGTTTAGTCCAAAAATCTAATTTATAACAATACCATCCCTAAGGTTGCATTTCTTAACGCTTTTCATCCCTAAGGTTTGCATTTCTTAAAGCTTTTCATCCCTAAGAATTAAATAAAAAAGCACCCTTAGGGATAAAAAGCGTTAAGAAATGCAAACTTCAGGGCTAGATTTGTTATAAATTAGATTTTTGGACTAAACTAGTTAAAATTGACAAACCTCATGGACAAAAACAGAAATTTACTCCTATCTATTAACAATTCATGTAGCTTTTTGTGAATAGTATAATAAAGGGACATATCAAGAATGTTATTTACAAAATTGTCATCTATATTGTATTATTGTTCATTTCCTCTAACGTGAGTGGTGATATGGGATGTGCTTGCTTTGGTTTCTTACACTACCCTACATTCCATAATTCTTTGATTCCTTTTAGCAAATTGGCTCATGATATGTTGCCTATTAAATAGTTATTATAGTTAACTAGTTTTATACACTACGCGCGTTGCGGCGCGCTTAACCGAGTAGTTTTTGGTGTGATAACTTGTACGATTTACGTTACAACTCATAACATGATTGTGCTAAACCTAATCATTTCATTACAACTCATAACCCAAATCAATTTTGACCCAACATTTGATTTGGGTTTGCATCATAATCATTGCATCTTTGCAATCATATTAATGATAGCTACATAATATATCTAGCGAAAGAAGTGCACGTTTCATAGCAACACCACCACCTTCAGTATCCCCTTGAAAACACATGAAAACTACCTTTTCCTACTTGTGATTCTTTTGTAAACCTTCCTGTGTAGCTCTCTCCAGTTCACAACAGCTGAAAACTCGAACTTTCGGATCTTTAGTTCATCTGTAATGACAAAAATCTTTTTGTTTTCTTGTCAGTGTACATGAACAATTTAAAGAGCACCAAGTTCCTCTTGGGACTCTCAAGTCGTCCCCAATACAAAACGTTAATAGTCAATGCCTTCAATTATCCCGCAAATATGATAACCACCTGCGGACATTTTCCGAAGCTTAACATGTATTAGTACACCAGCAATTACTTAACCCTAAAGTAACATTCAATAGACAGGCACAAATTCCATATTTAAATAAAAATTTCGTTTATTTATTTTCTTCTTTATAGTAGCAAACTAAAAGCCTAAAACATACATGACTCCACAAAAGCTTTTACATGTCGATTATCTCCAACTTCACAAACATAAAGCATGCTATCAATTGAACACGTTGCAAATGAGACATTGTTGCGCCAATCAACATCGAGAGTAGGTGCTGCAATGACAACACTGTTAAAATCATAAGTAAAAATGGATTAATTTCATCATAATCATGAGTAACTTCATCCTGAAGTGACTTTGTTTATGTGTTATCCATTTGAGATTTATCATTGTTCAGGTTTGGTAATATATTTGGCTGTAATGTACATATAGGAGAAAACAATTATAAAAAAATGACTACACGCCCTCGTGTAAAAGCAAAACTGACTCAAATGCCTTGCCAAGTTACAGAGTATGAGTACATACCCGCCACGGTTGCATACCAAATGCCTGCCTAGTCGCTTTTACCATTCAGCATAACAGCCCACTCACCTATCGACATGTAGAAACATAACCAAGGATCATACCGTCATCAAATACTAATATTTAAAGGTGCTTTGGACTGTGTAACAAATGTACAACAATCAATAGTACAAAGGCATTAAAATCAGGCCTAACTGAGAAATTTTGGGTAGAATGAATACCTTCTTGTCACTGAAAGTACTTGTTGCTGACAACTACACATAAATTGGGAAGAAGACCGCGGTTAGAGTTATCAATGAGAAGTATAGAGCATTCTAATATCGAGCTTTTAGAACCAAAACTATATTTCGGAATAATAAAACACATTGTTTTTTAAATTTAAAGAGGAAATGATTGTACATGTATGTATGTGCTTGTTGTGGTTGTGTAACAACGTCAATCAAAAACATAAGCTAAGAACTCACCCCATTCCCCATCAATCTGTCATACGTTCGACACCTATATAAAAGCTGGAAGAGGGACTGAAACAACCAAATTTTGTGAAGAAAACATTGACGAAGCTTCATATATTTAATTTCCAAAAACAAAAGGCCAACAATTAACTTGCAAACAAAGAATTGAACTCAGGACAATGTAATCTATACACAAATTCATCATCAAACATAAAAGTGTATATGCATAATATAAATTTATTGGTCAAAATCTGATAAATTCAATTAACGACAGTGAAAGTAATCCCATTTTTGTTGTATGTTTTCAGTTCAAAGAAATGGGAGAATATTACATAAAAGTAATCATGTAATTACATATTTGTAATTGCTTGAGATGGCGACAAAGTTCAGTAGCCTAAATATAATATATTTAGGTAAGAAAAGGATAGCTAATTCTACTATGGCATGCCAGAAATTTGGTCTCGAATAAAATTAACATAACTCCTCTTAAAACATTGTAGGTTATAATCCCCAAAATTCTTTTATGAACTCTAAAAAACCCATTTTTCTTTTCACATAGAAATTCAACATAGCAGTTCTATCAAAATGAAAATATAAATAAAATGGTTTCAATGTTTAATATTATCTAAATAAACTTCAAGTTTCTGAATAGTCAAGCCTACCATTACTTTCAAATCTTTTTAACATGGAGAAAAGGGATTTATAACAAAACTTACAATCTTCATCTCCTATAACCTATTAGGCCACTGGATGTCGCCGAAGTAGAAACAAACAGAGGTAATTATGTTGTCGTGAGAAATAATGAGATCGGTGGGGTGGGTTGATAGGTTTTACCTTAATAATCGGAAAAGCACACATGCAGACGAATCAGTCACCAATCTACACGAACATGGTACATGCAAGCTTTAATCCTTTTGGCCGGAGCTCGCCAGAGTATGGCCGGAACCCTAGGTATTTCACCTGAGCTTCTTGAAGCCATTTTCACTGTGGTGATATCCTGACCGCCGTCACCATCGGTTTCTTCTGGTATCACCTGAAACGGCAACTAAACTCTATCTACCATGCGACTGTTGACTGCCGCTGCGGTGACCGGAAAAACCCAGGCACCACGCTTGGGAATCCACCAGAATGTCGAGCGAATCCTAGAAGACACAGCTGTGACGGTCACTGTCAACCACCACCATGGGTGGCCTGTCGGAGACGTGGCCAGTTTTTCCATCACCGCCGCTCCTCTCTCTGTCCATCGCTGCCCTCTCTACCGTTTTCCGCGTGAAAACCACCCAACCATCATCACCGCCAAGAGGGTGGCCAACTGGGGACGACGGATCTGCTCTCTCTCCACCCCTGATCTGTCTCTCTCACTATTCTGTGTTCATACAGCAAAACAAAAGGGATGGGAAGGGGTGAAGACTATGTTTGGCATGAAATTCCTAAGATGCCATTCTTTACTGTTCAATGGCTTCAATTATTAATATATAGGAGAATTTTTACTTATAAACTACATATTTTTGAATATTCAAAAATATTATTTTAACTCATTCTATTCTATTCTATTATATATTCTATAACAACATGAATTAACAGTAACAATAATTTGCATTTGCAACATAATTTGTAGGTCTTTGAAAAAACTAAATACGTAGTTATGTTTAATTTCTTTAGTCACTATTTTCACTGTTATGTTTAACTTTTTCTGTCAAAATCTTGAAAATATTTATTTAACTTGAAAATGGTGTTATATTCAAAACGAAGTATAGAATGTATTTTGAAAACGGTGTTGTATTGAAAACGAAATGTTTTTAGTATGGTAAACTATATTAAGTACTGGTATGCAAAAACATATCGATATCACATTAGTGCAAATCACAATTTTATTTTATTTTATTTTATTTTATTATTAATTTTCTTTTTGGCTTTCTCTTCGGTTGCTATAACGAGTGCCAATACCGTAATGAATTGAATCGAATCGAATCGATACTAACCGTGTTCCCGCCGCGTAGCGCAGGAGAATCCCATTAGTTTTATATTATTAGACCTCTTACATATTCTAATTCAATGCTACATATTCTAACTCAATACTATTCAAAGACTCGAATGACTAAAATAATAAAGAAATATATTGTATTTTTTTTAAACCTATACACATATACAACATATGTATATTTATTTCATGGAAAATATAATGTAGATGTATTTATTTATTGAGTCGTATTCATAAACTATATTTATTTTCACCACTTGATATAAATACGAGTTATTTATTATAAGTTGTATATAAATACTTTTTGACACTATCTATTCAAGGATCGTAAACTAAATCTCTAAACTCATATGAACCTAGAATCTACAAATCATTCGAATTCGTTTTATTATATGGGAATTGGCCTACAATAATCCTAACTAGAAGTCATTGGCAATTGTCAGTCCCAGCTTTGACTATTCCCCATGCCAGTCCCACCTTTCACCTATTTTTCCTCAACCGGTGCTTAGTTAAAAACACTTAACTCACTTAACAAAGTTAAGTTTTTTCTGAATTACAAACTGACGTATTAGGGCTTTGGATCAGAATGAGGATACGAGTCTATTGATGTAAAACTTACCTTGAGACGGTGCTCCAAACGACTTGATTTTGTTAATTGGAAGTTTAAGCACCTGAATTGAAGCACCGTTTTCATCGTTTGGAGCACAATTTCAAGGTAAGTTTTACATTATTCGACTTGTATCCTCATTCTGATCAAAAGCCCTAAAACATCATCTTGTAATTCAGAAAAATCTTAACTCCATTAAGTTTTTTTTAACTGAGCACCGGTGGAGGAAAATGTGACACATGTGTCACTTCAACCATCAAACAAATGCCAAACCAATGAAATATTGTATTTCATACTTGGGATTTGTATAAATATGTGTATCTCCTGCACATATCAATTCTTGTTCGATTTCAAGCTTTAAATCGCTTTCTGGAAGGTTATAAGCGCACCGATGCGTAAATATAACCAGTTTAACGAAAAAAACACTCCGGAATAGTGACATAGGCTTAACATACCTTAAATAACTTCCACGTAACTTAGAAATAAGTTTTGGATGGTTTGGTGTGTAGAAATCAAGTTTGTTCGATCGTAGGGACTATTTGTGTCAAACTGCGAAACTATACCGATTTGTATAGTAACGAACATTCCGGAACTTGATCATAAGTTAAACATACCCTGAATAACCTTTAATTACCTTAGAAATAGGCTTTGAGGGGTTCGCTATGCTAAAATAAACTTTATTGGTCATTCAGGGACTAAAAGCGTCAAAAAGTGCACAAGTTTGCATTTTCACGCATATCTTACGTCCTGAATATATCCGGAGATCCAAAAATTTATGTAATCATTAAAACATTTTATTTTAGTGATTGGCATGATAAAATTCTATTCGTCACGTAATTTGGATCGTTTTTGCGTTCATTACGATTTCCGTCGTAATTAACCGAACAACGCAACCGTACAACCAAACGAACCGACATCCGAGATGTTTTTGAGCATATATTAAGTTCCCTATACTTTAAATTCATTTGAGAGCCTTGAAATGGGGTTAACGGGGCTTAAAAGTGCCAAAAATCCAAGTTTTGCAAGTAGATGGACCATTTTTGAAATTTCTGACCAGATTCAATGAACCTAGTCCAATTTTGAGATTTTGATGGTTTTACCCATGGTTTTGCAATACCATGGGGTGGTATTTAACAGTATTTTTTATACCATGGGCTTAAACTAGGAGTGCCCATGGTTTTGCAAAACAAGGGGCACATGTGTACGGTTGAGATTAAAGCACGTTTTACGACGAACGATCTTAACGGTTCCATGAAATCTATAAATAGCCCACCCCATTCACTTGCAATACCCACATTTGAATCTGATTTTGGCTCTCTAAGTTGAAGTTTATGCTTCATACCTGAGAGTAAATCGGAACAAATCTTGCGGGGACCCTTTGTAAGTATTCTTTGGTTCTTTTATCGCTTTTTGAGTCTGAAAGTCAAACTGCGTTTGAATTTCTGCATTGACCAGTTTGTGGTCAATGCGAAGTTCGTTTGATCTTCATAACGTGAGCGTAATCACGATGGTTATAGTCCCTAGTGACTATACCTACTGATTACCACGTTATCTAGGTTTAGTGACGAGTCGTAGTTTCGGCCAAAATGCGTATTCTCGCGTATTTTCTTACCAAACTACATTTAGGTATCAAAACCTGTTTTCTAACTTAACTAAACATGTTTTAGCATGTTTAGCTCGTCACTTTAGGTTTAGTGCTTATGTAGAGTCGTAAGTCAAGCGGTCTAAACAACCGCTTAGACTTTCGAACTAGACCCGTTTGGTCGATCATTAGGATCCGACCAAACATGTTTAGTGACCATATTTGTATAGGGAATAACCTTTCGAGGTTATACCTTATGGTCACGTCGTTTAGCTAGTTATATGATAGGTAGTTTATATGCCTTAGGAAAATTACCAAAATACCCTTTTATGCATAATTGATATTTAAGCATATGTAACCCAAACTTTTGTCACTTAACTGATTATGCAACATAATTAAACATGTTTAGGCATATAATACTTGTCATAGGACTAGTTAGGCGGTCCGAACGCGTTTTGCGCGAACGACGCGTTAAAGTAGCATAAGCTACCTAAACGGGTCATAATGAGTCGTAAGCACTTAGGTTAGGTTTCCTTTTAGTATGTAGGACTTATTAAACCATATCATATGAGATCCCACACTCATTTGGTTTACGAGACCTCATCCTATCCGATCTTCCGATTTAGGCCCGGTTTATTTATGTAGTTACCTATATTAGGCGCCGTTCTATTTCCGTGCTCCCTCTAGCTTGCTTGGTAGTTGTTCAAGACTTCTAAGCACCCTCAAGTGAATACATAGTTCCCCTCTTTTACTGTTTTCAAATGTTTTGGGGTGAAGCATGTGTACCTATTTGTTATGTTCTTGTTTTCAAAAGTATAAATGATTATACATATTAGTACTTATCTTTTTACAAACTGAATGATTATTTATGGTTTAAAGTCTAGTTTTTCCAAAGATTATAAAATTAAATTGTTGGATAGTACTTATTTTATGTTCACCAGACCGGTTGGTAGTATGATATAGCGCTATAGGATTTGACATCCCATTCCTGTTGTCATGGAATGTCTGAAACCAATTTATTTTTCTCCATCCAAATTGGGATTGTCTTTGTGGTATTTCTATAGTCTCAAAGGTGTATTTTGATGCACTAGGTCTGAATGAATTCTTAAATCACATTATTTTTGTATATTTTGTTATACTCCCAAAAGTATAATTTGATATGCTCTTATATGTGATAATGTACAAAACCAACGTATATTTTGTTAATCATTAAAACATAGTTTAATATGTTATTTTTAAAATCAAAGCATAGTTAATATGTTATTTTCAAACCAAAACATAGTTTAATATGTTATTTACCAATTCAAAGTATACTTTTAATATACTACTGAAAATTATTATTTTAACAACTAAAGTATATTTAATATACTATTTGTTTTACAATTGGGTTTTGGGTAACTGTTTAGATAACGAGACGGGTGTAATATGATGAAAACATGGTAGATACGCCGCTGGTACTTCTTATATATAAGTGTTTTCATCACATTACATACCGTGGCGTTATTTAGTACACTTGGGTTAATGACATTGGAACTGAAATATATTTTAATATATTACTTTTTCGACTTTCTTAAAACCAAAGTATATTTTTATATATGCTATAAACCTCTTTATCAAATTATTTTTTTTCAAACAATATATTTTATACAAACTCATTTTACTTAATTATTTAATTTCCTATGTATTATAAATTTATATCATCTGATTTCTTATAAATTTTAGTATGATTTATAAAAGAAAACCTTTTACAAGGATCATGACTACTTTTGTTTAACAACTTTTTCTAAACTTATAAGTCATGAATCCTAATTACAATAAAACCTATGTATCTCACAGGCATTTTTTTGCTGACGTACCTATTCTTACACATGTTTCAGGTGCTATTGTGTGATGATTGATGGTGCATGCTATACATAGGATGAACTCGTGCCTTAGCGACTTTAAAATTTGAAAGATAATAGTTGTATTTGTCTGATTTGTAATAAAACAATGAGTTCATTAATTCAATAAATCGAAATTATTCATTCCATGGTTGTGAAACAATGATTCTGTTACAACACTCCCTGACGTTTCCGCCACGTTTTGTTGTTTTACGTGGTCGGGGTGTGACAGAAAAGTTGGTATCAGAGCCAATGGTTATAGGGAATTAGGTTATTAGTAATGCTTTGACCTAGTCTATAACCTTCCTAGGACCCTAACACAAGTTATCTTGTGTTTAGTTTTAAAACAATACCGTCACTTATCCTTAGGTGACAACCTCAATAAGAACACAAATTTCAATCCCGCTTTGAAAACTAATCATCTGTTCTAGGATGATTGGTTATAAGGTTTTGAACCCTCTAAGTTTTCAAAATCTCGTCAAAGTTGGGTCTTATAATGTGAACACATGCAAACTGGAAGGGTGGGTGCCTGTACCCTGGGTCTTCTGTCTAAGGCTAGAGTGTTCGTACAAATCCACATAATCGGACCAGTCACTCTTACCTGGGAACTCTTGGGGTGAGTGTCCACTTATAGGCGAGCATGTCTTCGCGATACATTATATTGACCCATTTACTTTGATTAGTCACCGTCTCATTTGTTTGCCTTAGGTAACAAACAAATGATCGCAATTTTATGCATTGTCATTCTGTTTTCATTTCACTTGTTTCCTCCCATATCTTTCATTATCTTCATGATGCCTCTTCATCGCAACAACAATGTCCGAACTAAGTGCTGCAATTGCCCAACAATTAGACGTCATACTCCAGAAGACCGTTGATTTGGCTATCACCATGACTCACCTCAGGGATGAAGCCTATAAGGGAACTGCTCCTTGGTGTAATCAGTGCAACCGTCATCATCCGAATCAGATACCCTGTTTCAAATGTACCCACGGTGGACGATGGGGACATTTGGTTAACATGTGCCGCTTTGCAATCCAAAGCAAAGCTGTTGCAAATCCTGCTGCTGCTCAACCTCTTGCAAGGAAACCTAATGCCGGTACTATGCTTATGTTCAACGAATGTAATGCACCTTACCAAGCTTACCTGCAGTGTTGTCTGCGTGCATCACATGGACGACTCGGTCACCTGACAAACGCTTGTCAATTCAACCCAAACCAAGGTGGTCTAAACCAACCCCAAGTCAACCTTGCTCGTATGATCGACTTAACATACGTAGTACCCAACCTCCAAATTATGCTTCATATGTCGCCTTGGCATATCTAGCGCCTCAACTTCATGAACTTTCTACCTTGTGTATCGATTTAAGCTCGCCTAGCGCAAGCTGTCGAAACACCTCTCGTTACACAAATTCCAAAATCCACGTAGGATCTTCTTATCTTCACAATTAGATCCTTGTGGATAAATATCGCTCAAATCGGAGCCCTAAATTGAATCATTCGTATGCCTTAATACGTATATTACGATTCAACAAGGACAAAGCCGAATTCCTGTCAAGATCTTTCTATCTCCATAGTTAGATTCTTGGAAATGTTTAAAGTGCCAAATGAAATCCACGGATTGGATTCCTGGCATGCTTTAAATGCCCGTGTTAAAAAAAATCAAGTTAAACAATTATGTGATTTTGTGCTTATGTGATTCCTTTTATGTTTTGTGTTTTTATGTGATCTATCCAAATCCTCGTAGAATCTTCCATATCTCATATGAGGGATTCATAGTAGGATATCCAAAGGTACTATCTTCAATCCTTAATGGACTTTTACGTTGTAGTAAAGTCCCTTGGGTTATGAAGTACTATTCAATAAATGGACCCCTTGAGTGGTCTAGTAAAACAGATTGATTTGAAAATCTGGTTAGAAATATCATGCGATGATATAATTGAAAAGATCCCTTAAGTGGTCTATTTAAGGAGATCGTATGACGGTCTAGTTAAGAAGATCATGTGTTGATCTAGTTAGAAAGATCGTTCGTTGATCTAGTTAAAAAAAATCCTTTAGTGGTCTAGTCAAGTCGCTTCATGTTTATTCAATTGATATTTTTCCCTACGCATTATGAAATGAACTGTGCGGACTGTGCAAGGAATTACGTAATTATGGATGCATACATAATTATGGAATTCAGTGCACAGAAACCACAGCAAGTTTTGTTATGTGTTAAGACCCATAGTGACAAGAATAATGATACGGGAGAAGTCCTGGACCTTGACCGATATCATTTTATCTTACACTCCCCAATTCTGAATTTAAGCACACACAAGTTTCCTATGATAAGTCTTCATGAGAAACGTTCTCTTGTCCATAGTCCGAAACTCCATGTTTTGCTACTACAAGGAATTCACTTTGAGGGTTGACAATTTCGCTAAAAAAATCCTAACATGGCCCAGAGTTTTACTTAGGGTTCAATGGATGTATTTGAAAGCGAAACCGCACAGCTGTCTTCACAAGTTTCCTCTAAAATTAAATTTCGGGACGAAATTTCCTAAAGTATGGGAGACTGTGACACCTGTGTCACTTCAACCATCAAACAAATGCCAAACCAATGAAATATTGTATTTCATACTTGGGATTTGTATAAATATGTGTATCGCCTACACATATCAATTCTTGTTCGATTTCAAGCTTTAAATTGCTTTCTAGAAGGTTATAAGCGAACCGATGCGTAAATATAACCAGTTTAACTCAACAAACATTCCGTAATAGTGACATAGGCTTAACATACCTTAAATAACTTCCACATAACTTTGAAATAAGTTTTGGATGGTTTGGTGTGTAGAAATCAAGTTTGTTCGATCGTATGGACTATTTGTGTCAAACTGTGAAACTATACCGATTTGTATAGTAACGAACATTCTGGAACTTGATCATAAGTTAAAAATACCCTAAATAACCTTTACTTACCTTAGAAATAGGCTTTGAGGGGTTCGCTATGCTAAAATAAACTTTATTGGTCATTCAGGGACTAAAAGCGTCAAAAAGTGCACAAGTTTGCATTTTCGTGCATATCTTACGTCCTGAATATATCCGGACATCCAAAAATTTATGTAATCATTAAAATATTTTATTTTAGTGATTGGCATGATAAAATTCCATTCGTCGCGTAATTTGGATCGTTTTTGCGTTCATTACGATTTCCGTCGTAATTAACCGAACAACGCAACCGTACGACCAAACGAACCGACATTCGAGATGTTTTTGAGCATATATTAAGTTCCCTATACTTTAACTTCATTTTAGAGCCTTGAAATGAGGTTAACGGGGCTTAAAAGTGCCAAAACATCAAGTTTTGCAAGTACAGGGACCATTTTTGAAATTTCTGACCAGATTCAATGAACCTAGTCCAATTTTGAGATTTTGATGGTTTTACCCATGGTTTTGCAATACCATGGGGTGGTATTTAATGGTATTTTTGATACCATGGGCTTAAACTAGGAGTGCCCATGGTTTTGCAAAACAAGGGGCACATGTGTACGGTTGAGATTAAAGCACGTTTTACGACAAACGATCTTAACGGTTCCATGAAATCTATAAATAGCCCACCCCATTCACTTGCAAAACCCACATTTGAATCTGATTTTGGCTCTCTAAGTTGAAGTTTATGCTTCATACCTGAGAGTAAATCGGATCAAATCTTGCGGGGACCCTTTGTAAGTATTCTTTGGTTCTTTTATCGCTTTTCGAGTCTGAATGTCAAACTGCGTTTGACTTTCTGCATTGACCAGTTTATGGTCAATGCGAAGTTCGTTTGAACTTCATAACGTGAGCCTAATCACGATGGTTATAGTCCCTAGTGACTATACCTACTGATTACCACGTTATCTAGGTTTAGTGACGAGTCGTGGTTTCGGCCAAAATGCGTATTCTCGCGTATTTTGTAACCAAACTACTTTTAGGTATCAAAACCGTTTGTTTTGATGCCAAACCTATTTTCTAACTTAACTAAACACGTTTTAGCATGTTTAGCTTGTCACTTTAGGTTTAGTACTTATGTAGAGTCGTAAGTCAAGCGGTCTAACCAACCGCTTAGACTTTCGAACTAGACCCGTTTGGTCGATCATTAGGATCCGACCAAACATGTTTAGTGACCATAGTTGTATAGGGAATAACCTTTCAAGGTTATACCTTATGGTCACGTCGTTTACCTAGTTATATGATAGGTAGTTTATATGCCTTAGGAAAATTCCCAAAATACCCTTTTTATGCATAATTGATATTTAAGCATATGTAACCCAAAATTATGTCACTTAACTGATTATGCAACATAATTAAACATGTTTAGGCATATAATACTTATCATAGGACTAGTTAGGCGGTCCGAACACGTTTTGCGCGAACGACGCGTTAAAGTAGCATAAGCTACCTAAACGGGTCATAATGGGTCGTAAGCACTTAGGTTAGGTTTCCTTTTAGTATGTAGGCCTTGTTAAACCATATCATATGAGATCCCACACTCATTCGGTTTACGAGACCTCATCCTATCCGATCTTCCGATTTAGACCCGGTTTATTTATGTGGTTACCTGTATTAGGTGCCGTTCGATTTCCGTGCTCCCTCTAGCTTGCTTGGTAGTTGTTCAAGACTTCTAAGCACCCTCAAGTGAATATATAGTTCCCCTCTTTTACTTTTTTCAAATGTTTTGGGGTGAAGCATGTGTACCTATTTGTTGTGTTCTTGTTTTCAAAAGTATAAATGATTATACATATTAGTACTTATCTTTTTACTAACTGAATGATTATTTATGGTTTAAGCTCTAATTTTTCCAAAGATTATAAAATTAAATTGTTGGATAGTACTTATTTTATGTTCACCAGACCGGTTGGTAGTATGATATAGCGCTATAGGATTTGACATCCCATTCCTGTTGTCATGGAATGTCTGAAACCAATTTATTTTTCTCCATCCATATAGGGATTGCCTTTGTGGTATTTCTATAGTCTCAAAAGTGTATTTTGATGCACTAGGTCTGAATGAATTCTTAAATCACATTATTTTTGTATATTTAGTTATACTCTCAAAAGTATAATTTGATATGCTCTCATATGTGATAATGTACAAAACCAACGTATATTTTGTTAATCATTAAAACATAGTTTAATATGTTATTTTTTAAATCAAAGCATAGTTAATATGTTATTTTCAAACCAAAACATAGTTTAATATGTTATTTACCAATCCAAAGTATACTTTTAATATACTACTGAAAATTATTATTTTAACAACTAAAGTATATTTAATATATTGTTTGTTTTACAATTGGGTTTTGGGTTAGTGTTTAGATAACGAGACGGGTGTAATATGATGAAAACATGGTACATACGCCGCTGGTACTTCTTATATATAAGTGTTTTCATCACATTACATACCGTGGCATTATTTATTACACTTGGGTTAACAACATTGGAACTGAAATATATTTTAATATATTACTTATTCGACTTTCTTAAAACCAAAGTATATTTTTATATATGCTATAAGCCTTTTTATCAAATTATTGTTTTTCAAACAATATATTTTATACAAACTCATTTTACTTAATTATTTAATTTCCTATGTATTATTAATTTATATCATCTGATTTCTTATAAATTATCGTATGATTTATAAAAGAAAACCTTTTACAAGGATCATGACTACTTTTGTTTAACAACTTTTTCTAAACTTATAAGTCATGAATCCTAATTACAATAAAACATATGTATCTCACAGGCATTTTTATGCTGACGTACCTATTTTTACACATGTTTCAGGTGCTATTATGTGATGATTGATGGTGCATGCTATACATAGGATGGACTCGTGCCTTAGCGACTTTAAAATTTGAAGGATAATAGTTGTATTTGTCTGATTTGTAATAAAACAATGAGTTCATTATTTCAATAAAACGAAATTATTCATTCCATGGTTGTGAAACAATGATTCTGTTACAACACTCCCCGACGTTTCCGCCACGTTTTGTTGTTTTACGTGGTCGGGGTGTGACAGAAAAATAAGTGAAAGGTGGGTCTGGCATGGGGAATATTCAAATGTGGGACTGGCAATGGTCGATGACGTCTAGTTGGGATTATTATAGGCCAATTTTCCTTTATTAATTATCATTACTTATACCACACATGCTATTAGGGGATTTTTGGATTATCCAAACCGTTAGGCTTCGCTAGTTGTACTTGATAATCTTCGTAACCAGTGAGTAATCTCTTCTATTTTCCTTTTTTTTAATTTTAAAAACTTTCGGGGCATCATGTTAGACTCATTTTTTATTTAATCAGCATACTTTGTTTAAGGTGTTACTATGTGAATGTCTTATGTGTACTCATTCATTCTATATGCTATATGTTGTCAAGTCTATTGTATGCTATTGTGTCATGTTGTCGCAACCCCCGACCCCTATCTGTCCCGGGAACGGGCGGCCGCGAGACCAGTTTTGGTAGTATCGTTTGTTTATCAATTTTGGCAACGGAATTTACATCAGGACCGTAGTTAGGAAATATTTTATCAGAGTAAATACCACACTTTTATAACATATTGGGATTAAACCCATGGTTTTATTACAAACTGATTTATAGAGATAATCTCTATTTTATTTAATAAAACATCTTCTTTTATTTTGGTAACTTTTATAGCCACTTTCTCCAAGCCTTCAGTGCTGTGCAGCTGGCTTCTAGTTGGCTGTCATATTTTGTTACCTGAAACGCGTTTAAAAACACTTTGTCGGTGGGAAATACTGGTGAGTGAATCCCAGTTTAATCAGGAAGAGTTTTATTGATTAACACAGTATTGAGAGCGATTACAATGTTTATATCTACACAATTACTCATTCAGTACTTGCCACTCGACCGTATATGTGGCTATGGTCATATCACACATTGGCTAACCCGTTGTCCAATTGTGAAGGTTATCAAGTAATGTATACAAAACCCCATAATACCGGCAGTAATTGAAGAATTACAAAGACTCAATCACTGCTTAATCACATTGTAAAATATTTAAGGTTTTGTAAAAACAGTTTACAAAAAGGAGACTACTCACATTGTTGTCTTAGACTTCTTTTAAGATTTCCTTGTGATTATCTATAATTTACACAATGCACACGCGTTAGTATAATAACCCTTTATATTTACATTAGTAATACCCTCCCAGAGACGGCATTCCAACGACAACGTCGGGCAGAACCTCGACAACCGTTACGAAACCCTGGATCAATCGGGCAACGTATCTAATACGTAACCGACGTTATAATACTTACAACGGAGCAGAACTTCGTTAATTAGGGGGTATTATGCCCTGAAATTATGCCTACTGTAAGAATTTTGAGAGAGAAAGTCGAGAAATGAACGAATTGACTGAAGGCCCGATGCCCTCCTTATATAGGGCCTGATTTGGGTTTTGTCGCGGCCCGCGTAAGCTTCAGCTTAGGCCTACGCGGCCCGGGAGGGCTTGTAGACTAGGCTGTAGCCTTGCTGCATCGATACGTAGCCTCAACACGAGTCCGACACGTGGCGGCCTGGGGACTCGCGGAGATCTGAGTTGTCGCAGCCCGCGTAGACTAGTGGTGAGTCTTACGCGGCCCGCCAGAGCCCTAATTTTCTTGTTTTTATTTAATTTTTATAAAAATAAAGGAATTTTAAGACATATTTTAAGACATATTGGGATATTTTAAAATATATTAGGGTGTCGAAAAATAATTTAGGAGGATTGTTATATCCTCCCCACCTTGTTTTAGAGCTCGTCCTCGAGATCTACTGGAACAGGTGTGAATATTTCTTTTGCATTTCTGATTCAAGCTCACACGTGTATTCTGGTCCTCTTTTGGAGTCCCACTTCACTTTGACTTGAACTAGTCTCTTGTGCTTGAGGTTCTTAACCTTCCTGTCTTCAATTTGTGGAGGCCTTTCTACAAAATTTAACTGCTCATTTACCTCTATATCCTTAAGAGGTACTACGAGTGATTCATCAGCTAAACATTTCTTGAGATTAGATACATGAAATACATCATGTATTCCTGCCATTTCTTCTGACAGTTGTCGCTAATAGGCTACAGGTCCTATTCTTCAAATAATCTCAAAAGGTCCAACATACCTGGAGCTTAGCTTTCCCCTTTTGATGAATCTTACCACTCATTTCCAATGAGAGACTTTCAATAACACTTTATCTCCTACCTGAAATTCCAATGGCTTTCGTCGGTTATCAGCATAACTCTTTTGTCGATCACGTGCTGCTTTCAGTTGTTCCTTGACTTGAATGATCTTGTCTGTTGTTTCTTATACTATCTCAGGTCCAGATAGTTGCTTCTCTCCAATTTCTGCCCAACAGACTGGTGTTCGGCACTTTCGTCCATAAAGTGCTTCGAATGGTGCAACATTGATACTTGTGTGATAATTGTTATTATAAGAAAATTCTATCAATGGTAAGTGATTGTCCCAATTACCTCCGAAATCAATTACACAAGCTCTAAGCATGTCCTCTAGTGTCTGAATTGTCCTTTCACTTTGTCCGTTCGTTTGAGGATGATAGGTTGTGCTTAGATTTATCTTGGTTCCCATGGCTTTTTGGAAACTTGTCCAAAAATGAGAGGTAAAGCGACTATCTCTGTCAGAAACAATTGATAGAGGAATTCCATGTAATGAAACTATTTCATTTACATATAATTTAGCTAATTGTTCCATACTGAAAGTTTCTTTCATTGGTAGGAAATGAGCTGACTTAGTTAGTCTGTCTACAATCACCCAGATTGTATCATTACCTTTTCTTGTTTTGGGTAATTTGGTAACAAAATCCATTGTTATCAATTCCCATTTCCAAACAGCCATTTCTAACTGTTGCAGTAAACCTGAAGGTTTCTAATGTTCAGCTTTGACTTGTGAACAGGTTAAACACTTTGCAACATATGCTGCTATATCCTTTTTCATTCCTATCCACCAAAAATTCTTTCTTAAGTCCTGATACATCTTATCACTTCTAGGATGCATCGTATACTTAGACTTATGGGCTTCTTCTAATATACAATAGCGTAGGTTTCCTAGTTTAGGTATCCACATTCTTTTCTTATGGAATCTCCATATTCCATCTGTTCCTTGTTCTAATTCCTTAATCATTCCTTTCAACTTTTCAGTATCATCATTGATTACTGATTCTTGTGTTTTTCTAATCTGATCATTTAAATCTACTTGCAGATTTAACTTAAGAGAACGTACTCTTTTTGGCTTTTCATGATACTTTCGGCTTAAAGCATCAGCTACCACGTTTGCCTTTCCTGCATGATACTGGATATTATAATCATAATCACTAAGTATCTCCATCCAGCGTCTTTGTCTCATATTCAACTCCTTTTCCCCAAAAACATACCTTAAACTCTTATGGTCCGTGAAAATGGTAAACTTACTACCGTATAGGTAATGTCTCCAAATTTTAAGAGAAAAAATTATAGCTCCTAACTCTAGATCATGGGCTGAATAATTCTCTTCATGGTTCTTAAGTTGTCTAGAGGCGTAAGCTATAACATTTTGACGTTGCATCAACACACATCCATAACCTAACTTAGAAGCGTCACAATAGATTACTAAATTTTCAGTTCCTTCTGGTAATGCTAGTATGGGTGCATGGGTTAATCTGTCACACCCCGATATTTCCATGTATTACCGGTGGGCCCGGTGGGGAGTATCGTGACGTAGTTGATATCATCATAGTCAAATTATCACAGTTCAATGCACAGCGGAAGTCTAAAGTAAAAATATTACAAATCGAATGAAAGTAACATAAATTATTACATAACGGTTGTAAAGTGGATCCACAGGCGGATAAAAAACAAAGAGATATTTTTCATCAGATTCAAAGTGACAAAAGCTTGCAAGACTTTTTATTTATTCACTCAGGAGTTCCAGCCCATTACGCTTAGTACCTGCACTTAACCTTTTTGGAAAATACGTCAGTTTACACTGGTAAATACAATTAACCGACTCTTCGGAAAACATTTATGAAAATTGATTTAAATGCACAAGGCACAAATATTCTTTTATAACTTGGGATAATTATTTAAAAATATTCTTGTAAAAGAATTATATGTTTGTTACACGTTCTGTGGCCCGGGTTGAAAACCGGGTTAAAGATTAATAGACACACCACATAATACAACCTACAGCGAGTTATTCTCGAACAAGCAAGTATATCATATTACATACGCACCGGCAGGTGTATGCCTACACCCCTTATTTAAGTCGTGACCATTTCGAAGAATGAGCCGAGGATATCCAGGACATGGTCATTAACCCCCCAAAGGCTTAAAACAAACAATACAGATTAAACGGGTTATCTCAATGATTTAACCTTCATACGATTAAAAATTCAATACCCGACCAAGCGGTATTTTATATACCGTACCCCAAGCCCGTATAAGGGAAAATAAGTTAAAAGTATTTACCTGAGCAAAATATTCAAATTTATCTCAACCGTATACAATCCGCAAGTGCAAATATCTTTTACTGGGCTTGAAAATCTGGAACGAACATTTTAATAACCTATTAGATTCCTAACGGGTCTTATTTAAGTTTAAACTTCGACCGCTTAGTTTTAAAAGAAGGTTTACGGTTCAAAACGCAAGATTAAGCAAAGACCGGATTAGAATGTGTATAAGGACTTGTATAATATAGGTAAACTAAACACCTTCTGGATTTTGAGGTAAAAATGATAAGGTTTGACCCGTTTTGGTCAATTTATGCAAACTAGTCACATAAACCGTACCGAACGCGAAAATGCATAACGGGTAACCAAATGAGTCATGTACAGGTTCCCTAAGTTAATATGCTTAAAATGTGTTATGATATCAGTAGGATACCTTCCATCATGCCCAAAACGGATTTAAAACCAATTTATGCCCCGTAGGGGTATTTTGGTCATTTTAGGATTATAAAAGGGATTAAATATTAATCTGAGGTTCTGGTCTAAAATGATCAGTAAAAATATTTATTTTTGCAAGTCATATCAGTAGGGTATTGCATATATGTGAAATTTATCATTTATAACCAAACTATGTGTCGTAGGGGCATTTTGGTCATTTCACATAAGCTTTAAAGGTCAAATTTGGAAATCTGAGTTCAAAAAATTTACTTACTGTTAAAGTATAAAACTTTACTTAAAACATCAGTAGGTATTAAGTCTTATAAGTAAAAAATAGTTTTAGTCCATAATATGCGTTTAAAACGCGTAAAAAGTCGGTTTTAAGCGATTTTCAGGTTATATAAGAAAAGCTGAGATTTTTATCAGTACAGAAGGCTTAAAATATTTTATTTATCATATGAAATCAGTAGCAAAAAGGTTGGTGTCAAAATGTTACGTAAAACTCATTTTATTAGCAAAAAAGGTATAACTGTTAATTACGGAATCAAAGCAAGAACCCCATGTTATGATCAATTTAAAAAGAGTTAAATGCCATTTTAGTCCCTGTGGTTTGGGCCATTTTGCCAGTTTAGTCCAAAGGTTTCATTTTTAACCTGTGGGTCCAAAAAGGTTTCACAGTTGCCATTTTAGTCCACTGGGTTAACTTCATCCATTTTTTCTGTTAACCAGAAGGCCATTTCGGTCATTTTGTATGTAATTCTGTTAACTAAAAGGGCAATTCAGCCATATAAAATGACCGAAATGGCCTTCTGGTTAACAGAAAAAATAGATTAAGTTAACCCAGTGGACTAAAATGGCAACTGTGAAACCTTTTTGAACCCACAGGTTAAAAATGAAACCTTTGGACTAAACTGGCAAAATGACCCAAACCACAGGGACTAAAATGGCATTTAACTCATTTAAAAATTAATAAAAATCTTCAAAAATTCCAAAATATTATATTACATCAGTGGGTAAAAGGTTTGGTGTCAAAATTTGGGTTTAAATGGATTCTATGCCAAAAATGTCGTTTAATTAATAAAAAGGCTTCAATTTACGATATTGAGCATAACTCCTAATTTAGACCTCAAACTGATGTCAAATTTTTAGGACAAGTTTAAAAATCAATAGTAAAGGTTTTGTCGTCACACATTTTCTAAAATCTCGTTTTGATATCAAGAGGGCATAATGGTCAATATTTAAGCAATTAACGGAAACATGCAAATGAATCGGATAAATAAGAAACCATGTAGTATAAACTCAGAGGGTTTTACTAACTTATAATATGGTCCTAAAGGAACCTTAAGGCATATCTAAAACAAGCTAAATCGGGTCAGAACTGAAAGTCAAAGCAAAAGTCATCTTTTGCGACTTTCGGTTCCTAACCGAGCCTAAACTCAGAATTGTCGGGTTGAACATGCTTAGACATGTTCTTACATTATTTACCAATTTATTTTAGTGTTAAAACATGTTCCATAACCTCTACATTATCAGTTATGTGTTTATTTGCAAAAATAGCTTTCTGTTGACTTTTTAATATTAAGTTTGACCCGACAATTGACCAAGTTAGAGTGATAATCAGGGGGTGCCCTTTTAAGGACTTATTACCCACATAATTACCAACTCATAGCCACTTTCAATTCGAATAATGGCTGGACCATTAGTGATTAATCACTAAGTCAAAGCTTAATTACGAAGGCTTTGACTTTTGGTCATCAGACTAATAAATCTTGAACTAGAGAAGCTAAGAGTGTTTACAAAGGCTCTTAGCACGAATTAGGAACTTGAGGAAACTTGCTTGAGCTCCTGGAAGTTTCGGAGATGAGTTGAGAATGATTTTTATGAATGAGCATGTGTACTAACAACCAAGAACTCTTATATAGCCAAAAACAATTCACAAGATCACTCCACACAAGTCTACAAATGTTTCCTGATCATCCCAGGTGTCCCCTATGCATGAAATACCATTGGTTCAGTCCCTGAATTCGAAAACCAGCTTTCTAAGGTGGTGGAACTGGCTGGACTCACAGCTGTCAACATCTTTCTGCATCTGGCAGTTTTACGCGGCCCGCGTAAGCCCAGGCCTTGGCTTACGGGGCAACCTGGTAAACCGAGAAAAACTTTTTAAACTTTTCCATTTCGGTCCCTGGTCCATAAAATATTTATATAACTTTCATTTATTACCTTTTGGACCCCCATAGTTAACTTTTAAGGACCTTAGGTCATTAACTAACTCCGTTAAGCTCCCGGTTAGTTGTACGATCACCCGAAACGTCTTGTTTTCTTCGAAACTCCACAAAATTAATATCTAATATTCTTGAGATCAAAATATATAATTGTTGCAATGTTTTTGGGATCGTTAAAAGGTCATTCAGAGGTTACTTTCAACATGTTGACACTTTTAACCCCTATGTTTCATAAGATCCTTACTTTAAGCACAACGACTTCCAGTGTTCGACAATTTATTCGTTAAAGAATACGAACGTCGTGTGAGGTCAATCAGAGGCACAAGAATTGGCATGTTGACACTTTGGATCCCTATCACTTTCATATTTACATTGTTTGACAATTTTAGTCCTTCGGAAGTAATTCCTTGCGCGTTTAAAGTCCATGACACGTGTCTTCATTATATTGGTCGCGATTTTACAAGGTGTTACATCCTCACCCCCTTAAAAGAAATCTAGACCTTGAGATTTACTGAAATAAATGAGGGTACTTCTATTTCATTGTGGACTCAACCTCCCACGTATACTCAGGACCTCTACGGGCATCCCATTTAACCTTCACAATTGGTACGTGCTTCCTTCGAAACTTCTTAACATGTCGATCCTCAATAGACAAATGTTTTTCAGCAAACTTTAAGATCTCATCTATATGCACATCCTTATGTGACATGGCTAGCGATTCATCAGCTAGACACTTCTTCAGATTGCAGATGTGGAACACATTATGAATCTCACTGAGCTCTTCAGGCAGGTTTAACTTATAAGCCATTGTTCCGACACATTCGATGATCTCGAATGGTCCAATGTATCTTGGGCTTAACTTTCCTTTCTTGCCAAAACGCATTAACCCCTTTCAGGGTGATACCTTAAGCAACACTTTGTCACCTACCTCGAATTTCAAAGATCTGCGTAGCTTTTCTGCCTATCCCTGGTAGCTTTGAGACGATCACGTATCTACACAATCTTATATGTCGTCTCTAGGACTATATCAGGTCCTGTTAGCTAGACATCTCCAACTTCCGCCCAACAAACTAGCGTTCTGCACTTTCTTCCATATAAAGCTTCAAAAGGTGCAACTTGAATACTCGAATGATAGCTATTATGGTATGAAAATTCGATCAACGGAAGATGATCATCCCAACTTCCACCTAAATCAATAACACAAGCTCGTAGCATATCTTCCAGCGTTTGAATTGTACGCTCGCTTTGACCATCCGTCTGAGGATGATAGGCAGTGCTGAAGTTTAATCGAGTATCTAATGATTGCTGAAAGCTTTTCCAAAAGTGTGATGTGTATCTTGTATCCCTATCAGAGATGATAGACACTGCCACTCCATGAAGAGATACAATCTCGTCCACATACAGCTAGGCTAACTTATCTGAGCTGTGTGTTTCCTTAATCGGTAAGAAGTGGGCTGACTTGGTCAGTCTGTCTACTATAACCCAAATAGTATCATTTACTCGCTTTGTCTTCGGTAACATAGTGATAAAATCCATATTTACCATTTCCCATTTCCATGTGGGAAGTTCAGGCTGTTGCAGCAAACCTGACGGTTATGGTGTTCTGCTTTAACTTGAGCACATGTCAAACATTTGGCCACATAAGTGGCTATAGATTTCTTCAAACCTATCCACCAGTAATTTGCCTTTAAATCCTGGTACATCTTATCACTACTAGGATGAACAGAATATTTGGAGTTATGGGCTTCTTGAAGGATAACGTCCCGAAGTCCTCCATAGATTGGAACCCATATTCGTCCATTCAATCTTAGAATCTCATCCTTGCCAAATTATAATTGTTCAGCAGTTACTCCCAGCTTTTCATTCGGATAGTTAACTTCTAATACAGCCTCCTTCTGAGCGGCTAACAACCTTTCATTCAAGTTGTTCTTCAATTCAATGCTCTTGGCATTGATTCTAATGGGCTTAACCCTTTCTTTTCTGCTCAAAGCATCGGCGACCACATTCGCCTTACCCAGATGATATCGGATTTTACAATCATAATCATTCAGTGTCTCCATCCATCGGCACTGTCTCATGTTCAGATCCTTCTGATTAAACAGATGTTGAAGGCTCTTGTGATCCGAATAGATCACACATTTGGTACCATATAAATAATGCCTCCAAAGTTTTAGCGCAAATAAAATGGCACCCAATTCCAAGTCGTGGGTGGTGTAATTCTTTTCATGCACCTTTAATTGTCGGGAAGCATAGGCAATAACATTGCCTTTCTACATAAGCACACATCCCATACCTGTGTGCGATGCGTCACAATAAACCACAAATTCTTCAATACCTTCAGGCAATGTTAACACAGGAGCATTGCTTAACTTCTGTTTAAGAATATCAAAGGATTCTTGTTGCTTAGGACCCCAACCAAACTTGATATTCTTGCGAGTTAATGAAGTTAGGGGTGCTACAATCCTTGAGAAATTTTCAATAAAACGCCTATAATATCCTGCCAGACCCAAGAAGCTGCGAATCTCTGTGGGCGTCTTTGGTTCTTGCCAATTCATGATAGCTTCAATCTTAGCGGGATCCACATGGATACCACGCTCGCTAACCACATGTCCAAGAAATTGGACTTCAAGAAGCCAAAACTCACATTTTGAAAACTTGGCGTAGAGCTTCTCTTGCTGAAGAAGTTTAAGAATACAACGAAGACGTTTCTCATGATCAGCCTGATTCTTCGAATAAATAAGAATGTCATCAATGAAGACAATGAAAAACTTGTCCAAGTAGGGTTTTCAAACGCGATTCATGAGGTCCATGAACGCTGCTGGTGCATTAGTGAGCCCGAACGGCATCACCAAGAACTTGTAATGACCATAACGAGTTCTGAATGCAGTCTTACGCACATCTTCATCTCTAACCTTCAGTTGATGGTAGCCTGACCTCAAATCAATCTTGGAGAAATAGCTTGCTCCTTGAAGCTGATCGAACAGATCGTCGATCCTGGGCAATGGATAGCTGTTCATGATTGTGACCTTGTTTAGCTCACGATAATCGATGCATAGACGCATCGATCCATCTTTCTTTTTCACAAACAGAATCGGTGCTCCCCAAGGAGACGAGCTAGGTCGAATAAAACCTTTGGCCAACAAATCATCCAGTTGAGTTCTCAATTCTTTCATCTCAGTCGGTGCTAACCTGTAAAGTGCTCTTGCAACAGGTGCTGCTCTAGGAATAATGTCAATTCTGAACTCCACTTGCCTATCTGGTGGTAAACCAGGTAGTTCTTCAAGGAACACGTCTGGATATTCAGAGATAACAGGCATGTCTTCAACCTTGGGCTTTGGTTCATCAACAGTTACTTGTGCCATGTAAATGACACAACCCTTCTTCAAACACCTTGACGCCTTAAGCATAGACACTTGCTTAGGCAACCCATACTGAGTATCTCCTTGTATTGTAAGTGGTTCACCATACGGAGTCTTGATAACCACTTGTTTCTTATCACAAACAATTTGGGCTTGGATATGAGATAACCAATCCATGCCTATCACTATGTCGAAACCAGCTAGTTTCAAAGGAAGCAAAGATAATGGAAAAGAGTGGTTCCTAATGGATATAAAACATCCATCTAACACAGTTGAAGCAGTTTTTATGGTACCATCGGCCAATTCTACTTCATATTTTATGCTTAGGGTTTTAACAGGCAGATTTAATAACTTACAAAATTTATCATCCACAAACAACTTATCTGCACCCGAATCAAACAATACCCTTGCATAAACATCATTGATAAGAAAGGTACCTGTTATCACGTTGTCATTCTGGATTTCTTCTTGAGCATTCATTTGAAAGACCCTAGCATTGGTCTTCTTACCTTCTTCAGGTTTCTTGGCATACTTTGGGCAGTTAGACTTGATATGCCCCTTCTCGTTACAGTTGTAACAAGTCGCATCCTTTATCTTCTTACAATCCAACGTCTTATGCTCACTAGATTTACAGATCCCACAAGCCCTAGACTGCGATTGGCATTTTGATTCATACCTGCACTTTCCCAGATGGCGCTTCTTGCAGGTCTTGCATTTGGGCTTCTCACCCGGCTGTTGGTTTTTCCTTCTTGAACCTTGAACTCTTCTTGTGATTAGAGTTCCCTTTATGCTTCTTATATGAACTGTGTGAGTTATCATCCTCACGTTTCCTCTTCCCCGCATCAGAATTCCTAAGCGATCTCTGCCTGACCGCATCAAGGGTAAGAGATAATGATAAATCAGCTACTGACCTAAAGGTAGTAGGTCTTGATGCTTTCACACTAGCTTTAATCTTCGGGGCTAAACCCCCAATGAAACGGGCTATATGGTTTGGTTCCGGTGTCACCAAGTAAGGAACCAATCGAGACATGGTGTTAAAACTCGTGAGATATGCCTGACAGTCTAAGTTCTTCATAACCAATGTCAGAAAGTCAGTCTCGATCTTCTCAACTTCATGTTGAGGACATAAATTCTCTTTGATCAAAGCAATAAACTGAGCCCGTGTTAAGTTGTATAACGGAATCTTTCGAGTAGCTTGGATTAAGGACCTCCACCAAGCTAGGGCTTCTCCCTTGAACGACTGTGAAACATACTTCACAATATCTTTCTCGGCACATCCACTAATATCAACCACCGTATCCATCTCATCTAGCCACGTCATGCAATTAATGGCTCCTTTTTCCCCAGTGAAATCCCTAGGCTTGCAGGAGACGAAATACTTATATGAACAGGTCTTTGTACGTGGCTCTTAATGGAATACAATCTTCTTAGACGGGATACTGTGCTGATTTGATGAGTGTTGGGCATCATCCTTCTTCGACTCATGAGATTTATAAGGTGGCTTACTGTGAGCCACAGAATGAGTCTTAGAGTGTGTACCACTAGACTCTCTAAATTTCCTGTCCATGGCTTTAGAAAGAGCATTGTCAATCAATGCTTGAAGTTCCGCACCAGTTATGTTGATTCTAGTAGTATCATGATTCTCTATAGGGTGACTGTTAAATACTTCATATTCTGCCATGTAGCTTGATTGCTACATAAAATGATGACAATGTTTTATTTAGAGATCTATAACAGAATTGTCATCTTGATAATTTATTAACCATGGTATTAATAAATCATATTGGTTAATTTATTAAGCATATTCATTCAGGATTTTCATTATAATTATCCTCAGTTATAATTTATTAATATATTATAATGGCACAAAAGGCCAAGTCACAGGGACAATTTAAATTATAAGTCATGATCTTATAGGATAGAGGCATTAAGGCATTGCATCATAGTTCATCACCTTTTCTTGATAGAGAGTCGTAGACTACAACTGTCTTTTGTCTTATATGACAATGAATATGGCCCGTAGGCCCTACAGCACAGATGGATGTTTAAATAATAAAGAAAGGAATTGGAAGAATCCAATATAAGGATGGCTTAAGTGATTTTATCAAATCACATTTGTCAGGAATGTTAACATGTTTTCAGATGTTAACAAGGATTTTGAATCTTCAAAGGAACTATCATCATGGCCCTGTCTTAAAATGACACATGGCTAGGTTTTGCCTTCAAGATTTTCTTTTAATAAAAAAAAGGCAGATCAATATTAAATTAGAATGATATTTTATTTATTTTCATACTTTATATTCATGCATATAATGACAGAAATGAAATATAAAATTCAAACATTCCACTAAAATTAGAAAGGAGTACATAGGTGCCCTAAACGGGACTTTAACAGAAATAACTTGCCCACGCAGGGGCTAAACTGAAAATACAAGTCCTCACAGGGAATAGATACATAAATAGATGTCCACACAGAGACTTAATTGAAATTAAAGAAATACAAAACAAACAAATAAGGAATTTCAATGATCCCTCTTGTTCTTCCCTTTGATCAGATTTGCCAAACCTTTCAGAAATCCTCGGTGGCTTCTACGCTCTTCTTGAACCTCTCGCTCCACCTGGCTCAACCTCTAAAGAATCTCATGTTGCTGCTGCGGTGGTTGGATCTGTGGCGGCTGCGTCTGCTGTTGCAGCGGAGGTTGAGGAGGTGGCGGGTATTGATACCCGTATGCTGGGTATCCAGTCTGATAGGGAGCTCCATAGGGCCCCTCAGGATGAAGAGCATTGTAGTTTGCCGATACAAGGTATGGGTCAACATCGGGGGCATTGTAGTAATTGTAGCCAGAATGGCCTGGGTACTCAAAAGGGTTATATGTTGCTGCACCAGCGTAAGAAGGTATTGGGTTATTAAAACCCATATGTGGTGGTGATGGTGGTGCGACTGGCGCGGAGTCCACCTCGGAAACAGGGTTTGAAGGCCCTCCCATCTGCGGGTCTTCATACAGTGGTGGATAGTGACTGCCACTGGAGGGTTAAGGGGTGCTGAAATGGAATCCCCCTCTCACGGACATACGTGCTCCTGATCTTCTCCGCCTCGGTGGCTCCGGAGGCGGCTGCTGCTCTGGCGGCGGCGGTGGTGTAACCGCCTGAAAGCGTGAATCCTCGGAGGGATCCTGCTGATGATAATGTGGCTGGAAAGGGGGAGTGAACTCCCAGGGGTATGAGGTAAACCTTGCTTCATAGCTGTCTGGACCCCGATAAGGTGATCCATGAAAAGACGACCCATCTGAAATCTCTATGGGATGCGTGGGTGTCCCAGATAGTGGTTCGGCAGGGTCGGGGTCGTCATCCATATCCATACCATGAGCTTCAGGGAAGTGGTCTTCAGGGCCCAATGGGTTATGGCCCATTGGTTCTTCAATCTGATTTGCCAGGTTGAACCGGCTCTGGAAATACGGGGTCGGGTCCTGGAAGGCCCGATGTGAGCTTGACCGCTGTAACGGCAAGAAAGAGTGGCGCGAATCTTCTGGCTCGTTCTCCGATTGTGGCCCAAAGGAATGATGGTAAGAGGGTGATGAACTAAGCGAGACAGATCGTCTCGTAGGTTCCAAGTACGTCCTCCAGTCTTCTTGAGGACTAGTGCTCATCATCACTGAGGGAGTTCGCCGGTGTGATGGCTGGTGAAGATTGGGGCCTTACCGCCTGTTCCTCTACCTCTAATACGCGGTGGCATCTTCTGTTCCTATCAAAACAAACAAAGGAACATAACAAGGAAAACAATAAAGGACAAAATAAAAGATTAGGATTAGTCCTAAATCCTTTGCCTAGAATCGGAAGTCAAGGAATGTGCAACTGTGTCATTGAGAGTAAACACAAAAGGCTAGTGTTTAATTCACTCAATGTTGGCTCTGATACCAACATGTCACAACCTGATATTTCCACGTATTACCGGTGGGCCCAGTGGGAAGTATCGTGACGTAGTTGATATCATCATAGTCAAATTATCACAGTTCAATGCACAGCGGATGTCTAAAGTAAAAATGTTACAAATCGAATGAAAGTAACATAAATTATTACATAACGGTTGTAAAGTGGATCCACAGGCGGATCAAAAACAAAGAGATATTGTTCATCAGATTTAAAGTGACAAAAGCTTACAAGACTTTTTATTTATTCACTCAGGAGTTCCAACCCATTACGCTTAGTACCTGCACTTAACCTTTTTGGAAAATACGTCAGTTTACACAGGTAAATACAATTAACTGACTCTTCTGTAAAACATTTATGAAAACTGATGTAAATGCACAAGGCACAAATATTCTTTTATAACTTGGGATAATTATTTAAAAATAATCTTGTAAAAGAATTATATGTTTGTTATACGTTCAGTATCCCGGGTTGAAAACTGGGTTAAAGATTAATAGACACACCACATAATACAACCTACGGCGAGTTATTCTCGAACAAGCAGGTATATCATTTTAGATACGCACCGGCAGGTGTATGCCTACACCTCGTGCTTAAGTCGTGACCATTTCAAAGAATGAGCCGAGGATATCCAGGACATGGTCATTAACCCCCCAAAGGCTTAAAACAAAAATACAGATTAAACGAGTTATCTCAATGATTTAACCTTCATACGATTAAAAATTCAATACCCGACCAAGCGGTATTTTATATACCGTACACCAAGCCCGTATAAGGGAAAATAAGTTAAAAGTATTTACCTGAGCAAAATATTCAAATTTATCTCAACCGTATACAATCAGCAAGTGCAAATATCTTTTACTGGGCTTGTAAATCTGGAACGAAGGTTTTAATAACCTATTAGATTCCTAAAGGGTCTTATTTAAGTTTAAACTTAGACCGGTTAGTTTTAAAAGAAGGTTTACGGTTCAAAACGCAAGATTAAGCGAAGACCGGATTAGAATGTGTTTTAGACCCGACAAGTATAAAGACTTGTATAATATGGGTAAACTAAACACCTTCTGGATTTTGAGGTAAAAATGATAAGTTTTGACCCGTTTCGGTCAATTTATGCAAACTAGTTACATAAACCGTACCGAAAGGAAAAATGCATAACGGGTAACCAAATGAGTCATGTACAGGTTCCCTAAGTTAATATGCTTAAAATGTGTTATGATATCAGTAGGCTACCTTCCATCATGCCCAAAACGGATTTAAAACCAATTTATGCCCGTAGGGGTATTTTGGTCATTTTAGGATTATAAAAGGGATTAAATATTAATCTGAGGTTCTGGTCTAAAATGATCAGTAAGAATATTTATTTTTGCAAGTCATATCAGTAGGGTATTGCATATATGTGAAATTTATCATTTATAACCAAACTATGTGCCGTAGGGGCATTTTAGTCATTTCACATAAGCTTTAAAGGTCAAATTTGGAAATCTGAGTTCAAAACTTTACTTACTGTTAAAGTATAGAAATTTACTTAAAACAACAGTAGGTATTAAGTCTTATATGTCAAAAATAGTTTTAGTCCATACTATGCGTTTAAAACGCGTAAAAAGTCGGTTTTAAGCGATATTAAGGTTATATAAGGAAAACTGAGATTTTTATTAGTTCAGAAAGCTTAAAATATTTTATTTTGCATATCAAATCAGTAGCAAAAAGTTTGGTATCAAAATGTTATGTAAAACTCATTTTATTAGCAAAAAGGGTATAACCGTCAATTACAGAATCAAAGCAAGAACCCCATGTTATGATCAGTTTAAAAAATTAATAAAAAAACTTCAAAAATCCCAAAATATTATATTACATTAATGGGTAAATGGTTTGGTGTCAAAATTTGGGTTTAAACGGGTTCTATGCCAAAAATGTCGTTTAATTAATAAAAAGGCTTCAATTTACGATATTGAGCATAACTCCTAATTTAGACCTCAAACTGATGTCAAATTTTTAGGACAAGTTTATAAATCAGTAATAAAGGTTTTTGTCCTCTCACATTTTCTAAAATCTCATTTTAATATCAAGAGGGCATAATGGTCAACTTTTAAGCAATTAACGGAAACATGCAAATGAATCGGATAAATAAGGAACCATGTAGTATAACCTCAGAGGGTTTTACTCACTTATAATATGGTCCTAAAGGAACCTTAAGGCATATCTAAAACAAGTTAATTCGGGTCAGAACTGAAAGTCAAAGCAAAAGTCTTCTTTTGTGACTTTCGGTTCCGAATCGAGCCTAAACTCAGAACTGTCGGGTTGAACATGCTTAGACATGTTCTTACATTATTTACCAAGTTATTTTAGTGTTAAAACATGTTCCATAACCTCTACATTATCAGTTATGTGTTTATTTGCAAAAATAGCTTTCTGTTGACTTTTTAATATTAAGTTTGACCCGACAATTGACCAAGTTAGATTGATAATCAGGGGGTGCCCTTTTAAGGACTTATTACCCACATAATTACCAACTCATAGCCACTTTCAATTCGAATAATGGCTGGACCATTAGTGATTAATCACTACGTCAAAGCTTAATTACGACGGCTTTGACTTTTGGTCATTAGACTAATAAATCTTGAACTAGAGAAGCTAAGAGTGCTTACAAAGGCTCTTAGCATGAATTAGGAACTTGAGGAAACTTGCTTGAGCTCCAGGAAGTTCCAGAGATGAGTTGAGAATGATTTTTGTGAATGAGCATGTGAACTAGCAACCAAGAACTCTTATATAGCCAAAAACAATTCACAAGATCACTCCACACAAGTCTACAAATGTTTCCTGATCATCCTAGGTGTCCCCTATGCATGAAATACATTGGTTCAGTCCCTGAATTCAAAAACCAGCTTTCTAAGGCGGTGGAACTGGCTGGACTCGCAACTGTCAACATCTTTCTGCATCTGGCAGTTTTACAAGGCCCGCGACAACCTGGTAAACCGGGAAAAACTTTTTAAACTTTACCATTTCGGTCCCTGGTCCATAAAATCTTTATATAACTTTCATTTATTACCTTTTGGACCCCCATAGTTAACTTTTAAGGACCTTAGGTCATTAACTAACTCCGTTAAGCTCCCGGTTAGTTGTACGATCACCCGAAACGTCTTGTTTTCTTCGAAACTCCACAAAATTAATATCTAATATTCTTGAGATCAAAATATATAATTGTTGCAATGTTTTTGGGATCGTTAAAAGGTCATTCAGAGGTTACTTTCAACATGTTGACACTTTTAACCCCTATGTTTCATAAGATCCTTATTTTAAGCACAACGACTTCAAGTGTTGGACAATTTATTCATTAAAGAATATGAACGTCGTGTGAGGTCAATTAGAGGCAGAAGAATTGGCATGTTAACACTTTGGATCCCTATCACTTTCATATTTACATTGTTTAACAATTTTAGTCCTTCGGAAGTAATTCCTTACGCGTTTAAAGTCCATGACACGTGTCTTCATTATATTGGTCGTGATTTTACGAGGTGTTACATAATCTTTGCTTAAGGATTCTATAGTCTTCTTCTTGTTTTGGTCCCCATTCAAACTTAACAGATTTACAGGTTAACTTAGTTAAGGGAATGGCTATTCTAGAAAAATCTTGAATAAATCTTCTATAATAACCGGCTAATCCTAAGAAACTTCTAACCTCGGTTGGTGATTCAGGGGTTTTCCATTTGGTAATTGCCTCGATCTTGGTGGGATCTACATGAATTCCTTCATGATTAACTAGATGTCCGAGAAATTGTACCTGTTCTAACCAAAACTCACACTTCGAAAACTTAGCATAAAGCTTTTCTTTTCTCAATAAACTTAGAAGTGCGTGCAGATGCGCTGCATGTTCCTCTTTACTCTTAGAGTAAATGAGAATATCATCTATAAAGACAATTATGAATTTATCCAAATTTGGCTTACATATTCGGTTCATCATGTCTATAAATCCAGCTGGGGCATTGGTTAGACCAAATGGCATGACAGTAAATTCATAATGGTCATACCTTGTTCTGAAAGTGGTCTTAGGAATGTCCTCTTCATGTACCTTTAATTGATGATATCCGGACCTTAAATCAATTTTTAAGAAAAATCGTGCTCCTTGCAATTGATCAAATAGATCATCTATTCTTTGTAATGGATACCGATTCTTAATCATGACTTTTTTCAATTCACGGTAGTCAATGCACATACGCATTGATCTGTTTGTCTTTTTAACGAATAAAATTGGTGCTCCCCATGGTGATGAGCTTGCTGAATGAATCCTTTCTCCAACAATTCGTCTAACTGTTTCTTTAGTTCCTGCATTTCTGCGGGTGCCAAACGGAAAGGTGCTCTGGCAATGGGTGCAGTTCCTGGTATCAAATGGATTCTGAATTCCACTTCTCTCTCTGAAGGTTGCCCTGGTAGCTCTTCTGGAAATACATCTGAAAACTGGGATACTACTGGAATATCCTTTAATTCTTTTCCTTTAGTGTTAGTGATTATAGAAATCAAATACACTAATGACCATTTTCTTATATAACTTACTGTTTTCATCACAGAGATGAATTTTGTGGATCTAGAGGTTTTATTTCCTTTAATTGTGATATTTTCACCTCTTGGTGAATTTACTTGAATTGACTTTTGATCACATAAAATACTAACTTTATTAGCTATTAACCAATTCATTCCTAACACAACATCAAATCATGTCAGATTCATTGGGTAAAGGTTTGCAATAAATTTCTGATTTAAAATTTCTATTCTTGCTCCCTGCAAGATCTCAGAAATCTTAATTGTTTCCCCATTTGCTGTCTCTACTATACATTCTTGTGGGAGTTTTGTTAATGATTGATTAAGAAATTTGCAAAATGAAGTATTAATAAAACTTTGGTTTGCACCAGAGTCAAATAATACTTTAGCAAAAACATCATTAACTAAAAACGTACCGGCGATCACATCCGGGATCATCTTTGCTTCTTCTGCAGTAAGAACAAATGCACTAGCATTTTTAGTATTCTTGGTGTTCGTGGCTGGAGCTAGCTTTGGACAGTTAGGTTTGATATGACCTTGTTCTCCACAGTTGTAGCATATCCTGTTGTTTTTCTTCCTGCAGTCTTCTTCCTTGTGTCCTGACATTTTGTAGAAGTTACAGTATATGGAGCATCTTCCGGAATGCTTCCTTTTGCAATACTTACAGTAGGGTGCAGAGGTAGAACCTACATTTCTCACACGGTTTGAATTTCCAGAACGGAATTCTTGGGTAAGCTTCTGGGCTAGGTTCATCCTTTGATCATCTTCTCGTGTACGGACTAATTCACCTGTCAAGGTGTTTGCTAGTTCTACAGCTTCTTCTATGGTTTGGGGTCTAGCTGCCTTGATTACATGTCTTATCTCTCTAAATAATCCCCAGATGTAACGGGAGATTAATACTGGTTCAGGTGATGCAAGGGTTGGTACTATTCGGGCATATTCAAAGAATAATGAAGTATAACCCTTACTATCTACCCCAATCATCCTAAGGTTTAGGAACTTGTTTGCTATCTGCTCTTTTTCATTAGGAGGGCAAAATTTCCTTTCTACCATGTTTTTAAACTCCTCCCATTCCATGTTGTAAGTTCTATCACTTCCTGTAGACTGAAGGATAGTGTTCCACCATTCTAGTGCTGAATTCTTAAACAGATTGGAAGCAAACATTATCTTATCCTCTTCCGCACATTTTTTTATTCTTAAGACTGCCTCAGTCTTTTCTATCCAACGTAGAGATGCAACAGCCCCTTCATTGCACGAGAATTCCATTGGTTTACAAGACCAGATTTCTTTATAAGAACAACCGTAAGACAAGGTTCTTCTTCTTTTGGGAATGGGCACTTGAAGTACGGGTCCATTGTTCACGCTATTTTTAGGTTCAGAAGGTCGTTTGCTATCATATTTACTTTTATTTTCTGCTTCCCTAACCGTTTTGATAATATATGGCATCGCATCTATTATCCTTTGTGCCACTATATGTTGCATGGCACTGTTATCCACTTGGTTTTCATTATTGTTGTTGTCCAGGTTTTCATTATCCAAGTTATTGTTACTCTGGTTATTGTTATTCTAGTTTTCCTGGTTTACTTCGTCGTCCATCTAAATTTTAAACATTTACCAATTATTAATATCACAAAATAATTAATAGTTTAGGCAACAACCACACAACACACATATTGGTCAAAAGCGTCGAGCATTGCGACTTACTCTTTTCTATTATAGTATGCGTCAAATACACACTTAGACTGGAATTAAAATTACAATACTATTATGCATCACTAACCACAAAGTGGTCTATACTACAACATATATTATTATTATATATATTATTATATTATTATTACCAACTCCATAATCACCTTCACTGATATGGATTCATCTAGTAATCCATATTGTGCTCGTCGTACTTGCAGACGAGTCGCTCTCCTACCTGCCTCATCCTCTCGTTATTCTCTAAAATCTCTTCTCCGAAAGTTCGGAGTTCTTGCACATTTTCTACACTCATTGGGGGTGCAGGTGCTGGTACTGGGTCTGGGTACTGGGGCATGGGCTCCTCCTGAGGGTACGAATTCTCTAAGATCTCCCTAATGTATTCATCGTTATCGTAGTAGGGATCTAGAGGGTCCAGACCTGGATAGGCTTCTAAGTTCGGCATGGGTTCGTCGTTTAGGTGATAGCGTGGCACATAATCCCTATGATCATCGAACCATGGATCATAATCTGGGTCTAAGGGATTAGGGGCTGGTATCCTAAGTATCTCCTCAGGGTTGAAGTCATGCATTTGAACTTGGTTTTCGGGGTTGTTTTCTATCTCCATCGGCTGAGTGGGGAACAAAGGTAAGGGTTGTGGGGCTACTAGTTGTTCCAGATTTGGGTCGGCAGCTGTGGTTGCTAGGATATGAAAATTGGATAAGCTCCTATTAAACATATCCTGTGTATGAGCATCTAACTCTCGCTTAGCTGCTGCTAGGACTCTCTGTTGTTGCAACTTTTACATTCTTTTCCTACGCTCGTGTGCTCCATTACTGAACCATCCTCTCTTTTTCTGAGGGAATGACTCTTCAGACTGAGCCTTAAAGACAAACATCCCTTCTTCATTATCAGCTGCATACCCAAAGAGGGCAGGCTGTGAAGAGGTACCTTCACTCCTAGGTGAATCGGACAACTGACGATATGCGTCTGAGGGTCCTTGATCACTCATACTGTAAACTAACAAATAGTCAAATAACACACAACAAATAAATACAGATATGCACGTATTTTCTTAATTAATTTCCTAACAATTTAAATAATATTTTGGTGTCAGCAGAACACTTCTGTGGCTTAATCAGTGGCTTAGCTCTGATACCACCTTCTGTCGCAACCCCAGCCCCTTATCTGTCCCGAGAACGGGCGGCCGCGAGACCAGTTTTGGTGGTATCGTTTGTTTATCAATTTTGGTAGCGGAATTTACATCAGGACCGTAGTTAGGAAATATTTTATCAGAGTAAATACTACACTTTTTTAACATATTGGTGTTAAACCCATGTTTTTATTACAAACTGATTTATAGAGATAATCTCTATTTTATTTAAAAAAACATCTTCTTTTATTTAGGTAACTTTTATAGCCACTTTCTCTAAGCCTTCAGTGTTGTCTAGCTGGCTTCTAGTTGGCTGTCATATTTTGTTACCTGAAACGCGTTTAAAAACACTTTGCCAGTGGGAAATACTGGTGAGTGAATCCCAGTTTAATCAGGAAGAGTTTTATTGATTAACATAGTATTGAGAGCGATTACAATGTTTATATCTACACAATTACTCATTCAGTACTTGCCACTCGACCGTATCTGTGGCTATGGTCATATCACACATTGGCTAACCCGTTGTCCAATTGTGAAGGTTATCAAGTAATGTATACAAAATCCCATAATACCGACAGTAATTGAAGAATTACAAAGACTCAATCACTGCTTAATCACATTGTAAAATATTTAAGGTTTTGTAAAAACAGTTTACAAAAAGAAGATTACTCACATTGCTGTCTTAGACTTCTTTTAAGATTTCCTGGTGATTATCTATAATTTACACAATGCACACGCGTTAGTATAATAACCCTTTATATTTACATTAGTAATACCCTCCCCGAGACGGCATTCCAACGACTACGTCGGGCAGAACCTCGACAGCCGTTACGGAACCTTGGATCATTCGGGCAGCGTATCTAATACGTAACCGGGGTTATAATACTTACAACAGAGCAGAACTTCGTTAACTAGGGGGTGTTATGCCCGGAAATTATGCCTACTATTAGAATTTTGAGAGAGAAAGTCGAGAAATGAACGAATTGACTGAAGGCCCGATGCCCTCCTTATATAGGGCCTGATTTGGGTTTTGTCGCGGCCCGCGTAAGCTTCGGCTTAGGTCTACGCGGCCCGCGAGGGCTTGTAGACTAGGCCCGTAGCCTTGCTGCGTCGACACGTAGCCTCAACACGAGTCCGACACGTGGCGGCCTGGGGACTCGCCGGAATCTGAGTTGTCGCGGCCCGCGTAGACCAGTGGTGAGTCTTACTCGGCCCGCCAGAGCCCTAAGTTTCTTGTTTTTATTTAATTTTTATAAAAATAAAGGTATTCGGGGTCCGTTTTTGCATACAGGGTGTATTTTAAGACATATTGGGATATTTTAAAATATATTAGGGTGTCGAAAAATAATTTAGGAGGGTTGTTATACATGTGGATCCACGGCTGACTAGGTTCTCCACAACCATAGATTGTAGCCTAGTATCGCCAACAGTATTAGACTCGCTCTTCGGAGCTTGAGACTAATGCACGCTATTGTCATAAGTCTATTATTTAGTTTGTTTTGTAAAGTTAATTGATTGTGTAATCTTGTTTGATGGTTATGAATATGTTAACTATGTTAATATTATATGAGACTCTTCACTCCTACCTTACAAAAGCATTATCCATTTTACTGTCTCTTTAACACACAACCCAACTATTTTAAATTACGTGGTTTTGGTTGCTTATGTTATCCATGGGGTTGACAATATTCTCCACACAAACTTCAAACTTGATCTACACCACGGGGGGGGGGGGGGGGGGGGGGGGGGGCCTCTCAACTTTTCGCTCAGTGGTGGTATGTAGTTTTCGTATAGAAATTTTTTGGTATATTCGTTTTCGACCCCTCGATCGGAAATCTCAAGCTTCGCCACTGATCTACACCATACAGTTTTTTTGTTACTCTCCTATTCAAATTGCTTATTATGCCTTTAATCCCGTAACCTCTCAAATTTATTCTACCCGGCACACTACTTTTGTGGAAAATATATTCCCTTTTGAAAAACTCACAACCTCAAATCAAATACTTGACATCAATACACCTTATTTCTACCCATTCAACAACCCCACCCTTCTATGCTTTCCAATACAAACCCAATAACAACACCCCACGTACGGCACTACAAGCCCAATAACCCCACCCCATAATTCCGCCCAATGTGGATGATGCTACTGTTCCATGCCATCCTCTAATTAAATAAATAAATCCACCATTCCTACCAATGCTATTGCAATCACCCTCCAACACTAATCCACAACTCAATCCATCTATCTCTAAACCCAGAAGAAAATCCAAAATACCATAACTCAGAATTTCTTCTCTAACACTGTCATGCCTGAACCACCTATTATTTCTCATGCGTCCCTCGTGGCGTTGTGCGGCCATACACGGGTCGCCTAAAAGTGTGTTTAGTTGCCAAAGGTTGTCATCAATGACCTTTTTTTTACTATCTATGGCCTGCGCCAAGCTTGATGAATTAAAAACCTTTTTACTATCACAAGGTTAGGTTTTAAACCCCCAATCTCCTATCCTTCTCTTTTCATTTGATTCACCACCATTTCCTCCCTAGTTATTTTATCTCATTTACCCGCCCAACGACTTTTAACCGTTTATCACAATTCAATTCATGCGTGAACCTACATCAATTCATTTACGGTATCTTAATTGAACAATTCATCACGGTCTTCTAATACCGCATAACTCCCCTTACCTTCAAAACTAGAGATGGATGATTAGTGGCCACCACATTTCGCAAGTACCTAGATGTGAGTTGGATACTAGCCGTCGAAGAAATGTGTAGTATTATTTTCATTTCAAATGAGGTCGACTAAGGGGTAGGGGCGCTCCACTAATGATAGAATTTCATCACTCACAACATCAAATAAAGTTCGGTCATGTCATCGAGCTTCATTCCATCACTAGTGATGGATTTTAGGCCACAGGGTGTGGCTTGATGCCACCCGTCACCTCACCAATAAACAAAAACAAAAGAAATAAAAAGAATATTAAACTACCACTAATAAAAATTGGTAATTGATAATTTAGCCAGTCGCATACTATATATATATATATAGGGGAGGGTTCATTGGGGAACACTAAAAAAGTGGGGAACGGGGGAACACTTTTAAAAATTATACTTAACATGTTAAAAAAATATTTTTCTATATTTTTTTCGGCGCTTTTTCTTATTAATACAAGTAGAAACATTTTTGATAAAAAAATCAAAAACTAAAAATATAAAAAAATGTTTAAAAAACAGTTATATCTTATAGAATTAACTTAACATGTTAAAAATATTTTTTTTTTAAATTTTTTCAGCGCTTTTCTTTATAAAAAGGAGGAGAAACTAGTCGAGTAAAAAAATTATTTTTCTAAAAAAAACATTTTTTAGCCTTTTTTTTAATATTTTTAGTTTTTTATTTTTTTTATTTAAAATGCTTCTACAAGTATAAATAAGGAGAAGCGTCGAAAAAGATGTTTAAAAAATAAATTTTTAACATGTAAGTTAAATTTTTAAGAGTGTTTCCCGGTTCCCCACTTTTTTAGTGTTCCCCAATGAACCTCACACTATATATATATAGGGGGCCGCTAGAATGAGAACCACCACGAGTTATGAGAACCACGAGAATCGCGCCCCGCGGGTGGCCGTTGATCACGAAATTTTTTTTACACCTAGATCCGTATATTTTAAGACCGGGTGTAAATTTTGGGTTCAAACGGCGCGCCCGATGGGGTATTTTTTTACGCCCAAAGTTTGGTTAAAAAAAAGAAAAATTAAAAAAACCCAAACTTTGGGCGTAAAAAACTACCCCCTCGGGCGCGCCGTTTGAACCCAAAATTTACACCCGGTCTTAAAATATACGGATCTAGGTGTAAAAAAAATTTCGTGGTCAACGGCCACCCGCGGGGCGCGGTTCTCGTGGTTCTCATAACTCGTGGTGGTTCTCATTCTAGCGGCTCCCTATATAATATAGATATATATATATATATGTGTGTGTGTGTGTGTGTGAGAGTATATACTAGTAGGGTGCACGCACGCTGCGGCGGGGGCAACACTTTGCATTGCATTGCGGCACTCGTTTCTGATAGTTTTCTTATTCGTATAATATTTATGATAACATTATTGTGGTGGATATATGTCATAAGTGTTACACATATGTAAAGTTTTGTTTTTTTATAAAAATTAATAATCAAAAGACAAAAAATAAAAGATAAGTTGTTATAATTGAAAAATATGTTTATTTTATTGGTTAAATTATAAATTATAATTTTATTCTCTAAAGTTCATAACTTTTTTTAAAATTTCCACATAGTACTCATCAAATAAACTTTAAGTTTAAAATTTTTGTTTTTATAAAAATAAAAAATAGTATTTGACTCGTAAGTACGTTTTAGACCTTAAACTTAAATTGTTAAATTTCGTTTTTTTATAGAAATAAAAAATTTATATTTTATAAAATTTCAAGAACTGTTTTTATAAAAAAAATAGGATGTTAAGAGTTTATATATTTATTAACTTTAGGGTTATTGGATTTTATCACCCCCAACTATCGGCCTTTGGCCGTTGCCACCCGCAACTAACACTTTGACACCTGGCACCCCCAACTTGACTTTTTGTTTGCACTAGCACCACTCAGTTAAATCTGCTCTAACTTGGTTAGTTTTTTGTCCGACGTGGCACCATTTTGCTGATGTGTACATGATTACGTGGCTGCTTATGTGTATAAGCTTCACTTCTCTCAGTTATAACACAGAAACCCCAAAAAAAAACCCTAATCTCCTCTCTTCTCTCAGTTCCCCTTCAACCACTGCCGGATCATTAGCAAGAAATACAAACCGGATCTACTTAAATTGCCGGAAAAATTCCTATTTTTGAAATCCACATTTGTTTGCCGGTCACCTGAACGCCGCCGTCGGAACCCTAGCTGCCACCAACTGTTGCACAACACCTTCACCTGCAGCAGTAACTTCACACAAGATCTAGTCACCTGCATTCAACACTTTCAATACCACGAACCCCGTCAATACCCTGTCGAACCACCGTAAAACACCACGAACCCCCCACTGCCCCCAGAAGACCCTAGGAGGAAAGGCACTTTCGGGAACACAACCGCTGAAGTGATAAGACTACTGAAATAGAAAAAGTGAAGGGTGTCGTCTTGGATTGGGAAGGATACGACAGCCTCAATTCAAGGTGTAACGCCCCAAAAAATATGTAATTTAATTATTGTCTTTAAAATAATGCATGAAATGAAGTTTGGGTTAAAGTAAATAAACGATAGGACATGAGGGACTAAACTTGAAAATTTAAAAGAAAGACAAGTTAAGTTAAACAACACACACACACTAGACACTTCTAGTGTGTGCGTGAAGTATACAGGAGGGGAGACAAGAACACCAAAACCCTAGTTCACTAATCCCATCAATTGGAAGGTGATTTCAAGTCCAAAGATTGTAGGAACTTGAATTCTTGATCCCCAAGGTGTGACTAACAACTTGGTAAGTCAAATTTCTTGAAATCATGAACTTTAGGAAATGGGTTTCTACCCAATCATGAGTAATGTTGTGATATATGCATATAGAAGTTAAGATTATGAACTAGGACTTGTTAGTGTTTGGTTATGTGGTGATGGATGAGACATAGATGCATGATGTAGGATGCAAGAATCCCATGAACTTGCTTGCTTTGTTATGAGTTTGTAGATTAGTATGTAATGATACTTGTAATTAAATGTCTTACAAATGCGAAACCCGCCAAGTGTTCGATGAAATGTCTAAATGAACAAATGGGGAATTTTTGGTAAATTATGATTAAGATGTTGTAAGTTAAGGGTGTGTAAAAGATGGAATGATATTTAGTCGGGCTAAATGAATGAACATGTTTATGTAGGTGTAAAAGAAGAAGGTTCAAGTGCTAGGAGGTCGGACAGCTCACAGGATCGAGGTATGTTGTTTTATGCATACAAGCTTATTTGTCGAATTGTTATTAATATGTTAAAAATCGTAATTATGATAGTTCGTATGTGATGGGTAGTCAATAGTGTAACCCGTCCATAAATGGGTTGTAAGAAATGATGATATATAAAGGAAGTTATGTTATGGCCGGTTGGTCTTGAACTAACAGTATACATGGAAGTTATGTAAGAATGAAGTAAAAGAGCTTAACCCGTCATGAATGGGTTTTTGGACGATGTTATGTTGTATTATGTCTAATCCGAAACCAACGGATTATCGGATACGATGCGTT
This sequence comes from Helianthus tuberosus, assembly GCA_030545235.1. Classification (NCBI taxonomy): domain Eukaryota; kingdom Viridiplantae; phylum Streptophyta; class Magnoliopsida; order Asterales; family Asteraceae; genus Helianthus; species Helianthus tuberosus. Next base: position 31,474,250 of record CM060439.1, on the reverse strand, counting down.
ATCTCATTTGGAGATAGTAAGTAATTACCCATTCAAGGAGTATTATAGAAGGTTATATGGTTATGTGGTTATGTGATGATGTGAATGGATACTAGTTTCTATTATTAAAACAAAGATGTAAGAACTAACTAGTTAAATTGGATTGCGTTGTAGGTAAAACTGCTATATAGGTGGCGTGGCGAGCTTGGGGGCGAACACAAACATGTACACTTGACTAGGCGCTTCCGAAGAATTCTCCCTTTTGAAACAATATTTTTGTTAAACCAATACTTCTTAAAAGTTATCTTTTGTTATGTAAATGATGGTTTAGAAACTTAGTCGGTTGTAACTAGGTACTTTAAACTTTCATTTTGACAGGGTAGTTCAGATTAACACCTATAACTAGACTAGGGAAGGTGTTGATCCCGAACTAGCTACAAGGGTTTTTTGGTAAAAATGTAAAGATAATGTTTCTAGTTGCAAACTTGAAGTTTTCTATGTGTTTTGGTCTTTTTGTTAAAAAGGGCGTAACAAGTTGGTATCAGAGCCAAGGTTTGAGAGAATCAAGCACGAGTTGAAGTGCTTGGGCTCAAACCGATAGCTCGCGCAATGGGTGTGTTCGCTCCAAGATCGCAAACAAGGTAAAAGTTTAAGATGCTTTAAATTTTATAACGGGTCAAAATCATGATATGTGTCGAAATGGTTTACGAGTACATAGAACCCGATAATTGAATCTTGTGTAATTGAAAATATTTGTGGCATGGCATTGGCAAGAATTGGTATGCAAACGGATAAGTTTGGTTGATAAACCATGAATGGGTTGAAAGTTTATAAGCAAGAAAATGGCTGAAAGCTTAAAAATTTCAAAAATAATTAATCCGGGTGCCGGATTTTAACTCTATGTGAAGGGGGATGGAATTACGACCGTGTAGGAAGAAACAGATCGTAAATCGGATGAAAATTGAGTGAGTTATGATCGTTTAGGTGAAAATGGGATTTTTGAGAAAAATGCAGCAACCAGCATCGAAACTTCTGTGAAAATGGGACCCTCGCGTCGCGCTAAGGACCCTCGCGCCACGCGAGCCCCCCTAGCGTCGCGCGACCCCCCCTTAGACGTGCAAAATTGTTTTTTTTGATGATTTTGACCAATGAACTTGTTTAGGAAGGTTATAAATCATGTAAGTAAGGTCGTGAAAGTTATTATGACATTATGGAATAACTTGTAATGAACCGCAAGGGTAGGTGATGTTAAAAGTTTATTAAAAATCATCGAAAAACTTTATTGTGTAGATGGCGGATCATGTGGATATGAATGATGACGATGTGGCACGGGAAGATGCATTAAATGAAAAGATGGCGCAAATGATGGATAATACTTTTGAAGCCAAACTTCCGCAAATGGTTCAAGAGGTGTAGAGTTGCGTGTTGGAAACGATTGATGCAATAATGACAAGCAAAATGGATGAAATAAAGGAGATGATTGGAGAGTCTAAAAGCAAGAGTAAGATACGAAGATGCACGTATAAGGATTTTATGGCGTGTAGTCCTTCTCCGTATGATGGAAAGATAGATCCAATTGTATGTCAAAGATGGATTTCTAATATAGAAGCCGTGTTTATCCGGAGTCGGTGTGATAAGGAAGATCAAGTAATGTTCGCTACGGGTCAACTGCAATCGCAAGCTAAAGATTGGTGGGATGCTTATTGTAAAGAGATAGGTGAAGATAAACTTCAAGTGATGATGTGGCAGGAATTTAAAGAGTCTTTTCTAAAATACCATTGCCCTCAATCCGCCATCGATAGGATTCAGGAGGAATTCTTGCGCCTTCGACAGCATGATGAAACAATCAATGAAATAACAAATATGTTCTTGGATAAGCTGAAGTTTTGCAAGGAGTTCGTGAATTCAGAAAGAATGAAAATTAATCGATACCATGATATGTTGAAAGCGGAGTTTAGGGAGTTTATTACGCCCTCGAAGTGTGAAACTCTTGACGAACTCATAAATTGGGCGCGAGACAGGGAGAATGAACTCAAGAGACAGGTGGAGCGAGGCGAAAAGAGACTGCCAGAGAAGGTGTCTAACCCAACTCCTTTCAAGAAAGGCAAGTTTCAAGATCAAGCTAATAAAGAGAAAGCAAAGAGTGGAATTCCCCGTTGCAAGAATTGTGGAAAGCTTCACTCTGGGGAGTGCCTGTTGGGCAAGAAGGGATGTTATAATTGTGGGGAAGAGGGACATCCGCATTACAGGTGCCCTAAGAATACGAAGACATGTTATAATTGTTTCCAAAAGGGTCACATCAAGGCGGAGTGTCCCAAGCTCCAATCGGGAATGAAGAAGGAAGGCAAAAAGGAGGAGAATCCTAAGGCAAGAGCAAGAATGTTTCAAATTACGTCTGAAGAGGCTAAAGATCATCCGAATGTTGTGTCAGGTATTTTCTTGCTAAATTCCTTGCCGATGTACGTGTTATTCGATACCGGGGCTACTATGTCATTTGTTTCGAGTGATATAATTAATCACCCCTCATTTAAGATTGAAAGAATGCAAATACCATTAGAGGTAGAGATAGCTGATAGCAAGAATTATTTGTTGCACGAAGTGTGTAGAAACTGTAAGCTCACGATAGAGGATGAGGAGTTTGATATTGATCTCGTACCTATGGTCTTAGGAGAATTCAAGGTAGTAGTAGGTATGGATTGGATGGCCCGACACCATGCGGAGATTAAATGCGAAAGTAAGACAATACGCGTGCAATCTCCGAGTGGGAAATGGTTAAGTGTTCAAGGAGAGAGAAATGTAAAAGCATAGTTATGCAATATTGTCCAAGCCTTCAAGTACGTGCGTAATGGAAGTATGGCATTTTTAGCCTATGTAGTTGATGTTCATCAAAACCTTCCCAAGTTCGAAGATGTAGCAGTGGTGAGCGAATATCCGGATGTGTTTCCGGAGGAGTTGCCGGGGCTTCCACCCGAACGCGAAATAGAATTTCGTATTGAATTAAATCCGGGTGCGCAACCGGTGGCTAAATCCCCATATAGACTGGCTCCCACCGAAATGAGGGAACTAATGGCACAATTGCAAGACCTACTTGATAAGGGCTTTATACGTCCGAGTGTATCACTTTGGGGAGCACCTGTTCTTTTCGTAAAGAAGAAAGATGGGTCGATGCGTATGTGCATTGACTACCGGGAGTTGAATAAATTGACTGTGAAGAACCGTTATCCCCTACCCAGAATTGATGATCTTTTTGATCAGTTGCAAGGGGCGAGTTGGTTTTCAAAGATAGATTTACGTTCGGGCTATCATCAAGTAAGGGTGTGAGAGGAGGACGTTGCAAAAACTGCATTTAGAACTCGGTATGGACATTATGAATTTTTGGTCATGTCCTTTGGGTTGACGAACGCTCCAGCCGCGTTTATGGACCTTATGAACCGAGTATGTCGACCTATGTTAGACAAGTCTGTAATTGTGTTCATAGATGACATTTTGGTTTACTCCCGGAATGAGGCCGATCATGCAAGACACTTACGTGAGGTACTTGAAACCCTCCGTAGAGAAAAACTTTATGCGATGTTCTCAAAGTGTGCCTTTTGGCTCAGGGAAGTGCAGTTTCTAGGTCACGTAATAAATTCAGAAGGTGTCTTAGTAGATCCAGCAAAGATTGAGGCCGTATTAAAGTGGGTCCCTCCGAAAAACCCAACCGAAGTAAGGAGTTTTCTAGGCCTTGCCGGTTATTACAGAAGGTTTATTCAAGAATTTTCAAGGATTGCATTACCACTGACCAAAGTGACAAGAAAGGAAGGAAGGAAGGAAAGTTCGTGTGGGGTAAAGAACAAGAAGAAGCTTTTCAAGTGTTAAAAGAGAAATTATCGAGTTCTCCGGTGTTAACGTTACCCGATGGAACGGAAGATTTGGTCGTATATCCAGACGCGTCACATCAAGGCTTGGGGTGTGTTTTAATGCAAAGGGGAAAGGTTATCACGTATGCTTCAAGACAACTCAGACCACATGAAGTGAATTACCCGACCCATGACCTAGAATTGGCAGCGGTGGTTTTTGCCTTAAAAATTTGGAGGCATTACCTGTATGGGGTAAAATGTACGATCTACTCGGATCATAAGAGCCTCAAATATTTCTTCGAATAGAAAGATTTGAATATGAGGCAACGAAGGTGGTTGGAACTGATTAAAGACTATGACTGTGATATTTTATATCACCCGGGAAAAGCAAACGTTGTAGCAGATGCGTTGAGTCGAAAAGATTATCCACACCCGATTCATGTAAAATCTATGAAGATGACAGTTACACCTCACCTCCTTGAAACGATACGAGATACTCAAATAAAAGCATTAGAGGAAGGGGATCCAAAGAAAGAAAGAACGAAAGGAATAGCAGAAAAGTTTGAAGAAAACTCAAACGGGCTTAAAACAAGGTTTGGGCGGATTTGGATACCAAGGTTTTGTGAGGTCAAGACAGTGCTACTTGAAGAAGCTCATAAGTCACGGTACTCCGTTCACCCTGGGGCTACAAAAATGTACTATGACTTGAAAACAAACTATTGGTGGCCCGGTATGAAACGCGATATTGCTAAGTACGTCTCGAAGTGTCTGACGTGTTCTCAAGTGAAAGCGGAACATCAGAAACCTTATGGAGAGTTACAACCTTTGGAAATTCCAGTATGGAAGTGGGAGGATATAACAATGGATTTGGTGACTAAGCTACCTAGAACGAAAAAGGGGCATGATACGATATGGGTAGTCGTGGACCGACTCACGAAGAGTGCACACTTTTTACCAATTCGAGAGGCCTACTCCTCAGAAAAGATGGCGGAAGTGTATGTGAATGAAATAATATCCCGACACGGGGTGCCTGTGTCAATAGTTTCAGATCGGGATACGAGATTTACCTCTCGTTATTGGCTGAGATTCCATGAAAGTATGGGAACGAAACTGCATATAAGTACCGCTTATCACCTGCAGACTGACGGTCAATCGGAAAGAACGATTCAGACACTTATCGATATGTTAAGAGCATACGCGTTAGATTTTGGGGGAAGTTGGGATGACCATTTACCATTAGTGGAATTCTCTTACAATAATAGTTATCATAGTGGTCTCAAAATGGCACCTTATGAACTGGTATATGGAAGAAAGTGTAGGACTCCCGTATGTTGGGGGGAGGTAGGACAAAGGGAGCTCGCGCCTAACGAATTGATAGCAATGACCAACGAAAAGATTGATCTAATTAGAACTAGATTAAAGGCGGCTCAGGATAGGCAAAAGGCATATGCGGATAAGAGAAAGCGTCCTATCGAATTTCAAGTAGGAGACTATGTTTTATTAAAAGTATCCCCATGGAAAGGTATAATCCGTTTTCGTAAACGGGGAAAATTGGGGCCTCGTTACATTGGGCCATTTAAAATCTTGGCTCGAGTGGGGAAAGTGGCGTATCGCCTAGAATTACCGTCTTCATTAGATGGGATCCATAGCACTTTCCATGTATCACAACTAAGAAAGTGCCTTGCGGATGAATCGGCGATCGTACCTCTTGATGATATTGAAGTAGATGAGAGCTTAAACTATGTTGAAAAACCAATTGCCATTAAAGATTTTAAGGTAAAGAATCTTCGCAATAAGGCCATTAGACAAGTTCTAGTACAATGGCAACACCGGAAGGGGTCGGAACTTACATGGGAATCGGAAGATGAAATGCGGAAGCATTACCCTTCTTTATTTGGTACGTAAATGTTGATTTATGATGTGTTCAAGTTTCGGGGATGAAACTTTTTCTAAGAGGGGTAGACTTGTAACGCCCCAAAAAATATGTAATTTAATTATTGTCTTTAAAATAATGCATGAAATGAAGTTTGGGTTAAAATAAATAAACGATAGGACATGAGGGACTAAACTTGAAAATTTAAAAGAAAGACAAGTTAAGTTAAACAACACACACGCACTAGACACTTCTAGTGTGTGCGTGAAGTATCCAGGAGGGGAGACAAGAACACCAAAACCCTAGTTCACTAATCCCATCAATTGGAAGGTGATTTCAAGTCCAAAGATTGTAGGAACTCGAATTCTTGATCACCAAGGTGTGACTAACAACTTGGTAAGTCAAATTTCTTGAAATCATGAACTTTAGGAAATGGGTTTCTACCCAATCATGAGTAATGTTGTGATATATGCATATAGAAGTTAAGATTATGAACTAGGACTTGTTAGTGTTTGGTTATGTGGTGATTTAACTTGTGGTGATGGATGAGACATAGATGCATGATGTAGGATGAAAGAATCCCATGAACTTGCTTGCTTTGTTATGAGTTTGTAGATTAGTATGTAATGATATTTGTAATTAAATATCTTACAAATGCGAAACCCGCCAAGTGTTCGATGAAATGTCTAAATGAACAAATGGGGAATTTTTGGTAAATTATAATTAAGATGTTGTAAGTTAAGGGTGTGTAAAAGATGGAATGATATTTAGTCGGGCTAAATGAATGAACATGTTTATGTAGGTGTAAAAGAAGAAGGTTCAAGTGCTAGGAGGTCGGACAGCTCAAAGGATCGAGGTATGTTGTTTTATGCATACAAGCTTATTTGTCGAATTGTTATTAATATGTTAAAAATGGTAATTATGATAGTTCGTATGTGATGGGTAGTCAATAGTGTAACCCGTCCATAAATGGGTTGTAAGAAATGATAAAATATAAAGGAAGTTATGTTATGGCCGGTTGGTCTTGAACTAACCGTATACATGGAAGTTATGTAAGAATGAAGTAAAAGAGCTTAACCCGTCATGAAGGGGTTTTTGGACGATGTTATGTTGTATTATGTCTAATCCGAAACCAACGGATTATCGGATACGATGCGTTATCTCATTTGGAGATAGTAAGTAATTACCCATTCAAGGAGTATTATAGAAGGTTATATGGTTATGTGGTTATGTGATGATGTGAATGGATACTAGTTTCTATTATTAAAACAAAGATGTAAGAACTAACTAGTTAAATTGGATTGCGTTGTAGGTAAAACTGCTATATAGGTGGCGTGGCGAGCTTGGGAGCGAACACAAACATGTACACTTGACTAGGCGCTTCCGAAGAATTCTCCCTTTTGAAACAATATTTTTGTTAAACCAATACTTCTTAAAAGTTGTCTTTTGTTATGTAAATGATGGTTTAGAAACTTAGTCAGTTGTAACTAGGTACTTTAAACTTGCATTTTGACAGGGTAGTTCGGATTAACACCTATAACTAGACTAGGGAAGGTGTTGATCCCGAACTAGCTACAAGGGCTTTTTGGTAAAAATGTAAAGATAAAGTTTCTAGTTGCAAACTTGAAGTTTTCTATGTGTTTTGGTCTTTTTGTTAAAAAGGGCGTAACACAAGGACACTCAATTTCAGGCTTTCGAAGCTCTGAGTAACTGCTTCACCGGGAATACTAAATGGCTGTGAAGAAGCTGTCACCCGGGGTGCTTCAGCTCCAGTTCAGCAAATGTAGACTTTTCGTGAATACCCGTTGAACCACAGTTAATCAGCACCTGAACAATCACCGTAACCCATCAACAGTTGCCGTCGTTGGGGTTGAAACCACCATCATCGGAGATCTGAAAACACATTCAAACTTTATCGTCATCAACCATTGTCGAACCGCCGACGTGAACACCATCTCAGCCCGTACAACAACCCAACGTCTCAGTCACACTCACTGCTTGCCACCGTACAGCTTCTCTACTCCAACATCGCTTGTTTTGCATGTTTGGTAGATTATTGTGAGCAAGCCAGAGAATAAAGGGGTTAAAATCATATGCTAATTGAAGAATGGAGGAGATTAGGGTTTTTTTTTGGGGGGGGGGGGGGGGGGGTTTCTGTGTTATAACTGATAGAAGGGAAAGTTAAACACATAAGCAACCACATAATCATGTACACATCAGCGAAATGGTGCCATGTCGGACAAAAAACTAACCAAGTTAGAGCAGATTTAACTGAGTGGTGCTAGTGCAAACAAAAAGTAAAGTTGGGGGTGCCGGGGATCAAAGTGTTAGTTTCGGGTGGCAACGGCCAAAGGCCGATAGTTAGGGGTGATAAAATCCAATAACCCTTAACTTTATATCATACTAAGTTCAAATTTTAGTTCCTAACTAATCTTATCTATATGAGTCTATTTTTAACTTAAAATCCCTAAAAATATGCAACACAGTCTACTATGTATCTAGTCAAGTTACTAAAGAATTCTTTTGAAATGACTAATATTATCTATAACAATATAGTTGAACTTATAATTCCTAAAAATTTGCAACACAAATTAGTATTTATCTAGTAATGATTGTAAATTTCTGGAGTATTTTATTTATATTACTTGTTACAAAAAAATGTTTATAAAATAATTATATTTTTTATAAAAACAAAATGTTTTGTTTATACATAAAGTAAAAAATTGTTTTACACATGTAACGTTTCGCTTTTTAATAAAAACATAATAATGAAATGACAAAAAATAAAAGATAAGTTGTTATAAGTTGTAAAGTAAGTTTATTTTGTTGGTTAAACGATAAAGTTTATAATTTTATTCTTTAAAGTTCATAACTTTTTTTTAAATATCCACATGTTACTCATCCAATAAACTTAAAGTTTTAAATTTTTATTTTTATAAAAATAAAAAATAGTAGATGACTCGTAAGTACGTTTTACACCTTTAACTTTAATTGTTAAATTTCGTTGTTATATATATATATAAAATTTATATTTTTTAAAAATTTTAAAAATAGTTTTTATAAAAAAAATAGGATGTTAAGAGTTTATATCTTGATTAACTTTATATCATAGTAAGTTCACTTTTTTAGCTTAGCTTTAAAGTTTATTACTTTATTATTTTTTTAATTAAGATATACAAATTATTAGATTAATATCCAAGAATAACTGCAATATTTTATAATTTCAGCTTGACTATATCTAACTAAAATATCTATTTATAGTAACTTTAGGATATTAACTTATATAACTTCAATTGACTTGTAAATTTAGGATACTAACTTTATTAATATGGTCCTGCATTATATAAACACCAAAAATAAAGCTCAAATATAAAATAAATTTTATTCATACGTCTAGAACAAACATAACAACTGAAAATGAAAAAATAAATAAAAACACTTGATAGCTTTCATATTAGACTGCATGAAATTCGTTCCGCTTCTGAATTGACACTCGATGTATTTTTATTCGGGTTTTTTGGTTTGTGCTTGAATCGACAGTATCTTATAATTCCTCTTCTTTGTCATTGTCCTCAGAATCGTCTAAATTAATAACGTCACTCCAAATCCATTCAGAGAGTCTCTTGTATCTTTTCCTTTAAGTCTCAAACTTCAAATCCTTAAAAAGGACAAAAATTGAATACAACAGTTAAGAAAAAGATTAAATAAACATTAAAATTACCTATTCACTAAATTCACGTTGAAAATTAGACTTGTATGGACTAAACATTGCACCATAAGAAATAATATAAACACTTTTATCACCATCATGTTGCAATAAACACACATATAATAACATAACAAACATGTTAATATGAAAGATATACACAAAAATAATACTTAAAAACCAGCAAAATCAATACCTTGGAAGCTTGTTCGACAACTGGGTTGTTTAAATTGGTATGTTCATCATGCAACTGAATCTGAAAAATCAAATAAGTTAACATTCACATAAAAGTAAATAAAAGAAAAGAATTATTCACTGCTGCGATATAATAGAACTGACCTTAGAATTTTCAATCTCGCATGCTTGGTTTTTCGCAACAATTGAATTCAGAACTGGATCCATTTTTAACTTTGTTTAGCAATAGATACATGGGTGTCCTGCTATGTATTTATAGTTGTAACTATAGAAGTGCATTAGGGTTTAATTTTAGATTTGTCACCCCTTTATTTAGGAAGTTTGTTGTGGTTCGTTTTGAGTTTTTATAAGATATATCTAAGTATAGATATTAGGCAGTTTTAATAAAATAAAATGTGACACATAATATATTCATTTTATGTTACCGTACTTTTAATTCTTTATGTTTTTGTTTGCATAGATTGAGCCAATCTTTGTAGATTAGGCGCAATAGATCACAGGTATTAATTATTTGTACATTAAAGTATTATCGACTTGTACCTTTTAATATGTGCGTCGATATTGAACAAGACAACTATCGAAACGTCAACAAAAATGTGAAGGTTCTCATGCTATCTTTGGATTTTTTTAAACAATATAGTTTATCAGATATGTCAAGAATACATAAAAAAATTATAAGTTTGTTGTGGAGGGGTGGCTTGTAACTAGTTATCTATAATTTTGTTAAAACCTCGGAGATTTAAGTGTAATAAATTTAGGGGCTAAAAAATAAATAGTGTTTAAAAGAACCTCATTTTAGGGGTCTTTCTATAAATAAAGGGGGATTTCTTATTTTTTGGTATCTTAAAATACCCATCCCTCATGCATTATAATATAGTATATATATATATATATGTATATATATGTATATATATATATATATAATAAAAAATAACTAATTAGTAATTTGGTTTTCTAGTGATAAAAAATTGGGCTTTCAAATGGAACTTATCATAAATAATCACTAATTTATATAAATAAACTATTCTATGTGCATGTGTATTTGTTTATATATGTTCACTTATGTTCATTTGTGTTATCTAAGGGTGAGCGGAGTGGTGCGGTAAACACAGCGGCAAAGCGGTTTACCGAACGGTAACACCGCCGCCGTCTGTGTTTACTGCTCGGCGAACATGGATGATCAGTGAAGGTTTACCGATGAGAGAAGGGGGAGAGAGAAAGCTGTGTAGTGGGGTTCATTCCCTCTCAACCAATCACACATTTTTCTTTTTTTTAAAATAGTTTACCTAAACCCCATTAGGTAAACCACCGTCAACGTTTTTAAGCATTAGGTAAACAATTAAGGTGAATTGACGTGGCACTGTCTAATTGGGTGAATGGGGAGTTTACATATTCCAAATAGGTTACCATTCCCTTCATTCTTATGTTTGTTAAATTATGTTCATTTAAGTTTGTTTGTTTATGTACGCTTACGTTTATGAACTGTTCGTTTAGGTTTCAAACGAACACGAACATGCCTATTTTCTTAATGAATGAATATGAACAAAAAAAATGTTCCATTACATATTTCAGTTAAAGTTAAATAAAAAAGACGAACATGCATTCGTTTGTATTTGTTCGATTCGTTTAGAGGCCTATCTAGCCGATATATTTATAATGCTTTGTTGAAGCTGAACTAATTTCAACAGACATCAACGTAGTTAAATGAACAATATTTTTAATATATTATAATATAATAAAATATTAGATACAGTTCTTTTATAGTTTTATTATTTTAATATTATAATAATTGTTATTTTCTTTACTTTTTAAGTTTGATAAGTTTGGTCAACCGGTACTTGTATCGAAAATACTGGTTCGTTATCGTTACATGAAAGTAAAAAACCAGCACCAGCGTACATAAAACGCCAAAAGTATGTACCGGGTTGAGTTTGATAGTCTTTTAGTTCGAGAAATTTGGTACTGCTACCCAGTACCATTTGCTCATCCCTGATCACGGGTACCGTACGAACAACAGCGGTATCGTACAACTTTTTTTTAGTTTCAGGGATAGGGATGAGCTCGGTACCAACTGATAACCCGGTTACGGTATCGGTATATGAAGGTAAAAACCGGTAGCGAACCGGTACCAGGAACGCCAAACGTCAGTACCGAACTGGTACTTAGGATCTTTCGGTTCAGGAAATTCGGTACCGGTACCCATTACTATTTGCTCATCTCTGACTACAGGTTTCTACTGAACAACATCATTACCATACAACTTTTTTAGTTGGTTTTTTTCGGTTATTTTTTAGTGTTTTTTTTCTACATTTTCTTTTTATTCTTGTCAGTGGTTACGTGTGCAACGCTGTAATATACGAAACTTTCAAAACCCTAATGAAATAAATGTAGTATGGCACATTAATATGTCGGATATCCAAAGCCTAGAACGTTGGTCAACTTTCAACCACACTTAATTAAGGTATAATAATAATAATAAGAGTAAATTACAAGTTTTGTCCTTTATGTATGTCCAAAATTGCAGGCGCTGCCCTTTGTCTTTAAAATTGATGAGTTTTGTCCATAATGTTTGCAAATCTTGCACGTTATGTCCTTTAGGCCAAACCCAGTTAGATTTTTCAGTTAAATGAAGGCATGTGCAGGGCACATGAGGGTAGGAATGTAATTTCACCTGACATTTGTCTTTCCCTCTTAATTATAACAAGAATTGTCCTCATTCATTCACCTGCTTCACATTGATCATCCATCATCTTTCATATCTAGGGCTTTGCACCCTGTAAAAAACGACGATCAAGATTCCGATGTCGCAGACTGAAGAAGGCTGGTATGTCAGGGATAATCTTGACACTGAAAGTGTCGTTGAGATGTATGGTAAGTTACAAACCCTAGCTTCGATTTTGGGATAAAATGTTGTTGTTTTTGTTGATCATCAGTTGATTAATAACATAAATGTTGAAAATTTGCAGATGGTTTTCCCAATTTCTTTAGCATTTGCATTCATCATGGTGGTAGGCTTACATCACCTCCTGGACGCACATATGTAGGAGGCAAGATCAGTTATGTTGACTTGATAGATATTGATAAGTTTTCCATTCATGAAGTCGATCTTATGCTTGATCAGTTAGGGTATAATAGCTTGAACCCAATGTATTATCAGTTTTTGAATCCTGAAAAGACCCTAGATGATGGTCTTGAACACTTAACCAGTGATCAAGACTGTCTCAACTTGGCTAGGTATGTTGAAATGCACAAGTTGATCCATGTATATACCACTCATAGCTTGAAAAACATGAAGGAACTGTTTAGCTCACCTAGTAAACCTCCTAGACCTAGCATCACCATTGAAGAAATTGATGAAATTGGACCATATGCCATAGTTCCTAATCCTATGAGTGGAAATGTAAATGTTGGACATAATATTGACTATGGTGAATCCAGCAGTAAGGTGGCAGCTAGTCCAGCATTTGTTGAGACTGAAGTGAATGTCAATGAGGATAGGGATGTTAGTGAGGGTAGGGATGTTAGTGAGGAAAGGGATGTTACTGAGGGTAGGGATGTTACTGATGATAGGGATGGTAGTGAGGATAGGGATGAAAGTGAAGGTAGGAGTGATAATGACAGTGATTACATAGTGGATGAAAAGAATACTATGAGTGATCATGAAGTGGACATGAGTGACTATAGGGCTAATGTTGATATGGAAGTTGAGGACAACATTAATGAACACAGGAATGTTGATGAACACATGGAAGAGGATGTATTAGATAATGACAAGTTTAACAGTGGTTCTGAATCTGATGATAATCATACAGGCACTAGGAAACATTTGCTGCACCAAATAAGAAGATCAAATGAGAATATTGTAAAATTTTACCTTGGGCAGGTGTTTGCCAGCAAGCAACAAGCTAAAAAGCTGATAAAAAAACATGCTGTTGAAAGTAGAAGGATTATAAAGATTATCAAAGATTATCACAGCAGGGTTAGGGCAGTGTGTCAAGGCTCAAAACCTGACTTTGAGGTAGATGATAATGGGGTGCATGTCAGCCAAGCCAAAGGTAAAGAAAAAAGTGTTGAGATGGTGCATTCATGAAAGGACCATTCCTAGGGCAACTGTTAAGTGCAGTGGGTGTTGACTGCAATAATGGGATCTACCCTGTTGCTTATGCAATAGTGGAATCTGAAAACAAAGAGTCATGGACTTGGTTCTTAGAGATTTTAGGTGATGATCTTGGTTTAGGCAGTTACTCAAATTTTACTTTCATAAGTTATAGACAAAAGGTACTGTCTTTAACTTTGTTAACTGTCTTTTACTTTGTTAACTGTCTTTTACTTTGTGAACTGTCTTTTAATTGCAATATACTGTGCAGGGGATACTTCCTGCAATCTCAAAACTGTTTCCTTGTGCTGAGCATCGATACTGTCTTCGCCACATACATGAAAACATGAAAGTTACTTTCAAAGGAGATCTCTACAAGGATAAGCTTTGGAACTGTGCTTGTGCAACAACAGTCCCAAAATTATCAGTTGCTATGGAAGAATTAAAGGCTTTCAACAAGAAAGCTCACTTATGGTTGTCAAAGATTCCTCCTTTACATTGGTCAAGGGCTTATTTTTCAGGTATTTTTTTTTGTTTTTCAATATCACTTACGTATTCATTTGTTCACTTATGTATTCATTTGTTCCTACTTTTGGCATAGGGAGGGCTGTTTCTGATATACTGCTTAATAACATGTGTGAGGTTTTCAATGGAAAGATAGTAGAAGGCAGGGACAAGCCTATCATATCAGCCCTTGAATACATAAGGGAGTATCTAATGAGGAGAATAGTAACTGTGTTGAATGTAATTGAGAGAAGTGAAGGCTTGCTTACACCCAAGGCAACAGAACTTTTTGAAGGGATCAAAAGAGATGCAGCTGCTTACCATGTTCAGTGGAATGGGGGGGGGGATTTGTATCAGGTTAGTGGAAAGCCAAATCATGCTCGTGTAGTGAATTTGGCTGCAAGGACATGTAGTTGCAGAGCCTGGGAGATAACAGGTAACTCACTCTTCATTTTTTGAAGTTGTTAACTGGATTCTAAAGGTTGAATATGTTTTATAGGAATGCCATGCAGACATGCTGTGGCTGCACTTTGGGAGAAAGTTGCTAATGGGGGCAGGGTGGGTGCTTTGGAGAGTTGGGTACATCCGGTTCATACAATGGAGAGGTGGAAACATGTATACTCTTTTAGGGTGAACCCTATCAATGGTAGGACTTTATGGACAAGGGTACATGCTCCTACAACGATTACACCCCCAAAACATCACACCCAGGTTGGAAGACCCAAGAAATTGAGGAAAAGATCTGCTGTGGAGCTTGAAGAGATGACCCAGGCAGGAAGGCTGTCCAAAAAGCACACTAAAGGAGCATGTTCAAAGTGTAAGAAGACTGGACATAATTCCAGGACTTGCAAGGGTCAAGGTGAACCTGTCAACACTGGCAAATCAGGGAAGAGTGGCAAGGCAGGGAAGAAAAGAAAGGCAGCAGCAAACAGAACCTCTTTTATGTCTTTTGAACTTGTTTTATGTCTTTTGGAAATGTTGGTTGGTACTATTTAGATGTTTGTGAACTTCTTTATGTCTTTTGGGTTGCTACTATTTAGATGTTTGTGGAATGTTGGTAGTATTTGGAACATGAATCAGGTTTGGTTATAATATGGTAAGTAGTTATTTGTCTTTACATATTGTTTTACTTTGAATGGTTTGATTTGGTTTGAATGGTTTATAAACTGGTCATTTTGGTCAGTTTGTGGTCATTTTGCTTATAAACTGCACATGTTTATGGTCAGTTTACATTATGGTCTGTTTGGCTTCCATCTGTTTGTTTTGGTTGTAAACTGCACTTTCTTTTGGTCTGTTTGTTTTGGTTATAAGCTGCACTTTGTTTTGGTCTGTTTGTTTTGGTTATAAACTGCACTTTGTTTTGGTCAAAATTAGATCTTGTCAAATTACATGTGCAGAAAGTTACATATAACAAACTGCACATCATGTATAACAAAAGGCACGTCTGTTTGGCTTGCATCTGTTTGTTTTGGTTACAAAAGGCATAAAATACATCACAAACTTAGATCTTGTCATTCAAAATTAGATCTTGTCATTTTACACATACTGCACATCATGTATAACAGCCTAAAATGCCAGAACATACATCACAAAACAGATCCAACTAAAAACCAAATACTTTTTCAATTTTCTTGACTTTGCTTCAACTTTCATGTTCTCTTGTTGCAGCTTAATGTTTTCTTCTTCCAGAATCATGTTCTCTTGTTGCAGCTGCATCTTCTCCGATTCCAAGTTGTTCTTAGCCCTCAGCAATCCAGGTATGATATCTATGCACCTTTGGCACCTTTGCTGATCGAACCATCCAATAAATGGACAATTTGAACCCTACATTTGACCAAATCAAAACATTAAAATCACAACCTTTTCTAATCGATGAACCCTAATTTTGAAGAAGATGAAAGATTACCTGGATAGGACAAGAATAAAAACGCCGTCCAGGATTCTTCTTTGTCCATGAAGTTTGTATAATAGCTTCCCTTCCACAATGGCAGTTGACCATGGCGATTATGAACCCTAATTTTGAAGTGTCAAGAACCCTAATTTTGAAGAACAAGAAAGATGAAAGGAATCAGGACAGATCTTGTTATAAATAAAGGGGAAAAGACAAATGGCAGTTGAAATTACATTTCTACCCTCATGTGCCCTGCACATGCCTTCATTTAACTGAAAAATCTAACTGGGTTTGGCCTAAAGGACATAACGTGCAAGATTTGCAAACATTAAGGACAAAACTCATCAATTTTAAAGACAAAGGGCAGCGCCTGCAATTTTGGACATACATAAAGGACAAAACTTGTAATTTACTTAATAATAATAATAGTTAAGATTGTTGTATATCTCTTCCTAAGAAGAGAGGAAAAAAAATGGCCATATTAACTATTATGATATGAACTATTATATAGTTTTAAATTGTGTTTAGGTAGAATTTGTATGAACGAAAAAAAAAAACTAAATGAAATAAATAATAACTAACAAGAAAGATTGATAAGGAATACAGCTATCATCATCCGATCTCTTCTCAACCTCCGATCAATCAGGAAGCGGCATTCCTTTTTCCTATTCAATCACAATCTCTTGTAATCCTTTCCAAACGTATGTTTCAAATCACAATATTAGTCTTTCAATACAAACGTATACGAGCATAATCAAACATAGAGCCAACCCAAAATCACCGCCGCTACGTTGCCGAGGAGTTGTTGTTCTGTCGCTGGCTCCAAATCAGGTCGCGTCATCGTTGATTCTGCAGTCATCGACCACCGTGGAAAACGCAGCAGTGTCGGAGAAGACGCCGGTTTCTGATTCCCGCCGACCAGCCATTGACTAGTCTGAACCAGGTAACCCAAGTCATTATATTAAATCATGTGTTGTGATGTTCTAATTTACAAACCCGGTTTTGTTCCGTTAGTCTGCACAGCCCCATTACACAACCGTTCGTGTCCGATTGCCAGCAAGCTGTCAGCCATTGCTCCCATATCCATCTCGCTTTGCGACTAAGGTAACAGTGTTAAATCCTCCGGTGATTGTAGTTGTTTCGCCATCCTTAAGTTGTCTAAATTAGAGGGTCTATAGCTAAATTTTTGGCAATCGCTATGTATGAACTTAACATAGCACAGCAACATTTTGAAAAAAAATAAATAAATAAAGAGTTATCTGTTTGTTTGGTTTTAGTCTTCTAATTCGATTTGTTCTTTTTTTTTTCTTAGGAATCCACCTCTACTTGCATGACTTATAGTTATTGAAACAAACAGATATATATAAAAAAAAAAGAAACTATAATCAAGAATACAAATTAAGCACAGGTTGCAAGCTTTTAGAGAAGAAGACAATATGCATTTGATTATTTTAGTTCTTTTCTGTTATTGGGGTGTAGCCACCAAACTTAATTACAAATTACAAAGAAATTCATAAAAAAATAATATACATACACTAATAATATAAAATATAAACCAGTGTTGTTTGTTTTGGGAAACTGAATGGGTTAACTATATATTATTTTTACGTTAAGGTAAATGTATTTAAACAATGAAATAAGTAAATAAAAAAAAATATATATATATATCCATCAGTGAGTTATTCATACCTAGAAGATTAGGGAAAAGAATTAATACTAGTATTTATAAGCACACCATGTATTTTTTATAGGAAGTCCTATTTAAACAAAAAGACAACGTAGTCCAATATATAATATTTTCCAAACGTAATAATGTTGTAGGGTTTCGTGACGTTTGATCCAAGCTTAGGATTTACTACGGTCATCGCTAATTGCTTAAGGTACGGATTTTGTGGTGTCTTGCTCTTAGCATAATTGTTTTAATTCATGATATCGTATTCGTTCGTTATTGCTACTTGAACCGTTGAGTTTTCTATGTTCACTAATTATTGTTACATACATCGTATCGAGTTATTGTCCTTGCCACGCATGCGATAAGTTACACATTATACTCATTGTCGCATGTTCCCATGACTTTTATTATTTATCTTTGGCTAGATGTGATATAGCCTTAGTGTATGGTTAGTGCATTTGCCTTGACTTGAGTAAATTGTTTCATTGACCTCAATACCCGAGCATATCCACCTATGGGGACATAGGGCGTCATCATAGGCACAGTTGACGTGCACCATCCGTGGCGGTGCGAAAGGCCCACGGCGTCTCTATATTGTATTGTGTGCTAAGTGATTGCACTTATTGATTATTGAGAGGCGTATGGATCGATCCTAGGAGTGTAAGTGTAAGTGTTAGTGGTAGTGGGATAGGTGTGAGTGCCCACATCCCCTCTACATAATGGTGCATTGGAACTGCAGCTAATGTACAAAGTGTTAGTGTTTATTGTTAGTGGCTCACATGGGTATTTCTAATATACCTTTATGGTATTCATCAGTGATCATTCAGCGTAGTGTATTGTTTGCATCGTTAAAGTGTTTAGTGTATTGCTTCTATCATTTATGTGTTAGTGCTATTGTTTCTCCGTTACTGGGCAATTTTTGGCCCAACCGTTTTTTTTTTTTTTTTTCTTTTATTATGTCTCAAACAGGTACCTAGGGAAATCAGGGGAATGTGTGAAGAGTGATAATAAAAAGGCTATAGTTGGAAGCAAGGAGTTTAATAAAACTTTATATTTAATAATTTTAAACACTTACGTTTTTTTAGACCGTTGTGTCATTTTGGGGATTTTTGTTTTTAAACCTATGGAATTTATGTTTTATTTAAGTTATTAATTATCTCTGATTACCGAATTGTGTAACACGTCAGCCCTAATCGGGGCGGGGTGTTACAAACGCGCTCGTAGTGATTTCAGACACATATAAACACACAGACTAAATAACAAAAGAAGTTCGCCGCAACACGACGACAGTTTTTATAACTAGTTATTATTAATATATTATTAATTATTTATTTTTGGAATTAAAGGAAAACTAAATCAGATAAATTAAGTGGGGCTAAAATTATGCATAACGTGGGCTTATAATACTTCGGCTGTTGTCGGGTTTCTGTAAGGCGCATACGAGAAACAACGTTATAAAAACCAAATGGTGGATTACATTATTCGGCTACTATTAAGCTGAATTAAAGAGGCGCATACGAGAAATTGAGTGTATTGAAGACTTTAGTCAGGCTATTAGACTATGGGGTATGAGGCGGGGGTTGGGGCGTGGGTTGGGTAAAAACGCCCAAGTCACCACCCCGGGTGGGCTTGGGTTTGGGTGTGGTGTCACACCCCCAAATTCCACAAGCGGAGTATCACCGCAGAAAGCGTGACTGACCAGGATCCAACCACCAATCATATTGAACGATATAATTAAATAAATAAAAGTCCAAACCAACCAATATAATTGGTGTCAAAACAAATTAACCAAGTTCAAGTTATCAGCGGAAGCATAAAGTTTAAAACAAAAACATAAGTTTAAAAGTTCAAATGTTTAACACGGAACTCAACAGTCCATGTCCCACAACGACCTCGTCCTCCTGTGCAAGCTCCATCTAAGCACCTAACGACCTGCAAGGCATATAGTAACGAATCAACCACAAAGTTGAGCGAGTTCACGGTTGGGTGTTTGTTTTAAGTTGTTTCAAAAACATAAGTTTCCTTTAGCTGGCTTACTTGCCGTGGGGGTTACCCCATAGTTTAAAAACATGATTAATCCTTTCCTTTTACTCTGGCTCCCAGCCGTGGGGGCTACCCCATGAATATCCCACTAGACCCGTTACCATATCGACTACTGACTGAGAAAGTTGGGTGCCCTAAGTCAATGTCTATCATCATTGACGTGCCCAGATCCATTAGTCCACTCCCGTCCTCTGCGGCACGGTGTGAGGCTTGTCAAACCTAATAGCGCTATTTAACTAATGACCTGTTCGCCATTGTTCCGGCGATTAAGTCGATACAAAAATGAGGGACTTAATGATAGAGTTTTTGGTCTAGTATCAATGTTGTCACCCTTCAGTTAAGAGGGTGGAAGTACGTGTCCCATACAAGGAGATCACTCAGGTTCCAATGTTGTCACCCTTCAATTAAGAGGGTGGAGGTACGTATTCTAACCAAGGAGAATACGCAGGTTTCCTTTCCATCAATTACCCATTCCCAACCTCTGGGAATCCCATGCCTTGTAGAAAGTGTGAACTCACCTTAGATTAGCACGGCAGATAAACAAAAGGTCACTTGAGCTATGTGTGGTCAACCACGTCCAAACATGGTTACCATACAAGTCAGGTCTAGGTTCAAATAGTGCACATAAGTTTACACATAAGCTAACAGGTTACAAACACGTAATGATCATGGCAAACATGTAGAATCATGGCAACCAGTTATGTAACAACTCTCATCAAAAGTCATATTTATTTTATTATTTTATCCAATATGAAACCCTAATTGAGACACCCAAGTGATTCTGTACAAACCCTAAAAGTTTCAGAAATTTCAGAATCAGGATTAGGGCCCCTAAAACTCAGGGGGGTAAAACCCTAGTTACGATTATCCAAATAACTCTCTGTCAAATTCGAATTTTGAGAAACTGTCGACTCAGCAAGCCTGCCCATGCACGTAGCTACCCTATGAAACTAGGTTAGCAGTCGCGTAGCGTGACGACTAAAGGGGTAAGCAGTCGCGCTACGCCACTGCGTCAAATTTTCAGTATAAATAGTAGAGTTTGGGACTTGAATTTGGGCGCTGAAACGACGTAAAAATTCCAATCCTACACTGAGTTATGCTCTGTTTACCACAATTAACACACACGGATCACTAATCGACGCCGCAATCAGGGTATTAACTCGATCGCTATTACGATTCATTTTCCGATCGATCAATGTACTCAATGGATGTTTAAGTGCTGCCCACATTAGGGTGATGCTTTGTCATTAGTCGTTAATTCGATGGATGTTTAAGCATAGCACTTTGTCATTCGTTGTGAGGGTTGATCTCGTGAGTTATCGTAAATGCTGTATTGATTACTAACCCAGAATTGTGTGCCTGTTATTAAATTTAGGTTAAAAGGCTAATCAGTAGGCTAAACTCTGCCCGTATAAATCTGCAATGTGAGTCATTCTCTTTTTATCAACTGCTTTACAATACCTCAAATTATTTTCAAAAGTTATAATTACAGGGACTAAGTCGTGGATATCTTGAATCACTGGCTAGTGGGGTATTGTGCACATTACTAATTTTCTCCCAGTTAGGTTCATTGACCTACTAGGGATAATCATCATTATTTAGGTTCATTGACCTAATAGTGGTATGACCATCGTCACCATTGGGGATTGATTTCCGAAATCCGTAATATCGTCAAGGCTGTGAAACCTTGCACGATTGATGATGCGGTGGAATTAGCCAATACTCTGACTGACGAACTAGTACGGACAAGAGAAGAAAATAGAAGGAAGGAAGTAGCCCAAAAGATTACCCTAGGATTCCGTCCGGGTAACCATAACAATTTCAAGAAAGGAGGAAATGGGCAATCTTCCACTAGTCCATTCTGCAATTCTTGCAAAAGGAAACATTTTGGAAGATGCAAAGGATATTGCAATTTTTGCAAAATTCCGGGGCATCAAGAAGAAGACTGCAGGAGGAAGAAATTTTCAGTCTGCTACAACTGTGGAGAAGCTGGACATCTTAGGCCAGATTGTCCAAAACTGAACAAATCATCTGACAATAAAGCTAAACCTGCAGAAGGAGCAAAAAGGAATATAAGAGCCTTCCAGCTGACTACTCAAGAAGCCGAGATGATTCCAGATGTGATAGCCGGTACGCTCTTAGTTCACAACGTTTACACAAAAGTATTATTTGACTCTGGTGCAAACCAAAGTTTTATAAATACTTCATTCTGCCAAACTCTTAACTTATCTTTAACCAGCATTAGGCAAATTTCTACAGTAGAAACGGCAGATGGGAATTTAGTTAAAATAAATAAGGTTCTGCAAAACATAGAAATAGAACTTTTAAGTCATAAATTTTCTACAACCTTATTATCTATGAAATTAGTTGAATTCGATGTCGTGTTAGAAATAGATTGGTTAGTAAACAACCATGCTCGAATTATCTGTGATAAGAATTCCATAGAAATTTGTGCACCCACTGGAGAAGTAATAATGATTACAGGAGATAAGCCATGTAAACCCATAAAGTTCATATCAGTAATGAAAGTTGCTAATTATGAACGAAAGCAAGGAATAGTATATATGATTTCAGTAATCATTAAAGATAAAGAACTTAAGGAAATTTCTGTAGTCTCAGAATATCCAGATGTATTCCCAGAAAAGTTACCAGGGTTACTACCAGATAGGAAGGTAGAATTTATGATTCATCTAAATTCCAGAAACTATACCGATAGCCAAGGCACCTTATCGATTAGCACCCACAGAAATATTAAAACTGAAAAAGCAATTAGATGAATTATTAAGTAAAGGTTTCATACAACCTCGTTTATCCCCGTGGGGGGGCACCAGTGTTGTTTGTTAAGAAAAAAGGATAGTTTGATGAGAATGTGTATTGATTATAGGGAATTGAATAAAGTTACAATTAAGAATCGATACCCATTACCTAGAATTGATGATCTATTCGATCAATTCCAGGGAGATAGATATTTTTCTAAGATCGACTTATGTCCCATATATCATCAATTGAAAGTATAAAAAGAAGATATACCTAAAACTGCTTCCAGGACTAGGTATGGTCATTACGAGTTTACAGTCATGCCCTTTGGATTAACGAATGCATCTGCAGCATTCATGGACATGATGAATAGGATCTGTAAACCGTACTTGGATAAATTTGTAATTGTCTTTATAGACGATATACTCCAAAAGTCAGGAAGAACATTGTCAGCACTGGCATGCACTCTTAACTTTGTTAAGAAAAGAGAAACTTTACACCAAATTCTCGAAGTGTGAATTTTGGCTACCAGAAGTACAATTTCTAGGTCATATAATGAATCATGAAGGTATTCACATAAATCCTGCTAAGATAGCAGCAAATTACCAAATGGAAGGTTCCGCAATCCGCAATAGACATTAGAAGTTTTATAGGTTTAGCTGGATATTATAGACAATTTATTAAGGATTTTTCCAACATAGCTATACCATTAACTAAGCTAACATGTAAAGCCGTTAAGTTTGAATGGGGATCTAAACAAAAAGAAGCCTTTAGAATTTTGAAACATGAATTAACCAAATGCTCCAATCTTAGCTTTACCAGAAGGAACTGAAGATTTTAAAGTATACGGTGATGCTTCCAAGTCAGGATTTGGATGTGTGTAATGCAACGCAAAAAGGTAATTGTGTATGCATTAAAGTAATTGAGAAAGCACGAAGAAAACTATATCACTCATGACTTAGAATTAGGAGCCATAAATTTTTGCCCTTAATATTTGGAGACATTATCTGTATGGAAGTAAGTTTACTGTCTATACGGATCATAAGAATTTAAAATATATAGTTGGGCAAAAAGAATTAAACATGAGGCAAAGGAGATGGATGAAAATCCTAAGTGACTACGACTGTGATATTCAGTATCACGAAGTAAAGGCTGAAAACGGCTAGAGATCGCCAGAAGAGTTATACAGATAATAGAAGAAAGCCGTTGGAATTTCAAGTTGGAGACAAAATACTATTGAAAGTATCTCCTTGGAAAGAAGTTGTAGATTCGGTAAGAAAGAAAAGCTAAGTCCAAGGTACGTAAGACCATTTCCAGTAATCTAAACGTATAGGACCAGTTGCTTATCGTTTTACAACTACCATGAGAGTTAGCTGGAGTATATGATATATTTCATGTATTCAATCTCAAGAAATGTCTATCAGACGAATCTTTGGTAGAACATCTCCAAGATATAAAGGTAAACGAAAAATTAGAATTTGTAGAGAAATCTCTTCAGATAGAAGATAGAAAGATCAAATGATTAGTGTTAGTTCAAGTAAAGTGGGATTCAAAGATAGGACCCTAATAGAAGCAAAAGTATCCTCAATTATTCCAGTAAATCTCGAGGACGAGATTTTTATTAAGGTGGGGAGAATGTAACAACTCTCATCAAAAGTCATATTTATTTTATTAATTTATCCAATAGGAAACCCTAATTGAGACACCCAAGTGATTCTGTACAAACCCTAAAATTTTCAGAAATTTCAGAATCGGGATTAGGGCCCCTAAAACTCAGGGGGGGTAAAACCCTAGTTACGATTATCCAAATAACTCTCTGTCAAATTCGAATTTTGAGAAACTGACGACTCAGCAAGCCTACCCATGCACGTAGCTACCCTATGAAACTAGGTTAGCAGTCGCGTAGCGCGACGACTAAAGGGGTAAGCAGTCGCGCTACGCCACTGCGTCAAATTTTCAGTATAAATAGTAGAGTTTGGGACTTGAATTTGGGCGCTGAAACGACGTAAAAATTCCAATCCTACACTGAGTTATGCTCTGTTTACCACAATTAACACACACGGATCACTAATCGACGCCGCAATCAGGGTATTAACTCGATCGCTATTACGATTCATTTTCCGATCGATCAATGTACTCAATGGATGTTTAAGTGTTGCCCACATTAGGGTGATGCTTTGTCATTAGTCGTTAATTCGATGGATGTTTAAGCATAGCACTTTGTCATTCGTTGTGAGGGTTGATCTCGTGAGTTATCGTAAATGCTGTATTGATTACTAACCCAGAATTGTGTGCCTGTTATTAAATTTAGGTTAAAAGGCTAATCAGTAGGCTAAACTATGCCCGTATAAATCTGCAATGTGAGTCATTCTCTTTTTATCAACTGCTTTACAATACCTCAAATTATTTTCAAAAGTTATAATTACAGGGACTAAGTCGTGGATATCTTGAATCACTGGCTAGTGGGGTATTGTGCACATTACTAATTTTCTCCTAGTTAGGTTCATTGACCTACTAGGGATAATCATCATTATTTAGGTTCATTGACCTAATAGTGGTATGACCATCGTCACCATTGTGACAGAGCGCCAGATAAAAATAAGATAGAAGCCATTGTAATCGCTCTTATGCTGTAATTAATAACTATGCATCATTTTATGTAAATAGAATGATTCACTCTGTATTTCTCGCTGACAAAACCTTTTCCAAACATGTTTCAGGTAATCTGTTATGATCCGGGAAAAGTGCCGTGAAGCACTACAAGCTTAAGAAAGTGGCTCAGGATGAAATAAAGAAACATGTTTTGTAAAATAAAATATTTCTTCGTGAAATCAAATGATTGTAAATTACCGGGGTTTTATCCCGAGTTGTGAAATAAAATAATCGGGAAATATTTCAGTTTTAAAAAGATCCTGATAATAAACTTCCGCTGTTAAACTCAATTAATTAAATACCACGGGATTTCTACTCCGCGACTCCTGAAACGGGTCAAACCGGGTCGGGGCCCGTGACAAGTTAACCCACCCTTGACATGTAAAACAGTAGCATACAGTTCACATTAACATAACCCAAACTTGTGCGACTCGGGTGATTGGGTTGTTGTGGTTATGCAAGCCCAACCCTCTTGTGCGATCCAAAAGATAAAGCCCAATAAACATTCGGCCCAACCTATTGTGCGTCCAACAAAATCTTGTGCGACTCACAACGGGTTGTGCGATTCAAAACATATGCGGCCCAAACAATTAAACAAACACTTAACTTGTGTGATCCGAAATAACTTGTGCGATTGGATTTGGGGCTGCTTGGCCCAACAACATAACACATCTTAAACATTTGTGTGGCCCAAGGTATTGTGCGATTGACACGGACTTGTGTGATCCACAATACCTTGTGCGATCATGCATAACTAAGTTATACTGTTGTCACACCCCGATATTTTGACGTATTACCGGTGGGCCCGGTGGGGAGTATCGTGACGTAGTTGATATCATCATAGTCAATTAATCACAGTTTAATGCACAGCGGAAGTCTAAAGTAATTTATACAAACTGAGTCGAGAGTATCAAAAATATTACATAACGGATTGTAAGTGGATCCACAGGCGGATCTAAAATAAAAAGAAATATTGTTCAACAGATTTAAGCATCAAAAGCTTGCAAGACTCTTTATTTGATACTAGGAGTAGTCAGCCCATTACGCGTAGTACCTGCACTTAACCTTTTTGAAAAATACGTCAGTTTAAACTAGTAAGTACAATTAACTGACTCTTTTGAAAACATTTATAAAATTAGTTTGGATGCACAAGGCATAAAATCTTTTATAACTTGGGACAATTATTTTAAAATAATCTTGTATACAGTAGGTAACAAGCCTTAGGTGCCAAATATGGTTTTAAACCATACTATGCGCCTAAATCGCATAAAAGTCGGTATTTGACGATATTTGGGTTGATTAAGGAAATCTGAGATTTTGATCAGCCTCTACTGTTTAAAATAATTTATTTAATGTATAAAATCAGTAGAAAAAGGTTTGATATGTAAAGGATGTGTAAAACTCATTTCAATAGCAAAAAAGGGCATTACCGTCAATTACCGAGTCTATGCAAGAACCCTATGTTATGATCAGTTTAAAATTTAAAAAAAATTACCAAAAATCCCTAAATATTATATCTTAACAGTAGGTGGCAAGTTTGGTGTCAAAAGTTGAGTTTAAATATGATTTATGCCAAAAATGCCATTAAATTAACAAAAAGCTTTTGTTTTACGATATTGTGCATAACTCTTATTTTAGACCAGATTCGAATGTCAAATTTTTAGGACTTACTAATATATCAGTAATAAAGGTTTTTGTCCTCTCACATTTTCAAAAACTTCATTTTTATATCAAAAGGGCATAATGGTCAACTTTTAAGCATTTAACGAAAACATGCAATGAACTAGGATTTCTATGGAACCAAGTTGTATAACCTCAGAGGGTTATACTAACATATATTATGGTCCTAAAGGAAGCCTAAGGCATATCTAAACTAAGCTAAATCGGGTCAGAACTGAAAGTTAAAGCAAAAGTCTACTTTTGTGACTTTCGGTTGCGAACAGACCCTAAACTCAGAATTGTCGGGTTGAACATGCCTAGACGTGTTCTTATATTATTTACCAAGTTATTTAAGTGTTAAAACATGTTCCATAACCTCTGCATTATCAGTTATGAATTAATTTGTAAAAACTAACCCCGTTTGATTTTTTTATTAATAAGTTTGACCCGATAATTGACTGAGATAACGTGATAATTTGAAGGTGCCCTTTTAAGGGTTTAATACCTACATGATTACCAACACATAGCCACTTTCAATTCGAATAATGGTTGGACCGTTTGTGATTAATCACTAAGTCAAAGCTTAATTACGCTAACTTTGACTTTCGGTCATTATACTAATAAAATTTTAACTAAGGAAGCCAAGAACACTTACTAGAGTACTTAGCACGAGTTTAGAACTGAAGGAAACTTTCTTGAACACCAGGAAGCTCCAGAGAAAGAGTTTTGAAGTAAAACCTCAAATGTGTGCAAGAACAAGAACAAAACAAGGGCCTTGTATAGGAATTTTGATGCTTCAATATCAATCCAAGTGTCCCTATGTTGTTACCAGATGTCCACAGGTGTCCCTAGGGCAGTCAAAACCGTTTACAAGCCCCAGGTATTGCTCAGAACTCATGCAAAGGCGGTGGAACAGGCTGTAACGTGCAGCTGTCCACTTCTGCTGTCGCTGGCACTCTTACGCGGCCCGCGTAAGAGTTGGAGCCAGTCTACGCGGCCCGCGACGATGGGTTGATTCGGTAAAAAGTTTCAAAACTTTTCATTTTCAGTCCCTGGTCCATTTTAAGTTTAAATAACTTCCATTTATTGCACTTATGACCCCCATAGTTAACTATTAAGGGCCTTGGGTCACATATTAACTCTGTTAAGCTCCCGGTTAGTTATGAGATCACCCGAAAAGTATTGTTTTCATCGAAACTCCATGAAATTACTATCAAATATTCTTGAAAGCAAAATATACAATTATTACAATGCTTTCGGGATTGTTAAAAGGTCACTCAGAGGTAACATTTAACATGTTGACACTTTTAACCCCTATGTTTCATAAGATCCGTAACTTAAGCACAAACGACCTTCTATGTTCGACAACTTATTCATCAAAGAATACGAACGTCGTGTGAGGTCAATCAGAGGCATAAGAATGGCATGTTGACACTTTGGATCCTTTTACTTACATAATTACGTTGTTTGACAATTTTAGTCCCTCCAGATCAATCCATTACACGTTTAAAGTCCATGACACGTGTCTTTATTATATTCGTCGTGATTTTTCGAGGTGTTACATCCTCACCCCCTTAAAAGAAATCTCAACCTCGAGATTTACTGAAATAAATGAGGGGGCTTCTGTTTCATTGTGGATTCAACCTCCCATGTGTATTCCGGGCCTCTAAAGCATTCCATTTTACCTTCACGATTGGCACATGTTTTCTTCAAAGCTTCTTAACCTGTCGATCCTCGATCGACAAAGGTTTTCAATGAACTTCAAGCTCTCATCAATTTGTACGTCCTTATGCGACATTGTTAGCGACTCATCGGCTAGACATTTCTTTAAATTGCAGATGTGGAATACATTATGTATTCCACTAAGATCTTCTAGTAGATTTAACTTGTAAGCTACAGTTCCGACACATTCGATGATCTCGAATGGTCCTATGTATCTTGGGCTAACCTTTCCCTTTTTTTCCAAATCGCATCACTCCTTTCCAGGGTGACACTTTGAGTAACACTTTATCACCTACCTCGAATTTCAGAGGTTTACGCCTTTTATCCGCGTAGCTTTTCTGCCTATCCCTGGTAGCTTTGATATGATCATGGATCTGAACAATCTTGTCCGCCGTCTCCAGGACTATATCAGGTCCTGACAGTTGGGTTTCTCCAACTTCCGCCCAACAAACTGGCGTTCTGCACTTCCTTCCGTACAATGCTTCAAAAGGTGCTGCTTGAATGCTCGAATGATAGCTATTATTGTACGAAAATTCAATCAAAGGAAGATGGTCATCCCAACTTCCACCCAAGTCTATAACAAAAGCTCGTAGCATATTCTCAAGCGTTTGAATCATACGCTCGTTTGGCCATCTGTCTGAGGAAGATAAGCAGTGCTGAAATTTAATCGAGTGCCTAAAGATTGCTGAAAGCTTTTCCAAAAATGTGATGTGTATCTTGTATCCCTATCAGGGATAATAGACATTGGCACTCCGTGAAGAGATACAATCTCATCCACGTATAGCTGAGCTAGCTTGTCGGAGCTGTGAGTTTCTTTAATTGGTAAGAAGTGGGCTGACTTGGTCAGCCTATCGACTATGACCCAAATAGTATCATTTCCGTGCTTCGTCTTTGGTAACTTAGTGATAAAATCCATGGTTACCATTTACCATTTCCAGGTGGGAAGTTCAGGCTGTTGTAGCAAACCTGACGGCTTTTGATGTTCTGCTTTAACTTGAGCGCATGTCAGACATTTAGCCACATAAGTGGCTATAGATTTCTTCAAACCTATCCACCAATAATTTGCCTTTAAATCCTCGTACATCTTATCACTGCCAGAATGAACTGAATATTTGGAGCTATGAGCTTCTTGAAGAATTACATCTTGAAGTCCTCCATAAATTGGAACCCATATTCGACCATTCAATCTTAGGATTCCATCCTTTCCATATGACAATTGATCGACAGTCACTCCTAACTTCTCATCCGGATAGTTAGCTTCTAATACAGCTTCTTTTTGAGCGGCTAACAACCTTTCATTCAAGTTGTTCTTCAGTTCAATGCTCTTGGCGTTGATCCTAATGGGCTTAACCCTTTCCTTCCTGCTCAAAGCATCAGCGACTACATTCGCTTTGCCTGGATGATATCGGATTTCACAATCATAGTCGTTCAGTGTTTCCACCCATCGACGTTGCCTCATATTAAGATCCTTCTGATTAAACAAGTGTTGAAGGCTCTTGTGATCAGAATAGATCACACACTTTGTCCCATAAAGATAATGCCTCCAAAGTTTTAGTGCAAATACAACGGCACCCAACTCCAAATCGTGGGTGGTGTAATTCTTCTCGTGCACCTTTAATTGACGGGATGCATACGCAATGACCTTGCCCTTCTGCATAAGCACACAACCCATACCTGTGTGCGATGCGTCGTAATAAACCACAAATTCTTCAATCCCTTCTGGCAATGTCAACACAGGTGCATTGCTTAACTTGTGCTTAAGAATATCAAAGGATTCTTGCTACTTGGAACCCCAGTCAAACTTGACATTCTTGCAAGTTAACGATATTAGAGGTGCGGCAATCCTCGAAAAGTTTTCAATGAAACGTCTATAAAAACCCGCTAGACCCAAAAAGTTGCGAATTTCAGTAGGTGTTTTGGGCGCTTGCCAATTCACAATCGCTTCAATCTTAGCGGGATCCACCTGGATACCACGCTCGCTTACCACATGTCCAAGAAATTGGACTTCACGAAGCCAAAACTCACATTTTGAAAACTTGGCGTAGAGCTTCTCTTGCTAAAGAAGTTTAAGGATACACCGGAGATGTCTTTCATGTTCGGCTTGATTCTTCGAGTAAATAAGAATCTCATTAATGAAGACAATGACAAACTTGTCTAAGTATGGCTTGCAAACACAATTCATCAGATCCATGAACGCTGCAGGTGCATTAGTGAGCCCGAAGGGCATCACCAAGAACTCATAATGTCCATATCGAGTTCTTAACGTGGTCTTATGCACGTCTTCGTCTCTGACCTTCAACTGGTGATAACCTGACCTTAGATCGATTTTTGAAAAATAACTTGCTACTTGAAGCTGATCGAATAGATCATCGATCCTGGGTAACAGATATTTGTTCTTGATTTTAACCTTGTTTAGCTCGCAATAATCGATGCATAGACGCGTCGAGCCATCCTTCTTTTTCACAAACAGAATCGGTGCTCCCCAAGGGGACGAGCTGGGTTGAATAAATCCTTTTGCCTATAATTCATCCAACTGAGTCCTTAACTCTTTCATCTCAGTCGGTGCCAACCGATATGGTGCTCTTGTAACTGGTCCTGCTCCAGGAATAATATCGATTCACTTGCCTATCTGGAGGTAAACCAGGTAGTTCTTCAGGGAATACATCTGGATATTAAAAAATAACAGGGATGTCTTCGATCTTGGGCTTTGGATCATCAATGGTTACCTGTGCCATGTAAATGACACAGCCTTTCTTCAAACACCTTGATGCCTTAAGCATAGTCACTTGCTTAGGCAATCTATACTGAGTATCTCCTTGAATTATTAATGGTTCACCATGAGGAGTCTTGATAACCACTTGCTTCTTATCACATACGATTTGGGCTTGGTTATGAGATAACCAATCCATGCCTATCACTATGTCAAATCCTGCTAATTTCAACGGAAGCAAGGACAACGGAAAGGAGTGATTCCTAATGGATATAAAACATCCATCTAGAATGGTTGAAGCAGTCTCTATAGTACCATCGGCCAATTCTACTTCATACTTTATGCTTAGAGTCTTAACATGCAGATTTAACAATTTACAAAATTTATTGTCTACAAAAGACTTGTCTACACCCGAATCAAAGAACATTCTAGCATAAACATCATTGATAAGAAAGGTACCTGTTGTCACATTGTCATTCTGAATGGCCTCCTGAGCATTCATCTGAAAGACCCGCGCATTGGTCTTTTTAGCCTCCTCAGGCTTCCTTGGATTTTTCGGGCAGTTGGTCTTAATGTACCCTTTTTTGTTGCAACCATAATAGGTCGCATCTTTCAATTTCTTGTTATCCAAAGTCTTATGCTCCTTGGACTTGCAGATCCCACACCCAATAGGGTTTGACTGCGACTGCGATCTTGACTCAAGTCTACATTTCCCAAAATGATGTTTCTGGCAGGTCTTGCATTTGGGTTTCTCACCCGACTGTTGGTTATCCTTTTTAAAGCCCGAACTCTTCTTGTGATCTGAGTTCCCTTTCCTTTTCTTGTCGGAGCGATGAGAACTCTCATCCTCCCGTTTCCGTTTTCCTTCCTCAGAAGCTTTAACAGACTTGTTTCTGATAGCATCAAGTGTAAGAGATAGAGACAGATCTGCCACTGACCTGAATGTGGTAGGTCTGGATGCTTTCACATTTCCCTTGATTTCTGGAGCCAAACCTCCAATAAAACGAGCTATGCGCTTCGATTCTGGTGTGACCAAATAAGGAACCAATCGAGACATGGTGTTGAAGCTCGTAAGATATGCCTGACAATCCAAGTTCTTCATGACCAGAGTCAAGAAGTCGGTCTCGATTTTCTCCACCTCATGCTGTGGACAGAAGTTTTCCTTGATCAATGCAACAAATTGATCCCAAGTCAGAGTATACAATGGAATCTTTCCTGTAGCTTGGATTAGGGACCTCAACCAAGCTAAAGCTTCACCTTTAAAAGATTGTGAAACGAACTTCACAATGTCCTATTCTGCACACCCACTAATATCAACCACTGTATCCATCTCATCGAGCCAAGTCATACAATCAATGGCTTCTTTCTCCCCTGTGAAGTCCCTGGTCTTGCAGGAGACGAAATATTTATAAGAACAGGTCTTAACACGTGGCTCTTGATTGAGCACAATCTTCCTAGACGGGACACTCCTTTGGTTTGATGAGTGATGAGATTCGTCTTTATGAGATACATATGTCTTGGAAGGTGGCTTCGTATGAGGTACAGACTGAGTCCTGGTGCGAGTACCGCTTGATTCTTTAAACTGTATGTCAAGGGCTCGAGTAACAGCATTATCTATTAATGCTTGTAAATCTGCACCAGCTACATTAACTCTGGTGGTATCATTTCTCTCCCTTGGATGACTGTTAACCTCATCTGATTCAGCCATGTAGCTTGATTGCTACAATAAAATGATGACAATAATTCATTCAGAAATCTTATTATGAAATTGTCATTTTGACAATTCATTAACTATGGTAAATACAAACCATATTGGTTATTTGTTAGTCATATTGTCTAGGGTTTTCATTATAATTTATCCCTAGTTATAATTCATTAAAGATATTAAAGTGGCTCAAAAGGCCTAGTCACAAGGACAGTTTTAAAATTTAATAGCCATGATTTTATAGAATCGAGGGATTTAGGTTTGAACATAGTTCATCACCTTTCTTGACAGGGAGTCATAGACTACAACTGTCATTTGTCTCATTTGACAATTATTATGGCACGTAGGCGCAACACCTCTAATGGATGTTTAGATCATTGGGTAAGAATAAGGAATTGGAAAAGTCTAATACAAGGTTGACAAGCGTGATTTTATCGTATCACTGCTGTCAGGAGTGCTAACATGTTTTTCAGATGTTAACAAGGATTTATTTCTTAAAAAGGGACTACCATCATGACCATGTCTTAAAATGACATATGGGCTAGGTTTTACCTTTAAGATTTTGTTCAAATGGTGGATCAATATTAAAGTGGAATGATATTTTTGATTTATTTCATATAATATTTTCATATATATAATGACAAATGAAATTTTAAAATAAAACATTCCATAATTAAAGAGAAGTACATGATTGCCCTAAACGGGACTTTTCAAAGAAATAACATTGTCCACGCAGGGACAAAAATAAAAGACAAGTCCACGCAGGGACCAAGTACATAAATAAAATGTCCACATAGGGACTTAATTGAAAATAAAAATTACAAATCAAATAAATAAGGAATTTTTAATAATCCCTCTTCTTCTTCCCCTTTATCAGGTTTGCCAAACCCTTAAGTAGACCCGGCGGCTCCTACGCTCCTCCTGTACTTGTTGCTCCACCTCGTGCAACCGTTGAAGGATTTCCTGCTGCTGTAGTGGTTGGATCTGTGGCGGCTGCAACTGCGGAGGTTGAGGAGGTGGTGGGTATTGATACCCATAAGTTGGGTACCTGGTTTGGTACACTGTGAAGGGTCCTTCAGGCTGGAGAGCATTGTAGTTGGCCACCTCGAGGTATGGGTCGACAGCAGGGGCATTGTAGTAATTGTAACCCAAATATGTCTGATGCTCAAACGGGTTATACGTCGCTGCACCGGCATAGGAAGGGATTGGGTTTTCATAACCCATGGGCGGTGGTGGTGCGACTGGAGCTGAGTCGACTTATGAAGCTGGGTTTGAAGGCCCACCCATTTGCGGGTCTTCATATAGTGGCGGGTAGTGGCTTCCACTGGAGTGTTGGGGGTGCTGAAGTGGAAACCCCCTCGCACGGACATCCGTGCACCTGATATTCTTCACCTCGATGGTTCTGGAGGCAGTTGCTGCTCAAGCGGCAGCGGTGGCGGTGGAGTAACCGCCTGGAAACACGAATCCTCAGAGGGGTCCTGTTGTTGTTGTGGAGGAGGGTCGAAAGGGGGAGTGAACTCCCAGTGGTATGTGGCCCATCTTTCTGCAAAACTGTCTGGGCCCCTGTAAGGCGAACCATGAAATGATGATCCGCTGGATATCTCGATGGGATGCGTCGGCGTCCCAGTTGGTGGCATCTCCGGATCTGGATTTTCATCCATCTCCATGTCCTGCATCTCAGGATAGTGGTCATCTAGCCCCAAAGGGTTTGGACCCTCTGGTTCTTGAATTTGGTTCATTGGATTGAACCTGCTTTGGAAGTTTGGGGTCGGGTCTTGGAAATCCCGGTGTGAACTCGACCGCTACAGCAGTATGAAGGAATGGTGTGAATCGCTGTGCTCCTCGTCTTGATGTGGTCCAAAAGAGTGATGATAAGAAGAGGAGGAACTGAGGGAGACTGAGCGTCTCGCTGGCTCCAAATAAGTTCTCCAATCCTCCTAAGGACTAGAGCTAAAAGTTGCTGATGGAGTTCGCCGGTGTGATGGCCCGGCCTCGTGGTCATTCCTAGCAGTTATTGGTGCCTTGCCTCGTCCACCTCTACCTCTGAAACGTGGCGGCATCGTCTTTGTTCCTGCTAAAAACAAACAAAAGAAACCAACAAAAGAAAACAATAAGATTAGGATTAGTCCTAAGTCATTCGACTAGACTCGGAAGTCAAGGAATGTGCAAACTGTGTCATTGAGATTAAACACAAAAGGCTAGTGTTTAATTCACTCAATGTTGGCTCTGATACCAACCTGTCACACCCTGATATTTCCACGTAATATCGGTGGGCCCGGTAGGGAATATCGTGACGTAGTTGATATCATCGTAGTCAATTAATCACAGTTTAATGCACAGTGAAAGTCTAAAGTAATTTATACAAACCGAGTTGAAACTATCATAAAATATTACATAACGGATTGTAAATGGATCCACGGGCGGATCTAAAATAAAAAGAAATAATGTTCAACAGATTTAAGCATCAAAAGCTTGCAAGACTCTTTATTTGATACTAGGAGTAGCAGCCCATTACGCGTAGTACCTCCACTTAACCTTTTTGAAAAATACGTCAGTTTACACTGGTAAATACAATTAACTGACTCTTTTGAAAACATTTATAAAATTAGTTTGGATGCACAAGGCATAAAATCTTTTATAAATTGGGACGATTATTTTAAAATAATATTGTATACAGATTTACATGTTTGTCGTCCGTTCAGGACCCGGTTAGAAGAGCCGGATTAGATTAATAGACACACCACAAGTATAAGCCCATAAGAGAGTGAGATACCGTTTATACATACACAACTGTCAGGTGTATGCCTTCACCCCATGCTTAAGCCGTGGCCATTTCTAATGAATGAGCGGAGGATATCCAGGACATGGTCATTAACCCCCCAAAGGCATAACAAAACAGATTAAAATTGTAACAATCCTCAAATAAAACCAACACCCTCATAATATTTCCGACACCCTATTATAATTATAATTGTCCCAATATGCCTTATAATACACCCCATAAGTGAAAACCGAGCCCGAAATAGATTATAACATTTAAAATAATTAAAAACTGATTTTTTTAGCTAAGGCGGGCCGCGTAAGGGATCCCTAACCTTAACGCGGGCCGCGTCAACTTAACACTCAGGCGGGCTCCGGTGTCGCCACGTGTATGCGCGCGTGTTGGACCTACCTGATGACCCGGACAAGCTAGTCCGTTGACTAGCTTTGATGCGGGCCGCGTAACCATATGCTAAACTTTACGCGGGCCGCGTGAGGACCAGAATTCAGCCCTGTATAAGAAGGCTTCGGGATTTCATTTCAACTCGCTCATTTCTGTTTCTCAATCTTGAAATCTCTGATATTAGGCATAATTTTCAAGTATAATACCCCCTAATTAGCAAGGTTCTGCTCCGTTGTAAGTATTATAACCCCAGTTTCGTAATAGATACGCTGCCCGATTTATTTAGGGTTCCGTAACAACTGTCGTGGTTCTGCCCGACGTAGTTGTTGGAATACCGTCTCGGGGAGGTGATCACTAATATCTTCAAAGGGTTATGATACTAACCTATGTACATTTGTATAAATTATCGATTATTCCCAGGAAACCCTTACGCGAAGTCTAAGATAGCAATGTGAGTTTATCCTATTTTTGTTAACCTTTTTAGAATGTTTTACAAAATCTTAATGCTTTACAATGTGATTAAGCGGTGATTGAGTCTTTATAGTTCTTCAATTACTGCCGGTATGTTGGGGTTTTGTATACAAAATTTACTACTGCGTGTAGTAAGTCGGAATGACAGTACGTTACCATTGGACAACGAGTTAGCCAATGTGTAATATGACCCGCAAGTCAGGATTGACAGTACTGAATGAGTAATTGTGTAGAAATAAACAATGTGATCGCTCTCAATACTGTTTTAATTGATAAAATGTTTCTTGATTAAACTGGGATTCACTCACTAGTATTTCCCACTGACAAATGTTTTTAAAACACGTTTCAGGTAACACAATGTGACAGCCAATTAGTAAAAAGCCAGCTGGAGAGCACTGAAGGCTTGGGAAAAATGTGGCTATAAATGTTACCTAAAAGACGATGTTTTAAATTTAATAAAATAGGGTTTATTCCTATAAATGTATTGTAATAAGAAACTTGGGTTTTACCCATGTGATTATTAATATCAAATATGGTGGTTTTACTCTGATAAACATTTCCTAACTACAGTCCTGATGTAAATTCCGCTGCCAAATTAACCAACCTGATACCACCGAAAATCTAAGTTCACGTCTGCCCGTTCCCGGGACAGATAAGGGATCGGGGATTGCGTATGTGCATTGACTACCGTGAATTAAACAAGGTTACGATTAAGAATCGGTACCCATTACCGAGAATCGATGATCTGTTTGATCAACTACAGGAGCTCGATTTTTCTCTAAAATCGATTTAAGATCAGGATATCATCAATTAAAGGTACAGGAAGAGGACATTCCTAAAACCGCATTCAGAACAAGGTATGGCCATTATGAATTTACTGTCATGCCATTTGGTTTAACCAATACCCCAGCTGCATTTATGGACATGATTAACCGAATATGTAAGCCATATTTGGATAAATTCATAATCGTCTTCATAGATGATATTCTCATTTACTCTAAGAATAAAGAGGATCATGCAAAACAATTGCACGCACTTTTAAGTCTATTAAGAAAGGAAAAGTTTTACGCTAAATTTTCTAAGTGCGAATTTTGGTTAGAACAGGTACAGTTCCTTGGACATTTAGTTAATCATGAAGGAATTCATGTGGATCCAACAAAGATCGAGGGGATTACTAAATGGAAAACCCCTGAGTCACCAACTGAGATTAGAAGTTTCTTAGGATTAGCCGGTTATTATAGAATATTTAATCAAGATTTTTCTAGAATAGCCATCCCTTTAACTAAGCTAACCTGTAAATCTGTTAAGTTTGAATGGGGATTAAAACAAGAAGAAGCATTTAAAATCCTTAAGCATAAATTAACCCATACACCTATATTAGCGTTACCAGAAGGAACTGAAGATTTTATAGTATATTGTGACGCTTCCAAATTAGGTTATGGATGTGTATTAATGAAACATAAAAAGGTTATAGCTTACGCATCTAGACAACTTAAGAATCATGAAGAGAATTATTCAACACATGATTTAGAATTAGGAGCTATAATTTTTGCTCTTAAGATTTGGAGACATTACCTTTATGGTAGTAAGTTTACCATATTCACTGATCATAAGAGTTTAAGGTATATTTTCAAACAAAAGGAGTTGAATATGAGACAAAGACGCTGGATGGAGATGCTTAGTGATTATGATTGTGATATCCAGTATCAGGAAGGAAAAGCAAATGTAGTGGCAGATGCTTTAAGCCGAAAGTATCATGAAAAGCCAAAAAGGGTACGTTCTCTTAAATTAAATCGGCAAATAGATTTAAATGATCAAATAAGATAAGCACAAGGATCAGTAATCAAGGATAATACTGAAAAATTAAAATGTATGTTAAAGGAATTAGAACAAGGAACAGATGGAATTTGGAGATTCCATGAAGAGAGAATATGGATACCTAAATTAGGAAACCTACGTCATCGTATATTAGAAGAAGCCCATAAGTCCAAATATACGATGCATCCAGGAAATGATAAAATGTACCAGGATTTAAGGAAAAATTTCTGGTGGATAGGAATGAAAAAGGACATAGCAGCCTATGTTTCTAAATGTTTAACTTGTTCACAAGTTAAAGCCGAACACCAGAAACCCTCAGGTCTATTACAACAATTAGAAATGCCAGTGTGGAAATGAGAATTAATAACAATGGATTTTGTTACTAAATTACCTAAAACAAAGAAAGGCAATGATACAATCTGGGTGATTGTAGATAGGCTAACCAAGTCAGCTCATTTCCTACCAATGAAGGAAACTTTCAGTATGGAACAATTAGCTAAGTTATATGTAAATGAAATTGTTTCTTAACATGGAATTCCTTTATCAATTGTTTCTGATAGAGATAGTCGTTTTACTTCTCATTTTTGGTCAAGTTTCCAAAAGGTAATGGGAACCAAGTTAAAACTTAGCACAGCTTATCACCCTCAAACGGATGGACAAAGTGAAAGGACAATTCAGACAATGGAGGACATTCTTAGAGCTTGTGTAATTGATTTTGGAGGTAATTGGGACGATCACTTACCTTTAATAGAATTTTCTTATAATAATAGTTATCACACAAGTATCAATGCTGCACCATTCGAAGCACTTTATGGACGAAGGTGCCGAACCCCAGTCTGTTGGGCAGAAATTGGGGAAAAGCAACTATCTGGACCTGAGATAGTACAAGAAACAACTGATAAGATTATTCAAGTCAAGGAACGACTGAAAACAACACGAGATCGACAGAAGAGCTACGCTGATCACAGACGCAAGCCATTGGAATTTCAAGTGGGAGATAAGGTATTGTTGAAAGTCTTTCCTTGGAAAGGAGTAGTAAGATTCATCAAACGGGGAAAGCTAAGTCCCAGGTATGTTGGACCTTTTGAGATTATTAGAAGAATAGGACCTGTAGCCTATCAGCTACAACTGCTAGAGGAAATGGCAGGAATACATGATGTATTTCATGTATCTAATCTCAAAAAGTGTTTAGCTAATGAATCACAGATAGTACCTCTTAAGGATATAGAGGAAAATGAACAACTCAAGTTTGTAGAAAGGCCTCTACAAATTGAAGACAGGAAAGTCAAGAACCTCAAGCATAAGAGACTAGTTCTGGTCAAAGTGAAGTGGGACTCCAAAAGAGGACCTGAGTATACATGGGAGCTTGAATCTGAAATGCAACAGAAATATCCGCACTTGTTCCAGTAGATCTCGAGGACGAGCTCTAAAACAAAGTGGGGAGAATGTAACAATCCTCAAATAAAACCAACACCCTCATAATATTTCCGACACCCTATTATAATTATAATTATCCCAATATGCCTTATAATACACCCCATACGTGAAAACCGAGCCCGAAATAGATTATAACATTTAAAATAATTAAAAACTGATTTTTTTAGTTAAGGCGGGCTGCGTAAGGGATCCCTAACCTTAACGCGGGCCGCGTCAACATAACACTCAGGCGGGCTCCGGTGTCGCCACGTGTATGCGCGCGTGTTGGACCTACCTGATGACCCGTACAAGCTAGTCCGTTGACTAGCTTTGACGCGGGCCGCGTAATCATATGCTAAACTTTACGCGGGCCGCGTGAGGACCAGAATTCAGCCCTATATAAGAAGGCCTCGGGATTTCATTTCAACTCGCTCATTTCTGTTTCTCAATCTCAAAATCTCTTATATTAGGCATAATTTTCAAGTATAATACCCCCTAATTAGCAAGGTTCTGCTCCGTTGTAAGTATTATAACCCTAGTTTCGTAATAGATACGCTGCCCGATTGATTTAGGGTTCCGTAACAACTGTCGTGGTTCTGCCCGACGTAGTTGCTGGAATACCGTCTCGGGGAGGTTATCATTAATATCTTCAAAGGGTTATGATACTAACCTATATACATTTGTATAAATTATAGATTATTCCCAGGAAACCCTTACGCGAAGTTTAAGATAGCAATGTGAGTTTATCCTCTTTTTGTTAACCTTTTTGGAATATTTTACAAAATCTTAATGCTTTACAATGTGATTAAGCGGTGATTGAGTCTTTGTAGTTCTTCAATTACTGCCGGTATGTTGGGGTTTTGTATACAAAATTTACTACTGTGTGTAGTAAGTCGGGATGACAGTACGTTACCATTGGACAACGAGTTAGCCAATGTGTAATATGACCCGCAAGTCAGGATTGACAGTACTGAATGGGTAATAGTGTAGAAATAAACAATGTGATCGCTCTCAATACTGTTTTAATTGATAAAATGTTTCTTGATTAAACAGGGATCCACTCAACAGTATTTCCCACTGACAAATGTTTTTAAAACGCGTTTCAGGCAACACAATGTGACAGCCAATTAGTAAAAAGCCAGCTGGAGAGCACTGAAGGCTTGGGAAAATGTGGCTATAAAAGTTACCTAAAAGACGATGTTTTAAATTTAATAAAATAGGGTTTATCCCTATAAATGTATTGTAATAAGAAACTTGGGTTTTACCCATGTGATTATTAATATCAAATATGGTGGTTTTACTCTGATAAACATTTCCTAACTACGGTCCTGATGTAAATTCCGCTGCCAAATTAACCAACCTGATACCACCGAAAATCTGAGTTCGCGTCCGCCCGTTCCCGGGACAGATAAGGGATCGGGGGTTGCGACAAAAACGGGTTATGTAAATTTATTAATCACAATCCGATTTAAATAATTCTATACCCGACCATGTGGTATTATTATAATACTGTATCCCAAGCTCGTATAACGGAAAATAAGTTAAAAGTATTTACCTGAGCAAAAATATAATTTTATACTCAGTTGTATATCAATCAGCAAGTACAAGTATCTTTTACTGGGCTCCTAATCTGGAACGAAGGTTTTAATAACCTATTAGATTCCTAACGGGTCGTATTTAAGTGTTAACTTAGACCGGTCAGTTTTAATGAAAGGCTTACGGTTCAAAACGCAAGCTTAAGCGAAGGCCGGATTAGAATGTGATTTAGACCCGAAAAGTATGAAGACTTGTATAAAATGGGTAAACTAACCACATTCTGGATTTTGAAGTAAAAATGATAAGGTTTGACCCGTTTCGGTTAATTTATGCAAACTAGTTACATAAACCGTACCGAACGCGTATATGCATTACGGGTAACCAAATGAGTCATGTACAGGTTCCACAATTTAATATGCTTTAAATATGTTGTGATATCAGTAGGATACCTTTCATTATGCCCAAAACGAATTTAAAATCAATTTATGCCCCGAAGGGGTATTTTGGTCATTTTAGAGTTTATAAAAGAGGCTAAATAGTAATCTGAGGTTCTGGTCTAAAATAATCAGTAAAAATGTTTATTTTAACAAGTTACATCAGTAAGATATCATACATAAGTGACTTTTATCATTTATGGCCAAACTATGCACCGTAGGGGCATTTTGGTCATTTCACATATGTTTAAGGGTCAAATTTGGAAATCTGAGTTCAAGACTTAAACTTAGTGTTAAAGTATAAAATTTTATCCATAACATCAGTAGGTAACAAGCCTTAGGTGCCAAATATGGTTTTAAACCATACTATGCGCCCAAATCGCATAAAAGTCGGTATTTGACGATATCCGGGTTGATTAAGGAAATCTGAGATTTTGATCAGCCTCTACTGTTTAAAATAATTTATTTAATGTATAAAATCAGTAGAAAAAGGTTTGATATGTAAAGGATGTGTAAAACTCATTTCGTAAAAAGGGCATTACCGTCAATTACCGAGTCTATGCAAGAACCCTATGTTATGATCAGTTTAAAATTTAACAAAAATTTCCAAAAATCCCTAAATATTATATCTTAACAGTAGGTGGAAATTTTGGTGTCAAAAGTTGAGTTTAAATATGATTTATGCCAAAAATGGCATTAAATTAACAAAAAAACTTTTGTTTTAAGATATTGTGCATAACTCTTATTTTAGACCAGATTCGGATGTCAAATTTTTAGGACATACTAATACATCAGTAATAAAGGTTTTTGTCCTCTCACATTTTCAAAAACCTCGTTTTTATATCAAAAGGGCATAATGGTCAACTTTTAAGCATTTAACGAAAACATGCAATGAACTAGGATTTCTATGGAACCAAGTTGTATAACCTCATATAGTTATACTAACATATATTATGGTCTTAAAGGAACCCTAAGGCATATCTAAACTAAGCTAAAATCGGGTCAGAACTAAAAGTCAAAGCAAAAGTCTACTTTTACGACTTTCGGTTGCGAACCGAGCCTAAACTCAGAATTGTCGGGTTGAACATGCCTATACATGTTCTTATATTATTTACCAAGTTATTTAAGTGTTAAAACATGTTCCATGACCTCTTCATTATCAGTTATGAATTAATTTGTAAAAACTAACCCGTTTGACTTTTTATTAATAAGTTTGACCCGACAATTGACTGAGATAACATGATAATTTGAAGGTGCCCTTTTAAGGGTTTAATACCTACATGATTACCAACACATAGCCACTTTCAATTCGAATAATGGCTGGACTATTTGTGATTAATCACTAAGTCAAAACTTAATTACGCAAACTTTGACTTTCAGTCATTATACTAATAAAATTTTAACTAAGGAAGCTACTTACCGTGAGTTTAGAACTGAAGGAAACTTTCTTGAACACCAGGAAGCTCAAGAGAAAGAGTTTTGAAGTAAAAACTCAAATGTGTGCAAGAACAAGAACAAAACAAGGGCCTTATATAGGAATTTTGATGCTTCAATATCAATCCATTTGTCCCTATGTTGTTACCAGATGTCCACAGGTGTCCCTAGGGCAGTAAAAACCGTTTACAAGCCCCGAGAATTGCTCAGAACTCATGCAAAGGCGGTGGAACAAGCTGCAACATGCAGCTGTCCACTTCTGCTGTCGCTGGCACTCTTACGCGGCCCGCGACGATGGGTTGATTTGGTAAAAAGTTTCAAAACTTTGCATTTTCAGTCCTTGGTCCATTTTAAGTTTAAATAACTTCCATTTATTACACTTATGACCCCCATAGTTAACTATTAAGGGCCTTGGTCACATATTAACTCCGTTAAGCTCCCGGTTAGTTATGAGATCACCCGAAAAGTCTTGTTTTTATCGAAACTCCATGAAATTACTATCAAATATTCTTGTGAGCAAAGTATACAATTATTACAAGGCTTTCGGGATTGTTAAAAGGTCACTCAGAGGTAACATTTAACATGTTGACACTTTTAACCCCTATGTTTCATAAGATCCTTAACTTAAGCACAAACGACCTTCTATGTTCGACAACTTATTCATCAAAGAATACGAACGTCGTGTGAGGTCAATCAGAGGCATAAGAATGGCATGTTGACACTTTGGATCCTTTTACTTACATAATTACGTTGTTTCACAATTTTAGTCCCTCCAGATCAATCCATTACACATTTAAAGTCCATGACACGTGTCTTTATTATATTGGTCGTGATTTTGCGAGGTGTTACAACTGTGTGCTTAAACAGTCGCACCAAGCTTGTGCGACTGTCTTGTGCGACTAGGCACTTGTGCGATCAGTTGTAAATCCCTAATTTTATGCAATTAGTTACAATTATCCTAACAGTTTCCATTTATGCATCAAATCGGTCAAACAATCAAACAGTTTCTAACTTGGATGTGGATTGATCAAACTAAGGTTGTATCCTCTAATTCATATGAATCCTAATCCTATTCAAAGCATAACAACAACTTATAACATTAAACTATCAGATTAAAGCTTTCAAAATCATCGTACAATACTTCATGCCAAGACATACGAATCAATTGAGCATCTAAACTGTAGGATCGTTTTCAGACCCGAACGAGTTGACCAGAAGAGTTTATCTCTAAACGAAAGGCGGAAACAGACGTGTAGAGTTCAATTCAGCAAGATTCACGCTTAAAACTGTTGTATGATTGATTCTATAACGTGTTACAACCTGACAACACTTCGGCAGCACTTCGTTGCACAAGCCGGAAAGTTACAAATGATGAAAGTTTGAAGGGTATTTATAGGAGAGACCCCTGACCGTTTGAAGGTGACATGCCACCCTTCAAACGGTCATGACACTTTCAAACGGACAGGACACTTTCAAACTTTCAGGCCATCTTCAAACTTTCAGGCCATCTTCAAACTTTCAGGCCATCTTCAAACTTTCAGGCCGAGACTTGATATAAGACGAAGGCGACAGATGTGTGCACCAACAGACTCCCCCTCAGATGTTGACGAGTCTTAA
This sequence comes from Helianthus tuberosus, assembly GCA_030545235.1. NCBI lineage: Eukaryota > Viridiplantae > Streptophyta > Magnoliopsida > Asterales > Asteraceae > Helianthus > Helianthus tuberosus. The sequence continues at coordinate 31,429,358 of CM060439.1, read as the reverse complement.
GTGTCGAGTCTTCGCATATTCAGTCTTTATCAGTCTGTTCACTTTCTTCAAAATTCTCCATTGTAAGCATCCTCAATCAATCTGTTACTCTTTTCGTACTCTTCAGGATCTGAATCTGTCTCTACAATCTTCAGACTCCCTCTTGATGTCTTCAGACTCCCCCTTTCACTAGGCTGGGATCGCAGTCTGGAATTCACTTTCCATAGGTTCTTAGATCGTAACCTGACACTCATCTAACTCAGGTTTCGGAACCTGGCCAACCTGCATAAACTCTACCCAAAAATAAATTTTCTGATTACCATTTGTGGATAAGATTTTCAAATCTAATTTACCACATGCAGGAATAACGTTTTTATTGCAAAATCTTTTCTCATTTCATTTCAACAATCTTGAAACACTTTCATCCAAACCATTTGTTCATCATGTTTAGCACTCGGAATTTTGAAAATCAGCTCTCCAAAATCAGTTGTCGAAAATCTTTTTGGATTTTTGAATGTAATGGAAATGTAGAAAATGAAATATTTACAAACAATATTTTTGTGAGTTTGTGCAAGAGGATCATATCAGTTTATGAGATCAATCACCAACACCGTTAAGCTTTAAACATTTTAAGCTCTAAACGATTCACATTGATAGACGATATTGTTTTCCACTTAAACTCAATCTAAAAACTTTCGAAATGCTTACCGATACGTTAAGGTATATTAATTTTGCACTAAGTTCTTATGGACCCCACAATCTCAGCATATCCCCTCATCATGCAATACACTGACTCAAGTAATGCCTTTAAACTTTTATCAACTGTGATTTGGGCGAAAACAAAGCAGAATGTTTAAACATTAACAATCAGGTCGATACTTCCGTATACGCAGAGAAAGTCCAATGTTTAAACAAAATAAGAAAAATAAAACAAGTTGAAGTTGTTTAGGCTTTAACCACCAGGTAGATACTCCCGTATACGCAGAGGAGGTCCAAAGCTTAAACGAAACACCAAAGAAAATAAAACAGAACGTTTAGGCAACAACATCCAGGTCGATACTCACGTATATGCAGAGGATGTCCGATGCTTAAACAAAATAAAGAAATAAAACAAATTTAAATCTTTGCAAAATGAAATGCACAATCACAGTGACTTTTCAGCAAATTTGTGAAAGTTCACAAACTTAACCAGTTTTATGTCTTTCGACAATCAACGATTACTGAGTAGGCACACAGTCAAGAAGGACAAAACTAAGTACTATGCTTTTGACCATGTTTCCCACTAGAACTAGGCTTTTTCATTTAAGTTTGTATCGTTATCGCAAATCTACTAATCTAGTTGAGCCTATCGTCACATCCTTAGTGAGACCGTTTATCACATTTTAACTTTCCATTTCTTTAGCATGTCGTGACAGTCTACTGATGTACTATCATTTCCTCTTTTATACAACAAAACTCATTTTTCATTTTATCATGTTTTTGTCTTTTTCAACTTTTCTAATGTTTTTGGATTTTCTGAAATTATACTCCCCCTAAAATGCAAACACATTTTAGGAAATTTGAAAACAAACTGTACAAGTAACGTGACAACTGATATCGAATTGCCTCAATTCGCCATCCACTTGGCATAAACAATCAGAACTCCCCCTTACAACAAACTATTTTCCCATTGATTTCAAAACACTTAAGTTTGTTTTAATCAAATGGTTTTTCCGGAAAATAAGTTTTGTCGATTTTGTAAAACCATTTTTATGTTAGGGATTTGGTTCATCACATTGTTTTTTAACCACTTGTAGGAAATCAGATACAACTTAATGTCCCTGATTTACCACTTGTAAGATCAATCAAATCAAGCATTTTCAACCAAACATCATCTGTTGGTTGAATTCTCAAGGTGCCGATTCCTACTCCTCGTTTACCAACCTGGGAGTTCCGGCTATTCACACTTATACATAAACAATTTTCATAAACAATGAATGATGCCGATTCATGCTCCACGATTACCAACTTGGGAGCTCCGGCAAGTCAGGTTTTTACTTTTTGAAAAATATATCCACCCAAGCCTGACCTTCCTTGGGTGTAACAACCTCTTCTTCATCTTTACTTTCAACCGACCTGTGAACATTTCTTTTGGAAGCATAAAATTCTTTCACTCATTTGGCCTTACCATCAACCATTTTTCCAAAAATGTGTTTCACAGTTCCGTTGAAAGCCTTATTAACATCAATTTTTTTCTTATCAGAATAAAATTGATTTGAAATTTCAACTTCCCCAACTTTATTTTTAAAATTTTCAGCCCGTAGAGGTGGAAAATTCACATCATCCACATTCGGAACTGATTTCTCAACCTTTTCTTTAACAACTTTTGGCTCCTCTGATTTTGTGGAATCAGATTCATAACCAGAACTGTTTCCTGAACCCTTAACAACCCATTTTTGATTTATCATATTTTCTTTTCTTTTAACCACATTCTTTGAACATTCACCAATCTCAAAGGTTGAATTTTCAAAGCCTGTAAATTTTCTGGTTGTAAGTTCAGTTTTCTCAACAACTTTTTCTTTCATTTTACCAGAGACTTACTGTTTTGGTTTGAAATTTTTCGGACAATTTCTAGCAATATGACCAGCAGTTTTGCACTGAAAACAGGTTCTCGTCTCTGTAGTCTTCTGAGCACTACTTTTCTTCACTTCTTCTTGCTTTTTGGCAAGGAATTCTTTATTTGTCTGTTTTCTGAATGCTTGCTCTTTCTCATCATCTAAAGATTTTCCTGAAACAAACACAGTTTTTGGTTTATAAACTTTTTCATTTTTATAATTTTTCGGTTGATTAAATCCTAATCCTTTCTTTTTGAAATTACAGTTATGGTTTGGTTTTTTATGAATACCAGAACCAGAATTGTAACCCTTTTTCTTGTTTAATCTTTGTTGCACTCTTGAGGTGTAAGGTTTAGGTTTTTCAGAAAGATTTGCATCTTTTATTTCAGAAATATTAATTTCTGTTAGTTTGAAAACCTTTTTAATCATTTCCATTTTAACACCTCTTATTGGAAAAATCTCATCACAATATAATTTGTCAGAATCTTTCAAAGTATATGCTACTTTGACCGGTTCGTCATCCAAATTAGATTTTGATAACAAAAACTCTTTGTCATAAACCCGTTTGTCCTTTTTGATTGTTGACTTTGACTTATCGGACCCAGACTTTGACTCGGATTTGGACTCCGGTTTTGACTCCTCAATGTAATCTTTGTCTAACACCTGATCGACCACACTTTTTATCAACTTGGACTCATGATCAGTATCGGACGATGTAAACGTGACATCAATATTTTCTGGTAAGTTATCTGACGACACAGACTCCCACTGTAAGTTAATTGCCTTTTCGACTCTTTCGGAATTTGGATTTCGAGACAAATATCCAGTTTTGACTGGAGGCGGACATCTATTGTAGACAACACTTGGTTTCTTACCAGAAATTTCTACTTCATCCTCTTCTTTTGTCTCGGAATTCTTTTCTTCCGAAGTCTTCTCTTCTTCAAATGTCTTCATTCTTTCAACAATCGGGTAAATCCTGTCAACAACAAAAGTAGAACATGAGTAACTTTTTAATAAACTGTTAACACATTCAGTTTCAATTTTTTGTGTTGCCAATTTTAATTCTAACTCAGCACACTTCTTGGTAAAAATTGACATCATCAAGCTATCTCATGTAAGCTCCTTTGAGTGTGTTCAATGCAACAGCTTGTTCACTGTTTGAATCAGTGTACTTGTTAATCTCTCTGTTCAAAGTATCATAAGATTCTTTCAATCTTTTAATATTGTGTAGCAGCTCGTTGTTTTGCATGATCAAAGAATCACAATTCAAACACTTTTCTGGAACTTTAACTGCTTCAGTATCAACTTTGATTTCAAATTCTGGAACATCTTTGACTGTTCTGTTTGATTGGAAAAACTCATTTCTTTCCTTTTTCTCAGCTTCAGCTTCAGCTTTTAATCTTTCTTCTTCTTCTTCCTCTTCTTCAATTTTTCTCCATTTTTCTTCTTCAGCTTCTCTGACCTTTCTGATTTTTTTCTGCCCATTTCAGATCGTAAGCATTAGCAATAAAAGCTTTATGATCTGTAGATTTGTTTGGAACATAATCATCCCAATTGAAATTTTCCCAGCTAAAGCCTTCAGGTAACTTTTCATTATCTTGATTTACCAAACACACTTTGCTCTCTGTTGGAATGTAATTATCCCAACTGAATCCATCATCCTTTCCCAGACAAGCTTTCTTTGAATCTTTAATCTCAATTCTACCATGTGCAGTTTGTGCTTGATGTGGTGCCTGTTGTTGTTGATATGGCTGTTGTGTGACTTGATGATAAATCGCCTTTTTGTAGTAATCGTTGTTTCCGAAAGGGTTTTGAGCTCCACTCGCTTCTCGATTTGTACACTCTCTCTTGAAATGTCCCTTTTCCCTAAACGATTTCGTTTGAAAGTGACAGGCCACTCTTCAAACTAGACCCCTTGAAAAAACATATAAACTTACATTTCAGCCCCCTAAACTATACAAACTTAACATATTTAGACCCCTAGACTTAAGACATAGGCTTTAGACATCATGCACTAACAAACTCCCCCTTGGATACAGTCGGAGTCTTCAGTCTTAGTCTTCATAGGGACTTGAACTTCTCTTCACGAGGCTTAGGTTTCTTCAGTAATGCTTTCCTAATCTTCTCATTCTCTTTTGCAATTTTCAATCTTTCTGCTTCCTGCTCTCTCATAAACTTGCCTCGCAGCATACGATCTCGTTCTTCACTTTCTTTCTTTTCCTTTGCAGCTTTCAACTTGACTTTCTCTTCAAGCTTCCACCATTTAGAGTTCCATTTGTTATCTGCATTAATGCCTTTTTGAAAACAAATAGAAACAACTCTTTGAAATTGCATCGCCTGCTCTCTGTCTTCAGCTTGAAAACGAATCTTGTGTATGAACAGACATTCTATATCTTTTGCAGAGCAGTTCACTAACCACATCGGATCAAACACATGAATTTCTCTAACTTCACTTCCAGCCCAATAAGTAATAATCGCTTCAGTTGATATGCAGCTATACACCCAATCCATGAATCCTTTATAGAAATCTTGCTCCATCTTTGGTACTGGTATAATCTTCATAGTTCTTGGCTTCTTTATATTCAAGATTGTTTCTTCGTTACCAGTTTCAGGATTGATTCTTCTCTCCTTCTTTGGATAATGCGGTTTCCAATGCTTGAACTCTCTCAAAGCTTCAAACTTTAAAAAACCCCACATGATAGCATCATTTTTCCTGATTTTATAGTCCAAAGTTCTAACCTTCGCTAGCTCCTCCACATCCCACCAGGGTAAAGACATAATATCATACAAATATTAAAAATATTGTACCCCGCATTCTCTACGAATAGCATATGCATTAACCTGAGGAAGAAATCCCTAGCTAATGATATCTCCCATTGACACAGCTCTGTCTCTTTGATAGAACTTCAATGGTCTCTTGAACTTTCTTTCATTAGAATGTCTAAACCATTTCTTTCTTTCTTCTTTCTAAGAATCTTTATTAGTTTCATCAACATTCTTTTCTTTCAGAATTTCATCAACTTTTCTCTACAATTCATCTCTATTTTCTTCAGTGAAAAATTCCATCAGAGTAGGAAGACCAGATGTATCAACATTTTCAGTTTCTTCATCAGTGCAATCTTCGACTTCAACACGATCATATAAATCTACATCTTCAACATACTTATACTTATATTCAACTTTTTGATTCACATCAAATGCATTTAACTCTTCTACCAGATCAGACTGAACTTCATATTCTTTCACATTAATCATCTTTGAAACTTCATCTAACGTATAAGTATGTCTGATCTCTCCATCTTCAATTTCAGGTTCAATGCACAAGATCAGCTTTTCAACATTATCAACACTTTGATTACCAACAGACTCCCCCTTTCCATCAGCTCCATTTGTCTCTTCATTTATTGCGTCATTCATCAGATCATCTGCAGTTTGTTCTTTAGACCTTTCAGAAATTATAAAACCAGATGCACCTTGATCATCATCATCGTCATTATCACTTGAACTGCTTGCTGAAAACACTTTCTCATCATCATCATCTTCTTCATCATCATCATCTTCTTCATCATCATCTTCAACATTATGAACATCTTCTTGCAAAACATCTTCTTCAACTACAGCAGCAACAGAAGATAACGGAACAGGCTGTTCGTACACTGGTTCAGGATCATTTACTAACACAATAGCCCTTTCTCCAGAAGAACCTTCAAGCTGTTTACCTTTAACCTTCATCTGAGCATCAATCTCTGCCTGTTTCTCAGCTCTGACCTCCTCCCGTGCAAGTTCATCATATTTCTGTTCAACAGTCTTACCAAGCATACTTTCCAACACTCTATTAAACATATACAACTCATGCTCTTTCTGTGCTTTCACATCTTTAAGCTCTTTGTTCTTCAATTCATAGTACTTTAGTTGATTATCCCTGCTGTTCTTTTCTTCCAATAATTCAGAAATCTAAACTTTCATAATATCAATCTCTGCTTCATCAGCTTCTACTTTCTTCAGTAGTGTCTTGTTGTCAGATTCTAGCTTCTTTACACGCATTTCAAGAATTTTACCACGATCAGCTACTATTTTATTTTCAGCTGCCAAACTCTTGTTTTCAGCAATTAATGCTTCAACCTTATCATTAACACTCCTCAATTGAACATTATCCACAAAATCTAAATCTCCAATATCTTCAAGCCCAACATTCATATTCTGAGGAAAAAATGGAAAACTTTTGGACCCCGAAGAACCAGGTGTTATTTGGATGATAGGTTGTGAGAGTGGTGGTGTTTGAAAGATTCATTGTGAAGAAGTAATAGGTTGTTCTTGATGTGGTGGTGATAAATGTAGTGAAGAAAGATGTGGTGGTGATGATTGATGGATTGGTGGTGTGGGTTGTCTTGGTGGAGTTGGTTGTTTTGAAGGTGATTTGTGTGATGATTTAGGTGATGATGGATCATATAATGGTGATGGTGGTTGTGATGGTTGTTTTGTCTTTGGTGTATTTTTCGACATCCTGATAATCAACTTTCGTTTAGTTGCTTTTGGAGACACCAACTTCTTCTTTTTATGAACTTTCTTCTTTTTACTAGACGTTGTAGGTGTTTGCATTTCTTCCTGAGAAGGAACATAATCATCATCTTTTTGTCTTTCCTCTCGTCTCTTTCTTTTCAGCTGATTTTCTTTCTCAATTTCAGCATGAATTCTTTTGGCACGTTCAACCTCATCTACTTCGTCTTCTGAAGAACTTGTAGTGCTTTTCTCCTCATCATCACTACCTTCATTTTCACCCATTTTCTCTTTATCTAAATCATCTCCAATATCTTTCAATATCTGTTCAGTATTAGGAGAAACTGGCTTTTCACTTGTTTCTACAACATCTACAATTACAGTTTCAACTTCTACATTGACTTCTTCTTCAGGTTCATCCACTAACAAAGTCTTAGCCGCTTTCTTTTGTTTCTTCTTTGGCTATGAAGAATAACCTTCATCTTTCTGAACCTTAGGAGTAACTTTCCTATTCCTCTTTTTCTGTTCTTTTAAGAACCATTCACCTCTTTTTGATACAAAATTTTCAAGAACTTTCAGTTCCTCAGAATAACCTTTCTCTTTTCTTTCTTCTTCGTTTCTCCAGTGTTCATGATTCTCAGGATCAGGATCCTGATAATTTCTGTCTCTAATAGCTCCAAACAATTCAGCAATCTTTGGCTCTGGATTTTTTGGATGATATCTAACTAACGATCTAATAGAATCATTATCCATGTGCGATAACACCAACAAATCATTTACTTCGTCTCGTACAATTCCTGGATAAGCATGATCAATCATCATTTGAATAAATCTTGGATATACCCAAGTCTTTCTTTTTGATGTCACTTCATCCACAAGATAATGAAACACGATGTGCGAGAAGTTATACTTTTTGTTCAGCACTAAAGCAACAACCATATTCATGTGATAGTCACGCATTGAATCATAACATCCTTTTTGGTGACTAAGCGCCAATAAAACAGAATGAATTAAGAACTTGTACGGCTTTGAAAACTTTGATTTCATATAGTTTGCACTGTTTAAATCACCAACATATCCCATTCTCAGCATACAGCCTTTAACCATCTTTTCTGGCAATTTTGTTGGCGAATCCTCTTCATCTGGGAAATTAATTACTTCTCGAACAACATCTTCAGAAATAATAATTTGTTTCTTCTCATCATTAAACTTAACAACTGAACTGATTGTTTTGCTTTGTTCATCATAAGTTGCATGTTTCCAAAAACGTTTGATGTGAGATCTGAACACTAGGTGCTTATTTGTCAACGCCTTTTGTATTGGAACTCTTCTCATAAATTCTAGAATACTACTGAATTCCATCAACAACGGATTCTGCTGCTCATCCAAAACACAGCATGCATTATGAAAAGGATTGAACACTACTGTAGATGGCTGCAAAAATACAATCATACAACAAAATTAGAACTCTTTAATAGAATTTCAACATTTATACCTCATATCAAGCAAGAATTAAAAAAATTACACTTCAAACAGAACCTATCAACACATGCATTCAAACAGAAACCTAATCAGGTTTTAAATGAAAGACTTCAAACATACAGCCATCAAACGAACAATTTTCAAACTGTCAACCCTCAAACGTACAACCTTCAAACTGGCAACCTTCGAACTGGCAGTCCTCAAACGGACAACCCTTGAATAAAACACACACTTGACCGTTTGAAGTTGTCACAAACCCTAAAAATTTTTAAGGAATCTGAGGTCAAATTGATGATATAGATATGATCTCTATTAGATTCTGAGTACATGGGTACCATTTTTATCCGACAACAATCTCTAAAACTCTCTAGATCTGACTTTAAAGATCTGTTCAAACGACAAGGTCAACAACCACATCAATCTGATTCAATTAAACTAACATACAATCATCTATAACCGAAACCGACACAAACCCTATGATTTGATTTCAGATTTAAACATTTAAAACCCTAAATCTAAGTGTTCTAACAACAGTTATCGCCGACATCAGAAAAACATAAAATCGATTAAAAAACATAAACATAAAAATTAAAATTTTATAAAATTTTGATATAAGATAAAATCGCATTTTCGTCTTGAAAGGGTTTCGAAAGGGTTTGTAGTAATCGTTGTTCGATATAAGACGAAGTCGACAGATGTATGCACCAACATAAACACATCACATCCGATTAACTTACGTTCGATTCCATTACAATATACATGTGAGCCGGTTATCATAAATGCCACATCTTGTATCCACATACAACCTTAATCATTATTGCTAATCGTTTGTATAGATCTCATAACCTTATATCATCAATGATTCTACTAACAAGAACCCTAAGTCATCATACAAGATCATAACAACCACAACATCGATTGACACACAATCATAGGGATCATAACATCATGTATTTTGCAAACCATAGAGAAACACTAATCGGATTTGATGTTTGGAACGAATGAGACTTCGGACGAGGAAGGGGGGTTGCCGTCGGTCTATGAAGGAGAGAAAGAGAGAGTAGGGTTTGTGTGTGTTCTTGTGTTTTGCAAGTAATGAGAAACAAGACCCCACAATAGGTGCTTGTATGTGTATAAAAGGAGTGGGCCGAACCCATACATGGGCTGCCCTGGGTTTCGAATACAAGGAGTGTGGCCCAAAAGGGTTTGTGCGATCCAACTTAGATATTATACATACATTACACATAACTACATAACATAATAAACATTCCATTAAAATCACATATCACATAATCACATATTGTTCAAACAAGTTACATCAAACACAAAGATAGGTTTTGAAATACGAGTTGTCAAATCATCCCCAAGTTGAAAGAAATTTCGTCCCAAAATTTAGCACTTAGTTACTGAGGAAGCTAGTTAGGTTGCGTGGTTTCCTGGTTTTCCTGGGGTGTCACACGTGGCCCCTTGGGCGGGAGTTTCAGCCCGGGCGTTGGGCATGCCTAGTGATCCTACATGGCCGGCTCTTATTGGATGGTTGGCTAGGCTATGTTTAAATTTTAAAATGTAGCCGTTTGGCCAAGCCAACGGTTCAGCCAAGTCGGTATATAACCCCCAACCCCACCACCTGTCCCCATCGCTATCCCAACCCAAGTCACTCCACATACCCGAACCGCTACCCACACACACTTGATCGATTGCCTCTTGGACGCACGAGGAAGAGCTAGCCCTTGTCACAAGCGTCGTGGACGTGATGAAGGGTCGCCAACCCGGTGAGACCCGTTACTGGCCGGAAGCTTTCGCTACCTACCGACACAGCGTGGGAAACGACCGGCACAATTTAAATGCGTGCCAACACAAGTGGCGCGAGCTACGACCGAAGCTCGATCGTTTTAAAGCCTACTACGACAGCGTCCCGGGCGGTGATATATATAAGTCACGAAGTCCGGGTGGCGGTGGCCAACATCGAGTTCCGGGGCAAGGAGCGGAAGCCGTTTGACAAGTTCACCCATTCCGAAATCTACCTAACGCTTTAGGCTTTTTTCTATTTTGTAATCCTTTTTTTGTAGAATTTTGTAATTTTTTTGGAAATGGCTTTTTTTTTTAAAATTTTGTGTGTATTTTTAAATTTTAGTTTTTTTTATTTGGGGGTGACATGGCCAACCCAGGCGGGCTAGCCACGCCCCGCCATACCCCACGGACACGTCACTCACCAGCAGGGGGACTCGAACTCCACGTGTTAACTCATGCTCCAAACCCTCGCCCCACCATAACCCACGGTCTTAGCAGGCTAAGAAACTTTTGTTAAAGGGTAGCCAATACATAAAATTTAGACGAAAAAAAATTTTACACTAAAAATGTAATTCACCAAAAAAAATTGAGATCAGCCCTCAGGGTACCTTATATCTGCCCCTGAATACTGCAGCTCACTCTCTTCATAGATGTATCCTTTTATTAATATAAGCACACATGGCAGACCCCGCACTTTTATTTTTAATTTTTTGTATAATGTATGGGTATTGTTAAATAGAGTTAAGTTCCCGTGAAAATAAAATAAACGTACGAATTTAAAGAAAAGTCAAAAAAGTGGCGGTGTCATTTTGGTAATTATCAGCAACTTCAAAATTACTCTAGTAGAGTAATTTTGAGCTTCTGTAAAGTAATTTTGTAAATGTTCATGTAGAGTAATTTTGGTCGTGTAGGGTAATTATCAAAATTGTAGGGTAATTATCAAAATTACACTAACCCCCCCCCCCCACCCCCCAAAAACCTAAAAAAAACCTAAACCATTGTAAATGTTCATGTAGAGTAATTTTGGTCGTGTAGGGTAATTATCAAAATTGTAGGGTAATTATCAAAATTACACTAACCCCCCCACCCCCCAAAAACCTAAACCACCCCCTAAAAACCTAAACCACCCCCCCCCCCCCCCTCAACTAAAAGCTAAAAACTAATCCATAAAGCTAACCCCCATAACTAAATGCTAACAAAATTACTCTACAAGACATTTTCTAAAATTACTCTACAGAAGTCAAAATTACTCTACTAGAGTAATTTGATAATTACCCTACATTTCCCAAAATTACTCTACAGATGCTCAAAATTACTCTACAAGACACTTTTTGCTTTTTCCTCAGTAATTTTGAAGTTGCTGATAATTACCAAAATGACACCACCACTTTTTGCTTTTTCCCTCAATGAGTACGTTTCGTACGTTAATATTATTTTTATTTGATCCTTTACCTTGTTAAATATACCCAAAAAGTCAACTTTTTTTACTTTTTTCCATAAATTAGCTGCCATTTCAGTCAAATTTTAAGGTTTATTTCAATTTTCTATAAACCAACTGTCAAGTCAATGGAAGAAGTTTCTATATACAACTTTTACATTCAACCCCACTGACCCATCACCGTTCAAAAAAAAATTGAACAATCTTTAAACCAACTTTTACAGTCAAGTCTGAAACAAGCTTTAACCCATATATTCCACCACCACCGTTCAAAAAAAGATATTCCACCACCCGCCGCACAACTCCGGCCACCACCACCCACCGAACACCTCCGTTCAATGGAAGAAGATGAGTTTATCATAAGGACACCTGAATTTGTCACTAATCAGGTACAAAAAAACTCAATGGAACAAGTTTTTTTACAATCAGATCTATAAAAAACAAGCTTTTTACCGAAGTTCCTTCTTGCTTTGTTTTCTTGAATCATCATCGTCGGAGCCGTCGATCGGAACCGTTCACGTTCGCCGGAAGGTTCACCAGAACCGCCATTAGATCGGAGCCGTCGTCCTCTTTGATCGGAACCGTTGGATTCTTAGTTCGCCAGAAGCATTTTTATGGGAGTCGTCGTTCTCTTGGCTCTCTCTCTTTCTCTATCTGTCTAGGCTCTCTCTCTTTCTCTATCTGTCTAGGCTCTCTCTCTCTAAATTTTCTGTATATTTCACTCTCTCTCTCTCTAGTTGTTCTGTAAAGGAGATGCACATGAGATAAATTTTGGTGAAAGCCCCTTTTCACTTTTTATATCTTTTATATTCCGTTTGTTTATTGATAATAATTTATTTGATTTGTTTATTAATTTTTTTGTTTACATATCTGTCACTTATTTTGGTGGCATTGACTCATGACTACTTTAGAAAAGGGTATTGTTAACATAAAATTATATAATAATGGAACAACCTTTTAATTTTTCGTTATGAATTTTTGAATTGTAAGTAATGGAACAACCCTTTTAATTTATTATAACATGTGTCCTTCTTATATAATAATTTATTGGTTGTGTCATTTCCAAATTTCATTTATAGGTATTCGGGTCTTGTGAAGAATTGATAAATTGGGTACAAAAGTTGGCATACTCAATCGGTGTTGTCGTCATCAAAAGAAGGTCGAATAAAAGATCTTGTGGTTTCGTGTATAGGGTTGTGCTCCAATGTGATCGTGGCGGCGAATATATATCTCATACTGATTTATTTTGATTTTCAGGTGTTTTAGCATATGTAAATGAAAATTGGTTAAACGACTACAAGGAAAGGTTTGTTTCTGTCTGGACTGATCAACATCTCAACTTTGGAAATAACACAACCAATAGAGTAGAGAGTCAGCATGCAAAGCTTAAAAAATATTTGGATTATTCGAATTCTAGTTTGGATAGATTTCTACGTTGTATTAACCGAATCGTGACGTCTCAACAAATAACAATCAAAGAAAGCTTGGAAAGTAGTAGAATTGTCAGCATTCATCAACATAACCTACGATGTTTCACACTATTACGTGGTTCTATTTCAAAGGAGGCTCTCAAAATAATTCTTGAAGATCGTGAACGATGGAAGGATCGCCTGGTGCACTGTGATTGTCGACTTCGCACTAATCATGGTTTACCATGTGCTTGCGAAATTTCAAAGTATATAACATCACGTAAGTATATTCATGTACATCAAATAAGACTCTTCATGTTAAAGTTTCAATAAAACAATATGTATTTGTATTTGCATGCAGATCAATATGTTTCCTTGGATTCGATTGATATTTCACCATCGGTTTTTTTTTTCAAAATGACCATGTTAGCTGTGATGATGAACTACTACTTTTTAAAGAATACTTTAAGAAGCAGTCTAAAGAAGGACAAAAAAGTTGGTTAAGAAAACTGAAGGATATCCTTTTTCCAGGTAAAACCGACATTCAAGAACCTCAAGTTCAAAAAAAAACTCGTGGACGACCAAGCTTGAAGAAATCACAACAACAAAGTGCCAAAAAGGAGTCGGAACCTCAAGCTAAAAAAAACTCGTGGACGAAGCTTGAAGAAATCGCAACAAGATAAGTCGGCCAGAAATAGTTCATTCGAATTTGACTTGAACATGGAACCGGTGATAGATTGGAACGAGGTCCCAGATGAGCCAGACATAGTTCATACATGATAGACTTGAACGAAGTGCCACTGATGAATCACTTGAATATAATGGGTGATATTCCAAAAGTATTTCATCCATACATAACAAATACACGAAATGTTAAACCCGATGGAAATTGTGGATTTCGATGTAAGGACCTTCAAAAATGTCCCTAAACGACCCGTAAGTGACAACCCGGACCCCCGAAACCCTAATTCATATCAAAAAACAAGAAAATCACATTTTTGGTCTTCTCGCGGGCCGCGTAAAGGATAAGCAGACCCTTACGCGGGCCGCGTCAACTTATGTTTGACCGGATAAGCGTTCCCAGGTCACGTGGCAGCACTACTGATGACACGCTAGCCCTAGTCTACGACTAGGGTTCCTCGCGGCCCGCGTAAAGATTAAGAGGGGGCTTACGCGGGCCGCGTAAACCCCACTTTTCAGCTATAAATAGGTTTGGTTACGAGCAGTTCACTGGTGTCGAAAATTTTGATCAAAAACGAAATCTCACTGCTCAAATTCGAAATTTAAGATATCAAGGCGCTGCTACGATACAGGGTATTAACTCGATCGCTGCTACGATTCAATGTCCGATCGATTGAAACTATCCGATGGATGTTTAAGTGCTGCCCAAGTTAGGGCTATACTTTGTCATTCGTCGTTAATTCAATGGATGTCTAAGTATTGCGCTTTGTCATTCGTTGTGCGGGTTTTAATCTCGTGAGTTATCGTAAATGTTGTATTAGTTACTGACCTAGTTCGTGTGCATTGTTATTTAAATTAGGTTACAAGGCTAATCAGTAGGCTAAACTCTGCCCGTTTAAATCTGCAATGTGAGTCATTCTCTTTTTATCAATAATGTTTTACAATACTCCAAATATTTTCAAAGTTATAATTACAGGGATTAAGTCGTGGTTATTTTGAATCACTGGCTAGTGGGGTATTGTGCACATTACTAAGTTCTCACGGTTAGGCTAATAAATCCTAACAGTGATAATCATCACTACTTAGGTGAAAGGACCCAATAGTGGTATGACCATCGTCACCAGGAGGTGACACGGCGCCAGATAAAAATAAGATAGAAGCCATTGTAATCGCTCTTATGCTGTAATTTATAACTATGTGTCGTTTTATCAAATTTGAATGACTCGCAGTATTTCCCCGCTGATAAAATATTTTCAAAACATGTTTCAGGTGACTACTGTGAACCAAGGAAAAGTGCTACGGAGCACTAACAAAGCTTGAAGCAGTGGCTCAGTTAAACAAATAAACATGTTTTGTAAATCAGGGAATTTCCTGGTGAAATTCCTCTATTGTAAATTACGGGGTTCATCCCGAATTATGAAATAAAATAATTGGGCATTTCAAATTTTAAAAAGATCGTGTTAAATCTTCCGCTGTCAACTCAATTAATAATTACCACGGGTTTCTGTCCCGCGGCTCCGGGACCGGGTCAAACCGGGACGGGGGCCGTGACCGAAAAAGGTGGTATCAGAGCCACTGATTTAAGCCAATTAAGTATTTAGAAATACTTAATTTTCCTAATTACCATCTTGTGATTATGTGTTTTGTTAACTGACTACTTGTTAGTTACAGTATGGGTAAACAAAGAATTTCGGACATCTATCGTCAACTAGATAGTACACTAAAAGATAAAGGAACCTCATTCCAATCAAGTTCCTCAAGATACTCAGTAGATACCGAGGAAGGAATATTTGTTCATAAGGCACAGTTTGAGAAACCACTTACCATTAAGAAAAGAAGTTGGATTATTAGAAAAAGTCAAGAGAAAATAAAGAAGTCACAACCAAAAGATGTGATAATTAATAAAGAGACTCAAGAAACAGGTGATAACCGACCATGGGAAGATGAATTAGACGAACAATGGGAAAATCTCTATATGTTAGCCACTATAGCAGTAAATGTTAACTTTTAAATGAAATAAACTGCCAACACCCTGATCCAGTACTAGCACCCATATCATCCCTAAGCCAGAAACTTTAAAGAAACTTGCCCATAAGATAAACAACTTAGTGAGAAAAGATAGACTAAAATAAACTATCCCTAGTATATTTTAAATTGCAGTTGTAATTTGTAATAAATATATATATATATATAAATCGCAAAATTTTGTTTTAATCAATATGTTTGTACAAATATATTAGATATCTGTAATTAATACTTAAATTTTTGAATGCCTTTCTGTGATTATTCAATTTACAAAATTTTAACCTAGAATTTTGTGTATTTCTTCATATCTGCTAAACAGCATGAATGAATTGTCTGAAGCCCTTCAGAATCTCAATCTCTATTCTGTTAATGTGGAAGTTTCCAGAGACTTCACCGGTTATTGTGCCGACAATGATGAACCTATGGAATTTCAAGCTCAACCTCTGGAGAAACCAAAGCCAAAGAAAAGAAGAAGATTAGTGGGCTGGAGGCGTGTGCGTAGAAGGAAACCAGCGACACGGAAAGTTATAAAGACGGAGGATCCCAAAGGTAAAGGCAAGGAAATAGAGATTGGAGAAAGTTCCAGGAAAAACCAAGAAATGCCACCTTGGAAGGAGCTGGACCATAAACTAGCACTTAGTGATCTCATCGGACCTGTCGGTGAAAACCTCTTTAATTACCCAGCGGAAGCACAACTTCCAATTGACCTAGAGCCTGAAATCCCAGATCCTATTATCCACTCCCAACCTCTACCAGCAGAGTTGTAAGAATGGTGGACCACCGACTGGCAGTTTCAGAATCTTCTAAACAACCCTAATACCTTTTTCCCTCAATTTGACCCTGAACCTCCACTACATCCACCAATGAGCACCGAGAACTTGGCGGAACTCCGTCATTATGGCGAGGAGCTGATTGATGCAGGGAATCGAATTAGGGAAGTAGGGGAAAGAATATCTTGGAAATACGACGAGAGGGAACGTCATTTCTAAGATGCCAGCTGACGGGGACGGTGTGACTGTGGTTCTGTGGTTGTAGGAATATGTGTTTAATAATAATAGTAGTAAAAATATAATTATGTGAAGTAACTTAAAAATAAAACTTTGTAAGATAACCAGTGTGTACGGATGCCTATTATAATATATAAAATATTAAACGTCGAAAAATCGACAATTTTGTCTATACGTATTAATATGATTATATGCGATTGTTTGGTTGTTAATTATTTTCTGCTAATGACTCATATATATTAATTACCAGATAGCACACGCTGGTAATGAACAAGTTAACGAGGGTAATCAATCCGAACAAAACCATGAAGATCAATTTCTGAATAGACAAGATATCGAGAATATCGTTGCTCAGGGAATAGCCAATGTTATTCCAGCAATCCTTGCTGCTGTTCGAAATCCAGTTGAACCTCAACAAATTATTCCTAGTAAACGTACTCATGGAGATAACTTCAGTAATAGCGTAAACGGAGGCGACAACAATACTAATAACGATAACGATGGGATGCAAGCCCCACTCCTTAATAGAATGAAAGCTGCAACGCCTGGTTGCACTTATAAGGAATTTCTTGCCTGTAAACCGGTTGAATTTGCAGGCAATGAAGGGGCGACTGCTGTACTGCGTTGGTTAGAGAAAACCGAGGCAGTGATTAAAATAAGTAAATGTGTAGAGGAAGACAAGGTCATGTACGCGTCACATCTTTTTAAAGAAGGGGCGCTAGAATGGTGGAATATAGTACTACAAGCCAAGGGAAGTGATGTGGCCTATGCCATGAGTTGGGAAGAATTTAAGCGGCTAGTGGAGAGAAAATTATGTCCCGAATATGAGAAAGAACAAATGGAAAATAAATTTCTGAACCACCGGATGGTGGATGTAGATTGTCGAGGGTATACTTTGACATTCTTCGAATATGCGAGAGTGGTACCAACCCTGGCTTCGCCAGAGCCGGTACTTATTTCCCGCTATATTTAGGGATTGATTGGTGAAATCCGTGATATCGTTAAAGCTGCGAGACCACGCACTATTGACGATGAGGTAGAATTAGCCAACACTTTGACTGACGGACTAGTGCGTACGCGAGAAGAAAACTGGAAGAAGGAAGTGGCCCAAAAGATTACCCAAGGATTCCGTATGGGTAACCGTAGTAATTTCAAGAAAAGGGAACCGGGCAATCTTCCACTGTTCCATTTTGCAATGCCTGCAAAAGAAAGCATTATGGAAGATGCAAAGGGTATTGCAATTTTTGCAAAATTTCGGGGCATCAAGAAGAAGATTGCAGGAAAAAGAAAGCAACAGTCTGCTACAACTGCGGAGAGGCTAGACATTTTAGGCCAGACTTTCCCAAATTGGTCAAACCAGCTGACAACAAAACCAAACCTGCAGACGGAGCTACCAAGAAGAATGCAAGGGCATTCCAGTTGACTACCCAGGAAGCCGAGCTAATCCCTGATGTGATAGCTGGTACGTTCTTAGTTCACAACGTTTATGCAAAAGTATTATTTGACTCTGGTGTAAACCAAAGTTTTATAAATACTTCATTCTGCCAAGCTCTTAACCTACCCTTAAGCAACCTTAGACAAAATTTTACAGTCGAAACGGCAGATGGAAATTTTGTTAACATAAACAAGGTTTTGCGAGAAGGAAAAATAGAACCCTTAGGTCATAAATTTTCTGCAAACCTATTACCTATGAGTTTAGTTGGATTCGATGTCGTATTAGGAATGGATTGGTTAGTAGCCAACCATGCCCGAATTCTTTGTGATAAGAATTCCATAGAAATACATACACCCACAGGAGAATTAGTGGTAATTACAGGAGATAAGCCACGTAAGCCAATGAAATTCATTTCAGTCATGAGATTGGCTAGTTATTCAAGAAAACAAGAAATAGTGTATATGATTTCAGCAATCATTAACACTAAAGGTAAGGAACTTAAAGAAATTCCAGTAGTATCAGAATACCCGGACGTATTTCCGGAAGAACTACCTGGACTACCGCCCGATAGGGAAGTAGAATTTAGAATTCATCTAATTCCTGAAACTACACCGATAGCTAAGGCACCTTATCGGTTAGCACCCACCGAAATACTAGAATTGAAAAAGCAGTTAGATGAATTGCTAAGTAAAGGATTTATACAACCTAGTTCATCCCCTTGGGGAGCACCAGTGTTGTTCGTAAAGAAGAAAGATGGGTCGATGCGAATGTGTATCGATTATCGGGAATTGAATAAGGTTACAATTAAGAATCGATACCCATTACCTAGGATTGATGATCTATTCGATCAACTTCAGGGAGCTAGATATTTTTCTAAGATAGACTTACGCTCCGGATACCATCAGTTGAAGGTACAAGAAGAAGACATACCTAAAACTGCTTTCAGAACTAGGTATGGTCATTACGAGTTTATAGTCATGCCATTCGGACTAACAAATGCTCCAGCAGCATTTATGGACATGATGAATAGGATCTGTAAACCGTACTTGGACAAATTTGTAATTGTCTTTATCGACGATATACTTATTTATTCCAAGAGTCAGGAAGAGCATTGTGAGCACTTGCATGCACTCTTAACTTTGTTAAGAAAGGAAAAACTTTATGCCAAATTCTCAAAATGTGAATTTTGGCTGCAAGAGGTGCAATTTTTAGGACACATGGTGAATCACGAAGGTATTCACGTAGATCCCTCTAAAATAGAAGCAATCACCAAATGGAAAGTCCCGCAATCAGCTATGGAAATTAGAAGCTTTCTAGGGTTAGCTGGATACTATAGACGGTTTATTAAGGATTTTCCAAAATAGTTGTACCATTAACTAAGCTAACCTGTAAAGCGGTTAAGTTTGAATGGGGACCTAGGTAAGAAGAAGCTTTTAAGATTTTAAAGCAAAGGTTAACCAACACCCCAGTTCTTGCTTTACCAGAAGCGACAGAAGATTTTGAAGTATACTGTGATGCTTCAAAACTAGGATTAGGATGTGTGCTAATGCAACGCAAGAAGGTAATTGCGTATGCATCAAGGCAATTGAAAAAGCACGAGGAAAATTATACGACTCATGATTTAGAATTAGGAGCCATAATTTTTGCCCTTAAGATTTGGAGACACTATATGTATGGAAGTAAGTTTACTGTCTATACAGATCATAAGAGTTTAAGATATATATTTGGGCAAAAAGAATTAAACATGAGGCAAAGAAGATGGATGGAAATCCTAAGCGACTATGACTGTGATATTCAATATCACGAAGGAAAAGCAAACATAGTTGCTGATGCCTTAAGTCGTAAGTATCATGAGAAACAACGACGAGTTTGTGCTCTTAGATTAAGTCTACAACTAGATTTAATGGAACAATTGAAAAATATACAAGAAACAGCAATCAAGGATGATGCCGAAGGTATGAAAGGACGAATAAAAGAATTAGAGCAAGGAAGTGATGGAATTTGGAGATTCCACAAAAGAAGGATTAGGGTACCTAAGCAGGGAGAATTAAGGAATAAGATTTTAGAGGAAGCCCATAAATCTAGGTATACCATGCATCCTGGTAACAATAAGATGTACCAAGATTTAAGGAATAACTTCTGGTGGATATGAATGAAAAAGGACATAGCTAGATATGTATCTAAGTGTCTAACTTGTTCACAAGTTAAGGCAGAACACCAGAAACCTTCAGGGTTACTCCAACAATTAGAAATACCTGTATGGAAATGGGAACTTATAACTATGGATTTTGTTACTAAGTTGCCCAAAACCAGAAAAGGTAATGACGCGATTTGGGTAATTGTGGATCGATTAACCAAATTAGCTCATTTTCTACCCGTGAAGGAAACCTTCAGCATGGAAAAGTTAG
Organism: Helianthus tuberosus; assembly: GCA_030545235.1. Classification (NCBI taxonomy): domain Eukaryota; kingdom Viridiplantae; phylum Streptophyta; class Magnoliopsida; order Asterales; family Asteraceae; genus Helianthus; species Helianthus tuberosus. Next base: position 31,408,612 of record CM060439.1, on the reverse strand, counting down.
CCAAGTTATATGTAGATGAAGTAGTATCCTTACATGGAGTTCCACTATCCATTGTATCGGATAGGGATAGTCATTTCACTTCCCACTTCTGGACAAGTTTCCAAGAAGCCATGGGAACCCGACTAAATCTAAGTACTGCATACCATCCTCAAACAGACGGACAAAGTGAAAGGACAATCCAGACTCTAGAAGACATGCTCAGAGCATGTGTAACAGATTTTGGTGGAAACTGGGATGACCACCTACCCTTAATTGAATTCTCCTATAATAATAGTTACCATTCAAGCATTGAAGCTGCCCCATTTGAAGCACTATATTGACGAAAGTGCAGAACTCCAGTTTGTCGGGCGGAAATAGGAGAAAGCCAATTATCAGGTCCCGAAATTGTATAAGAAACCACCGACAAGATCACTCAAATCAAGGAAAGACTGAAGACGGCTCGTGATCGTCAGAAAAGTTATGCAGACAATAGACGCAAACTGTTAGAATTTCAAGTGGGAGACAAGGTACTCTTGAAAGTTTCCTCCTTGGAAAGGAGTAGTTCGATTTGGGAAGAAGGGAAAGTTAAGTCCAAGGTACGTAGGACCATTCCCAGTAATACAGCGAATAGGACCAGTCGCCTATCGCTTACAATTACCAGAAGAGTTAGCCGGGGTACATGATGTATTTCATATATTCAATCTCAAGAAATGTCTATCTGACGAATCCCTGGTAGTACCTCTTCAAGATATAGAGGTAAACGAAAAGTTAAAATTTGTAGAAAAGCCAATGCAAATAGAAGACAGAAAGGTCAAATTTCTCAAGCACAGGCGACTAGTGCTGGTCAAAGTCAAGTGGGATTCAAAGAGAGGACCCGAATACACTTGGGAGCTGGAATCGGAAATAAAGCGAAAGTATCATCACTTATTTCAGTAAATCTCGAGGACGAGATTTTAAATAAGGTGGGGAGGATGTAAGGACCTTCAAAAATGTCCCTAAACGACCCGTAACTGAAAACCCGGACCCCCGAAACCCTAATTCATATCAAAAAACAAGAAAATCACATTTTTGGTCTTCTCGCGGGCCGCGTAAAGGATAAGCAGACCCTTACGCGGGCCGCGTCAACTTATGTTTGACTGGATAAGCGTTCCCAGGCCACGTGGCGTACACGTGGCAGCACTACTGATGACATGCTATCCCTAGTCTACGACTAGGGTTCCTCGTGGGCCGCGTAAAGATTAAGAGGGGGCTTACACGGGCCGCGTAAACCCCACTTTTCAGCTATAAACAGGTTTAGTTACGAGCAGTTCACTTGTGTCGAAAATTTTGATCAAAAACGAAATCTCACTGCTCAAATTCGAAATTTAAGATATCAAGGCGCTGCTACGATATAGGGTATTAACTCGATCGCTGCTACGATTCAATGTCCGATCGATTGAAACTATCCGATGGATGTTTAAGTGCTGCCCAAATTAGGGCTATACTTTGTCATTCGTCGTGAATTCGATGGATGTTTAAGTATTGCGCTTTGTCATTCGTTGTGAGGGTTTTAATCTCGTGAGTTATCGTAAATGCTGTATTAGTTACTGACTTAGTTCGTGTGCATTGTTATTTAAATTAGGTTACAAGGCTAATCAGTAGGCAAAACCCTGCCCATTTAAATCTGCAATGTGTGTCATTCTCTTTTTATCAATAATGTTTTACAATACTCCAAATATTTTCAAAGTTATAATTACAGGGATTAAGTCGTGGTTATCTTGAATCACTGGCTAGTGGGGTATTGTGCACATTACTAAGTTCTCACGGTTAGGCTAATAAATCCTAACAGTGATAATCATCACTACTTGGGTGAAAGGACCCAATAGTGGTATGACCATCGTCACCAGGAGGTGACACGACACCAGATAAAAATAAGATAGAAGCCATTGTTGTTATGGGTCATTTTCCGAGCATATATATCCTGACCAATATTCTACTTTTGATTGTTTACTTCTCACCAGGATATCGGATCAGGATATTGGTAACATCCTGGTGCGATATCCTGGTGTTAACTAAATTGACCACGTGCAGGTAAGAAGCTGTAGGTCACTAACGGTCAGATGGACTTCTTCTCCTTGAGACTCGGGCAAACCAGTTATTTGAGAGACGTTGAACCCGAAAGACTAGGTCTACAACGTTCAAGTGGGGAATATCCGCCGGATCCCGGTTTAATAGGGTAGTTTGTTGCATTTCTTTTACTATAAATAGATGGATCGGATCAGTTAAGGCACACATTTTTCATTCGCACACTTTACTCTCAAGCTATTGGCAACCACTACACACAAACACTTGTACTCGAATCACATTGTAACACTTAGTTGATCCGCATTACATCCTGCACTGTATCCTGATATTTGAAGTAATAGAAGAACAAGGCAGCTGCGATTGTCAGCTCCCGAGGTTTTGTGCCGGCGATCTAGATTGATCAAGGGCTTTCCTCGTACATCTCGTGTCACCCCTTTACATTTTTCGCTCATTGTTTGATCACAGATACAGCTCTATATCCTGAGCCGTATCCTGAAACTGTTTTTACAATTAATTTGATTAACATATTTTCGACACTCATTTCTAGCACACTACCTCACTTAACTAATTTGATCACTTAATTGCTTCGGTAATTTTTGACCAAAAAAATTTGGCGCCCACCGTGGGGCAAGTGGTGTTATTTTTACTAAAAACTTTAGTAAAATCATTACTCGGTTTTCTATTCTCAAAACTTTTTGCTACATTATTTTCAACGGCCTCGAGATCAAACATGAGCTCTTCCACTATGTCTGCTACAACCTCTCCAACAATTGGTTCGGTGCTTCCACCTCCTCCTCCAAGAATGCAAGCTTCTTCACACGGAACTAAGAGTCATGTGGCTCGGGATGTTATCCTCGCTCCCAATACCCAGGGATCTGGTCTTGTTATGGCTTCTAATGATGAAATTCTGAATTTGTTTAGTAGTGTACAGGAACAGATGAGGCATGTGACAACCCGAACTTTCAAGGTTAGTACCGTTTGACCTCGTGATTCAAACTTCTCGTAATTCCCTCCTTCCACGCTATTGTTATATTAAACTTTTCATTTCACTTCTTGCTATGATAAACTGTCGTACGTGAATTTACTTGGTTATAACTAAGAGAGTGGTAGGATCCATTTTAGTGTTTGGGCTTATCTATAGGAGCCACATATGGGCTTGGGCCGCCGCACGCATACTGGGCTACACATGCGCCTACACACCACACTCTTAATTCACTCGGCCCACACTCTTTGTTATCGGCCCAAACCTCCTATAGATTGTGTTTAGTTATATGATTAGGGGTACGTGAGTTGGTTTTAAAACATACTAACCCTAGAGCCTCTCTTGCACCCGGCGGCAATACCCCTATTTCGTGAAGCCTTCCTTCGATTTCACCTGGCTTGCAGGTTTGGTTAACCAACTTGGAACGGGTAACGTAACGTAACATACCGATCAAATCAAAGGCGAGTTCACTACATTCGAGCATGCGTCCCAGTGGTTGGGGACAGTCAGTGGGTATCCCGTGGAGGGATAAGTCTTTTGGGTAAAAACGGGTATATTGGTTAATATTCTCACCTATGAATCTTGTAAGTCCCTTATTATGTTACCTGGAGGGTAACGGGTATTAGTTGGTAGCGCTACTTAGGTTTGGCACCCTCACACCGCTCCTAGATAGGACGGATGTGAACTAATGACCCAGTCGGGGCCCAGTACTAGATAGGAGTACGTGGGAAGGGCAGTCATGTATTTCAGGAGCCGTCTTGTTCGGAATTGAGATATTAACAATATTACTTGCATTTGTCAGTGAACTGTTTTACATACAACTGGTAACAAACGTTTTCTAAAACTGTGAACTCGCCAGCTTTGTCTGATACACTTGTTACATGCTCGCAGGTCGTTAGGTACTTGGGAACAGGAACTTGCTGGCTGGAGGGTGTGAGTGGTCATGGTTGCATTGATGGGTTTATTTATCAAACATTTATTTACTATGGTCGTTTGGAAAGTATTTACATTATGTTACGTTAACGCTTCCGCTGAACTTGATGGTTTTTGAATTACTTATGTTTGGATTTTATTACTATTACATGATGAAACTTTATTTTAAACTTATGGATTCAATGTACTTGGTGGCTCATTACTAGTGGTCACACGCCTAACAGGGACACTCCCTAGGTGGTAGTTTGAGGGTGTGACAGTTTGGTATCAGAGCCACTGGTTATAGCGAACTTGGTTTTAAAACGATTTTATGAAACCAGACTATAACCGAACTGATCCGAAATCGACCATGACACTCAGCTCCAGACCGCAAGGTTCGTCTCTCGTTTACTTATTGCACAGCATAACTAGTAAACACTTACATATGAAATTGCATGGGATTGCACGTTTAGCACAACAATATGAATTCGTGTATTACTTGCACGTGTTATGTGATTGATAGTGTGGTATTTCCCTAGACATTCATGACTCACGTATTGTGATATTCCTCGTTTGACATCTGAGTTTGAGGAACCATTTGACATGAGTTAGGAGGAACTGAGATGAGCATGCAAATTACAATATTATTGTGGGTGCACACATAATAATAATGTGGGGTGCATGCGAGTCCCGGTGAGGCTTAACAAGTGAAAAAGGGGTTCTGCTCTGTTATTCGATCAATGAGAAAAGTAACAAATTTATAGGAGTCATAGTAGTGATTGTCTCCTACTTGAATGTGATCTTTTCATTTCCCTCTGAAACCTTTCGAGTTTTGATGCTATCGAGTATTACCTGAACATCCATCTGAACGCCTAGCGAACTATGTAGAATGTTAGGTGCTTATACGAACGTCCCTGAGTTGGATGTTGCAGCGTCAATGATTGGTCTGTACCTCTCTCACACTCCTCCTTGTTTGCTGGAACTCATGTACTGATGTTTTAGAACCCGAAGTGCGATCACTCCTGCAACACTCTAGCAGCATACTGTGTATTACTCAATCAACTTGTTGGATCGATGGACAAAAGGATGAGCGTGGTACTTTACCGATTTCAGTAATTGGACGGCCCGGATTACCAGCAACGCACATCAGCGATTTGACTCCATTTGAATCTTTAACCCTAGACAGCGACTAATGGGAGTCAACCCTTACGAATCAATCGGGGCATAAGCGATGACAACTGGTTATATTGTGGAATGTGTGACGACCAGCACAGTGATTAGCGCTTCAGGACGTAGCACAGAATGTGAATGAATGGACTTGGTTAGTGAAAGATCGTAGGGCTCCGTTTCAAGCAACGACCTTAGAGGCAACAGTCACGGCAACATCACGGTATTTGTAACCATGGCCTACAGTATGGGAATGAAGGTGCCTACGACATGGAGTGGCTGTTGTTAAATCAAAACGACAACAACCAAGGGAACGATGGCAGTACTGGGAATCCTCGCAACGAGTACAACAACACGAGAAATGATGCTCATGGAGGGGCATTTAGTATTGGCGTGGGCAACGCCAGGATTATAACAACGCGGTGGCATACACGTTCTTGGTAACGAATCGCTTCGTCTCTGTTCTATTTAACCCTGATGCTTCTTGAAAACCGAACCTGTTGAGGAATCGGCTGATGGCGAGACAACTGAAACCTCATATGCTTGTTGGGATGCAAACTCGACCTTGTGGGACAAGTGTTCGACATCGACCTTTCTTCTACTATCCTTGATGATGTCGATGCAGTAGTTGGTGTGGATTGGTTATCCAGAGATTGCGTAGACATACCCTGTGAGAAGAAAATTCTACGTATCCTTCATCCTTGTGGAAAATCGTTATCTGTTCTAAAAGCGTCAGAATGGCGCACAGGTTAGCGCCCTTTCAGCTATGAGACCCAGTGGTGTTTACGAAGGGGTTTTCCCCGCTATGTTAACTATCGTTATTGATGTTGGGGTTAAGGAAAAAGGGAATTGAGGATCCACCAATTGTTCGTGATTTCTCTCGGTGTGCTACGTGAGGAACTTTCAGGGTTACTTCCATAAGTGTTAGAAAGAATCTCAGTTTGATCTCACGCCAGATGCAGTTCCGAATACTCGTACTTTTACAGTCTTGCACCAGGAGGGTTGCAAGAGCTGTCTAATCAACTGCATGAACTGTAGAATAGGAGCTTTGGCAGACCTGGTTTTTCGCTTTGGGGAGCCCTAGTTATATCCATGAAGATAAGCCTTTTCATATGTGTTCTGATTATCGAGAACCTAACAAAGTGGCAGTCAAGAACCGTTTGCCCCGACCATGTATTGACGACCTGTTGACCAGCTGCGAGGGTCAAGCTCCCATTCGAGGATTGGGTAACGAACGAGCTATAGTCAGAGAGAAGTCTAAGGGGAGGATGTTCCTACAATGGCCTATCAAACATAGTGTGGCCATTACGACGTTGCATTCTAAGGCCTTTGGGCTAATTTTCACACCAAGAGCTTATGGACCACAAGAATCGACCGTGTTTATTGATGACGTATTGGGTCATTTCCTGGAGGAAGGGACATCATGGACGACATCTGTATCTTATCTTAGAGCTCCTGAGGGAGGAGTCATTACGTGTGAACTCTTGCTAAATGTAACATCTAGATTCGAGAAATGCATTTTGATCATATAACCAACGAAGTGGGAATACGCGCGGATCGTGCTAGGATCCATTTTGTTAGAAACTGATTGACAGCAAAGATTCCTTCGGGTGTACGGAAATTTCTTGGTTTCGCTAGACACTATCGCAGATTCATCACAGGATTTTCGAGGATCGCGCAGCTTTAACCTCTTTAGCTCAGCAGGGTGCTGCGTATTCGTGGGAGACAAATTAGGAAAGCGACTTTACTGCTTTTGAAATCCAACTCTACAATGCACTGAGCATCGTCTTCACCCGAGGATATGGGCGATTTTGGGTTATACCATGATGGTTCGAATCAGAGTCTCAAATACACACGGATGCAACACGAGAGGGTGATGGCTTACGTGGTGGATTAACAGGAAGAATTGCACGACTCACAACCTGGGGTGGAAACCACAATCACGGATTTGAGCTGGAGGCATTACTTGGACGGTACCAAATGCACTGCTTAGACCGATCACAAAGGCCTCCCGTGTACCTTTGTATCGGCAGAGCTAAACATGTAACAACATCTTGGATGGAACTTTTGAATGATTACCACCGTGACACCTGAACGTGCACGAGCTTTGCAGCTCACTATCGACTCTAACTTACCTGATCAGACTCGCTCTGTTCGAACGGGAAGAGGATTTTCAAGTTGAACCCATGTGGGGCATGGAGCAGCAACCTTTGGCAGGACAGACGATAATCGCTACCTCAAGGAACGAGTATGGACCTCATTATATGGCAACTTTAGGAAACTTGTGTTGGGAAAAGCACACTGGCTTCGATATTTTAGATGTCTGGATTTTGATGAGAGATATTAGGACCTATAAATCTTGTACGGGTGATCGGGCATGGAGGCCCACTAAGCAAAGTTTGTGTATGATGTTTGACTTGTGGGAAAGTCAAGGTGGAGTATTAGCAACCGGCAACGCCAATATGGAAAATGAGAACAGATTACCATGGATTTTGTCGCTAGTCTACCTACAACTCGAAACGGAAACAATACCACCTGGGTGATCGATGATTGTCCCACGTAACCAGCACACTTTCTCGCAACCAAGGAGACTGGGAAGTCTTCACAGCTGTGGATGTTCCTATGAGAGAGGCGACTTTTAGGCACGAGGTGTCAACTCCTGTTACCTCTGATTTTGATCTATGTTTGACTTATGATGGACAACACCCTTGGCTCACGTCTAGACATGAGCATTGGACAAACAGTCAAAGTAAACGAACCATCCAGACACTCGAAGGCATGCTGCGAGCATGTGAGTGATTGACTTTAGTAGGAGTAAGAAGGACATCTATCTTTGGCTGAGTTCTACTGCAACAATTACCATTCTAGTATTCCGACAACTCTGTTTGAGGCATTGCATGGACAGTAACACTAAACCCCTTGTTGGACTAAGGTGGGTGGCAACCCAATCACAGACCCAGGACTTGTGTTCGAACCTCTTGGGAAGATTGTTTAGATCGGTAATCGTTTGGCAGCAACGTGTGTCCGTCAGGAAAGCTGATAAGCTAAGGAAACACTGAGAGTTCGCTGTAGGTGAACGTGTCATAACCGAAAGTCTCTCCATGGGAGGGTGCGGTACGCTACAACAAAAAAAAACGTGGCAAGCTTAGTTTACAATGCATTGGGACATTCGGATTTCTAGAATGAATCAGTGACATGGCTCACAGACTCGAGTTAACTGACGAATTGGGTAACGTACACAATGCCATTTATGTCGCGAATCTAAAGCAGTGTTTGTCCGATGAAACGTTTGTGATACCCTTATTAGAATCTGAGGTTAATGACAAGTTGCAGTTGTTGAGGAATCTACTGAAATCATGGACCAGGACGTCAAGATTCGTTAGCATCGTCGAATCCCAATCGTGAGAGTTCGTTGGAACTTAAGACGTGGATCGAAGTTCACGTGAGAACGTAAAGATAAGATGAAGCTCTATTATCCCCGATTGTTCAAACGGTGGAATCAACTTCTGATATCATTAGAGAATTTCGGGACGAAATTCCCTTTCAAGTTGGGGATGATGTGGCACCTGGGGAAAATCTGCAGAAATCTTGATCTATCACTTCATCTCTCTGTGTTTACTTAACAAATTTCGGGACGAAATTTCTTTTAAGTTGGGGATGATGTGACAACCCGAACTTTCAAGGTTAGTACCGTTTGACCTCGTGATTCAAACTTCTCGTAATTCCCCCCTTCCACGCTATTGTTATATTAAACTTTTCATTTCACTTCTTGCTATGATAAACTGTCGTATGTGAATTTACTTGGTTATAACTAAGAGAATGGTAGGATCCATTTTAGTGTTTGGGCTTATCTATAGGAGCCGCATATGGGCTTGGGCCGCCCCACGCATACTAGGCTACACATGCGCCTACACACCACACTCTTAATTCACTCGGCCCACACTCTTTGTTATCGGCCCAAACCTCCTATAGATTGTGTTTAGTTATATGATTAGGGGTACGTGAGTTGGTTTTAAAACATACTAACCCTAGAGCCTCTCTTGCACCCGGCGGCAATACCCCTATTTCGTGAAGCCTTCCTTCGATTTCACCTGGTTTGCGGGTTTGGTTAACCAACTTGGAACGGGTAACGTAACGTAACATACCGAGCAAATCAAAGGTGAGTTCACTACATTCGAGCATGCGTCCCAGTGGTTGGGGACAGTCAGTGGGTATCCCGTGGAGGGATAAGTCTTTTGGGTAAAAACGGGTATATTGGTTAATATTCTCACCTATGAATCTTGTAAGTCCCTTATTATGTTACCTGGAGGGTAACGGGTATTAGTTGGTAGCGCTACTTAGGTTTGGCACCCTCACACCGCTCCTAGATAGGACGGATGTGAACTAATGACCCAGTCGGGGCCCAGTACTAGATAGGAGTACGTGGGAAGGGCAGTCATGTATTTCAGGAGCCGTCTTGTTCGGAATTGAGATATTAACAATATTACTTGCATTTGTCAGTGAACTGTTTTACATACAACTGGTAACAAACGTTTTCTAAAACTGTGAACTCGCCAGCTTTGTCTGATACACTTGTTACATGCTCGCAGGTCGTTAGGTACTTGGGAACAGGAACTTGCTGGCTGGAGGGTGTGAGTGGTCATGGTTGCATTGATGGGTTTATTTATCAAACATTTATTTACTATGGTCGTTTGGAAAGTATTTACATTATGTTACGTTAACGCTTCCGCTGAACTTGATGGTTTTTGAATTACTTATGTTTGGATTTTATTACTATTACATGATGAAACTTTATTTTAAACTTATGGATTCAATGTACTTGGTGGCTCATTACTAGTGGTCATACGCCTAACAGGGACACTCCCTAGGTGGTAGTTTGAGGGTGTGACAAGGCAGCAACAGGAAACTAATCGGATGCTGATGAGAGAGATACAACTCTTGAAATCCAGCCCAAGTAGACCTGCTGAAGAAACTGTCACTCCTTTGCAGCCTAGGGCTTTGAACTTCAGTTCTGCAGTTTACACTGAGGATAATCGGGGGAATATCGTGCCAAGCCATTCTCAGAATCATACTCCTGAGATACCCTCCTCGGTCAGGATGTCAACTGTGAGGAGCTCAGGATATGCTTCAGGATATGGCCAGAATCCTTAGACCGGTAACGTGTCGAATAATAATATTCTTGCTACTAACAATAATGGGTCTTTGCAGAATGCAGGTATGACGTCAACATTTACTAGGGAGCTTCAGAAATTGAAGGACATGATATCCAGTGTACCTGGAGTGGTCCAACCAATTCCGGAAGTGTCCCAAGACAGCCACAGGATATCCCGCTTTGCATATCCTATCTGTGATGCTGAAATCCCAAAGAGATTTCAAACCCCCAACATGAAACTGTATGATGGGACTACGGATCCTGAAGAGCATATTGCCCAGTATAGAGAAAGAATGGAGATTAACCATATCCCTCTGGAGCTCAAGGAAGCATGCTTGTGCAAGGGTTTCGGTTCTACCTTGACAGGATCAGCCTTAAAATGGCTGTTAAATGTTCCTCCTCACTCAATTACACGTTTGCTCATTTGGTTAATTTATTTAATAGTCAGTTTTCTTACAGCCGGAGTTTTGAGAAACTAACCAGTGATCTTTACAGGATAACTCAAAGACCTCAGGAATCCTTGAGGGATTATGTGAACAAGTTTAGTCGGGAATCCTTGGATATCCGACATCTTGATGTTGCAATAGCTGTGCAGGCTTTTAAGATGGGATTACAAAAGGATTCTCAGTTTTATCAGGATCTTGTAATGAATCCCTGCAGGAATCTCGACGAAGCTCGTAACAAGGCCTTGAGATATATCCGCTTGGAAGATGACAAAAAATGCAAGAGAGGATGAACTCATCCACCACCTATGAGTCAACTAATAGGAAATCAGAATCCTCATTTAAACCATATCGCTCTAAGCCGTATGGAAGAAATGACAACAAGAAAGTGAATGTTGTCGAAGACGAGGATCCTGAAGAATATCCTGAATTATCTGAATATTGCTTTTCTGTCAACATTCCTGAATTAATGTATGCTATGCAGGGTTTAGGAGACAAAGCTAGGTGGCCTCAAAAGAATCAACAAAAAGCTTATTGGAAGGATAAATCCAAATGGTGTGCCTTCCATGAAGATTTCGGACATGTGACTGAGGATTGCATTGCTCTAAGGAAATAAATAAGCTACCTATTGAGCAAAGGATATCTGAAGGATCTCTTAGGAAGAAAGAAGAATAAGGGTCAGGATACTGAGAAGGATCCTGAACGAGCGGCGTCACCTCTTACAGATGCCAAGATAATCAACTTTATTTTAGGAGGATCCGACATTTGTGGGACTTCGTATTCTGCGGCCAAGAGACATGCAAAGGTGGCTAAGACTGAAAGGGGAGACAGACCAGCCAGAATGACTACCCTCACAACTGACAAAGTGATCACTTTCGACAGTGATGACAGTGATACTGTCCAGGATCCTCACCATGATGCCCTCGTAATAACATTATATGTTGCTAACCATTTTGTGCGCAGGATATTAGTGGATAATGGCAGCTCTGTCAACATAATTCAGCTGGAAACATTGAAGAGGATGAACGTATCTCCGATGGACATTACTTCGAAATCCACCGTGCTCGTTGGCTTCAGTGGGGAAGCTAGGAATACCATAGGGGAGATAAAGTTACCTGTATATGTTGAAGGGGTCAACTCGATACAACGTTTCTGTGTGATGGACTCCCTATCCTGCTATAACATCATACTAGGTAGGCCATGGATCCATGATATGAAGGCTGTGCCATCGACTATCATCAGTGCATCAAGATCCCTACCCCCTGGGGGGTTGTCAAGGTTAATAGTGATCAGCAGGAGGCGAAGGAATGCTACTCATCCTCAATGAAATCCTCAACCAAGCCTAATCCAGCATAGCAATTAAAGATGCGGGCCCAGGATATCATGGAAGCTTCGGAGCAGGATGTAAAGAAAGTTATCCTAGATTAGGATAACCCGGATATCTCGGTGCTCGTAGGAACCAATATCCCTTAGGATATTGAAAATCAATTGACTAATTTTTTGAAATGCAGGATGTCAACATTTGCATGGAAGCACGAGGATATGACAGGTATTTCCAAGGATATTATAACACATAAGATTGGTATTGACAGGTCATTCAAACCGGTCCAACAAAAGAGAAGGAAATTTGCTCCGGAGCGAAATGTGATCATCCAAGAGGAAGTTGAAAGACTACTAAGGAGCAAGATGATTAAAGAAGTGAAGTTTCCTAAATGGCTTGCGAATGTAGTCGTGGTACAAAAGAAAAACGGGAAATGGAGAGTTTGTGTAGACTACACAGACTTAAACAAAGCCTGTCCGAAAGACCCGTTCCCTCTACCTCATATTGATTCAATGGTAGATGCTACCGCCGGCCACGAGATGTTAACCTTCATGGATGCCTCTTCAGGATTTCAGCAAATCCAAATGGAACCCTCTGATTAGGAGGATACTGCTTTCATGACACCCACAGGTATTTATTGTTATACTGCTATGCCCTTTGGTTTGAAAAATGCAGGTGCAACATACCAGAGGTTGGTAAACATGATGTTTAAAGACAAGCTAGGGGACACCATGGAGGTATATATTGATGATATGGTGGTGAAATCTAAAAAGGCTGAGGATCACCTCCAGGATATTAATGGAGCGTTTGATATCCTGGATCAATATAACATGAAACTGAATCCTGCTAAGTGCCATTTCGGAGTGGGGGCAGGAAAGTTTCTAGGATATATGGTGACCAAAAGAGGGATAGAGGCAAGCCCGGAGCAGATTAAAGCTATCCTGGATATAAGATCACCTTCGAATATGAAAGATGTTCAACGGTTAATAGGCCGAGTAGCAGCGTTGAACAGATTTATTTCAAGATCCTCGGAAAAGTGCAAGGAATTTTACGATATCCTCAAGAAGAATAAGAAGTTCGAATGGGGAGCAAAGCATGAAGCAGCCTTGCAGGATTTGAAGCAGTATCTTTCAACCGCACCATTATTGATGAAGCCTGAGGATGGCGAACCATTATCCCTGTATCTTGCAGTGTCAGGGAATGCAGTAAGTGTTGTCCTTATAAAGGATCATGAAGGTCAGCAGTATCCTGTCTTTTACGTTAGTAAAAGTTTATTAGATGCTGAAACTAGATATTCTCATCTAGAAAAATTGATATTAGCTCTAGTTATGGCATCAACGAAACTTAGACATTATTTTGAGACGCATAGGATTAATGTTAGAACTAATTATCCTGTTAAGAATGTGCTTAGGAAACCCGAGTTGTCGGGTAGAATGGCTAAGTGGTCAGTGAAATTAAGTGCTTATGACTTAGTGTATGAACCTAGAAATGCTATAAAGTCTTAGGCTTTAGCTGACTTTGTGGGTGATTTCAGTAGTGACATTCAAAATGAAGTAGACCTAGAAGTACAGCAGCTAGGAGAAAACTTAGAATGCTGGACATTGTATGCTGATGGTGCATCTAATGTAAGAGGTGTCGGCCTAGGTATACTACTAAAATCGCCACAGGGGGACATATTACCCCAGGCTATTAGGTGTGAATTTCCTGCTACTAATAATGAGGCAGAATATGAAGCTTTGATTGCAGGATTAGAGTTGGCTAAAAATATGAGTATCAAGAATTTGCAAGTATATGTTGACTCTTTGTTAATTGTTAGGGGAGGATTTCTTAATGACCCGTGATCCTCAATTATTATCCTGCTTGGTGATCCTTACTTCTGTGTCAGTTAGTGATCCTCAGAAGTGCTTCAGGATCAGGATCATGGATCATCCTAAGGATCCTTATACTAATGATTGTCTGCTATGATTTCGGTATTGTTTTGCAGGAGTACCAGCTTGGACTTAGTCTTGGTAACATTCCTGGAGAATATTCCACGTTTATTCCGCACGTGCTTGACCATGGTGAACGTTATGGAGATCGTGGGGAGAAGGCATGAATTGCGGATAGTTAGTTATTTAGATATTTTACTAAATTTAAAAGGGGTAGCGAGCTAATTAGACAACACTTGGCTATTTTTTGGCTACACACACTCGTACAACTGCACTCACCAGCTCTCGGCAAAACACTTAGCATTTTTCATACGTTTCTACACTATAAACTATAGTGATCCTTGTACTTAGCTCGCTATCATCCGAAGTTGTAAAAGGATTATTGTTTAATTTGAGTTGGTGATCGGTAGTTTCCATTACCCGAGGTTTTTTATGCCGGAGATCATTCATTGATCAAGGGCTTTTTCCTCGTATAAATCTTTGTGTCCCCTGTGCAATTCATTTCATAGTGATCCTCATTGTTGTTTACCAATTCAAGCATCATACCCCATAACAGAGAGTTTGGTTGCATTATCCTCGTCTGATTTTTAACCAAAACAGTTTGGCGCCCACCGTGGGGCAATTGGTGCTTCATTCCTAAGAAATTCTCATTTTTGTGATCATTTCGGTTTGTTACATCCAAGCAGATGGCTTCATCATCAAAGAACACCTCCAGTGCGATGTCTGCAGTCAATTCATCCTAGGGCATTCCACCTTTGCCTCCACCACCGTCTGGACCTCAGAAAAATGCCGAGAAGAAACCAACTCCCATTTTCTCAAAACCTCCAACTTCTTCTGCTTCTTATACTCCTACTACTAGTGACTTGTTTACTCTGATTTTGCAGATGAAGGAGCATATACAGCAGTAGGATAAGACCAATGAAAGGATTCTTAGAGAAATTGGAGACATCAAGAAACAGAAGAGATCGGCAGAGGATCATTCCCCACTGATGCCCAGATCTTTGAATTTCGATACTCCGGTTATAACTTCTCAGCCTTCAGCGGTTCCAGACGTTCAATATGTGGGAGGGCCAAAAGGAGTGCATTACGGATCATCAACAATGACTCAGGCTTCAGGGTCATACTTCCAACCAGGAGGATCCCATCCTCAGCATATAGGATCCGTCGTAAGCTCAGGAGGATACTCAGGAGCGCAGCAGATTCAAGGATTCTGGCCGTTTCAAGGATCCTCCCAGGTTCAAGGATCCTCCTATGTTCCAGGATCCTCTCAGTTTCAAGGATCCTCCCAGGTTCAAGGATCATCCTATGTTCCAGGATCCTCCCAGGTTCAAGGATCCTCTCAGTTTCAAGGATCCTCTCAGGTTCAGGGATCTTCCTACGTCCTAGGATCCTCCCAGGTCCAAGGATCCTCTCAGTTTCATGGATCCTTCCAGATTCCGGGATCCTTAAGGAGTTTGCAATCAGGGAGTTCCGATATCCATCAGGGAGATTTTATTCCAATGCAGACCATTGCTTCTACTGGTCCAACGGTCATTCCAGAGCCCCAACAATATGGATTCACATCCGCTCTTCCTAATTTGAATCCAATGGGAGGTAACACTTTCAATAATTCTTATACCACTAACCATGGCCTTATGCGGGATACAGGTATCAATCATGCCATGGCCAGAGAATTGCAAAAGTTAAAGGATATGATATCAAGTGTCCCAGGAGTGGTCAAGCCTATCCCGGAGATTGCAGATGGGAGCCACAAGATATCTCGTTTTGCACCACCAATCTGTGATGCTGAGATACCCAAGAGGTTCCACGTGCCTACCATGAAGTTGTATGACGGTTCAACAGATCCTGAAGAACACATAGCATAGTGCAGGGAAAGGATGGAGATCAATTCCATCCCAGAAAGGTTAAAGGAAGCATGTCTGTGCAAGGGATTTGGATCCACTCTTATTGGATCGGCTCTTAAATGGCTGCTAAGTCTTCCCCCTTACTCTATTACCTCGTTTGCTATTCTAGTTAACCTATTTAATAACCAGTTTTCTTGTAGTAGAAAATTTGAGCGTTTAACTAGTGGTCTGTATAGGATAACCCAAGGTCATAATGAATCATTAAGGGATTATATCACTAAATTTAGTAAAGAATCCTTAGATATCCCTAACCTTTTTGAAGCCTTTAAAATGGGATTGCTTAGGGATTCATTATTCTATGATGATCTTGTTATGACACCATGCAGGAATCTAGATGAGGTAAGAACCCGGGCCCTTAGGTTCATCCGGCTAGAGGATGGCAAAAGGATCCAGGAGAGGTTAGCAGGATCCTCAAAGCAAGAGAAGCAAGGATCCTCATTCAAGAACAACAAGTTCAGATCCTATAACAAATCTGATAACCGGAATGTGCATGCTGTTGAACAAGAAGAGGATGATGATGATTATTCTCCAATTTCCGAATATTGCTTTTCTGTTGATAACAATGAACTAATCCTTGCGATGCAGAATTTAGGTGATATAGCTAGATGGCCCAGGAAAAATGACAGACCAGCTGCAACTAAAGATAAGTCAAAGCGGTGCGCATATCATGAAGATTTTGGGCATCTCACAGAAGAATGCATCGCACTGAGAAAAGAAATTGGATACTTGTTGAGCAAGGGGCACTTGAAAGAATTATTGGGGAGAAAGAAGTCAAGGACTCAGGATCCTGAAAGGATCCCAGAGAAAGCTCCAGCCCCTCCAGCAGATGCACAAGTTATAAACTTTATTTCTGGAGGATCAGACATTTGTGGAACATCCTTCTCTGCAACTAAAAGACATGCAAAGGAAACCAAGATGGATAATGGAGATAGACCCATTCAAACATCCAGTGTCTCCAAAGGAAAAGTTATAACTTTTGATGAGGATGATCGTGTTGACATTCAGGATCCTCATCACGATGGTTTGGTTATCACTCTTTTTATTTCTAACCATTTTGTTCGCAGGATCCTTATAGACGGAGGAAGCTCTGTGAACATTATCCAGCTTGACGTCCTCAAGAAGATGAATATTCCTGAATCCGATATCATACCAAGATCCTCTGTGCTCGTGGGATTCAGTGGCGAGACTAAGAATACTCTAGGGGACATTAAACTCCCAATCTATATCGAAGGCCTACATTCTTACCAAAAATTTTGTGTTATTGACTGTTTATCTTGTTGTAATGTTATCCTTGGCAGGCCTTGGATACATGACATGAAGGCAGTCCCATCCACTTATCATCAATGTGTGAAGCTTCCTAGTCCTTGGGGAATAGTGAAGATTGATAGTGATCAGCAAGAAGCTAAGAACTGCTACACCTCATCAATGAAACCAACATCAAAGTCAAGGGAACAATAGCAATTAAAGCATCCTCCAAGGGATGTCTTGGAGGCAAGAGAACAGGATGTAGTAGAAATCCTTATGGATCCTGATGATCCTGAATCTAAAATTTATATAGGATCAGGGATCCTTGGCGAAATAAAGGAAGACCTCATATCCTTCCTCAAAAGGAGAAAGACTACCTTTGCATGGAAACACGAAGACATGACAGGTATATCTAAAGATATAATCACTCACAAACTTGGCATTGATAGGTCCTTCAAACCAATCCATCAAAAGAGGAGGAAATTTGCACCAGAAAGAAATGCCATTATCCAGGAGGAGGTAGAGAAATTACTCCGAGCAGGTATGATTAGAGAGGTCAAGTATCCAAGATGGTTGGAGAATGTGGTTGTTGTTCAAAAGAAAAACGGAAAGTGGGGGGTATGTGTCGATTTCACTGATTTAAATAAGGTATGTCCCAAGGATCCTTTCCCATTACCCCACATTGACTCCATGGTGGATGCAACTGCGGGTCATGAACTGTTAACTTTTATGGATGCTTCATCTGGATTTCAACAAATTCAGATGGAACCATCCGATCAAGAGGATACAGCCTTTATGACTCCAACTGGTATATACTGTTATATTGCTATGCCATTCGGACTAAGAAATGCAGGTGCAACTTATCAAAGGCTAGTGAATATGATGTTCAAGGATCAGATTGGACAAACTATGGAGGTTTACATAGACGATATGGTGGTAAAATCAAAAAAGGCGGAGGATCACCTAAGAGACTTGGAGGAAGCATTCAATATCCTTGACAAATATAACATGAAACTTAATCCTTCAAAATGTCACTTTGGTGTTAAAGCAGGTAAATTCTTAGGATATATGGTGACAAAGAGAGGCATTGAAGCCAGTCCAGAACAAATCAAAGCTATAGTGAACATCAAGTCCCCTGCCAATGCTAAGGATGTTCAGAGGTTAACAGGCAGGATTGCAGCTTTAAACAGATTCATATCCAAATCCTAAGAAAAGTGCAAGGAATTCTATGATATCCTAAGGAAGAACAAGAAATTCGAGTGGACTGAGAAGCATGAAAGTGCCTTAAGAGCTCCTAAGGATTACCTATCCTCGGCCCCGGCTTTGATGAAACCAGAAAAAGGAGATGTGTTATCCTTATATCTTGCGGTATCCTCAAAAAGCAGTAAGTACCGTCAGTGTTAAGGATCATGAAGGTACACAACATCCTGTCTATTATGTAAGTAAGAGTTTACTTGATGCAGAATCCAGGTATTCACACTTAGAAAAACTTATCCTTGCATTAATTATGGCATCTACTAAATTGAGACATTATTTTGAAACTCATGTCATTATCGTCAAAACTAATTTTCCAATTAAGAATGTCCTCAGGAAACCTGAAATGTCAGGATGGATGGCTAAGTGGGCAGTGAAGCTTAGTGCATATGATATAAGATATGAGCCCAGGACAGCCATTAAATCCCAAGCATTAGCCGACTTTGTGGCAGATTTCAGTAGTGATTTGCAAAAGGAAGCTGAGTTAGAAGTCCAGCAGCTAGAGGAGACCAAGGATCCTTGGATACTCTATACTGATGGATCCTCAAATGTCAAAGGAACAGGGCTTGGAATACTACTAAAATCGCCACAGGGGGACATAATACCCCACTCTATAGCTTGTGAGTTCCAAACCACTAACAATGAGGCTGAATATGAAGCCTTGATAGCTGGCTTGCAAATTGCTAAGCATATGAAGATCAGGTATCTTGAGGTACATGTAGATTCTTTGTTAATCACTAATCACTTTAATGGATCCTATGCTGTTAAAGGTGAAAAGCTAACCAAATATTTGGAGATAGTCAAAGAATTGGCACTCTCTTTTGTTTCCTTTAGTTTGACATAGGTACCAAGGGAAGAAAATGCAGAAGCTGATGCATTGGCTAATCTAGGATCATCTTTGAAGATCCCGGAGGATATAAGTATCCCCATTATCCATATCCTGGCTCCTGCCATCGAGGATCATGTGGCTATGGAAATAGGAGAGGATTCTATAATTATCCCTAGTGAGGATACTCAATTTCATTCAGGATCATGGATCCTCCCAATTATGAGATACTTACAACATGGAGAGATTCCTACAGGAGAAAACCCCAGGGCTTTCAAAATTAAGGTATCTCAATTCACAATTTTAAATAATATGTTGTATAAACGATCTCTTGCAGGACCATATCTAAGATGCATTGAGGATCCTGAAATCCAAGAAGTTTTAAAAGACTTCCATGAAGGAGATTGTGGAAACCACACTGGGGGCAGGGCATTATTCTCAAGGATCCTGAGGACAGGATACTATTGGCCAACTATGAAGAGAGATGTTGTGGAGTATGCTAAGAAATGTGATCCTTGTCAGAGACACAGCAATATCCTTCATCAACCAGCTGAATTTTTGCATCCTATATCCTCCACTTGGCCATTTATGAGATGGGGCATGGATATAGTTGGTAAGCTCCTAAGGCACCTGGTGGAAAAGTGTTCATGCTTGCTATGACTGATTATTTCTCCAAGTGGATAGAGGCTGAAGCTTTTGCCCAAGTCAGAGAAAAGGAAGTTATATCCTTCATTAAAAGAAATATTATAACTAGATTTGGTATTCCTTCTGAAATTATATGTGATAATGGTTCCCAATTCATTGGGGGCAGAACTACTAACTTTTGTGACAGCTGGGGGATTAAGATGATAACATCAACACCAGTCCACCCACAAGCTAATGGTCAGGCAGAATCCTCCAATAAGATCATCATCAACAATTTGAAGAAGAAGCTTGGATCCAAGAAAGGGAAATGGGCAGAAGAACTACCTTATGTGCTTTGGGCTGATAGGACAACTCCTAAGAATGCTACAGGCCAAACTCCATTCTCCTTGGTATTTGGGGCAGAATCAGTGATCCCTACAGAAATGGTGGTTCCAACTGCTAGAACAAGTATTCGTGATCCTGAGGAAAATGATGAGAACTTGGTTCAAGACCTGGATACTATAGAAGAAATCAGAGATTTGGCAAGGATAAGGATGGCCAGTTATCAGCAAAGAATGGCTGGAGCCTACAACAAAAATGTCAGGATCAGGAAATTCCAAGTTGGTGATATGGTACTAAGGAAAGCATTTCAGAATACCACCAATCCTGCTGATGGAAAGTTGGCACCAAAATGGGAAGGACCTTACTTGATTGAAGCTGAGGCAGGAAAGGGGGCATATCGATTGCTAACAATGGAAGGTGATTTGCTACCCAGAGCCTGGAATGCTGTCCATTTGAAGAAATACTTCATGTGATAAGGATCCATGATCCTCACATGATAAGTATCCTTAAAGGATCCTTAAAGCACAGATGATCCTTATTTTGGTAACATTCTAATCTCAAACTATTTCGTTCTCTTATTTTTCTCATATAAGGATAAGGATCCTGCATCCTTTATCCACCTTTCACGTGATTCTGAGTTTTGAAGGTTCAGGTATCCTTAGCAAAGGGTTGATTATCTACTGAAGCAACTAGTTATTTGGGCTTGACCCCAGTTTCGCCAGTAGCGCACGATGATCCTGGTATAGTTCATGGCAGTGGGACCAGTACTCGCGTTAGGGGCTGATAATTCCATTGTACTGGCTATACCTAGGATCCTACGTATAATGGTAGACGTACCATACATCCGGTCTTAAGGTTTCTAACGTTTCACGTTAGCTAAGGTTTTGGCATTTTCATGCCACTAAGTTTGGATAGTCGCCAGTTAGGGCCATACTCCAGTTCATACGCGATCCTTGGGCTTGTCCCCAGTTATCCATGGGCTTGTCCCCAGTTATCCTTGGGCTTGTCCCCAGTTATCCTTTGGGCTTGTCTCCAGTTGCTAACTTTTATCTTATAATGGCTTAGTCCCAAGTTATGTTCTATTTCAGGTCTTCGAAGTTAAACAACCAAGGATCCTTGATCCTTACTTCTTACTAAGGTTTGTCCTATGGTTATCCTGGTTATAGTATTAAGGGTGAGGATCCTAACTTGGATCCCCAGGTATGATCCTTAACTATTTTGATTTTATTCATTGATTATTTGAATAACCCTTATCCTTTGACAACTGAGCTCATGATCCTTAAAATATACCACTTTTTGGAATTTTTCAACTATAGGATATTTGATCCTGGATCATATTCTAAATTTTTTGTTCAACTTTTCTTACTCAGACAAGTGTACATCAAAACAATTGAAAATTAAAAGGACAAACAAGGATAACAACACAAGATAAGCCAAAAAAGATTAAGTTATTTTATTAACAAAGGTTTAACCGTCGAAGGTTGTCAAAATTGCCAACCCACGTTTCTACCAGCAAAACGTGGCCCGTCCACATGGGTTGGCAACGGGTGTCCATTGTTTATGCGGTTATAGCAAGTGCAGGAAATCAAAGGCGGCAGGATCACAATGGCTTCATCCCCCAAACAGAGGATCCCTCCACCATTTGTAATCCTACCTATTATCCAAAGGATCCTAGATCCTTAATCCTAAAACTATTGTTCAAATACAGACCATCATTGTTTTAAAACAGCACAACCACAAAACAAACTACTATCGAATTTAAAAAATTGGGCTCCGGCTACGTCTAGAAATGTCCATCATTGCCCAATCATGCAGCCTACACCTTCGCTGCATCTTCATCCCCTCCAGCTTCGGTATCCTTCACCTGATCCTTCGCACTGCCTCCAGCCTCGATCGCCAAAACCTCCTCAGCCTCCTCATCATCTTCCAGATCAGCTAACCTCGCCTTCCAGCCCTCAACATCCCAGCTGCTTCTGTCGAAGTCAGGATCTTGAGCTTCCTGGGCCATCTTCAGTTTTGTCTTGTACATTGTGATGGCAGCGGAGACCTTTGCACCTTCTATGAGATCATGCTTCTCGTAGTCAATGTCAATCAAGATTTTAGCTGTCTGAGTCTTGGCGTCTTGAAGGGCTTTTTCGAGATCAGCAATCTTAAGATCCTTGAGCACTGCAACTTGTTGGAGGTCAGCAATCTTCTTATCCAGCTCCTCAATGCTCCCCACGTAGTCTTCAATCTCAGCAAATTTCTGCAAAAAAGACAAAGCAGTTCAAGAATAGGTGATCCTCAAATAAGTAGGATACCTAGGCAGAATTGGTGATCCTCGCGTCATTGAAGTATTCGAGGAACTGGTGGCGGATCAGTGGCAGGCCTTGTAGATCCTCTATCTCAGAATTTTTCCTCTTCTTGCCACCCCTTCCTTTAGTGGGTGCCTTGGGGATGGAGACACTAGGGCTGGCAGTGGCCTTCTTCTTTCTGGATCGAACAGTGTCAAGGTCGGCAATGTTGAACTGGGAGGCAGGCTTGGAAGCTTTTCCGACACCTCCACATTCAAAACAGATAAGTATCCTTATCCTATTTCTATTTAACTATTTATTTAAGTCTTTAACTATACAAAGAACAGGATACTTACTTGACATGGTGATAGAACCTGAGGATACTTCTTGTAAATCCTGGGTGTCCGTCTTGAATGATCTGGTTACAGGTTCAAGCCTTCTAAAAGCAGCAAGCTTTTCCTTGGTGGTAGGTGATGGTATGAGGTGCGAAACAGAGACAGCTGTATAACATAAAACAAAAGGGTGTTAGTGATCCTTATACAAAATCAAGACTATCTGGTGATCCTTCTCAGGATCCTCTGTCTTACCATGGGTGGACCACTTCCTTGGTAGATCCTTTCCGTTTGGAATAGAATCCCTTCTGACAAAGAAAAAACGTCGTTTCCAGTTTGTATCATTCTTCGTGGCTTTAAAAATGGGGTGTTCTTCACCGGGTTTTCGCTTAAACAGATATCGGTGGGATCCAAACGTCGTGAGATCATACATCTCTGCCAGTTCCGACATTCCTAAATCAATCCCTTCCTGCTCTATGATCCTTTCAAGGGTATATAAGACCCTCCAGATCATCGGCATAGCTTGGATGTAGGAGATGCCGGTAAGGGAGAAAAAGGATTGGGTAAAGGCTGGAAAAGGATAGGTGTATCCTATGGTGAATGGGGTAACCGGAAAAGCTACCCATGTCTCAGAAATAAAGTCGCTCAGAACAGTGGGATCGAAGGGTTTGAAAAAGGTGTTCGCCGGAAAGCAGTACCGGATCTTATCTACTTGTGGATCAGTAAAGCAACACCTCTCATTCGCTGAATCTTTGATGATCCCTTGACTCTTCAAGGGGCTATCCTTCTGGTGATCCTTGGCGGGGGAGGACCGGAGCATCATTCTTAACGTGATGTTGGTAAAGAAAGAAAAACAGAGTAAGAGAAGGAGAAATAGGAAAAGTGATACCTGATTGATCTTCGGATGAGAATTTAAATGGAGTTTCTCTTGGATTTAAATGCAAATTGATCCTATCTCTAACTCCTATTTATAATGATGATTTGCAGGATAGTCACTTCAGTGACGTCTGGTTTGCAACGGCTAGTTCGATCTTAACGGCTATTTATCCGTTAGTTTGTTGCGGATAAGATCAACAAAATACAACTCGTTTATTTACAATATTACTCCTTATATTTTGGGGGCAATTGTTAGGGGAGGATTTCTTAATGACCCGTGATCCTCAATTATTATCCTGCTTGGTGATCCTTACTTCTGTGTCAGTTAGTGATCCTCAGAAGTGCTTCAGGATCAGGATCAGGATCATGGATCATCCTAAGGATCCTTATACTAATGATTGTCTGCTATGATTTCGGTATTGTTTTGCAGGAGTACCAGCTTGGACTTAGTCTTGGTAACGTTCCTCGAGAATATTCCACGTTTATTCCGCACGTGCTTGACCATGGTGAACGTTATGGAGATCGTGGGGAGAAGGCATGAATTGCGGATAGTTAGTTATTTAGATATTTTACTAAATTTAAAAGGGGTAGCGAGCTAATTAGACAACACTTGGCTATTTTTTGGCTACACACACTCGTACAACTGCACTCACCAGCTCTCGGCAAAACACTTAGCATTTTTCATACGTTTCTACACTATACACTATAGTGATCCTTGTACTTAGCTCGCTATCATCCGAAGTTGTAAAAGGATTATTGTTTAATTTGAGTTGGTGATCGGTAGTTTCCATCACCCGAGGTTTTTTTATGCCGGAGATCATTCATTAATCAAGGGCTTTTTCCTCGTATAAATCTTTGTGTCCCCTGTGCAATTCATTTCATAGTGATCCTCATTGTTGTTTACCAATTCAAGAATCATACCTCGTAACAGAGAGTTTGGTTGCATTATCCTCGTCTGATTTTTAACCAAAACATTAATCACTAATCATTTTAATGGAACCTATGCAGTTAAAGGAGAGAAGTTAATCGAGTATCTCGAAATTCTCAAAACATTAGCAGGATATTTCGATATTTTTACACTTGAACAGGTACCAAGAGAGGATAATGCTGAAGCTGGTGCCTTGGCAAATCTGGGATCATCGGTCAGGATACAGGAAGGAACCCGAATACCAATATTACATATCCTATATCCTGCGACGAATCCTCAGGATAAGGAAGTAATAAGTATTCAGGATCCTGATGACAAGTATCCCGAGGAGGATCCTAAGTCCTGGATGGCTCCAATCATGAGATATCTCAAAGAAGGACACATCCCAAAGAATGAGAATCCTAAGGCCTTTAGAATGAAGGTATCACGATTCACTATTATAAATAATGTTTTGTATAAGAAATCTCTTGCAGGACCATATCTGAGGTGCTTGGAGGATCCCGAAACCAAAGACGTGCTTCAGGATATACACGAAGGGGATTGTGGTAACCATACTGGGGGCAGGTCGTTATTCTCAAAAGTATTAAGGACGGGATATTATTGGACAGCGATGAGAAAAGATGCTGCAGAATATGCTCGAAGATGTGACGCATGTCAAAGTCATAGTAATATATTACATCAGCCTGCTGAACCACTGTATCCTATTGTTTCCCCTTGGCCGTTTATGAAATGGGGGATGGATATAGTGGGAAATCTTCTAAAGGCTCCAGGAGGAAAGGTTTTCATGTTGGCAATGACGGATTATTTCTCCAAGTGGGTTGAAGCAGAAGCATTTGTTCAGGTTAGAGATCAAGAAGTGGTATCCTTCATAAAAAGGAATATCCTGACTAGGTTTGGAGTACCAGCTGAGATAATTTGTGACAATGGATCTCAATTTATAAGTAAAAGGACTACTGACTTTTGCAAGAGTTGGGGAATCAAAATGATCACGTCTACTCCGGTACACCCTCAAGCAAATGGACAAGCAGAATCCTCGAACAAGATAATTGTCAACAACTTGAAAAAGAGACTAGGGGCCAAGAAAGGAAGATGGGCAGAGGAATTACCCTTTGTTCTGTGGGCTGATAGGACGACGGTGAAGAGTGCAACTGGCCAAACCCCGTTTTCCTTGGTGTTTGGAGCAGAAGCGGTGATCCCGACAGAAATGGTGATACCTACAGCGAGATCCAACCTCAGGGATCCTGAGAAGAATCCTGAAGTCCTATGCCAGGAACTGGATACTATTGATGAGATAAGAGACGCTGCAAGGCTAAGGATGGCAGCATATCAACAGAGGATATCTAAAGCGTATAACAAGAATATAAGGACTAGAAGATTTCAAGTTGGAGATTGGGTATTGAGAAAGGCTTTTCAGAATACTACTAATCCTGCTGATGGAAAGTTGGCTCCAAAATGGGAAGGACCCTATGAGGTTGAATTAGAATCAGGAAAAGGAGCATACCGACTCAAGAATATGGAGGGAGATATGCTACCGAGATCCTGGAATGCTATACATCTAAAACTCTATTTTAAGTGAGTATGGAATTTAAATTCTAACTCAGGATGGTATGGATTCTGTCTCTTTTATTAAATTTTGATATTATTTACTATTTTGAACCCATTACTGACTTAACCATCGGAGGGGTGTTAGCCAGGCTAACACCCACCTTAGCTTACGATTGTTTTGCAGTATATGCTTCGGGATGTAGCGTCAGGATACACATTCAGGATACTTCGGAGGATTAGAGGATTGGCCCCCTCTCTCACGTCTAAGGGATCCTGATCCCTTCACAGGTTTAAAGGTATTCACCTTTCTTCCGAATTGGGTTTAAACACCCCGCCTGGAGCGCAAGTTATTTGGGAATAGTTCAAGGTGACGGGACCAGTTCATGTAAAAGTAGCTGACAATTTCGTTACTATTGGCTATATCCTGAATCCTATAGGTATATGAGGATTGATCACCCTCTCTCACGAAAGGGTATTTTCATACTTTCTAAGGTTTAAAAGTTTTCACCTTTCTAAGTCTCGGAGTTTATACACTCCCGCCTGTAGCGCATGAAAATTTGGGATTTTCCCCAGGATACTAAGGATTTATCTCCAGTATATTTTTGGGTTTTACCCCTATAACACAAGAATTCTCTAAACAGTTGGAACTAATGTTCAAAAATTTTCTAAGTGTTTAAAGACTTTATGCACAGGGGACATTCCTTCTAAAGCAATTGTGTGAAGCTCAAAAGATCAAAATTGGGCTAAGTGTCTCGGACTGGGGACATCTTAGTGGGAGAAGTTGCAAAAGGGGTTGCAGTTTGATACTAGGGTTACACTCAATTCCTGGTATGATCTTTCCTTTGTGAATTTTACATGAATTATTTAACTCTGATCAATGCTCAAAATATCATGAAAACGACATATCTTTAGGATATGACTTCAGAATGTGATTTTGGGATATGTTTTGTGATATTTGATTGAAAATAGAACTCTGATCAAACAAGTATTATCAAAACAGGTTTTAGAAAATGGACTGTCTTTTATTCTTTAGAAGTTTTATCTAAAGTTGATTAAATTTTTAGAAATTCTATAAAAATTTTCGTAATATATCACTGAGTATATTGATAAGGATATTTTGCAAAATCTACACTAAGAAATGCATGACAGAAATTAGGAGGTAACAACAAGTAAGTCAAGTGGTAGTTATATTATTAACAAGTCAAAAGTTGTGCTTTTGGTTTCACCTCAAACCGAGGCCCATCCGCCAAAAGCACGATTAGTCTTAGCCATATTTACGCAACGGTTGAAGGTTTCATCTCAAAACGAGACCCATCCGCCTCCAACCATTGCATTATCCAAAACAACTTATACTAACCGATGACCAAGGGCTTCATCCTGAAACACAGGACCCATCCACCTTTGGCCATCATATTGTTCTAGTACTGGAAATGTAAATTGTTCAAAGACAGGAAATGTAAAGTGTTTAAACGAACCACACCAGCCAAATCTAAAAAAAAAGTGGGCTCTGGCCTTGGCACATATATCCATCATCACCCACATTGCTGCGCTTAGGGGGCAGCTCCTTCTTCCATCGTGACCTCTTCAGCAGCATCCTCTCCAGCATTCATCCCAACCTCATCAGCAGCATCGCTACCAGCATCTTTTGAAGCACCAGCATCATCCACCTTCTCGGTTACCTTAGCGGGCTCCTCTGCAGCAGGTTTTGAAGGGGGCTCCACAGGGTTGCCACCGAGATCCTTCAATTTCTTCTCCCAAGCTTTGATGTTCCACGAAGGGCATTCAACACCCAAAGCCCTGGCCTCATAAGCCATTTTCAGCCTGGCCTGGAGGAGGGAGATGATAACTGAATTCTTAAGGCTCTCCCGGTACGAAGCCATATCTTGCTCATATTGAACCTGGGTCGCGTCGGACTTAGCTTGAGCCTCTTGGGTGATCTTCTGGATGACAGACTGGTGGTATTGAGTCATGGCCTTATACTTAGCTTCATAGTGTTCCGACTTGGCAGTGGCGATTGCTGCTTGATCCGCGATGGTTGCCTCAGCCTTCTTCAATTTGCTCTCTAACATGACGTTCGAGCCACATGCGTCCTCATAGAGGAATACCAGGCGTTTAAGGCCCTGTAAGCTAAGGAAACGGGTATCAGCCTAAATTAACATTTGTAATTAGCATGTGGTGCAGGATACAGGCCAGGATACTAACCTGGTTGAGGAAACCTGTCATGAATTTGCTGGAATCCGTGAACCCATGATTCTCAAACGGGAATACTTGGGGAGTAGTAGGATGATCTGCTTCCTTCCTCTTCCGGGAGCTGGAGGCCCGGGTCCTGGATGCTGGAGGGGCTTTGGGAGTGATAGTAGTCTTTGAGCTGTTGGGCTTTGGAGTATCGGCTGGCTTCGGATTGATCTCTTGTTTGATGGGTGCAAGGCTGGAATAACTATCCAACTCATCGAGTTGGAAGCCTTCAAGGTTGACGACCGGCACTGTGTCAAGGGAGAAGTGTTTAATTTATGTCATTTATATTATGTAGTTGATTTACTCACGTATACTTACCAGACATTTCTGAACTAGATTTCTGACTTGAGTTTGTGAGAAACAGGGAGAAAGTTCTTTCAGCGGCAGGAAGTCGGTAAATCTCTTTGATCCTGGATTGTGATTCTGCACTTGGGGATGCTAGGTCTCTGAAATTCGCTGCACAAATATTAGAATATCAGTCAGAATACAGTTAAGGATATATTTGGGGATATTCCTAAAACCCTAAATCCTACCCTTGGTTAGCCATCTAACTGGAAGATCAAAACCCCCGTCGATGGAGTCCCTTTTTACGAAAAAGAACTTTCGTTGCCACTGGTCTTCGTTCTTAGTGGCTTTAAGGATTAAGGGATTTCTGGAAGTGGAGAACAAGAGGAAACGGCTATTGCCATGAGATCTCAATCGATATGCTATGGGAAGGTCTTCAATACACAGGTCAGGGCAATGGCGAGATTTGATTTGATCTAGCACCATCAAAACTCGCCAGACCATTCGCATAGTTTGGGCATAACTAAGGCCGGTGAGGTCGAAGAAACGAGAGATGAAGGGTGGAAATGGATACCGGAGTCCCAAAGAAAATGGGTAGGCGAAAAAGCAGACCCACTCGTCTGATGAGGCGTCTGATCGGACCTTCCGATCAAAAGGGCGAATGATTGTTCCGGGGGGAAAGGTGCCGGAATCCTTCAGGGCAACGATATGGGCATTATTGAAGGAGCAGATTTCTTTTTCTGGTTCTCGTATGAGGTTTTGACTCACGAGGGTTGGGACTGGTTCATCCGAACAAGATCTTGTCCGTGATTCCATGAGGGGTATCAAGCAAACTATAAGAAATTCAAAGAAAAACAGAGGATGAATGAAAGGATGAGTACCTGAAAATTGCTTGAAGAGTAATGATAACAATGTGAAATATCTCAGCTAATTATAGGCAGGATATAGGGGGTGAAGAGTAAAAGTAGCATGGGAAGTTGCACAATGTCATCTCAAACGTCACCTCGTTTTAATTGCCTCGGTCTACGAGATAGAGCTTATAAAAATATATCCGTTGGATTGGTATACCAACAGATATATTTGGGGACAATTGTTATGGGTCATTTTCTGAGCATATATATCCTGACCAATATTCTGCTTTTGATTGTTTACTTGTGACCAGGATACCGAATCAGGATATTGGTAACATCCTGGTGCGATATCCTGGTGTTAACTAAATTGACCACGTGCAGGTAAGAAGTTGTAGGTCATTAATGATCAAATGGACTTCTTCTCCTTGAGACTCGGGCAAACCAGTTATTTGAGAGACGTTGAACCCGAAAGACCAGGTCTACAACGTTCAAGTGGGGAATATCCGTCGGATCCCGGTTTAATAGGGTAGTTTGTTGCATTTCTTTTACTATAAATAGATGGATCAGATCAGTTAAAGCACACACTTTTCATTCGCACACTTTACTCTCAAGCTACTGGCAACCACTACAAACAAACACTTGTACTCGAATCACATTGTAACACTTAGTTGATCCGCATTACATCCTGCACTGTATCCTGATATTTGAAGTAATAGAAGAACAAGGCAGCTGCGATTGTCAGCTCCCGAGGTTTTGTGCCGGCGATCTAGATTGATCAAGGGCTTTCCTCGTACATCTCGTGTCACCCCTTTACATTTTTCGCTCATTGTTTGATCACAGATACAGCTCTATATCCTGAGTCGTATCCTGAAACTGTTTTTACAATTAATTTGATTAACATATTTTCGACACTCATTTCTAGCACACTACCTCACTTAACTAATTTGATCACTTAATTGCTTCGGTAATTTTTGACCAAAACAATTGTAATCGCTCTTATGCTGTAATTTATAACTATGTGTCGTTTTATCAAATTTGAATGACTCGCCAGTATTTCCCCACTGATAAAATATTTTCAAAACATGTTTCAGGTGACTACTGTGAACCAAGGAAAAGTGCTACAGAGCACTAACAAAGCTTGAAGCAGTGGCTTAGTTAAACAAATAAACATGTTTTGTAAATCAGGGAATTTCCTGGTGAAATTCCTCTATTGTAAATTACGGGGTTCATCCCGAATTATGAAACAAAATAATCGGGCATTTCAAATTTCAAAAAGATCCTGTTAAATCTTCCGTTGTCAACTCAATTAATAATTACCACGGGTTTCTGTCCCACGGCTCTGGGACCGGGTCAAACCGGGACGGGGGCCGTGACATTCGAATTTTCGAGCACTAGTTGTTTGCCTTGGACTTGATGAACATGAATACTATGAGTACATTCGACAGCAAATGAGAGAAGAGTTACAAAATCGATATCATATCTACGCGGACATTTTTTTCAAGGATGTAAATTCATTATATCATGACTTGTGTTTCTTTGGGTCGCCTTGTCCAAGAAAACACTGGATGAAAATGCCTGAAGCAGGTGTTCTGATTGCCAATAAGTTTGGTATAATCGTTCATTCTTTAAGCATGTCAGGCAGTTTCACTATTTTCCCTTTTTTGAGTGGTCCAGAATAGATTCAACATCACAGAGCTCTTACAATTGCCCTAGTAAATGACGAGAACCATTATGTCATGGTGGAATTACAAGGAGGGTACCCAATACCTACAATCAAGCCTTATTGGAATTTTCGCAACATTAGTATGTCTGCGGCTGGATGGGAGACCATGTATAGGTGGCGTCTAGAATTATATACCCAACTTGATCGTCGTGGAAGTGGTTTTGTCGATCTAGGGGATTAAATGTTTTAATGTTTGCTCGTTTACTGTTTTATTAGAGACTCATTATTTATTTATTTATTAATACTAATAATAGTATAACAAAATATAAAAAAATAACAAGACTATTATAAAATAAAATAAGATAAAAAACATAATAATTACTTTTGACTTTATAATAAAACATAATTATTACTTTTTACTTTATAATAAAATAATATCATAAAGTAGTTATTTATTACAAAATAATTACATAATTTGACTTTTGGGTATATTAATCCTTGTGATGGATATATTTATCACACCCATAATGTATATTACGACCAAAGGTGGTGACTTAAACCACCCATAGTGGTGTGATTTTGGACGTTTTTATGAAAAGCACGCCCCCCAACGCTAAGGTAACGGCCCCATGGGTGTTTTTTTTTTTTTTTTTTTTGAAAAAATGGTGGTTGGAGTTGTTTTTTCCACGCCATTGTTCATTCTTTTGGGTCAATCATTTTTCTGATGTTTTTTGTTTGGCCAATAAGATTTTTTTGATAGTTTTTTTAATTTAATTATATTACACCCCTTTTAACATAATGCCCTGCTCATATCCCCACTACACCCATTTTATAAAAACACCCCATGATGTTCCATTGCTGACTGGACTGCCACATGGCGCACAACGCCCATGGGTGGGGGCATTATTCATGTGTACCACTACACATGCTCTTATGAATGCCAACCATGAGATTATTGAAGTTAATTAGATTACTATCATGGGGGAGTCCAGCTCAGTTGGATGGAGGTGTAAGGGTTTTACCCACAGGTCACGGGTTCGATCCCGTCCTAGTGGTGTTTTCCCGTACGGGGGAGTTCGATCTTCGCGGGAGGAACCGATTAAATGCGGGCCGTGTGGGATTCGAACTTGGGGCATGCGGCTTGCAGCCCTTGGGGATTACCACTGAACCAAACCTTTCAAAAAAAAAAATAGATTACTATCAATTTATAGATGCGGCATTAGAGAAACAAAGTTGAAAAAGAAAAAAGTGAGCATCGATTATTATTTTCCTTGGTCATTATTACCTCAAAAACTTCATTTTATGTGACCCAAACTAAAACTTCAGATGTTGAGTTAAGAGACACCCGAGCACCGAAAAAAACCGACCCCAGTGGAAAAAATATCCAGCAAGCAAAACTTCTGCTGTTCAGCTTGTTCAGTCTTGGGCCTGCATATTTGTAATAATGCTAAAAGTACCTTGTCTTTATTTGTAAAATTTCCAGCTAGCACAACTTCTACTGTTAGTGTTACTGCATATTTATAGGAGGAATTAGAGGGGTAGTTAAAAAAATGTAAAAGTAATATTTTGACCGAGTTGAAATTTCTTGATTTACCCACTAATATCACATGTTATTGATGTTGTTGAATTTATATGTCCTCCTATATTGCATGCATCAACCGGTAAAGTCTTGACCATGTTTCACAAGGGGGTAATCACCATTGTGCCAATGGTGAACTCTCGAGACAATTGACAATCGTCTTGAAAAATCCCATTCAAGACAATTGCCAATTGTCTTAAGAGGTCGTCGTTGACACAATGACGACAACCTTTGTGAAACATGGCGGAAATATTTTTACCTCTTTGTGATCCATGCAAAATGAAGGTACCCTCAAATTTACAAAAAAAAGGTACATTTAAGTTCATCCTTATACATTACACTTGAATATACAAACCTATTGACAGAGTTTGAGGAAAAGGTGATTGTTTGACATGATGGTATGTTCCAAAAGTTTGAATCTTGTGAATTATGTCTTCTTTTTCATCATTTAGATCATATTGTCTGTATATATTGTAGACAAATAAAATAGGATTAAAAACAAAAGCAGATTTTAGTCATTGAGATGGACATGGGATGCCTTCATCTTTTCACACTTATGTGTATTGATGACATCTATGGACGTTGGTATCCTTAGTTCACGGGCGGTCCTCTAAAAATGCTTTAAATACTATTTAAAAAGAATTTTTAATGTTACCTTTTTTCTGTTACATAATACTGGTTATGATTTCGTTCGTTAAGGAAACATTGTGTTCAAGAACGGTTTGTGAATACTTACCGAACGAGATTTTATGTTCGTTTTCGTTCATTAAGGATACGAACGTGTTCACGAACGGTTCACGAACGTGTTCACGAACGGTTCACGAACGGTTCACGAACGTGTTCACGAACACACATAAAATCAACGTAGATTGTGGATGCTAGAAATGTATGTCCGAGGGAGCAGCGCTAGTGCTTAAAATAACTAATAGTGGAATAGATGTCAATGTATTCATTGATGGAATAATGAGAAAGAAGGGGAAACGATGCAAAAACATGGTGAGAATATTGTTAGAGTATTAAATTAAAGAGTATAAATGTTTAAATAAAATAAAGAGTTAATTGCTAAATTCGTCCATGAGTTTTACACAAATTGCTAGATCAGTCCAAAATCAAGATTTGCTGCTAAAACAGTCCAAAATCAAGATTTGCTTTACTAATACAGTCCAAAAAACAGACGTCGTTAAATATAGCAGTTGGACTGTTTTAGCAACAAATCTTGATTTGGCAACATCATAAGAAATTGGTGGTGGACGACTCGGGTTACCCTCGGAGTAGAGGTCATTGGCAACATCATAAGAAATTTAATTTGATTTCTTAGCTTTTTCTTTTCACACTAAACCACGATATTTAAGAAAAAATGTCTTTACCGGTAATTTTACCGTCGTGCCTACGGGCGAGTGGGATACCTGGTTTTCCCCGGAATTGATGGTGGACGACTCGGGTTCGGTCCTTGAGCCAAATGGGTTTTCCCCGGTAATCTTATGATGTTGAAAAAATGAATAGTTTTTTTTGTTAAAATTCCATTATGGTGTATTAATATCATATTAATTACAAAAAAAAAACTTAATAAATTCGAAATGCATTATATGTATCATAATTAAAGTTTAAGATGACATCACTTCTTATATTTGAAGAAATTACTAGAACTTTTTTTTATTGAAATTCATTAATGGTGTATTAATATCACATTAAATATCATAAACAGTTAAAAAAATAACTTTTTTTTTTGAGAAAATTGCTAAATTCGTCTCTTAGGTTTTACACAAATTGCTAGATCAGTCTAAAATCAAGATTTGCTGCTAAAACAGTCCAAATCAAGATTTGTTGCTAAAACAGTCCAACTGCTATATTTAACGGCGTCTGTTTTTTGGACTGTATTAGCAAAGCAAATCTTGATTTTGGACTGTTTTAGCAGCAAATCTTGATTTTTGACTGATCTAGCAATTTGTGTAAAACCTCATGGACGAATTTATCAATTTTCTCTAAAATAAATAAATGTACAAAAAATCATTCATGAACAACATAAACAAACGTACATGAATGATTGTAAATGAACAATCGTTCATGAACACATTACCGAACGTTCACGAACGCAATTGAACGGACAAGACCTTTGTTCGTGTTCGTTCATTTAACTAATCGAACGAAATTTCCTGTTCATGTTCATTCATTATTAAACGAACGTACATAAACGAACTTCCCGCCGAACGGTTCACAAACGATTTGCTGAACCTTCAGTTCGTTAACAACCCTAATTACAAATTGGTCAAACAAAGTGAACTAGTAAATTAGGTCAAATTGATATAACTAATTATATTTGTTTATTAATATAATATAAATTCTTTAACTTTCATCATTTTGTTTTTCATAGTGTACACTTTTTCAAGTTGAATGGTCAGCACTCTCTCCTATCTGCCCGAATCAAAGTATGACTGAATTTGCAGAATCTAATTCGTCGACTAAGGAGGGATATTCCAATATCATATCAATGATATCCCTTAAATTAAGGGTGGTCGGAGTCATAGCGGGAAGGGGACCGGGGAGTGGGTTGCCGCACGGGGAAGGGGTGTCGGTGTTGGATCGGTGAGCGGGGAGATGTTTCTTCATTGTATACTCACCGAGGCGGGAAGAGGAGGGAAGGAGGATAGAGGCGGGTTTAATGGTGGGTCTCAACCCCTTTCAACAAATCACATGTTTTTTTTTAAATTATTTACCACTCTCTATGTGATTGACAATTGCCAATGATTGAGTGCAAAATGGGGAGTGGAATGGGGACTTGACATGGCATGATATTATTGGCTAGATAATAACTCAAACACCCTAAAGTGATTGAACGACTTCCTCCACCCTAAGCATTGTGTTCGGTTAATATTTTCAAAAGAAATTCATCGTTAAAAAAATTAATAATTTTCAAATAATTATCCACTCTAATTCCTTTTAAACTCATTTTACTGTTGTTTTGAGATTGATGTTAAGGGTTTTTTTAATATAAAAAATTTGGTTTATTATTTTACTCTAATTCGTTTTTGGCTTGACCATTGGATTTTAGATGGTCCTCTAAAAGACAAGCTTCCGAGTCTTTTTTAGTATTGACCCTTACAAAGATTGTTTGATCCGAGATAAGTGGTATGGAGAGGCGAGGACAGGAAGCTAGTCGGTTCTTGATCAGAGGCTGCTAGAGTCGGTTGAAAGTATTGTTGTATGGGGCAGGCTTTTCTCGGTTTTGCAGCAGGTTACAGTCCGAACCCACCCAGATACATGGTCGTGGTTTGGGATTGGAGCTGTCCCATTTTCGGTAAAAGTTGTAAAAATTTAATATAGAAGCATAGCACTTTCGGTGATTGGTATAGATTCAAGTGGGTCCCTTGGGTTCCATTGAAATGCAACATCTTTGCTTGGAGGTTCGAGATGGATCGTATCCCTATGGCTCTTGCTTTAGCCAGAAGAAACGTGCAGGTCGCCAACCAGGTTTGCTCTCTTTGTAATTTTGATTATGAGTCTGTGATACACCTTTTTTGGGTTGTGGCTTTTCGTACGGTGTTTGGAATGCGATAGGGAGATGGTGCGGTTTAAAGATGAGTATAGTCTTTGACATTCGGGATTTATTGGAGCTGTATAAGCAAGTTTCAGGGGGCAAAGCTGGTAGAAAGCTAGTTCAAGGCATTATCATCGTTATTTTTTGGGTCTTATTGGGTGCTAGGAATGATAAGATCATTAACAACAAGGAGACGAAGATGCATGAGGTTGTCTCGAGTGTCAAATCTTTGTTATTCCTTTGGGTCAAAAGTAGAAGTAGATAAAAAAAAGAGTAAACTGCCATTTTGGTCCCTGTGGTTTGGCCAGTTTTGCCACTTTAGTCCAAATCTCAAACTTATTACATCCAGGGCCCTGTGGTTTGCATTTTGTTGCCATTTTAGTCCAAAATCCAAAAACCCTATTTTTTTTACTGTTGCAACCTCCTATTTTGTCCTGTAGTGCAGGGGCATTTTGGTCCATGTTAATTTATTATAACATTTCAGTAATTAAAACCCAGAAAATCAAGAACATCATTAAACTTCATCATCAAAACCCAGAAAATCAAGAACATCGTCAAACTTCATCATCAAAACCCAGAAAATCAAGAACATCATCTTCAAGAAAATCAAGAACCCAGAACAAAACCAGAAACCATCACAAAAACAAAACCGATTTGTAAAAAGAAACGAGGCTCAGATCTGTATCTTCAAGAACATCATCAAACATCATCATCAAAACCCGGAAAATCCAGAAAATCAAGAACATCATCTTCACAGCCTGCACATATGTATGATTGATTATACGAAATTCAGATCTGAAGTTACAAAACAAAAAACCGACTCAAAACACAACATCAGAACCGATCAAAATTCAAATCGAACACTCATCACCTTCAACATCAAAAGTATACAAAATGTATCATTGATTATATGAGATCCAGATCTGGAGGACTCAAAAACTCAACATCAAAACTGATCAAAATTCAAATTGAACACTCATCCGATCTACAAATGTCAAACAAACAATAACAAAATCAAATCAAATGAATTTGCAGTGACCAATATGAAAACACAAAGATCCAGATCTGGAGGACTCACGAACATAACCTGAAACCTCTGAAATCAAGTATAAATACCAACCACCACCATTTCTATTTTCAGATAACCTCCACCTCCATTCTCCGGCCACCACCACCAACATAATGCCGGTAAAAGAAGAACCACCATCAGCGCCGGTAAAAGAAGAACCACCATCAGCGCCGGTAAAAGAAGAACCACCACCGGAACCACTGTTGGGACGAAGATCAGACAACACCTGAAACCCTACCTTCCGATCTGTAAAAAAACTCCGCAAATATCTCATCTGCATCTCTCGGATCAAACCTAAACATCGCACCAGATCTACTCTTATTCGTACCACTGTTTAAACTTCGATTCAGCGACTTTATCATCGGTTGATGATGCGATGTTCTTGTCTGGATGCCATTTAGTCGCGAGTTTTTTGTATGATTTCTTCAGATCTTCATCGGTTACAGTTCGATTCACTTTCAGGATGTTGTAGTAATCGACGCCCATTGATTTTGTGGAATTTTTATTTTTTTTTTGTGGAATTTTGTTGATTTTTGGTGGTTGAAGGTGGTTTGTGAAAAGGATGAAAAGAGTGTGTGTGATGAATAGTGGTGATATAGATATGTGGATTTGTATGTACAGGTGGTGATATAGATGATCTTAGTGTTAATAGGAATTAAATGTATTTAGTGTAGTTTTTTAATTATTAATATGTTAAATGAAAAGCAAAATGACCAAAATGCCCCTGAACTAAAAGACAAAATAGGAGGTTGCAACAGTAAAAAAATGGGGTTTTTGAGTTTTGGACTAAAATGGCAACAAAATGCAAACCACAGGGCCCTGGATGTAATAAGTTTGAGATTTGGACTAAAGTGGCAAAACTGGCCAAACCACAGGGACCAAAATGACAGTTTACTCTAAAAAAAATTTAGTATGGAAGGATTAAGTATATAATGTAACTTGGTTGTTTGGTTGTCGACGATCCTCGGTTTGAGGACTTGCCCATTTTTTTGTTGAAAGTTAAAGTTCAAAAAAAAAAACATCCACAATGGTTGACTTTTATAAATTTTCAACTCGACGCTACATCAAATTACAAACTTTTTCAAAAACATTCATTTTCTATATAAGTAAAATGCTAAAACTGTCCCTGAGGTTTGGACGCTTTTGGCAGTTACATCTAAAATGAGATTTTTTTTTGTAACTAGACACCTGACGATTAGATTTCGTTGCTATTTCCGCCTATTTCGTTAACTCCATCCAAAAATTCTGTTTTTTTTAGAAAAGACCAAATTACCCTTTTTGTTTATAGAATCATTATTTAAAAAATCATTTTTATATAACATATAAAAATTAATAACATATGTAAAAATGTAACCCACCTCATTCTCCTCTGTCTCATATCTCTTTATCCCTCTACACACACAACACCACAACCACCATTCTTTGGCCACCATTGAATTCCACCACTAGCCACCATTGAATACCACCACTGCTCCAAGCACCTCAACCTGCAAACCACCGCCACCGCACAACCTCCATCTTAAAACCACCACAACCGCACCACCTCCCCCGTAAAACCACCACAACCGCACCACCTCCACCCTAATACCACCATTGTGGCACTACCTACACCCTCAAACCACCACCACTACCCTAAATAGAAATAGCAACAAAATCGATTTTGTTGCTATTTCCATCCAATTCATTAACCCTGTTTTAATTTAACGTCAACTTGAGGGGCATTCTAGACATTTTACATAACAGTTTTGTTTTTTAATTTCTTATAAGGCTGGAGGGTGTGGGATGGAGCCCCTAGGGGCTTTATCAAGACACGTAAGCGCCACGTAGGATCCACGTCAGCCATAACGCCCTCTTTAATTTGCACGGTGTGGGATGGAGCCCCCTATTAAACAAAATAAAAAAAAAATTTGATTGGATGACATGCGAGGGCCCCACCTGATAAAGCCCCTTCTCCCTCGTTACCACCATGGAGCCCCCTCTATAGCGCCCCCTCTTAATCGTGTGGGTGTGGGTGTGGGTGTATAGCGTCGGGGGCGCTATAGCCTCTGACGTGGTGTAACACCCCGAAAACGGGTTTGGTAATTAAACCCCGTTAATACTAAAAGACGGGTAAAGTACCGTTAGTGGTAAAATTTACCCGGTGGAATATTAGGATTTAAATAATTAATCCTAATAATAAACAAAAAAAATGAATAAAAGCTTTAAAGAAATAAAATGGACAAAAGGCCCGAGTTAACGGGGCCTAAAATAAACTTAGTCATAAATATTTCCGAACCCGCTAAGTTAACTAGGAATATTAAA
Organism: Helianthus tuberosus; assembly: GCA_030545235.1. NCBI lineage: Eukaryota > Viridiplantae > Streptophyta > Magnoliopsida > Asterales > Asteraceae > Helianthus > Helianthus tuberosus. The sequence continues at coordinate 31,368,997 of CM060439.1, read as the reverse complement.
CCTAGTTAATAAGTGAGAGTATTATTGAAAATAATTAGGTTGTGACCTAATTAATAACTAACCAAACACGAGGGACCAAAGCCGGGTAACTTGAAACTAGAATTATAAACTTAAAAATAAAACACAACACACACACAAAAAGTGTGTGTGCGTGCGTGAAGTAGTCCAGGAGAAGGAGCAAGAAGCTCCAAACCCTAGCTCAAACAATCTCAACAAATTGAAGGGGCAAATCAAGTCCAAATCAAAATCCGAGTATGAATTAGTGATCTCCATTGAAAAAGGAGTCACGAGGTATGTAAATTTCTTGAAAAAAATCTCTAGTTGAAATTCTGAGCAAACCTAGAGAATTCGAATCTGAGCTGGCATGTTTGTTGTTTGGATGAAATTAGGGATGAAACTATGTCTAGTAGTAAACCCTAGCCATGTATTTGTTGAATTGATGTTCATTGTTGTGAATTCATAATCATACACTCATGTGTCAAGTGGGTTTTGATTATGTAGAAAAGATGATGATATAGTTGTGTTAGAAATCATCATAAGTGATAGTAGATGCAAGATACTTGAACAATTTGCAAGTTTGAGTATTTGATCATACATGATAATGGTTGAATCTTGATGTTAATCTTGGTAAAAATGACTAATTATTAACTAGTTAGCAAATGTGTAGAATCATGCCCATTAGGTGTTTGTTAAAATGCCTAAATGAGAACTATAGTGTTGAAATTCGAGTGAAACGCGTAATTGGCTAACTTGACTAATTACACGAGATATGGGATAAAATGGTTTCTAATCATAAGATTGAATTGCCTTGATTGTGCATATTATATGAATAAAGGTAGTTGATTTTAGAAAGTCGAAATAACCAATGATGAAGTGGAATAGAAGTTTCAACATAAAATCCGTAAGATGAAATAGTCATAATAATGATGACTAATCTAACCGTCTTACGAATTATGATGATAGTTTGACTCTTAACAAGCTAGATGGAGGCTTGGGAAAGAAGCGGGTCAAACGAATCGTGTATGCGAAAAGAGCATAACCGGAAGCAAGGTAAGTTAAAACTTACACCTTTTATTTGATATCTATTGGTTTTATAGATTTTGATTAATCAAAAGTCACATTTTGACTTATGATGTTTCGACCCGACGTGCGAGGTTCGAAACAAAAGACAATAATGATAAACCATGTTGAATGGTTAAAAAGAGCTAATAAGGTCATTTAGTCATGTAATGACTAATAAATAACGAGTTTTGAGTGATTTACCTTATAAGGTAAATCAATACAATTAATAAGGGTAAAACGGCAATGTAGTCACTCGTTGACGATAACCGTTAGTTTTGAAGGACACTTTATGGCGTAAGATATAAAGGGGTCAAAATAATCAAGAAATAAATTTGTAAGTAAATTGACCGTATGGTGTAAACCGGTACAAGTTATGTAGACGAGATGATAATAAATCCATCTCGCAAAAGTAAATGGTCATATAGACCAAACGGGTCAAAAGGTGAAAATATCACCCTTTGACAATATCGGCTAATGTTTTGTCGAGTTGCATGATTACAGGAATAAATATCGATTGAATGTTGTCATCGCTATTACTTAGCGGCTACTAAGACAAGGTATCAAAACGGGTCAATATATTGATTCGAGCCAGGTATGTATAATTGGTCAAATCATCATTAGAACTTAAAGTTCAATGAGGGCTAAACAAGTTAAAATGGACATTGGGTTATCTTTTAAGTAAACTGAATGATTTAAGTTATTGTCATTGTGTTTTAAAAACATGATGGCTATTTAAACAAGATCCTAGTTTAAAAGGTGGAATTTTGGTCAATTACGACATAAAAAGTCCTTTGTTGTAAAGAAAGGGTTTAAGATGACCAAAACGCCCTCGTAAGCAAAATCGAGTAAATGAACCTTAAGAGTCGTTTAAAAACAAGTTATATGATCAAGCAAATACTTTGAATAAGTATAAAGAATGAAAAGGGTAAATCTTGGGTCAAATGACTCAATATGGGTCTTTGCCGTAAAATGATAGTCCAAGGGATAAAACTCGGAATATATGTATCTCCATATTAAATCCACCACAAATATAGTTGTGGTGGAAGACTACTTGGTAAGAAATGTGAAAATATAAAGTTAGATACAAATGAAAGCGATTTTAGGCTCGAAAGTGCTTAGATACCCTTAGCGGGTCAAAATAAGCATACGAGTGAAAACGGGTTTAAATTGTGTAATAAACCTATGATTAGAACCTAATATGGTAGGTAACATTAATTTGAAGAAGTGTTTGTGATATAGGAATCAAACAAATACGTTTGTTTGATAAAATGCATAAACGGGTCAAAATTTGGTAAAAGGGCGATAAGCCGAAGACTTAAAAGTCTGAAATTTTATTATGAAGGTTGTTGGATTTTAACTCCATAAGATGGAGAATTAAATTACGGACGCGTAGGAAAAAGAATCGGGTAAAACGGATCAATAACGAAGAAGTTATGGCCGTTTCCGTGAAATCAGATCGTGTAGGGAATATGCAGCAACATTCTGCTGAAAAGGGGGCCTAGCGTCACGCGACGCCCCTTGGCGTCACGCGACGCCCCCAAACCCGGAAAAATGTTATTTTTTGTCATATTTAACCCCTGTACTTGTTTGAACTTCATATTTAACCCCTGTACTTGTTTGAACTTCATATTTGACTATCAAAGCTAACTTTTAAGTTGGTTTTGATCATAGGCGATTGCCATGGGTGCCCGGATGAAGATCAAGCGACGAGCAAGAACCGAACACGATCACGAAATAAGCTTCCGCACTTTGTATCATTATTATGTTAAATGACGAATGTCGTTTCATTGTTTCTTTTAAGTGACGAACTTAATTACATTATGTTCTAAACTTTTAAATTGTAAAAAGGTTTTAGTAAACCCGTTTTTCCGATGGATATGTAATCTTAATTACATGATTGTTTTCGTAAATAATACGCTAAACCTTGATTTATAAGAATGGGTGTTACAAGTTGGTATCAGAGCCTTGGTTTAAGAGATTCAAGTATGGTGGGGAAAACCGTGCTTGGACTTAAACCTTATGCTCTTAATAAAGATTGGTGTTCGGTTCGAGGCTTGATCGCAAATCCGGTAAGTACATGTATGTTAATAGTTTAGCATGCTAAGGTGTTGTAAACAACACATAGGGCTATCGTGTGATACACGTTACCCCAATTAAAATGATTGATATAGTAGACGAAAATACGCGCGTTGACGTGTATAGTAGAAAAAGCCTTGTATTATAATACGGGTGATTATTGAAGTTGACGTTACTAAATTTTGCGAATGTTTTAATTGAAGGACACTCGCGTTTGAAGACGACGAGAGTCAAAGGAATTGTGGATACGATGATGGAACGGTCCGAAGCATGACAAGAGGAGCATGCTCACCGAGGACTAAATCGCGTAACGACCGCGAACAAGGTTAATGGCAAAGAACGCCCGTCGGGGCAAACATTACCAGGTGCACATTTTAAATAATCGCACAAATAGTAACATGCAACAAATAAGTAGAAATTAAAAGTTGCATATGTAGAGTAAAAACTTGGAAAAAACCCCGAATAGAAAATGTATTCGGGATATTGTTTCCAAGAGAAACAAATAGAGGCGTTACTTACATAGGGCGTGATGTGAAAACTATAAAAAGATCATGTGTGTCATGTGTTAATCGCTTACTCTGGCCAAGTAAGTAGTGGCATATGATACCATGAACTTCTTATGGCGGACACGTTTACATCCGATGTAGTAAGGACGGGGTGAATGGGACTAACTTAAAAGTACCCAAATGAATCAGATAAGCAAAATATTTGATAATAATGTAAACGCACAACCGGGGACGGAAGCGTATTACATCAGGATAATGAGCCCGAGTGAAGGGACAAAGAAGCATGAAAAATGATCTAGACAAGTATTGGGAGGGAGTGTACTTACACTCGAACCCAGAAAACGCAAGCATGAAAATTGATTTAGACAAGTATTGGGAGGGAGTGTACTTACACTCGAACCCAGAAAACGCAAGCATGAAAATTGATTTAGACAAGTATTGGGAGGGAGTGTACTTACACTCGAACCCAGAAAACGCAAGCATGTAAATTGATCTAGACAAGTATTGGGAGGGAGTGTACTTACACTCGAACCCAGAAAACGCAAGCATGAAAATTGATTTAGACAAGTATTGGGAGGGAGTGTACTTACACTCGAACCCAGAAAACGCAAGCATGAAAATTGATTTAGACAAGTATTGGGAGGGAGTGTACTTACACTCGAACACAAAAAACGCAAGCATGAAAATTGATTTAGACAAGTATTGGGAGGGAGTTTACTTACACTCGAACCCAGAAAACGCAAGCATGTAAAATGATCTAGACAAGTATTGGGAGGGAGTGTACTTACACTCGAACCCAGAAAACGCAAGCATGAAAATTGATTTAGACAAGTATTGGGAGGGAGTGTACTTACACTCGAACCCAGAAAACGCAAGCATGAAAATTGATTTAGACAAGTATTGGGAGGGAGTGTACTTACACTCGAACCCAGAAAACGCAAGCATGTAAAATGATTTAGACAAGTATTGGGAGGGAGTGTACTTACACTCGAACCCAGAAAACGCAAGCATGTAAAATGATTTAGACAAGCATTGGGAGGGAGTGTACTTACACTCGAACCCGGAAAATGCAAATATGTCCCTTAACGGGTCGTTTTTGTAAAACGTCAAACTTAAAGACAAAGTCGGAATATAAAAATGAAGCGAGGTCTTAATGCATACCGGGAGGGTTGCAATAATAACGACTTCGGTAAAACACCCGGTTGATGGGTAAGAATTAAACACATGCGTAAACCAAGAGATGTGAACGCGGGTTGAAAAATCAAAGGACTTGGATTACGAGATATGACTGTAAAATCTCGTATATAGAAATTGTGAGTAAATATGTTCAACTATTCGAAGTCGAATGGGTTGAATAAAGAATAAAGTTGATTGTTTATAAGTGATGGATTTCACGTTAATAGGTCAAACATGTTGAATACAAAATAACGCCGAATGGCACAAATGAGCGCTAGCCAGATAAAGGTTGCGTTAAATGCAAGAGAATAATGAGCCCGGTAATGGGATATAACCAAATAAGAATAAATTATGGACTGTCAATATCCTGGTATGGATAATTGACAAAAGTTAAAGAGAAGATCCTAAAACTAAAACTTCGGTTTTAGTAGGAAATAATGTTTTTACAAACATAAATTCTGATAGGAATTTAAATAGTAAACATGAAAGATACAAGTCTTGACACTGATAGGCGCAAGACGATATATTCGAAAAGTAATATTTTCGAAAATGAAATTTTGATATAAATTAAACATGGTGTAACACAATCACGGTCAAGAAATGTAATGTGAAGTAGAATCACATTATAACCAAGCAAGCGGTAAAAAGTAACTGGACTAATAAGTCTAATTAGTGAGACCCGTCAAGGTCATTTAAATAAATTTGGTTTGCTTGTAAGCGGTAGGTTCGGTATGACTGAACCGAATAAACAAATTTGAAGACAAAAGAAATTGCTGCTAAAAGTGACAGATTTCATTAAAGACCTTTAAACGGGTCAAAATAACGGATTCATAAATAATTCGATAGTATATGAAAGCGATGGATATCGCTAAGTTAACCAAACTAGCGGAAATAACGATATTACGTTATTTCGAAGTTACACTATGTCGTATGAGATATGTAGACAATTAGTAACCAAAAAGATGTTACCGTACTTTTCGGACAATACTAACGATTGGTTAAAAAGTATAAGTAATGTTTAAAAGATTTCTCGGCTCAAATACATTGAGTTTAAACTCAATGAATTATGTAAGAACAGGTTTCGAGGACGAAACCTCTTTAAGGGGGGTAGACTTGTAACACCCCGAAAACGGGTTTGGTAATTAAACCCCGTTAATACTAAAAGACGGGTAAAGTACCGTTAGTGGTAAAATTTACCCGGTGGAATATTAGGATTTAAATAATTAATCCTAATAATAAACAAAAAAAAATGAATAAAAGCTTTAAAGAAATAAAATGGACAAAAGGCCCGAGTTAACGGGGCCTAAAATAAACTTAGTCATAAATATTTCCGAACCCGCTAAGTTAACTAGGAATATTAAACCTAGTTAATAAGTGAGAGTATTGTTGAAAATAATTAGGTTGTGACCTAATTAATAACTAACCAAACACGAGGGACCAAAGCCGGGTAACTTGAAACTAGAATTATAAACTTAAAAATAAAACACAACACACACACACAAAAAGTGTGTGTGCGTGCGTGAAGTAGTCCAGGAGAAGGAGCAAGAAGCTCCAAACCCTAGCTCAAACAATCTCAACAAATTGAAGGGGCAAATCAAGTCCAAATCAAAATCCGAGTATGAATTAGTGATCTCCATTGAAAAAGGAGTCACGAGGTATGTAAATTTCTTGAAAAAATCTCTAGTTGAAATTCTGAGCAAACCTAGAGAATTCGAATCTGAGCTGGCATGTTTGTTGTTTGGATGAAATTAGGGATGAAACTATGTCTAGTAGTAAACCCTAGCCATGTATTTGTTGAATGTGAATTCATAATCATACACTCATGTGTCAAGTGGGTTTTGATTATGTAGAAAAGATGATGATATAGTTGTGTTAGAAATCATCATAAGTGATAGTAGATGCAAGATACTTGAACAATTTGCAAGTTTGAGTATTTGATCATACATGATAATGGTTGAATCTTGATGTTAATCTTGGTAAAAATGACTAATTATGAACTAGTTAGCAAATGTGTCGAATCATGCCCATTAGGTGTTTGTTAAAATGCCTAAATGAGAACTATAGTGTTGAAATTCGAGTGAAACGCGTAATTGGCTAACTTGACTAATTAAACGAGATATGGGATAAAATGGTTTCTAATCATAAGATTGAATTGCCTTGATTGTGCATATTATATGAATAAAGGTAGTTGATTTTAGAAAGTCCAAATAACCAATGATGAAGTGGAATAGAAGTTTCGACATAAAATCCGTAAGATGAAATAGTCATAATAATGATGACTAATCTAACCGTCTAACGAATTATGATGATAGTTTGACTCTTAACAAGCTAGATGGAGGCTTGGGAAAGAAGCGGGTCAAACGAATCGTGTACGCGAAAAGAGCATAACCGGATGCAAGGTAAGTTAAAACTTACACCTTTTATTTGATATCTATTGGTTTTATAGATTTTGATTAATCAAAAGTCACATTTTGACTTATGATGTTTCGACCCGACGTGCGAGGTTCGAAACAAAAGACAATAATGATAAACCATGTTGAATGGTTAAAAAGAGCTAATAAGGTCATTTAGTCATGTAATGACTAATAAATAATGAGTTTTGAGTGATTTACCTTATATGGTAAATCAATACAATTAATAAGGGTAAAACGGCAATGTAGTCACTCGTTGACGATAACCGTTAGTTTTGAAGGACACTTTATGGCGTAAGATATAAAGGGGTCAAAATAATCAAGAAATAAATTTGTAAGTAAATTGACCGTATGGTGTAAACCGGTACAAGTTATGTAGACGAGATGATAATAAATCCATCTCGCAAAAGTAAATGGTCATATAGACCAAACGGGTCAAAAGGTGAAAATATCACCCTTTGACAATATCGGCTAATGTTTTGTCGAGTTGCATGATTACAGGAATAAATATCGATTGAATGTTGTCATCGCTATTACTTAGCGGCTACTAAGGCAAGGTATCAAAACGGGTCAATATATTGATTCGAGCCAGGTATGTATAATTGGTCAAATCATCATTAGAACTTGAAGTTCAATGAGGGCTAAACAAGTTAAAATGGACATTGGGTTATCTTTTAAGTAAACTGAATGATTTAAGTTATTGTCATTGTGTTTTAAAAACATGATGGCTATTTAAACAATATCCTAGTTTAAAAGGTGGAATTTTGGTCAATTACGACATAAAAAGTCATTTGTTGTAAAGAAAGGGTTTAAGATGACCAAAACGCCCTCGTAAGCAAAATCGAGTAAATGAACCTTAAGAGTCGTTTAAAAACAAGTTATATGATCAAGCAAATACTTTGAATAAGTATAAAGAATGAAAATGGTAAATCTTGGGTCAAATGACTCAATATGGGTCTTTGCCGTAAAATGATAGTCCAAGGGATAAAACTCGGAATATATGTATCTCCATATTAAATCCACCACAAATATAGTTGTGGTGGAAGACTACTTGGTAAGAAATGTGAAAATATAAAGTTAGATACAAATGAAAGCGATTTTAGGCTCGAAAGTGCTTAGATACTCTTAACGGGTCAAAATAAGCATACGAGTGAAAACGGGTTTAAATTGTGTAATAAACCTATGATTAGAACCTAATATGGTAGGTAACATTAATTTGAAGAAGTGTATGTCATATAGGAATCAAACAAATACGTTTGTTTGATAAAATGCATAAACGGTTCAAAATTTGGTAAAAGGGCGATAAGCCGAAGACTTAAAAGTCTGAAATTTTATTATGAAGGTTGTTGGATTTTAACTCCATAAGATGGAGAATTAAATTATGGACGCGTATGAAAAAGAACCGGGTAAAACGGATCAATAACGAAGAAGTTATGGCCGTTTCCGTGAAATCAGATCGTGTAGGGAATATGCAGCAACATTCTGCTGAAAAGGGGGCCTAGCGTCACGCGACGCCCCCAAACCCGGAAAAATGTTATTTTTTGTCATATTTAACCCCTGTACTTGTTTGAACTTCATATTTAACCCATGTACTTGTTTGAACTTCATATTTGACTATCAAAGCTAACTTTTAAGTTGGTTTTGATCATAGGCGATTGCCATGGGTGCCCGGATGAAGATCAAGCGACGAGCAAGAACCGAACACGATCACGAAATAAGCTTCCGCACTTTGTATCGTTATTATGTTAAATGACGAATGTCGTTTCATTGTTTCTTTTAAGTGACGAACTTAATTACATTATGTTCTAAACTTTTAAATTGTAAAAAGGTTTTAGTAAACCCGTTTTTCCGATGGATATGTAATCTTAATTACATGATTGTTTTCGTAAATAATACGCTAAACCTTGATTTATAAGAACGGGTGTTACACGTGGCGAGGGTGGCGCCCCCCACCCTCTGGCCTAATAATTATCATCTTATGTCAGTTGCAATATGTTTTTATAATATTTTTAATAGTAAAAAAATATGGTTGATTAATCTGACCAAAACCAATAACCCATTTGAATCACATTAAAATCATTGACTGCTGTAACAATTATTATCTCAATTCCACCGTACGACAAACACATTAATGTTTTTCTATAAAGGAAGATGGTACATGTTGCAGTTGCAGATCACCAAAGATCCTCACTTGTTTTTTACGTTGGCTCAAAATATAGACGTTACATACATATATACGGTGTTTCAGTACACAGATTATAACCCTATTTATGGAATGTTTTATATCAACTAGGCAATTCTCCCGCGCGTTGTCGCGGTACGTTCCACAGGCATTAAATAGGTATCGTTTCAGCTCGTTACAATACTGTTATGATAATTCACTCGGTATAGAAATCAATATGTATTGATATCGACCGAAAACGATAAAAATGATCACAGTACAGGCACCGATATTGTTTGAACTATATTTACCAGTTAAATTGTTACGTTATCGATACCGATATACGTTTATAGTCGCAGATAGATTTGTATAAACAAAAAGTTATTGAAACTGGAAACCATAAAGATGATTACAGGTACCGTTACCACTGTTGTTTGGTCGGTCTTGGTTCGGTTTGGTATGATAGTGACATAATATCTATTTTTAATAAAATTTATATCGAAATGTTGAAAAAAATAAACATAGTTGCGGAGGTAAATTAAAAAAAAGTTAATATACACAACTTGTTAGAAAAAATCAAATTATATGAAGAATAAAATATTATTATGGAAATCAAAACAACAACTCAAAAATATTTCAAATAATATATAAAAATCAAGTTATATACGATAAATAATACATTATTATAAATATTAAAACAGATACTCAAAAATATTAAGTTACTATTCATGGAAACTTTCAAATAATATGTATAGTTAAATTCCCCCGCACGTTGCGGCGGGTATCATTCGGTATGGGTTCGATTCATTACGACATCGATACAGTATCGCCACTCGGTATATCAAGCGAAAGATAAAATTCAAAAAATAAAGTCATGATATGACCAAAATAATATCAATATGTGTTTTACATCGGTCAAAAACCACGAATACGAATATCAGTAACGGTTCTGATAATAAGGACACCGATACCGATCTTATACAATTGAGATTGTCAGGGCATCAATGTTGCTAAGACATTATCTTAAATGTTATATGAGAAAACTTAAAATAATAAAATAAAGAAACAATAAAATAATAAATTAAAGTAATAAAATAATAGAAACTTAATAAACTATAATATTAAAAAAATCTTGAACTACTCTTCATCGGCAGTTCCTATTAACATTACGACATCGATACAGTATCGCGACTCAGTATATCAAGCGAAAGATAAAACCCAAAAAATAAAGTCACGATATGACAAAAATAATATCAATATGTGTTTTATATCGGGTCAAAAATCATAAAGACGAATATCAGTAACGGTTCTAGTAATAAGGATACCGATAACGATATTATACAATCGAGATCGGCAGGACATCAATGTTGCTAAGACATTATCTTAAATGTTATATGAGAAAACTTAAAATAATAAAATAATAAATTAAAGTAATAAAATAATAGAAACTTAAAAACTATAATATTAAAAAAGTTTTGAACTACTGTTCATCAGTAGTTCTTATTAATATGTATAATAATAATATGTATAATGTATATGGTGTTTCAATATAATAATTATTTTTTTGGAAAAAGAAACTTATGAAGCCACGGGATGCGGCACATATATATATGTGTGGGTTTTATCAAGTGGTGGAGGGCTTGTATTTCTCTTGAGAAATGCAGGTTCGACTCCCACTTGGTGCAGAGTGAGGCACTGGTGGGCAATGATAGGAGACCCAGGGAAACCTGGGTTGGATCTTTGAGCCAAACGGGTTTTACCGGTAATTCTACTGTCGTGCCTACGGGCGGGTGGGTTACCGGGTTTTCCCCGGAATTGGTGGTGGACTCGGGTTACTCTCGGAGTACTCCGTTTGTCCAGTGGGTGCCCCGAGAGTGCTCGGGATTGATTATGTTGGCCGTTCAAAAAAAAAAGTATCTACCTATATCTATGTACGTAGCTTTGTCACACGCATCTCCACCATGCTTTCTACGGGGTATAAACATCTGCACTGTGTAAAAGGGTTAGATAATAAACACACGTGCTCATTGTGTAAATGGGTCGAACGAACAATGTAAATGAGTCTAAACACACCGTATGTTGTAGTGTTGTACAATGTGTATATATTACACATTTTAAAAGTAAACCAATATTGATAACCAACTTAACCATATATCAAAGCTTTATTCTAGTTTCCATGCATCATTTATAAATGTATTTGAACAGTTCTTGTTTACATATATGTAGATAATGTAATTGTATTTCTTGGTTTTTCTTAAATTAAAAGTTTTTTTTTTTTATATTTTTCTTCATACCTATATAAATTAAACAATTTCATATATCCTCCTCTAAACTTGTTAAATTATATTTTTTTTTCCTTAAATCATGCTTCAACTGCATTGTGCATTAGGTATTGAAAATTTGTGTTTTGTAAAATATATGTATTTTTTCATGTTTAGATAGGATATATGAAATACCACATATAAAAAATTAGTGTTTTCTTGAATACAAGCGTTATAAAAAAAGGTAAAAGTAACATTGAAAAAAAAGATGCTAAAAAATAATGGCTCAAAAGTGAAATTTAATAAATAAACACGTAATCCTCTAAAAAGATATTATACATATAAATTTAATTTTTATTAACATTAAAATATTATCCTTCAGTAATAAACTTGTGTCTCCACGTTGTGGCTTACTCGGATTATGCTTTTTTCTCTATATTAATAATTTCAGCAAAGTTATTTAATATCATAAATTATATTTGAATACAAGAGAATCTTAATTAATTACTGTTAAATTCATAGATATTTTAATATGATGAAACTAAAAGCAAATAACAATATACTTCCAGTAGTTCTTAAACCCAAATCCAAATCCAAATCCAAATCCTAGACATCAATCTATGTAAAAACTCATAACTCACGAAGTAGGTACACAAATTCACGCCATAACAATATGGAGTAAAGCACAATGTAGTGGTGTAGTAGAGGCCGTCAACGACGTCATAGCGTTGTGGTAGGAAAACAATAAAAGTTGAAGATAGGGTGTGGTCCGCGGTAAAGTCAATGTTCGTGGACAATCACAAGTGATGGTATCGCTAAAGGCGAATGAGTGAGTGTCGAGAGAAGTATTTTCTTAGGTCTTTCTAAATTATTAAAAATCTTTTAAAAAAAATAAAGAATAGGCAATTTTACTATTTTATTTAAGTAATGGATAAGTGAATGCAAGTAAAATACTTGTAAAATGGAGCAAATGCTATTTATGTTATGTAATTACTTAATTTACTTATAAAAATACATAAGTATATGTGTGGGCAAAAGTGAAAGTTCACTAATTTTAACGTTATTTTACTAATTTTGTGAAAATACGTTAAAAGGTGGGGACGGTTAATCATGCATCATATGGTGGCGTTGATAGCTGAAAGACAAAAGGGTACATGCACTAATCGGTCTTTGTCCCGATTGCTGAGTGTTATGTGCCTTATGTCTAAGGCTTGATGCAAAACTACTATCGAGCCGGGGATCTCACTAGAAGCAGTCTCTCTATACCTACGGGGTAAAGATAAGGCTGTTTATATCTTACTCTTCTGAGACCCTAATTTGTTTTGCTGTTGATGAGATTTACTGAGTAGGTATGATGAAGACGACGACTTATAAAAATACATAAAGAAAAGAAAAATAAAGTGTTGGATGGGGCATCCAATTATTAAATACACACTGCTGCAGGGGCCAACGGTAACATAACTTTGGAAGTATTTTCGAGGGGCATTTCTGTCAACACACTAACAAAAGTTTAACGGATCACTACTTAAAGCAAACACATTTAACATTAACCTCACTAAGCAAACCAAAAAGACTCAAACTCACCCTGCAACCTTTTGCTTTTAGGGCTTTACAATTCACCATTGTTGACCCTTAAAGCTTTCCCTTTTCTTTTTCACTTTCTATCTCATTGGTCTCCCCCTTATTATTATTCTCTTTTGCTTTCTTTTTCACACCAATCATCCATTTTGGGTCTTGTTTCAGTCACTTTCACCTCCACAAAAAACCTCATTTTTATCAAGAATCTTGAACCCATATGTGTTGGAATAACTTAGAATCACAAATCTTGAAAAATCCTTTTGTGTTTTGATCCTGTCATTTTCACAAATCAAACCCATATGCCAAACAAGCAAGAATCTTGAATCTTGGTTTTGTTTCTTGTAAAGATTCTTGATTTTCATTACAAAAACCCATTTTGAGCAAGAATCATTTCTGGGTTCTTTTTAGTTTTTAAAATCTGTTAAGGGTTTATTTTATTTTATTTTTTTTGTATCTGAAAGCTATGGCAGAAGCTCCAAAAGCAGAGGATATCACTCATCTTCCAACTGACCAACTTCAAGGCTTAGAGTACTGCATTGACTCAAATCCCTCATGGGGTATGTAAATCTTTCAACTTTTTTTTACAAAACTAATGAAATCTTAAAATTTTTTTTTTATAAAAATAATGGTTGTTGTAATCTTGGTAAACAGGGGAAGCTATAGCTTTAGGGTTTCAGCATTACATATTATCTTTAGGGACTGCTGTCATGATTCCAGCTTTTCTTGTACCTTTGATGGGTGGTACTTCTGTGAGTCTTTTTTTCTTCCAAAACTTGAGTCAGATAGTTGTACCATATCTATAACTGTGCTTTACAACTTGTACATTGTAATATGCAGGGTGATAAGGTTAGGGTGGTGCAGACATTGCTTTTTGTTCAAGGGATTAATACATTTTTGCAAACACTTTTTGGAACAAGATTACCAGCTGTTGTTGGGGGATCATGGGCTTTCATGGTGCCTATTATTTCAATTATACATGACCCTTCTCTTGTAGCCATTGGGGATGATCATATGGTAACCTAAATATTTTTTAAACTTGCTATGATGTTTTATTATACATTTGATGTTACACTTGTAACATGTGTTTGGTGTTTGTGATATGTTTTTTAGCATAAAAGAAGTAAAATGTTTTGAGAGTGTGAGTAGGTGTAGTGTAATCTCCATGTTTCAAGGGGCATTTGGTATGTCCCACCTATTAAATACCAAATATTTTTTTTCAGGGTAGGGCCCCCACATAATAGCTTCTCATCACTCATGTGGATTTTTCTTTGTATTTACTATTTAGGTTCCATTTAGTTAATTATTTTTTTTATTTCCATGTTTTGGTATTTTTTTTTGGGAGTTAATTACTATTTTCGTCCCTGTTTGTCAAAAATCACTATTTCAGTCCATTAGTTTAAAAATTGCAATTTCAGTCCCTGTGGTTTCACTTTCGTAATCATTTCAGTCCACCTCATAACCATTTTATCCCTGTACTAACAGAATAAATGGATTGAAATGGTTACGAAAGTGAAACAACAGGACTGAAATGGTTACGAAAGTGAAACCACAGGGACTAAAATCGCAATTTTTAAACTAATGGACTGAAATAGTGATTTTTGACAAACCACAGGGACGAAAACAGTAATTAACTCTTTTTTTGGCTTATATCCGGTTCGGAGTGGGACCACCTACACAACCGGTCCGGTTGTGTACTCTTGAACCAACCAGTTAACTGGTCCGACCAATGATAAGGTGGCCGGTTATGAAAACATTGGTTTTATCTTTTGTTTCTTCTTACACACCATGATAACTAACACCTATAAATATTATCACAGTTGCATGACTTCTTTTTATATAAGATGTACAATATAAAATTTGCTAATGGTGTACAGATGGAGTTTTTACCATATCAATTCATTTTGACTTTTGTAGTCAAACATGTTGATCTAAAGAATAAATAACCTAACACCACATGATAACACAGTTCAATATGATGCCAATGTTACTACTAGTTAAAGTTGAAAACACTATCTTTTTATCGAAAAAAAATGAAAAAAGATAATCTTTTGTGACGAATTTCTTTGCACTTGCAGAGATTTCTTGCTACAATGCGAGCTATACAAGGTGCACTTATCGTGGCATCAAGCGTGCAGATAATCTTGGGGTATAGTCAGCTTTGGGCTATATGTTCAAGGTGAATAATTTAATTTCATAAAGAATCAATGTTTTAAATTGTCTTTCCTTAATCAAGTTCTTATAATTCTTGATCATTTCAGATTCTTTAGCCCTGTTGGTATGGTTCCGGTAATTGCATTGGCTGGTTTCGGTCTCTTTGATAGAGGATTTCCTGTGGTATGAACACTTTACTTGACTGAATATTGACTTCAAAAGTTAATACTGTATTGTTTATTGACAAAAGCTTAAATCTTTTACTCAAATTGTTTATAGGTTGGAAGGTGTGTGGAATTTGGCATACCGATGCTAATTCTTTTCGTCACATTCTCTCAGGTACCGCTAGTGTCCGTTTAATCTGATTATATTACATTTAATTTAAATTATATGTGATCTAATTTCTGGTGGAAAACAGTACCTTAAACAGTTTCAGGCGAAACAACTGCCAATATTGGAGCGGTTTGCACTTCTTTTGACGATAGCGGTGATCTGGCCATACGCGCACTTATTGACTGCTAGTGGTGCGTATAAACATCATCCAGAACAGACTCAAATGCACTGTAGAACTGATAAAGCTGACCTCATATCTGCTGCACCATGGTTAGTAATTTGAGTCAAGAATCGTCATTTGTGAATTTTTTTAACGAAATGAATTGTAAGTAAGTTTCTTGATGCAGGATAAAGATACCTTACCCGCTTCAATGGGGTGCACCAACATTTGAAGCAGGGCATGCTTTTGGAATGATGGCTGCGGTTCTGGTCTCCCTTGTTGAGGTGAATATTCAATAAAATGGGCCTGGCAAAATTAATTAAATGAATTTAACATAAAAAGTTATGCTTGCTAATGTAGTCGACAGGCGCGTATAAGGCAGCTGCACGCCTAGCAAGTGCTACACCTCCTCCAGCTCATGTTCTCAGTCGTGGCATTGGGTGGCAGGTCAGTTTTTATTTCTAGTATACATTTATACATACAAATATCTTACACTTAACACATAATTTTGGATACATTTACGTGTAAGATGTTAATCACTCACGAAATTATTTTATTCATTTTTCATCACGCAGGGGATCGGCATTCTCTTGAGCGGTCTCTTTGGAACAGCAACTGGCTCAACAGTTTCCATGTAAGTGTTATTGATGCTATTTATGTTTGAAACAAATCAGAAGACAAAAATTATAAGATAAATTTTCATGAAACAACAACAGAGAAAATGTTGGTTTGCTCGGAAGCACTCGTGTAGGTAGCCGAAGAGTTATTCAAATCTCAGCCGGTTTCATGATCTTCTTCTCGATTTTAGGTAAGTCAATGCATCCTACAACAAAAAGTCAACCCTTCCCGTTATCTGATTCACATCTCTTAAATATTTTTTTTATAACCCGTAGGGAAATTTGGAGCTTTGTTTGCGTCCATACCTTTCCCGATCTTTGCTGCGGCATACTGCGTGCTATTTGGTCTTGTTGGTGAGCATCTTGACTCGTTTATTATTATATTATTATCATCAAGTGCAGAAAAATTGTAAATCAATGTCTTTTTTTCTGTTTTGTGTTGCCAGCTTCTGTCGGATTATCGTTCTTGCAATTTACAAACATGAACTCAATGAGAAACTTGTTCATTGTGGGCGTTTCTTTCTTTCTCGGGCTATCAATTCCCGAGTACTTTAGGGAGTACACAGCTGGTGCTCTTCATGGTCCTTCACATACGAAGGCCGAATGGGTAAGCTGGTCTTTTCACATCCATTTTCATAGCGGTCTCACATATAAAAGACTCCGGAAGGGTAATTTGGTCCTTTCACATGTGTTTTCCTGCAGTTCAATGATTTCCTCAACACCATCTTCTTTTCATCCCCAACGGTGGCATTGATGGTGTCGTTGTTTCTTGACAACACGCTAGAGTTGAAAGACAGTGCTAAAGACCGAGGGATGCCATGGTGGGCCAAGTTTAGAACGTTTAAAGGCGATAGTCGAAACGAGGAGTTTTACACCCTCCCGTTCAATCTCGACAGGTTCTTTCCACCATCATGAGTTTAAAGATTAAGGGTAGTTTTGTCATTTTGCAAGATTGAGATTGTGCTGATCACAATCCCTTTTGGTTGGGAAGAGAGGGTGGGCAGCTAAGAGTTAGTTTATGTTGTATTATTTTCATGAGATCATGATATAGCATGGTGTTCTAAGTTTCTTGTAAATTTTTCGCAAAAGTTTTGTTAGTTTATTTTTCTAATGAGATGCTACTCGAGTTGTAAGCAAGTTTAGCCTTTTATCTATTGAGTCGAGCTTAACATAAAAAACTTCGACCAGTCGTGTACATACATGAGTCATCAAAGATGTACAGAGTCTAGTTCAAATTTATAAGATTCTAAATCTTTCTACACTTTCAACCCGTTTAGTGATTTGGATTGTATTTCATCACAAATGGGTAAGAAGAGGTTGAAAGTCGCTCAAAGTCGTCTACACTTTTGATGCAGTAATATATTTTAGTAATCTTAGAAATGGACAAGAAAAGGTTTTGCGGGCCAACTCGACTTAATTGACCCGTACTAAAATCGACATGCCCATCTTGCTATCTCTAATCCTTATTCCATCTTCCAACTATGAATAATGTTCATTTTTCATTGTTTGAATTCTCAAAAAAAAATATACACAACAAAAGAATGTTCTTATGTGCATCTCAGTTTGAATAAACATTACTGGAACTTGCACATACATTCAGGGCATCTCGGTTGTCTATAAATGCTTCGGCCCCAACCCCTCAATCGTACACTTTGTGCTCCAGATATCGTCTTTGTCACTCTTGCTTCAAATTCCTTCCAATCTATAGTTTGATTCTTCGACAAGATTTCTGCAAGTCTCTTCTTGCTTGGTCTTAACGTCGGTGCATGCCCTCGACCATAGTATGTTCTAAAACCAGAGACCAGTGAAGATAACTGACTTCCTGAATCCGTTATAGCAAATACGTCTGCAGTGGCACATGCAATAAAATCCAGTGCTGCTAGCTATAAACAAAAGTCAAAGTCAAGGAGTAAAAATGTTATTAATTTATAACAACTTTAGTTTGAAGATGATAAAGGTTGGTAATTTACCTGAGAAGAAAAGTTTTTAAATGGTGCAAGTTCTGTTGGGGAGAGAAGATCTTCTTTCGTGATCACATGCGGATACAAATTGGTCAACGGTTGCATCCTTGACTTTCCTCCATAGATTTGAGAACCCGCAAGATATATATATGTTTCACTTGTGAAACCAAGCGCAGCTAGAACCAGCGCTGCTTCTTCTGGTGTTAACGGGCATTTTCCTGACCTCCTTAGTTCTTCTGCCGAAACCGCCCTACAATGCATAGAATCCATGACCAATAAGTTCAAAATTTGAAGGAAAAATTACAGATATCACAACCCCCCCCCCCCCCCCCCCCCACACACACAAAATTTTACTACCGCAACGCAAACGTGGAGGAAAGTTACTCACTTTGTTCTTTTCAAGCGTTGAATGAGTAATGGAAAGTGAGCTTCTCGGTAAGCTTGGAGTTCGCTTTTCTCAACTTGTCCACCACCAAACTCACATAGAGAGTATGCAACCATATCAACTTCAAATCTCAAGTGCAAAGCAATATACTTGAGTGGTTCTCTATCTATATCAGGCCCGTTTGACCGAAAACCCGTGATGAAGTTTCCTAGTAGTTGCTTATCTAACTTGTTCCTCGGGCCATCGTATTTTCTTATCCTTCTAATCAACAATGAACCCGTTTCTTGAATTTTGGGCACAAATTTTAATGCATGGTAGTTACATTTGCATCTTAACCTCTGCAGCAAAACCATTAGATTATTTAAAGCAGTAGGATATATTCGGGTTAGGCCCATTAGGATTTGGCTTTTGTATTCTGTCTATATATACCGATGGATAGACAATAGTAACATACAAGGCGGAAGTAGTAGTTCTAAGTTCTAACCTGAAGTTCAGAAGGTAACGGGTCAAAACCGAGCCGGTTACCATATCCAAGGAAATGAACAACTGCATTTTTTGATAATAGAGGAAGTACTTTTTCAATATATTCTGTTGGTGTTGCCTCCTTGCTCATATCCGCATCAGTTATCTGAAAAATCGACAGTAAAAACATCATGTTATCTTAGAAGTACTTTCATTTACGATGAATTTTCAATCTTTCTGTAATCTTTCCCTTTTTGTTAAGATGAACATAAAAGGTTAAAGCGACGACGTACCAAACTACCGATTTCTTTGAAATCTAGTGATTTCAAATGAGGAGGGAGATCCTTTACTATGTTAACTTCATTCTTTAGAGTTTTAATGAAATATTCTTCTTGGTAAATATCACCAAACTGGCTGAATCACACATACACGAATCAAAGTTAAGTTTTTTGTTTTATTGCAAAAGTTGAGGTAATAAAGACCACTAAATGTAAAATCTAAGTATCAAACAGATGAACAGATCCTCACACCTGGGGTCCTTCCATACATTGCTGAAAAGAAATCGTGGAATAACTAATGTTGCGTTTAATAACGATGCTACCGATACAGCATTGCAAACCTACACACAGAGAATGAATGTGAAGAAATGAGATCATTTTTGAGACAATTTGAGTTCTTGATGTTGTTTGTTTACATTTCCTCTCTTTCATGCGTTTCATTCAAACCGATACTTATTCTCAATTCATTTACAAACCAAACACACCCTTGACTCAAAATGTTCACATGATTTATATGTTGGTTTGAGTTCATATGGTTGTTAAGAAGATTCGAAAAGGAAAAAACTTGTACTTACAGCGACCCGTTGTTGATTTAGACCTCCATTTGCGCTAACTAATATATAACCCGTGTTGCTTTGAAGTTTTTCTGTCCTAGCAACATTGACAAACAATGTAACAACAGATCATGGAAAATATAATCCAATTCAACAAGATAAGTTTACATTTAGGCAACTATTTGAAAGAAAAATGTCAAGTTTGACTTTTATGGTCAAAGGGACCACTTTTCAAATCTTATATACATGGAAAAATCACATTCATTAAATCCACAACAATAAATAACCAAAACATAGTAAAATCAGTCTTTACCGTACGCTTGGTGATTCCTTTTTATCTGCACAAGGACTCCATTCAGATGCTTGACGATATGATTCCTTCCAAAATTTTGATTCGTCTTGTTTAAGCTCTCTCTACATTAGGAGTCATTCATGAACATACAACACATATAATCTGAAATCAGATTAACTAGAAGTGGCAATTCTGGTCCATTTACTTATGAATGGGTCGATTTGGATTATTTATAACTCATACGGGCCAAATACAAATTTTAAGCTTAAAAGGGAACCGGTCAAATGGGTCTACGTGTAGAAATTCACCAAGAATGTATTTTTAATACATACAACTTCCTAAATAGTATTGTTCAAAGATTTAGATTATCACATTAAAATTACTCTTTTTGTAATATTTTCAATGCATTAATAATTTATTACACAAGATGACCCGTACTAAAACATGGCCTGTATTAACCCTTTACGATATATATATTTTTTAATTTCTAGGTGTTTTACCAAAACTATAAGCGTTTCTAGTAAGCTTTTGGAAGTGTTTTGGTTTCTAGGGAGTTTGCCACCTGGGGTAGCAAACTCTAAAAAAAATTGACACCATGTATTCACGTGGAAAGCGAACAGAACACCTCAAATACGCTGACATGGCAAAACTCAAAATAAAGATGAGTCTGCTCCTTTGACTAGCACTCTCTAGAAATCAAAACAACTTCTAAAACCTTGTAGAAACGCTTATGATTTTTCTAAAACACCTAGAAATATAAAAAATCCCTTTACCCAACCTAGCCACACAACAAACCAAAAACTGATTATGGAACAACACGCAAGGCGGAAACAAGAAATCAAACCTCTACAAGAGCACTAGAAGCCATGCTTGCAAGTCGATCATACATCTGCACCACATCTTTGCCACGACTATCTCCAATCTCCAAGGGAACAATCATGTTTTTAGCCATGGAATTACTTTGAATAACCGAGGGTTCAAAGACCGAACTCATGAAAGAATCCAAAAGATAAAGAAATCCCATCAATGCAACTGTAACAACAAACGACGACAAATGTTTTCGCATCCAAGTATGCCTTTTACCAATATAACCACCCTTAAACGAATTCGATTTCATGGAGTTATAACTCCTGAACCCGTTAAACAACTCGAGCTTGTTAGGATCATGTCCTTGCACCATTTTCTGATATCTAAACTGATAGTTGCATGTATCCTTTTGTTTGGACTCTTGTTTAAACATTATGCATGAAGAGATTGATCACTTTGTTTAAACATGTTATGAATGTTTCATACAATTTAAATTGTTAGATTGAGAATGTCATAGTTGGTGTGACAAAAGAAATAAATAAATAATAAATAAATGAAAATGAAAAGGTGGCATGATATTCTGAATTGGAAGTGAAGCTAAATAAGGTGAAAATGAAAGGCAAACGACATGTTGAATAAATAATAAAAAATAGTGACGAAATATATATACTTAACATCAAATGCAGCAGAAATATCACATCTGCAAAACAACTACTTCTCACCCAACAGCAGATAGAACGTTGAAAAGTTAATATTATATTGGTTGTATTGTGTCATGTTAATTATTTATACACGTGTATGTGTTTAATAGGATGAACTATTTCAACTGAAATTAATTTACAGTTTACTATCAAATTATTAATGTCGGACAAAGCATGGTTTTTATCGGATTTTTTAATAGGCAAATACTATAAAAAACGCTGTACATTTTGTTTTTTTTTTTCTTATAAAAGTCACTACATGTATTTTTGCAAATAAAAAGACTACACTTTTTGTTTTTTTTTTCTCACGAAATTCATTCAACAATTTTTTACACATAAAAGTCACCTCACATGTTAATTTAGAACAAAATTGTAATTTTTTTTGTACTAAATAACCTGGAATATGGTTTTACTTTGATAAATTCCATCTCTACACCAAATATTATAAAACCATTGAACATTAGTGACGTCAATTTTTATTTACAATATTTGATTTTTTAACTCATCGCCGCGAATAAAATGCAAATGATTTAAAAACTCCGGGTGTCATATTCGTATGATGGATGATTTCTTGACGATGTATGATAAGGGTGGTAGACTTTTGATGAAAATGACTCAATCACATAATTGCCTTTACAAGATCAAATTAAAGGTTGGAAGACCGGTATGTTTAATGTTGAAAATAAGTGAAGAGTTTTGGTTATGGCAAGACTTGGTCACATCAACTTCAAGACATTACACAATTGAGTGGGATGGTTTCGGGAGAATTCGTCATGAGAACTAGGTGCGTGAATCGTGTATGGTAGGAAAACAAACGAGGAAGTCATTTCCAAAGAAAACAACTTTTCGAGCATCTCAAACGTTGGAATTAGTCCATGGTGATCTTTGTGGACCGATTTCCCCAACGAAAATGAAAGGTGACAATATATCATTGTCTTAATTGATGATTTCTCACAATACATGTGGTCTTATTTGTGGAAAGAGAAAAGTGGTGCCTTTAAAACTATTAAATCATCTAAAGCAATGGTGGTGAAAGCGGCGGGAAATCTACTCAAAACCCTATCAACCGATAGGGGTGGAGGGTTTACATCATGAGCTTTCAATCGAATTTGTGATGCAGCGTACGTAACAAGACATTTGACAACTCCTTACATACCACAAAAAATGGTGTAGTTGAGCGTCGAAACGAGCACTCATAGAGATGGTCCTTGGTATTTTGAAGGCAATGCAAGTTCCTAACTATCTATTGGGTGAGCTGGCCCAACATGCAACCTACTTAATTGATTGATTTTCTACATGTACCTTGGTGGGAAAAACTCCATACGAGAAATATAAAGGCAAACAGCCGAACCTGGAACATGTTAGAGTATTTAGATGTATTGCCTATGCTAAAGTGGAGATGGTTTTACAAAGGCTTGATGATAGATCAGCAATCCTAATTCACTTGGAACCGAAAAGGGTTCAAAAGATTATCATTTATATCACCAAGAACTCGGAAAATAACTGTGAATAGGAATGTGGAATTCGATGAAACAACGGGCTAGAAGTGGGGTAAAAGTGTAACTATGGTAATCAAGTATGTTCACAGTGGATTAAGGTGGCATGATTGATCAGTGGCAGATCCAGGAATTATTTGTTGGGGGTGCGGATGAAGTGTTCAACAATATTTTCAAGGAATTATTCCAGCCAGGTTGTCACTAAGTAGGTCGAGAAAAAAAAGCCCTTTAGGAATCAACACCCGGCCAAATTCAGCAAGTACCTCAACCGCCTAGACTCACCCGAATCCCATGTTTAGGCTAACAGCTCAACAGCCGAATCCAAGTCAAAACAATTGAAAATGAGTCTGAAATCGGTGAAAGTGAACCTCAAATAAGACGTTCATCTTATCAGTTTGTCCCGCATACAAAATTCCAAGATTATGAATTGAATTCTTGTGAATTGTTGTTAATCAAAGGTGAGCCAAGTAACTTTGAAGAAGCAAAATCCAAACCCGAAAGGATAAGAGATGCGAGATGAGATCAACTCTATTGAAAGAAATCAAATGTGGAAATTAATTGACGCGCAAAAAGGTGTTAAACACATAAGTCAAAATGAGTTTTCAAGATCAAAAGAAACGCTAATGGAACAATTAATAAGCACAAAGCGAGACTTATAGCAAAAGGCTGCGTGCAGAAACCAGCATTTGCTTTTAATGAGGTTTTGGCACAAGTGGCACGAATCGAGACGATCTAGTTTCTTATTGCACTCACCACTATGGAAAGGTGGGAGATACACCATTTAGACATAAAAACAGTCTTCTTATATGGTGACTTGGAGTAAGATGTTTACGTTTATCAACCTGAATGATTTGAGAAACCAAAAAAAGACACAAAGTTTATAAACTTTATAAGGAGTTATATGGGTTAAGGCAAGCACCGAGGGCTTGGAATATCAAGCTGGATTCTATGTTGAAGTCAACGAATTTTCAGTGGTGTACTAAAGAGCAAACTGTGTATCGAAAAAATAAGTAACGGGTAACTCTCTATTGACAGCTAGTTAAGCGGCTTGCCAAGCAATTTGGCTAAGGGGCTGTTTGTTTACCTCTTAATGAGGCTTTTAATGGTTCAGACCTCTTACTGGTTCAGCACTTAATGGTTCAGACTGTTTGTTTCACGAGCGGATGTCTGAATAGTTCAGACATTTGCCTCTGAATGGTTAAGATTTATATAGAGTCTGAATGGTTAAGACCTCTAATCTGAATTGGTCAGACATTTGCCTCTGAACGGTTAAGCATTATACAGCCTCTTAATGGTTCAAACCTCTTACTGGTTCAGTACTTAATGGTTCAGACCTCTTACTGGTTCATCACTTAACCATTCAGATGTTGCCAAACAGCCCCTAAGGGTATAGGTGAGTGAGATAATTTGAATAAAAGCTCAAAGGTGATATTAAAAGTTGGTAATACATCCGCAATTGCTTTGGTAAAAAATCCGGTCTTTCACAACAGAAACAAACATATCAAGTCCCGAATTCATTTTATGCGTGAATGTGTTGACAATGAAGAAGTGGATGTGGAACATATATGCGGCAATGAGCAAAGAACTGATATATTAATGAAAGCACTTGCGAAGATAAAGTTCAAAGAAATGCGAGATCTACTTGGTGTTGAAGACCTCCCAGAAATTCGAGGGGGTGAATGTTGGGGAATCCCGAGTTATATGGCCTTGGTGTATAGCCGTGTAGGGCAAGGCAGGCAAGACCGTATTCTAATTGTGATAAGGACTGGGATGTGGTATTAAATTGTAATACGGACATGTTAGTAATTATCTAAAATACTGTTTAGATATTTAGTGATAGCTACGCGAATAGGATTAGAAGACTTGAGTTAGAAGTTATCTATTTTGTATATAATTCTTGTAATAAGTTTTTAAGTTTAGATTACTAGGTGAAGGATCCACTAAAAAGTGAATTTTGCCTAAGTAGCCTAAGAAGGATTGTGATTATGACATGTGGCACTCCTAATAAGTAGGAATGAAGGGTATTTTGGTCCTTATAAATAGGAGTGAAAATGACATGTGGCACCCCTTTTGTTTTTTAAAAATACAACAAAATAAATCTAGTACAAAAAAATCTAGTACAAAAAAATCTAGCACAAAAAATCTAGCACAAAAAATGTAGCACAAAAAATATAGCACAAAAAAATGTAGTACAAAAAAATATAGTACAAAAAAATATAGCACGAAAAAATTCAGCAAAAAAATGTAGTACAAAAAATTCAGCACAAAAAATTGAGAAAAAAAATTTAAGATAAAAAAATCCAGCACAAAAAATTTAGCACAAAAATATAGTACAAAAATTTAGCACAAAAATATAGTACAAAAATCCAGCACAAAAAAATGTTATACAACATAGAAATACAACACATTTTAGTGGGTTTTTTTAGTTTTCATATTTTCTATAGCAATATGGTACTCAAATTAAAGATAAAACGACGCTCGATTTTATGGTGAAATTTTTATAAAAAAATAATGTCGTATAAAAAAGTTATGAACGTTTAAAAAATAGGGGTGAAATATGCATGTGACTTGCATGTGGAGAGAGAAAGTCCATAAATAAGATTTTCCCAAGATACCCTTGCACTCATCCTTTCTCCTACACTTTCATCTTAACCAATGATTTGAAAAATGAATGGTTAAGATTACTTCTCATCCTACTTAGGCAAAATCAACTTTTTATTTGATCTTACCCCTAGATTACTAATATCAATTTGGATGTTGGCCAAAAGTCTTCCTGATTTGTTTCTGTTACCAACATAATAAATAGAGTTAATTGCCATTTTAGTCCCTGAGGTTTATTCAAATTTGTCATTTTAGTTCAAATAGTTTTTTTTCGCCTCTGGGTCCGTGACTTTTCTGCCATTTTGATCACATACCCTAACTCCATCCAAAAACCCAATTTTTAACCAGGGGTATTTTGGGGATTTTCATTTTAAATATTTTCAATTGCCATTTTGATCCAATTCTAAAAAATCAAAAAAATTCTAAAAAATCCAAAACATTCTAAAAAATAAAAAAAAATCTAAAAAATAAAAAAATTCTAAAAATCAAAAAAATCTAAAAATAAACAAAATTCTAAAAAATAAAAAAAAATCAAAATCTAACAAATAAAAAAAATTCTAAAAAATAAAAAAATCATAGAAATTCTAAAAAATCAAAAAAAAAAAATCTTAAAAATCAAAAAATTCTAAAAATTCTAAAAAATAAAAAAGAATTTTAAAAAATTAAAAAAATTGTAAAAAATAAAAAAATGACGATATATTCCTCGTTCAGACGAATATATTTTCAAGTTTTATCTATTTTGTTAAGTAAATGAGTGGTCATTATGAGATATAACCACTTATCCATTTAAATAAACATATTTCACTCAACAAAACAGATAAAACTTGAAAATATATTCGTTAGATTTTTTTTTATTTTTTAGAATTTTTTTTTATCTTTTCGAATTTTTATGATTTTTTTTGCTTTTTTAGAGTTTTTTTGATTTTTTAGAATTTTTATGATTTTTTAGATTTTTTTTTATTTTTTAGAATTTTTTTATTTTTAGATTTTTAGATTTTTTTAGAATTTTTATTTTTTAGAATTGGATCAAAATGGCAATTAAAAATATTTAAAATGAAAATCCCCAAAATACCTCTAGTTAAAAATGGGGTTTTTGGATGGAGGTAGGGTATGTGATAAAAATGACAACAAAAGGGAAAAGTCAGGGACCCAGAGGCGAAAAAAACTATTTGGACTAAAATGACAAATTTAGACAAATCTTAGTGACTAAAATGGCAATTAACTCAAATAAATAATAAAAAAGTAAATAAATGTGTGGAGAGGATGGACGATCAAGGCTTAAGGTCAACGGTACGATATTTCTCATTCCATATTTAAATTTGTGCATCCTTTGTGAATGAGAATAACGCCTTAAATCATATTCTTTTATATCCCGGCATGTGTTTCTCTTAAAGTTTTTTTTTGTTGTTTTGTTTAATATCTATGGCTCGACTCAAATTCCTGATTTCCAAATGAAGATTTAAAACACCCCAAGACTTATTTCTAGCCCAGTGAATTTAGCTTATAAATATTATAATCATGTAGTAAAGCATTTAAAATACGATGAATTTATTAAATACAAAAACTAGATATTATCAATGCATTAATTTTTTTTATCTGTGTTATGATATAATATAATAGTGTAGCTGCTACGCGGTTGAAAAACCCATTTAACAAGATATGATCTTCTTATGCCATCTATTTGATTTGGGTGATAACTAGCAATAGGTGGCCTATCAAATGGATCCGAAGGAAGATCATTCAAATCAATAATACCTCGTGTTGTTGGAATTGAAGTTGTAGGATTCTCATTATCAACATTCGGACTTGCATCAACGTCATCATTTGCTTGGATATTCTCATTATCAACATTTAGACTTGAATCAACGTCAACATTCGAAGGAGTTGTTTCATTCGGAATTGTATCAGCATCACCAACCCGATTTTCATTAATTTCTTCGTATTTTCTTTTGAAAAAGTTCCCAACTAAAGATTGTTTTTTGGATTGTGGTTTAGTCATCATTTCAAAGAATTCAAGATTCAACAACAATCCCTAGTTTTACAACGAAAAAAATAAAAGTATAAATATACAAAATTACCAACTACCAAGAATACAACTAATCAAACTAATCAAACAATCAATTAATCAAACAAGAAAAGCAATAAAGAATACTCACAGCCAATAATCAGCCTGTTCGATGATTGTTGTTAGAAACCTGGACCTGTTCTTTAACCGAAAAAAAAACCAAAAGGTAAAGATTATTGAACACATTAAACCTACGATCTGATCATGTATGTATAAATATTGATGAACACATTAAACCTACGATATGATCGTCTGTGACTTTGTTCGATGTGTTGCTGCCAATTGTTCTGTTCGTCTGTTGTAACTCTTCTGTCTCTGTTCGAAGATGATCATCAGCAAGCAGCGAGAGCGAATCCCTTTGGACGTCGACGTTTGATATCACCTGCTGCTAATCTAATGTGCCGCCCATTCAATCTTCAAAGGTTGGACTATTATTTAGTTATTTGGGCATATTATTTAGTTTCTAATTAGGCTTATTATTGGTTTGTATCATCATCACCAACTGGGCTTATTATTGGTTTGTAAATTTTTTTTGAGGGGTGTTCTCGTAGTTGTTTAGGAGTGTCCTTTGTATAAAAATCGAAAAAAAATTTACACTACCGGTAAAAAGTTGAGCCGTAGCACGTGCTACGCCTAGATATAAGCCAGGTCGGCCCCTTGTGTAGCTTATTTGTAATGCAATCTAATATATTATGATATAAAAGAATATAATATGATATAATAGAATGGTGTAACATAATATTAGATATATCTAAAAAATACATATTGTTGGTTTTTTTTTTGTTTTTTATTTATTATTTAACTTAATATTAATTTAAATTTAACATTTTTCCCTTAGGAGATAGATAATGAGAAAACTAAAAAAACTATCAATAAAAACTTAAAAACACAATTTTTTATTTGGACATATTTTGGCTAGAAATCTATTATTTAAAATACAAAAAAAAAAAAAAAAAGTTTTACACATGTGTAACACTACAAAAAAACCTAACCCTACCCGAAAAACCTAAAAACTAAACCGTAAACTTAAACCTCTAAAAACCTAACCTCTCCCCCCACTCTAAAAGCTAAACTAAATTGAAAACCTAAAAACCTAAAGCTAAGACTAAATTGTATGTGTAACATAACATATGTTGTACATATGTAATACTAATTTATTTTAATTTTTTTATCTTAAAGATGCTAGATTTGCAGCCAAAAAATATTAAAAAATACTAGTGTGTTTTTAAAAAGTTAAAAAAAATTAGTGTGTTTTAAGCTTTTTTTATAGATTTTAGTTTTCTCACGTATAACTAGTTTTCTTATGGATTTTTGATTTTTTCCTCTAGCTTAACCTATCGATTTGATTGATCTCCTATAGGTCCACTCCCCTGTATTTTCGATTCGAATTCCCAAATCATATATGATTCCCTTTCTGCCAATGATCATTTGGTGCAGTGGTGGAAATGATTGATCCCTCAATAGAGGCGGCGGTTCGATCCCCACTCACCACAAAAGGTGAGGTCAGTGAGTTTTACACTAGCCATGGTTGCGTGGTTTCCTCCTTAAACGGACCGGATGAGAATGAAATACCTTCAGTGGATTGAGGGCCAGGACGTACCTAGCCCAAAATGGTGGGTCTCCTGGTTTCGAACACGGGTCTCTCGTGTACCTCTGAGTTTGGTGCGAAAGCCCAACCAATAGGTCGTCTAGCCGATAAAAAAAATATATGATTCCCTTCCAATTGCATGCAACTTGGACATGCATATGCATATGCATAGGTTCCAAATTTGTAAAAGTTACTGTTTCAATAGTCAGCATCGAATTATTATTATTATTTTCTTTAAATATAAAAAAATAGTAATAAAAGACCAAACTATTTTTTTATTATTATTTCACATACCCCATTTTAACTCTAATAATTTAATCCAGTGATCTAATAATTTGGGTTTTTTTTTTTTAATTTCACAAGATTATTAACATTAACAGACTAACACAGTTGCAATGAAGCAGATTTGAATATACTATACATTGTTGGACGATATAATGCAGGAGATTTACTGGTACATTCGATCTTTAATTCTGTTTTTATCCATAGATGTATGTGTGTACGCATTGGGTTTCTCCGTCATTGATTCCTTTTTTTTATTTAATTTATGTGATGATCTTGAGGGCGTTTTTGATCGTTGATTTGCATCGGCATTGATGGGTGTATTGGATTTCTGTTATTTGATCTTGGTTATGTGTGGTAATTGATGTGTGATTTTTGGTTTTATGAATTGGGGAAATGGTGCATACCAGGTGTTTGATGATATGCAACACAGGGGATTTGTAAAACTGAGGGGTTGTAATGTTCTATGATTTGTTTTTTGTTCTTTTAGTTCACTGAAAATGGTTTTGAATGGAGATCAGTTTCTAGTTTTCTAGGGTCCACATATCATTCGAGTTGTAGAACTGTTGCCGACCGCTGTCCTATCACATCTCTAAAGTTATATGGGTTGTATAACTGTTGCAGACCACCTTAAACCACTCGTAAAACGGCTCGTATAAAACCTTTTATTTTGTCATACAGGCTGTATAACCTTTTCTATAATGTTACACGGCCACCATCTTATGGGACTCGTAAAAGGGCTACTATAAAACCTTTTATTTGTCATACGGGCCCGTATAACCTTTCTTTATAAATTACGGAACTTTGTGTGAAACTGTGAGATAATGATGTATTTTGGGTGTGTACTGAAGTCACTTCTGTTGACAACCTTTTAGCTTGTGTTGAGATGAAAATGTGTTGTCACAGGAGATATATGATTCTGACACCGGAAGTGAGTTTTATCGTAAGATTATTCAATTTTTATGTAGGCATGGTACTGAATTTGATTAGCACAACCGTGTCTCGAACTTCCATATTGGTACTTAATCTGAGGTAACCTTTTCTTTCTTGATGACTAGAATCACTAGATCCAATTAATACGAGTGTTTATATCACTCCATTTCTTTGTGTCTCCAGATGCGGTTTCTAGGTCCGAAAGAATGCATAATGATCATCATCTCGGGGAATCGGGAGCACAGAGAGTGTCACAAATCCTTTGGTCTACTGGAATTCTCGATGAACCAATTCCTAGTGGTTTCTATTCTATATTATCCGTAAGTATGCAAACAGCAAAATTGCAAACCATCAAAAAAATATGGTTTATTGCAAACCCATTAAAATGTATTTATATTATACAGGAAAAAAGACTTAAGGAGAAATACGAAATGATTCCGTCTCTTGAAGAGCTCCATGCCTTAGAATTAGAAGGGTTTAGGCTCAATGTAATCGTCGTTGACATGCAAAAAGATAAGAAAGTGACAATGTTGCAGCAGCTGGCTTTGACTTTGGCTAGAGGGTTGACTTCTAACCCGGCTGCAGTTATTAAAAAGCTAGGCGGATTGGTGCGTTATGCTACTTGTCTATTATCTAGGGCTGTAAATGAACCGAACGATCACGAACAAGATCATGAACATGTTCGTTCATTAAAGAATGAATATGTTCATGAATGGTTCACGAACGCTTACCGAACGAGATTTCTTGTTCATTCATTAAGGAAAATGAACATGTTCATGAACTGTTCATAAACACATACCAAACGTAGATGAACGCAAATGAACCGAAACAATTGTTCATGCACATAAATGAACACAAACGAACGTTATATGTTCATATAAAAATACAATCTGCATTTTTCATCAGAAAGAAGATTATGAAGAATCCACCAAAAATAAATAGATACTTAACATAATTAACACAACACTTAAGAAGTTTATCAAGCTTTAACACAAATTGAAATTGAAATGATCAAATGAGGGATGTTGGTAGTATAACTATGGTTTCAAATTTTAAAAATTAAAGCTAATAAAATAAAAATCTAACATAAAAAAACATTTTAACGAACGAACACAAATGAACATAGATAAGCGAATATAAATGAACACATTCCCGAACGTTCACGAACATAAACGAACGAACGCAGCCTCTGTTCATGTTCGTTTGTTTAACTTATCGAAAATATTTTCTTGTTCTGTTCGTTTACAACCCTACTATTATCCCCTTCTATTGATTTTGCTAATTTTATTTTTTATATTTATGATAAGATGACACGTTGTTTAGGTTTGTGATTTCTATAAACTCCCGAATGTGGAACTAAGTTACGCGAAGGGGGCATGGGAGGAAGTGTACAACGTACACAACCAGGGTATTCAGATGTTGGGTCAAATAAAGCACGGTTTTTGTCATCCCCGTGCTGTTCTTTTCAAAGTTCTTGCAGATACAGTCGGTATTGACTGTAGGCTTATGGTGGTAAGTTTAGATCTCCATTTCTCCATTGAGTAAAATGCCATTTTCGTCCCTGAGGTTTGGTCACTTTTACGACTTTCATCCAAAGGTTTGTTTTTTCACATCTAGATCCAAATGGTTTGAAATCTTGCCATTTTCATCCGACTCGTTAACTCCATCCATTTCTTAACATCAAGTCAACGGTATTTCCGTCTTTTAATCTTGTCATTTTGATAGAAATAAACAAAACAAATAGCTAAAATGACGAAAATACCCTTGACTTAACGTTAAAAAGTGGATCGAGTTAACGAGTTGGATGACAATGGCAAGATTTCAAACCTTTTGGATCCAAATGCGAAACAACAAACCTTTAGACGAAAGTCGCAAAAGTGGCCAAACCTCAGGGACGAAAATGGCATTTCACTCTTTTTCCATTTTTTGATTTATTTTTCTAATTTGTTCTGTGTTTAGGGTTTACCGAAAGAAGGAGAATCGGAGAGAATGGATTCACACAGGCATGTGTCTGTTATAGTGGAGCTGAATTCTAATGAATTACTAGTTGATATAGTGAGGTATCCGGGGCATTTGGTGCCGTTTTCAACAAAGGCGGTATATATGTCTCATGTTTACGTCATTGGTCAAGGTGATTCCGGAGAGAATGATTCAGGCGATTCACCTACGGAACCAAACAGTCCTGTTCATGGTGCTGCAGAACAGTCAGATGAATGGTAATGAAATAAGCTTGCACGTTTCCACTATTTGTAATGAAATTTTAAGTAAATTGGTTTTTAATAATTCAAACTATTAACCATTGGCCGATAATGAAAGTTAGGGGCGGAAGGAGTTACTTTTCCAATTAGAGTGGGATTGCCTTTGACGACTAAAGTGAAAGCTAGGAGTGTTATTAGTACGGGTACAAACGAGCTGAGGCGAACTCGAGCTTGACTAGGCTCGAGCTTGAGCTCGTTTAACTTATGAAAGCTCAAGCTCGAGCTCAGATCGATTCGAGCTTTATTTCTAACACTCGAGCTCGGCTCGTAGATAGTTTTTCAAGCTCGGGCTTGGCTTGTAGATTGTTTTTCAAGCTCGGCTCGGGCTCGGCGTGTATATTATTTATTAATTTATTTATATCAATTATAATGATTATTTTATATATAACTTAGTTATTTTTTCATAATTTTATAAACAGTGATTACTATTATTTAAATTTATATTTAACATATTAATTAGAAATTATATAAATAGTGGGCTTGTTTAGGATCGAGAGCCGGTTTAAGCTCGATAAGCGAAGCTCGGGCTCGAGCTCGTTTAAGCTCGGCTCGTTTCAAGCTATTTTCGAGTCTCAAGTAGCTCGCGAGTTTGCACCTCTAATCATTAGTCACATTGCCGGTATGGATTTTTATCAATAGATCATAGTTTGAATTATTAAAATCCAATTTGCCAAATAATTAAAGATAGAAATATTCAAACATTTCATATATATAACTGAGTTTAGTTTTTTCATAGTTTCTTGAGTCTGTAACATTAGTTACTTGTACAGCTCATTGCCTGGTGAACACAACAAGAATGCACTTACAGAACAAAGCACTCCCAGTTCAAGGTTCTTTTTTCTTTCTCATCTCTAATCTATTATGTATACTTATATATTTTAAATCAACATATTTTGTTTATTTTTTGAATTAGTTTTTTATTGTTTGACTCTTCAGTCCAGAGCACTATCTATTTCGAGGGCATGGAAGATCTATTCTTGGCGGTCAAAGAGATACTACCAGAGAGCCTGGAAATGAAATGGCAGTATCAAGGTTCTATCACTTATTCTTTTAATAAAAAATCACTTTTGTAATTTTTTTAGGAAAATTGTATTTAGTAATCCCAACTCTGCCATATTGGCCGGCAACATTCCCATCTAAGAAAATGTTTTGTGACAGTCCCAACTTTTAACCTATTTTCCCTTAACAATCCCATACTAACCAAAAGTTAACCTAGTTAGTTTTTGCTGACGTGGACTGCTTATGTGGCAAATAAGTCAAAGTTTTGATGACATAGACTGCTTAGGGTGTAAGGGGCGCTCCACCCAGGTGGCAGGGGTGCAACTTTGTAGGGGCCAGAGGGGGGCGCCCGACCCCCCGAACTTTTCGCTCAGTAGTGTCCGGTATGTAGTTTTCGTATAGAAATTTTTAGGTATATACGTTTTCGACCCCCCGGTCGGAAATCTCAAGCTTCGCCACTGCCAGGTGGAGTAGTCCCCTCTCCACCCTAGCCAATGCTACTCTGCCATGTCAACCCCCCTCTCCACTCCCTATTTTGCACTAAAATATAAGAGGTGCTCCACCCGTTGGAGTAGTTCAAATTCATTTTTCTTTAATTTTTTTTTATTTTCAAAATTATGCATAATGATTAAAACATTTTGACACCTCTTCTTGTTTTTTCGTCCAATTTGGACGCTCTATCTTTCCTCCCTTGCTTCTCGGTTCACTTGCTCCACCAACATCTTCGTCTTCATCTTAATATTCGTCTTCGCCAAGATCTTCATCTTTATCCAAATTGCGTTCTTGCGTTTCGGGCACAACATCTTCTTAGTTGATGTCATCGTAAATCGGGAGCAAGCGTTCAACATTCTCTCATGGTGATTGAATTGTTGGGCTCCTACATACAAACGGGTCGAATGAGGTTTGCGCTTCCATGGAATATTCGAACCGACCGGGTGCGACCATTGTTGGACCGTGTGGGTGTGAAAATAATTGTGGTAGAAAATTTGGTTGAGGTTGGGTGTAAAAAGTCGGTTGTGAAGCTTGGGAGTAAAAAAGTTGAGGTTGTGGATGTGTTGTATACCCGAGTGGGGATTGAATCGGTGCACTCGGACCACTCGAACCACCTCGCCTCGTATGCGAGATGCGTCCCCTCGGGTTCGAACCCGATCCTCGACTAGTAGAACCTTTTTTCTTGGTGATCGGAGTGTCGCGCTCCGGTCAAAGATAATATTTATAATCCCGAATTACCCTTAACAAATAGTTAGTGGCAGTTGTCACACCCTGGCTTTGCGGAAGCGTGGTTAATTTGGTGTGACTTCTTAATACCATAGCTTAACCATAACAAAGCTATATGAAATAAAACTATGCAAGATCATCCATTTAATTAGGTTTTGAAAACCAAATACAACAACATTGTCTTAACAATCACAAACATCAACATGACATAAACACAGTTTAAGGATTGTGACTTGTCCAGGAAAGAGTCACATTCCCCAAACCTGGATGACCTCGTAACTAGTGCAGCGGGAAAACGTGTCATACCGCGCCAGATCCTTTAATTCCCTGAAATACATGTAAGTTGAAAAATCAACAATAATGTTGAGCGAGTTCATGTGTTTAGTATGTGCGCGCGAATAAACCTTTGTAATCATTGCAAGTATGAATGTTTTGTAAACTCTGGTATGAAAGCAAATAAGGAAACATATCAGTTATTGTGTATCCACATGGTCCAACCTGCGGGCGCATGGGAGGGGATAGGACAAGGTCACCACATGGTCCAACCTGCGGGCGCATGGGTGGTGTTACGACAAGGTCACCACATGGTCCAACCTGCGGGCGCATGGGTGGTGTTAAGACGGGGTCACCACATGGTCCAACCTGCGGGCGCATGGGTGGTGTTAAGACAAGGTCACCACATGGTCCAACCTGCGGGCGCATGGGTGGTGTTTGTTATGCTCAAATAGTCCTATCACTCGTATCCCTCGATCGTACTACGAGGACTAATGTTCTTAAGGTTTCACCTACCCAATCACATAACCTAACAATTCCTTCCTTAGCTGACCATACCATGTAAGAAACATTCGTAATCATAGTAACATGTATTTCACCCCCGCAGTTAAAAACTGAAAACAGTTAAGAAAAAAGGGGGACATGAACTCACAGTGGTGCGTCTCTACCAAGTATGCCTCCAAATCAATCAGCTGTATGACGACCTACACGTGCTAACTCTATTAGACGGACGGCCGTGCCTTAGCTATATGGTTTAAGTTTTGGGAAATAGTTAGGCAACTATTTCGTGTTTACTTTCTGTATACTTGGTAGTTATTTTCCTTCCCAAGGATGGGGGATTTAATACATGTGTGTTCGTAACATTCAGATTTCACTATTAAGTCTCACTTAATATATTTTATTTCCACTTCAAAATATGAATATTTTTCTCAAAAATATTATATTTTCATACATGTGATTTTCCCAAAATAATACTTAGTAATATTATTTTTACTCTAAAAATAATATTTACGCAGTTCACAAAATAATCATAAACACTTATACAAGTGATGTTGTGTAAAATATATTTTAAATATATTTATGTATCACGTTTTATTTTGTGAAAATCCCACCTCCGATGTTTTGTAAATATAGTCGTGGCGAAACTTATATTTTGAAAACAAGTCAAAATTTCTTTCTAACACTTATAGTGAAAATAATTCTAAGTGTTAGGCTTTTTGGAAAAATTTCGCCAGAGTTTCCTTTCCTCTGTAACTGGAGGTGGCCACGCTTTCAAGCGTATCATTTTCTTTTACAAATCAACCAACAATCTTCCCAACATCAACAAACAATATTCCAACATTATACTAGTTCAAAATAGATATAAATCGCAAAACAAATGAACTTGTGGTTTGTGTAAAATATGTAGTAACCTTCCCCATATTTTAGTAGATCTTTTATAACTAGACTCGGTTTCTTTGAGAACCTTGTTTTTAAAGAAGATACATTTCTACAACTTCTTGTCCAAAATTTATAAAAATAATTCTTTGTTAAAACTTTTTTGTTACACAAAAATCACTTTTGTTTGGGAAGGATCCGGCTTTAAAAATTATGATTTCATTTTACACTTGGTCCTTCGAAAATACCATTTGTAGATCCGTAGATCTACTAGTTTAGAACTCCATTTTGTAAGAAAAATTGTTTTTACACAAGTTCATGGTTATAATTAGTAGTGGTCTTCATCTAACCACTTTTCACACTATAACATACACTAGGTCATGTTTCATGAACGTGACTTAGTCGGGTTAGATGACGATCCGAACTAACACTAGCATAAAACAACACTAAATAATCATAACAAAACAAGTCTTATAAGTTTTACACCAATATTCAACTATTAACCACTTTGTTTATATTATTTTAGTAGACTTTAATTTTTGTTCTTACATGTTCATAAATTTCAACCGTCAAAATTCTTATTAACCACTTTAGAATAGATCAAAGAGGCGTTTAGAGTCACTTACTACTAGCTCGAGGCTAGGGAAGAAACTGGACGTAAAATAGGTGGTTAATAGCGTTGAGGGGAGGTCCTTGGCAAACCGTAAGCACCGAGCCTCCTTATACGATACGTAACACCTTGGTATGTAAGTAAATAGCCTTGATAAAATTGAAAAGATGGTGTTGATGGGGCTTATGTCTTCGGCCGAACTCAATGAGAGGAAGAGAGATAATTTTTTTTTTTTTTTGTTGTTGTGATGTGTATGCAAGTGTGGTCTCTTGGTTTAATATATAAACCATGCAAGCTTATTACCCACCAAGTAATATGTAATCTAGATTTTAGGCAAGTTTAATATAATACTCAACAAATGTGAAAGTGTGTTCCCACAAGGGGAACCGATTGGTTCAATGGGGTGGGGCACTTGGTTAGTTTTCTAACTAAATGGATAAGTATAGTTAGTTAGTTGGAAGTTTAAATTAGTTGTTATATGTGTAGTGAAATATAACGGGTGTTAGGTATTCGGGGACCCTAACTGGCTCAGAAAAAAGAAAACAATGTCATTGTCAATATTTTTATGTTCCGGGTTAAGTCCGGTTGTACGGTTGGATATTACTCCGTTAAAGCGCTAAATAATTATTTAAAGCGCCGTTAATATTATTTTTAGTGACACAATTTATTCCCGACACTTTGGAAAGTGTCTAGTAGTATTTTTCCAACTTTTTGCACTTTACCAGTTTAAGTAAATGCTGAATTTTTATATTAAAGTGCTGAATTTTTGTACTCAGGGTACGTTTTAGGCACATCCGGTCACTATAATTATCACCTAGTGACGCAGTTCTACAACCCTCATTTCCCTACACTCTCTACTAGTGTAGTAATCTATTTCCGGCTCATACTGGCCTTAGAGACAGTAATTGTCTGATGCTGGCTATGTCAGCATGTTTAATGGGTATCCCGTATAGTGTGCTCACTGTGCTTTTTGTGCATCAAGGTTGTCACTGATGTTTGTGTAAAAATAATAGGGTGACAGTATAAAATGTGATGCATGAGTATGTATGTATCAGAAATCAGTAAGCAGTTTATCCATAATTGTAAGCAAGCACAGTAATTAAGCAGTAATTAAATATTAATTAAGTCGTACGGATACCTGGTTTGGTGAGGGTTGTCACAGCAGTAAGGGGTCGAACCACGAAGAGTATGTGGTTTGCGAATGGACTTGATTGATTTAAAAGATTTGTCACAATTATGAAGCTTACTAGATTGTTTTTATGAATTTTGTTTGTTTGGAAAATGGGCTGGAATGAACCGACAATTTGGTTTTTAATTACTAACTAACAAGAACTTAAACAAATGCACGGAATTATAATTGATGGTTTAAAACAAGATAAGTAAACAAGGTTCACACCTGGTTCAACAACTGCAAGACCTAGGGTTACTACACGTTTTAACTTGGTTTAATTGAATTAGTTCATTAACGGTTTGAAAATCACAAAGCTTAGGTGCCAATCGCTATCGATGTTATAGACAACGGACCACGATGCACTTCGTTACTTTGGACAAGTAAATCCTATCAAAACACAAGGCATCAATACGCACATTCATTTCACAAAGTCAAATTTAATCGTTCATTCGACAATTCGCAAATACAATACAAATGTATGACAATTATCTAATGATTCAAATGCAATTCAATTAGTCACAAACCAAGTATCAAACAAATAATAAACCCTAAACCTTACAAAAGTCTACACCGGGGTGAAACCTCCGAGAATTTAGCCGCTCATGCAAGGATGAGCGCGATCACCGGATGATTGGAACTTGAAGTTGAACATCTTGAAACCTTGAGGATGGTGAATGATGATGATTAGGGTTTGTATTGGAATGGTGGTGATGAAAGGATGGATGATTGATGGAATTAGGGTTGTGTCAATGAAAGAGATGATGATTCGGGTGATTAATGGATAAATTATGATGATTAGGGATGAATTGGATGATGGTTTTTAGGCTCCAAGGTGATTCAAACTTCAAAAGAATGTGTAACTCTCGTTTCTTGGTCAATAATGGTGTTATAGCTCGTCCCCATTCAAAAGAAACTTAATTTTCGCGATGCAAGAAAGTAGGGGGCATCCCCGACGGCCCCTGGAAGTCTCAGTCTCACCCGACGGCTTAAT
This sequence comes from Helianthus tuberosus, assembly GCA_030545235.1. Classification (NCBI taxonomy): domain Eukaryota; kingdom Viridiplantae; phylum Streptophyta; class Magnoliopsida; order Asterales; family Asteraceae; genus Helianthus; species Helianthus tuberosus. Next base: position 31,329,203 of record CM060439.1, on the reverse strand, counting down.
CTGCTGTTTAGGAAGGTTTCTGGCCGACGGAACAAACCAGAGGGCGTCGCCGACGGCCCTTTTGGGCGTCGCCGACGGTGCCTCTAAATCCTATTTTTTGTTTTCTTCATAACTTCTTCGTTTTAGCTCCGTTTTATTCACCGTTTTCGCCCACGTCTTCGTAATTCAGCCCTCTGTAGCGATAAATAGCAGATTTTTAATTTATTATTTATTTAGATGATTAGTGATAGCGTATTTTTAGCACTTTTATACATAATTGGTGTGTGAAATATAGTTTTATTTTTTATTTTTTAATTTTCTACCCCTTTATAGCTAAACATGAAATAGCGGGGCTATTTCGTCACTGTCGCCACATAGCATATAGGTAGCCTGTCGCTATGGTCCGCTATTCGCTATTGACAACTATGGTTACCGCGCGGTGACAAGTCACCGCTCGCCTTCCCCGGACTGCGCCCTGTACACCCTTATGTGGCGATCCACATCAGCAAAAAACTAACTGGTTAGTTTTTAGTTAGTATGGGATCGCTAATGGAAAATAGGTTAAAAGTTGGGAGTGTCACAAAACATTTCCTTAGTTGGTACTGTTGTCGGCCAATATGTCAAAGTTGGGATTATTAAAGTCCGATATTTTTGTAATTGGATTCTAATGAGCACCTGCAGGTCTGCTGGAGCATCACCTGTCGGAAGTCGTAGAAGACGTAGGCGGAGTAGTGTGACTATGATTCCAGAAATTGGTGATGACATTGTAAGGTTGATACTTTCGTATCCTAACTATACTAGTTCACCATGGATTAATAATATACAGTTTTCAATATTTAAAAAGATGAACGTAATTGTAGGGTTGTGAGAGCGATGAATGACACTTTGAAGAGAAATCAGCCTCCGAGGGAACAGGTTGATGAACACGGTACTAGTCCGGATAATCAAGAAAATGTACGTGTATATTTTAAAAGTTGTGTAACTGCCAAAGGATATAAAGTCTTGTTGATTAGTCTTGAGTTATTTAATATTTACAGGCATCTGGTTCGCGTAATCATAGGAGGCAAATCAGTTGTCCAAAGGCTTTCTCGCTACCCACATCTCCTCATAAGTATCACGTTCCTGGTTCCGAGATGAGTGAAACCGACAAATCAGAAGGCAATTTTGATATGAATACAACATGGAATAAATTGCTTGAATCAACCTTAATTGGGAATGAACCGTTGTTCCCTTACCATGAATGGAATATTGATTATTCTGAACTAACATATGGATCACGCGTTGGGATCGGTATCCTCATTTATTCTTTTTTTTTTACTTTGGCTTATAATTTTTTTTTTGTTATATCTTCCAATGTTGGCGGATGCTATCTTGTAGGTTTTTTTGGGGAAGTTTTTCGAGGCACTTGGAATGGAATTGAAGTTGCAATCAAAGTCTTACTTGAACAGGACGTAACTGCTGAGAATATTGAAGATTTTTGCAATGAGATATCCATCCTAAGGTACCCTTCTACCATGCATTAAGCGTTTATTGCACAAAAGGTAACCCATTTTGGTCCAATTTCTGTTTTAGGTAACCATCTTTTTTTTGCTAGGAAAAACCATAAACATCCAAAATAACTTTTAGTAAACGAGTAAAATGCCATTTTCGCCTGAGGTTTGGCCAGTTTTGCGACTTTCGTCTAAAGGTTTGTTTTTCCGCATCTGGACCCAAAAGGGTTGAAATCTTGTCATTTTCATCCGGCTCGTTAACTCCAACCATTTTTCTCCGTTAAGTTAGGGGTATTTCTGTCTTTTTTGTTAACTTAAAGGGCAATTCGGTCTTTTCTAGGGTATTCGGTCTTTTTACATAAAGTGGAAAAACAAAATTACCCTTTAAGTTAACAAAATAAAAACGGAAATACCGTTGACTTAATGGAGAAAAATGGATAGAGTTAATGAGCCGGACGAAAATGGCAAGATGCCAAACCTTTTGGATCCAGATGCGGAAAAACAAATCTTTGGACGAATGTCGCAAAATTGGCCAAACCTCAGGGACGAAAATGGCATTTTACTCTTTAGTAAACCCCTCAAACTTCTAAGAATTTCAGTTGAAGTTAACCCAGACAGGTCCCCTGGTCAAAATGATATGCCTTTGACCATGTTGACTTTTTTGTGTCATGGTGCTGAGGCACTGCTTACATGCTGTCAAACTTGAAATTACCTTAATTCGAGAAACGAATTTTGGAAGTCTGAGCTTCTTTTATGGGGTAAAAAGGGTTGGTTACCCGAAATAAAAACTGGACATAGCTACATAAGTTAGTTACCATTTTGCGCAATTAACAAATGTATTAAGTACCTTCACCTTCAAGTCTAGCTGATTATTCTTCCTTCTTTTGCAGTCGACTTCGCCACCCAAATGGTATTATACTCTGTAATCAATATCCATTTACGCAAGATTTTATGACTTTGACACGCATGTTTTTGTTTTTCTCATTAATTAGCACGCTTTCCTTTAACCGTCTCGCCTTGAAATGCAGTTATACTATTCCTTGGTGCTTGCACAACGCCTCCTCACTTTTCATTAATAACCGAATATATGGACATGGGGTCGCTATATTACCTTGTTCATGTGAGCGGGCTCAGAAAGAGAATTAGTTGGAGACGGAGATTAAAAATGCTGTGTGATATATGCAGGTATAACCAAAATCTCGATATTGGGTCCCTGTATTAGCATATAATTATAACCTAGTCACAGTGTCTTCTGTTATTGCATATAGGGGTCTAATGAGTATGCATAGAATGAAAATAGTTCACCGCGATCTGAAAAGCGCGAATTGTTTAGTGAATAAGCATTGGGTAGTGAAGATTTGTGATTTTGGGCTGTCACGGGTGCTATCCACCGAGCAGATGCGAGACTGTTCTTCTGCCGGGACTCCAGAGTGGATGGCACCTGAACTCATTCGGAACGAAGCGTTTACGGAAAAATGTGATATTTTTAGCCTAGGTGTCATTATTTGGGAATTATGTACGCTTCATAGGCCATGGGAAGGCATACCGTCAGCTCAAGTAAGTGCGTTTAACGGATGTTTCGATACGCCTTTTAAAAGATCAAGTTTTTAAAAGAAACGGAAACATTCGCTTAACTTTATGTTGCGTTTTTTTTACAGGTGGTTCGTGCAGTTGGTTATGATGGAACCCGGCTTGAAATTCCTGAAGGTCCCTTGGATAATCTAATAGCAGGTATTCCATTCATATTAAGAAAAACTTCTTTTAATATCGACTAATCATCAAATCAATTTGATCTAATAACAATTAACTAGTAGAGTAAAATGCCATTTTCGTCCCTGAGGTTTGGCCAATTTGTGACTTTCGTCCAAAGGTTTATTTTCCGCACTGGATCCAAAAAGTTTGTAATCTTGCCATTTTCATCCGGCTCGTTAGCTCCATCCATTTTCTCCGTTAAGTCAGGGTTATTTCCGTCTTTTTAGTTAACTTAAAGGAAATTCGGTCTTTTTCACTCTATATAAAAAAACCGAATACCCCTGAAAAAGACTAAATTGCCCTTTAAGTTAACAAAAAAGACGAAAATACCCCTGACTTAACGAGAGAAAACTGGATGGAGTTAACGAGCTGGATGAAAATGTCAAGATTTCAAACCTTTTGGATCCAGATGCGAAAAAAACAAACATTTGGACGAAAGTCGCAAAACTGGTCAAACCTCAGGGACGAAAATGGCATTTTACTCTAACTAGTATAATCTAAGGTTTTCACAGTTGATTTTTTTTTTGTTTTCTTGCCGTTGTTTGGTGTTTCATCTTATTTTTTTGCTTTCAGATTGTTGGGCAGAACCAGAGCAACGGCCGAACTGTGAAGAAATCCTGTCACGCTTATTGAGCTGCGAGATGTTGATATAGTTTTGTGGTGCTAACCAATGGGATCAGGTAAAATGCAGCCTGTCGGCAGAGGACTAAGCCTTTAAGTGACTTAAAGACAGAAAAACATTAGACGCTGGATTCAAACTCGATATCTATGCTAGAGGGACTCAAGCACTACAACCAAAATAGTAACATTTTAGTTTCAAAAGTGAATTCGTAGCTAATCATTGAATTATAATTATCGGACAAAGATAACAATTATTGTTAATAAGATGTATAAACCATGTTTGGCACCCAAGAAAATAAGTACATGAAATGAAGCTATGATCATCTGATTTTGATTCATGTTTTCACGTCTTAATACATGGCTTCTCATCGATATAATATAAATAAATTAGACTATGGGGTGTGGGGGGTTCGGATTGGGGGCATTACTCGACACGTGGCGATTGTGGGCTCCACCAGACCACCCCAAAAAAGTGGGGTGTGGAAGCGGCGTGGCTGGTCCATGTTGGTTTTTTTTTTTTTTTTTTTTTATAAAAACACAAGCTTATATTAATTAAAAAAAAGTTAAATAACATCCGAAAAATTAAAGAAAAAACTACTTACTAAATCCTAAAAAATAAAAAAAAGTAGTTAATAATTCCTAGAAAAAAACCATGATTTGATAAATGTTAAACTGGGGAACCCACTTAAATTCCGGATTCCCGTCGTGCCTCCACTCAATCTTCGCGATCTTTATTCGATCGTCGTGGCTCAGGTCCCCCGTAGGGACACAGTCGAAACAAACTTTAAACCGATACAACTTCAGTTTTAGTTCACGCCACTTCTGTTGGCAGGCCTTTAAATTATGACGAGTGTTCCCAACGTGTTGTTGGTATTGCTGGAATGCTTGTTTCCAATACGTGGTTTGATCGTGTTGTAACGTACGTTGTGCATCGACAGTCGATGTAACAAGTGCGATCTCCTCCTTCTCCGTCCAATGCACCATGTTTGGTTTTTTGATGTTGGTTTGGTTGAAAAAGATTTGTTGTTTGGTGTGAGATTGGTTGAAGAAGATTTGTAAATAATTATGGAAAAAATAAAGTTTGAGATGAGTATTTATAGGTAAAAATTTGTATGTTTTTTTTTTAAATTTGATTTTTTACATTGAAACCGCCATGCCCAATGGCTATGGCTAACGGCTACCCCAAACGGTCCAATTTCAACAACCAATCTTAGCTAGCCATCTCTCTCCCCCCCCCCCCCCCCCCCCCCCACACCGGCCTTCAAAGCCACGCCAGCAGGGCAACGCTGGCACGGTGTGGGTTAGCCAGCGTTGCCTGGCATCCCCCACCCAAAAACGCCCCACTCCCGCTAGTCTTAATAAAAAAATCCATACTACAATAGGGTCTGAAATTAATAGAAATAATGGCCTAGTCTAGGTCTCATAGAGTTGGTCTCATAAACAAAGCACTGGATTCACATTTTATCAATCCTGTAGAATTTATCCAATGAAATTGACAGGAAATAACAAATTTACTTACTGATTTATGAGATGTATATTATATACTTTACACTTTTTTGAATTTTGACCCTTCTTTACTGTCATATAACTGTAAACATAACAAATAATTTGACACAATAAAATTAATTTATTAAACATTTTGGTAATTACATACTTACATGCATACACCTTTCAAAAAAAAAACATACTTTTACATGCATACATACCCAAATAGACCTCATGTCCAAAAAAAAGAAACACTGAATAATCAACTCCACACTAGTGCCTTGTTAACTAAAGAACATTGAGATAAATAACCAGTGTTTAAGCATCACTTGTAGCCTCATAAATGATCTCTAAACAAGGTCTCCATGCAATGGTGTGACCACTTGATCTGTTACACCCTTTATGCAAAGAAGTTGAAGACTTGGCAATATAAGCCTTTGAGGGATTGTGGTTGGGCACAAGGAAGTAAATCTTGCCACGTTGAAGCTGAACGTTGGGCGAAAGGGTCATGATCTTCGAGCATTTGCCTACACCATCTTCGGTGTAGGATGTGAATTTAAGGACATGGCTAGGATTTGCTTTCATGATCTCAGATGCTTGGATGGCGCCACTTATTTCCTCAACACGGCCATTGACATGGACAATCCGAATTACATCGAGTGATCCGCAAGGAAGAATGCAAGAGATGCAACATCTTATGGTATTCATGTCTATCTTCTAGCAGTGAATGCTATTGATGATGGAGATTATAAAGATAGGGAACATGAGGAAAATTTAAAGGTTGTTTAGTTTGGCAAGAGGCACATAGATGGACCTTTACCAAATTATGTCAGATTTTATCCATATTCAATTTCACTAGTAAATCTTCTACTTATGGCACATATAATTGATAGATAACGGCCTATAGTGATAACCAGGTCATGATCCACTTGGATGAATTCAATAAGATTTCGGTTCCAAATATATAGTAACCAGAAAGATTCACCGCGTTACGTGGCGGGAATTCAGCCACTATCGATTCATTTCGTGTCAAGACAGTTCTAGCACTCTGTACAGAAATAGAAATCGAAAGATAAACCCAAAAAAATAAAGTTGATACCACATAAGAAAAAAAGTTACTTCTAGTAAGGTTCAACTCGCATTACACCGCAATGAGAAAGTATGTAAAAAATATTTTCATTAGGTTAAAATGTTACGCAATATCTACGCAGTTTAATTGCTCATCGAATTTGAATAAAAAATTGTATGAAACGTAATGAAAAAAAACTACCTCATTATGTCTGTATAAGTACAAGATTGTAAGCAAAGTACCAAAGGCTTTATCAAATCATCATGTCTATATAAGTATAAGGTGTTTGTTTTTTAAAAAAAAGATTTTCGCAGCCTCTACTGTTTCCGTCGCGCAGCCACGCGCAGACATTGCCATCTGCACACTGTTTGTTTTTACCGAAAACGTTTCATTAAAAAAGTCTACGCCAGCTCTTCTTAATGCAGACTTGGTCCAACCACTTCTAAGATCTTCAAAGGTCTGCAGAGGGTTAAACACCACCACCACCGTCCACCACCCACCACCACCGTCTACCACCCACCGTCCACGTCCACCACCCACCACCACCACTACCGTTCGTACACCACCACCAGTTTATTTTAGAAATCTACATACGTTTTAAAAACAAACATTATTCTTGCAGACTGTAGAGGTTTGGTCCACCTCTTCTTCTACATATGTCTGCAGATGTGGCCCGCAGACTGCAGGCATTTTACCTCTTAAAAAACAAACAACACCTATATCCGAACCATTAATCTCTAATTATGTTTGCTTATTTTGATTGCTACTCGCCCATTTCTATATCTATTAAAATAACAAAATCTGAAGTATTTTTTTATCTATAACTCTAATTGTTTTCTATGTCTTTTACTACAACTACGACGACCATCACTACCACGACTACTTACTACTACCACCACCACCACCACCACCACCACCACCACCACCACCATCGCCACTACCTACTACCATCACTACCATCACTACCCACTACCAACTACCACCACTACCTACCCTACGACTACTACTACCACCACTACTACTCCTACCACTACCTACAACTATTGCTGCTGCTACTGCTACTACTATTAGCCGCCACCACTCACCACGACTACCACCACTGCTACTACTACTACCACCACCACCACCACCTATTTTTCCAACTAGGAAACAATACAAAGTAATGATCATTCTATTAAGTAACCAAACAAAACAATGGAATTGCAATGATCAATTTCATTCCTTTGTTCATCGTTTGTTTGGTAGTAGTACTTATACTACTACTACTACTTCCTATTTTTCCAATAGGGAAAAGTACAAAGTAGTGATTCATTCTATTAGGTAACCAAACAAAACAATGGAATTGTAATGATCAATTCCATTCCCTTGTTCATTGTCTGTTTAGTATGGGGTAATGCCGTAATGGAATAGACAATGAAATGGAATGGATGAGGTGATGGAAGGGACAATGGAATGAAATGGATCATTACCTATCTATGGCCTTTGTCCATTCCATTTATTTAAGCTAATCCAACATGTTAAATGTTTTAAAAATTCAAACTATATAAATGTGCTGAATTTCTTGAATATACTGATTTGAGATAGCTCCAACGATTAAGGAATTTCAGTAAAGGAAGTGCTTGCACTTCGTCCATACCACTAGTCAGGACTTGGCCACTCCCATGTTGAGTACATATCCGAAATTCAACATATAACTTAACATCAGTTCAAAACATGTAGATGATAACAAACAAGCCCTGTATAACTTTGACTAGCGAAAAAAAGAAGATCTCTGATTAACTATCGAACTTGTTCTATTTTTTTTTAATGTTGTTTTGTAGTTAAATTTAGGATTGTTGTAGGTAAATGTAGGATATATTTTTCTTAAACACTTGTATAAAAATAATTACGAATGAAAATAAAAATAATTAGTTAAAGGTAGTTATTAGATTTGTATTAGTCATTTCTTATATTTATACTAGTTTATAAACCCGTGTATTACACGGTTTTGTGGATAGAAATTATATAGTTATATAATGTTTACACAACTTTAAATAACTGAATTATTTTTTATTACATACAGTTATTTAAAAAAATGAAAGTACAATCACACAAATCTCTAAATAGTTTTTAGAGATAACCTTAAGCTATTGGTATTGGATACGAATGGTCAAATTACGAACAAAACAACAAATATCGTGTAGAAAGAAGTATTTAGAGATTTGTGTAAATGTGCTTTCATTTTATATAGTTGTATGTAATAAAGTAATTTAGTTACGAAAATTTTCGTAGTGAGTATAAGATTACATAATTTATATTCTCAAATCTGTGTAATACACGAGTTTACAAGCTAATACATTAATGGATTCTTTATCAATTTCGTTGCATGTTGTTACCCTTCTATAAATCTATGTACAATATGTTAGGTTAATTAATATAAGAACAACACCAAAAAAAAAATATGTATGGATGATTAAAATTATTGAAGTCAATTTAGATTTTGTTATTTTTTTTTTCAAAAATCAACTAAAACATAAATCAAATCAAAATAACAAAAGTATAATTAACATCATAAATGAATTATTAGATTATGTTTTAATAAATTTGTTAAAGATAAAGTTAAATTTAGATTTAGATTTGGGTATCACCTATATATTAATTTTAGAAGTGAATGAACAGTAACTTCATTAAGGGATGAACAAATAGTATTGGGTACCGGTATCGGTACCTGCTTTTACCAAATCGGGTGTATTTTCGGTACCGGTTCGGCATCGGTATTCACCGATTTTTACCCTCAAATACCGGTGCCGTACAAGTACCGACCGGTACCGAGCCGTACCAGGTATATTCGGTACCGGTACACACTTTTGGGGATTTCGGTAATGGTATTTCGGTAACGGTATTTCGGTAACGGTATTTTCGGTACCGGTTGATACCGAGCTCATCAAATCCTGTAGCAACGTAGCAATGCAAGTAATTGCACCGTTTAGATTACTTTTCATACACACAGTAAGTAAACTATATTTCGTTTGAATGAGGTTTTATATACACAACAACTTATTTTGCTTTCTTTTTTGTCGTTTTTCTATAATGAATGAATTGTAACATTTAAAATTAACTTGGATATTTAGATTATTGATAAGGAAATCGTATCAAATCCTATAATCAAACCGGTATCGTATCGGTACCAAATTTACTATTACCAAATCATTTTCGTTTACCAATTTGGTACCCACCTTTTGGCGTTTTCAGAATCGTTACTTTTGGTTCGACACCGGTCTAGCACCATACCTGTATTTATTGATTTTTACCTTCAAATACCATACCATATTGTACCGAGCATTTTCGGTGCTGGTACCTAATTTCGATGATTTTCCGGATCGGTACTTTCGGTGTCGTTACCGGTACCGAGCCCATCCATATTTTAACGTGTTAGCACCATAATAACTAAATTGAAAACAACCAAATTTTCAACGTGTAGGATGTGTGGGTTCTATTATTATATATTAGGTTATTTAAAATCGTTTTTTTTAGGACGGAGTGACCTTTCTTACCACGTCATTTTTATTTATGTTTTGATATTCGGTATCTGCCGCTGACACGCATTTTGCAGACATTGGGTCCCCGCCGCAACGCGCGGGCGAAAAATCAACTAGTTTATAATAAATTTACGTCAGATATTATTATTATAAATTCCATCGAAATTATTTTATTTAAGAGCATTTTATTGAAGTTACTAAGGGAATTAATATAAATATTTTATACAATGTGTAATCTTAATTATTTTTTAAACAATTTTTTAGTTATTGAAAAGTTATTAAAGGAAGAAGGTGTCATGTGGCATTTTTTAGAATTAGTAAGAGAGAAGGTGTTACGTGACATTCTTTACACTCCTTTATTAGAATTAGATTATGTAAATATTTAAAAGTGAAATTAACTTAGTTCTAATGCAATGTGTAGTCTTACCTTTAGTTAAATAACTAGACTGTTTAAAAAAATATGGTAGGAATAGTGTGCAAAGTGTCTAAAGTCTGAGAAATGTAAGAAGTGTTTTAAATCGTTATATCTTTGATCTAATGGTTGAGATCAATAAGGACAAAATTATAAATTGTGTTTTAATTATTTGTACTGATTTAAAAATTGTAGGGGGTAATAGTGTTTTTGTATATGTTTCAAATTAGGTAACCTCTTCTAGATTCTAGCGATTCAATCCTAAATTCTAGCGATTTAATTTTAAACTTATTCTAAAATCTGGACATTCTAAAAAAATCCAGAAATATGTAACTACTATAAGAAATATATAACACGATACATGCATCATATAACACAATATAACACTATATAACATCACATAACACCGTATAACACTATGTAACACCATATAACACTATGTAACACTTTATAACAATATATAACACCATACATCTATCATAGACATGCTATCAGAAAAATATAACACTATAACACTATATAATACTATCTAACTCTAAATAACACTATATAACACCATATAATACCATATAACACCATATAACACTATACATCCATCATATAACACTATATAACACCAAAAAACACTATATGACACCATATAACACTATGTAACACTATATAACATTATATAATAATATATAACACTATACAGTTCTAAATGGTGGTTGCAGTGTTATATATACTGTTGTAGTATTATAGAGTTATAAAAGGGTTATATGGTGTTATATGTTATTCATGGTGCTTTATAGAAATTTGTAGTGTTATATAAAAACCTTCATTCTACATCCATCACTATATAACACTCTATAAATTTTCATTCTGCGATCTTCAGAGTTAATAATTGATGAACGAGATGACACAAATTCGTTGATTAATTCTTAATTCGTATTCCTATAATTAAGGGTGACGGTTATGGAATGTTATCAATTAATTAAATCAATAAGAAAATTACTTGTATGCCCTTTTGAATTAATTTAGATTGAGGACACATATCATCTCCACAATATTTCTCACACTTTTGAATTAATGTACATGATCTTCAATCTTAAAAAATATTCTTCATTTTTTAACAACTCAAATTACGTTAAATTTGTCTTTGGTGTGGCTCGAAGCCTTGACCTCAAGGGTAACAACACGTTAACTCCAATGACTTTGGCAATTAGACCTAACCTCCCATCCTAATTTTTTTTTATAATATTCCGTAGTTAAATTTTAAATACAATATATTAAGGCATATATAGCCATTATAGCTTATACCATCATAGTGAACTTGTATGTTAGTGTGTTACCAAGGTCCGTGACCATGAACTTGTTCTTTTTATTCTCATTTGACAGTGAATTTGTTCCGACGCTAATTCATGACTATATCAGATCTCATGACCAAGTAATTAAGCTCATTTGGAGAAATTTAAAACAATGCATATTGGTAGAAATATAGAATATAATATACTTCATGCGTGTGACTCATGAATATTTTAATGCTTGTACAACCTTATATAAAATTAATAAATCTTATAATAGTCGTACAATCTTGTATAAAAAATTACAATTTTAATACATCTTTGACGTCAGTTTGCTAACGGGTAATATAAAATTTTCAAATTGTGAACTATAACATATTTTCACCGTTAATTAATAAGTTTTACCGTTAATTAATTATCGTAAACATAATAAATGTGATAACTATAAGGATGAAGGGAGTGGTTACCTATTCCAAATAGGTTCCCAATTCAACCAATCAAACAGTGCCACATCAATTAACCTAATTAGTTTACCTATCGCTCAAAAACGTTGATGATGGTTTAACTATCTTGGATTTAGGTAAACTATTTTTTATATTTTTTTATTTTTTAAACTAGTATATTTAATATTTAAACATGTATTTTAACATAATAGATTAAAAATAACATTACATTAAATAAAAAACAGCTAAAATTACAGTAAATTAAAAAAAATATTAAAATTACATTAAATTGAAATAAATTAAACTAGTCTTCGTCGGAATCGACCAATAGGTGGGGTAAATCTTGACTTGCAAGATGATTCACGAGATCGTGTTTTAGTCTCTAATGCGTGTCTTTATCCATAAGCTCGACCAACACCGTATCGTCTAGAGCGGGCTCGACCGGAGGATCCCGAATGTGTACCGGTGCTATCGCGTTTCCGTCGTCTTTTAAAATCATGTTGTGTAAAATAATACACGTGTACACAACATTCCTAATTTTTCTAACGCTTCTTGCTCGCATTGGCCGACTCAATACACCCCATTTCGACTTCAAAACACCAAAAGCCCGTTCGACGTCTTTTCTTGCCGCCTCATGTTGCCTCTTGAACTTCTCTTCGTCTACTTCGTGATGGTATGGGATCGATTTCACAAACATGGACCATGTAGGGTAGATTCCATCCACGAGCAAATAACCACGTTTGTATAAATGGTTGTTAATGTAAAACAGACATTTGGGCGCGATTCCATTTCGTTCCGTTAAAAATAACGGAGATTGTTGTAGAACATTGATATCGTTTTGTGAACCTGGTGGACCGCAAAAAGCATGCCAAAGCTATAAATCTTGAGATGCAACCGCGCGAGCATAACAGTCGGGTATCGGTGATCTCCTCGCATATATTGGCCTCGATACTCTTTGGGACACATTCGCCAAACGAAATGGGTGCAATCAAGGCTACCGAACATACCTGGAAGGTGATATTTTTCCTCATGAGCTTCGTATAAAAGTGCCATGTCGTGGCTTGTCAGTCTACGTAAGAACTCCGAAGCATATATTTTGCAAACTGTGTCGCAAAAATATTCAAGGCACTCGCGAGAAGTTCTTTCGGCCATATGCAAGTACTCTTCGTTCTCCTCTGGAGTGCTACCAGTTGCAAGCTGTTTAATAGCCAATGTAACCTTTTGCAATGGCGTAAAGCATTTCCTAACTCGTGCATCGAAGGCCTCTTGAGACCACGAGTCGTTCGCTTCCACGTCGCTCACAATTTTTAGAAACAAACGTTTCGACATACGGAACCTATGCTGAAAAATATCTTCATTGTATTTCGGGTCTTCAACAAAATAATCCGCCATGAGTGTCTCCTGCCCAACCTCACGTTGACGTTCAATATATCTCCTTCGGTTAGATGTGCCCGTGTCTTGAAGTTCGGCTTCTTCGATGAGATTTTGGGAAAAAAAAATGCTACTATCGGATGATTCGTCGCTACTAACGGGTGGAAAAAACAACGGGATTTCATCCGCCATTTTGTTTTGGAATGATTGGGTAAACGTTTGGTATTTTTTGGTTTGGTTTGGGTATGAATTTGAATGTGTTTGGGTATGAATTTATGTTTGGTATTTATAGTTAAATTTAAAAAATATATTATTTTTTTTAAACAACCGTTGAATGTCTCCAATGGTCAAAAGGTGCTCCTTTGTCGATCGGTGTTGATACATATTTTGTGGTCGCGACTCGGTTCGGTTCAACTCGGCTCGGTTCAACCCGGTTAGGTTCGACTCAAGCCCGACGTCACGACATTCCTCCGTCGTGCGCCCCAGAGTTCGACAAGCGAAGCACGGAGAGCCGCGAGCCTTCCCGAGGAGCCACATCACCATGACATCATCATAATGATGTCATGATGATGTCATGTAGAAGTAAATACATGCAAATGGTGAAACTGTACGTGCATGGCATGAACACTATGACATGGGCCTTCACTGCTGGGCCAAAGCCCAAAGATGGCGAAACAGGAATCATGTCGACGAAACAGCTCAGTTTCGTCGACCTTGAATGTGATTCGTTGACTGCCTCTTGTTTCGTCAAATGTTTATGTGTTTCGCCGAGTCCTAGTCTGATTCGTCATGTACTGTGTGTCTGTGTATATAAATAGAAGGTTATCCTTCTGTTTCCAAAAAGAGAGAACACTCAGAGCAAAAACACACACACACGAGAGTTAGAGAGAGTTTGCAGAATAGATTTGTAAACCTTGTGCTTGTAACCGAACCTTTCATTCGTATTAATACAGTGGTGTTAAACGGTGAACTTTGTGTGTCGTGTATTTTTCGTGTTCTATCTCGGTTTGCATCTCCGGTTGGATTCCGCACAACCGGGTGTGTTTGACAACAAGGATTAGGCGACTAGATCCTCCCCTAGCCGGACCTACAAGTGGTATCAGAGCCTTGGCTCTTCTCCTTGTTAAAACCGAGTGTTTTCGGGTTTAGAAGCTTGTATTTTCTGGAAATTTCTGTTTCTAGCTTCGAAAATCTTCATATTTTGCTGGAAGTTCACATAAAAACCTTGTTATTTTTCATTTTCTATTGTTAAAAGTGGGTTTTTAGTGAAGTTTTATGCAAAAATTGTGTTTCAGAAATTTACGGTTCACCGGAAAACTCATAAGTTTACCGGAAAATTCATAAATTTCTGGGTTGTTCTTCAAATATTCATCCTATCTTCAAACGGTTCTTGATATTTTCACCTTTTTAATCTTGGTCAAGTGTTTGTGATAGTTGTTTGTATTTTTGAAAATTGTGATTTTATTAAAAAAAAAGGGACAACATCATTAGGTTGGTTACTTGGAAATGGTGTAGCAGAAAGTGGATTGCTTTTGTGTCAGTGATAGAAAGTCAATTGAATCACACAAGATATTCATTCAATAGTCGCACAAGAATTGGGCCTTTTCAACAAAAACAACTGTGGGACTAATTCACTTCTGGGCCTTTCATCAGTTCTGGGCCGAAATCAACAACATCATCAGACGAAATCACTACTTGTTACCGAAAACACTTAACAGGCCTAATTCACATCTGGGCCTGGACTGTTTCGATTAACTGGGAGCCCAAAAGAAATTGAATCGTACAAGATTATTTGTTGCACTGTTTGTTTAGTCACACAAGCATTTGGGATCGCACAAGACTTGATTTGTCGCACAAGGAGTTGGGTCTTTCGATCAAGGATCCTTCGGCTGGTTGTTATCATTCGAGATATTAACATAGTTTGTGAAAATTAAAAAAAAAAAAAAAACTTGTTTTTCAAATTTCAAATCAATTTTCACTTAATATATTAATTTTTATAAAATGGGAACAAACGGTCAGTGGGATCCAACCGCGTGGACTAAAATAACTTCGACTCCACAATCATCAGCTACGCACAGTCAGTGGGATCCAACCGCTTGGACTTTGACTCCACAATCATCAGCTACGCAATCTGAGCCAGTTTTCGACAAAACTGCATGGATGAGAGCTATTGCCACACCTCAACCCCAATTTGATCCAACTGCCTATTTTTTTAAACCACCTCAAGCCCAACCTCAAAAAGGCAACCAAAATCCTTTCGGTGATCAAACAAGAACTGCGTTTTATGCTGAAATTGTCAAGAATGTCAGCAATGGTGAATCTTCAGGAAAATATGACAGTTCAGGATGTAGTGGCACTGATGAAGATAGCTCAGGTGTGAGTGATTATAGTTCAGAATCGGACGTGAAGGAGGGAATGGATTCTGAAGGTGATAATTTGTCGAATGATGCTAATGAGAAATCTGACTTGATCAAGAAAGCTGATGCTACATCAGAAGAAATGGAGAAGATTCTCACTGAAGATGGATCTTTTTCTTTTCATACAGCCTTTATGGCTCACGTAGAAGGTCAAACTTCTCAAGTATGTGATACTAATTCTAACTCTATTTCTGTTCCTATTGAATGTGAAAAGTGCTTAAAATATGCTGAAAAGGAAAGTCAGTTTGAAATCACACACAAACACAATCAAGAATTGATTGTAGATCTTTCTAAAGCAACCGAAGCTAACTTGTTTTTAACCAGAAATGAAAAGGAATTTAAAGCAACAATTGCGTCATTAAGACATGATGTTTCAGAATTACAAAAGGCTGTTTTGCGAAAACAACATGCTAACAATAATCTTATTGACACAATTGAAAAGTAAATGGTAGAGTTGGCAACAGCTCGATGTGAATGTGAGACAATTAAGCAGAAACTGGAAAGCTATTCCAATTCCCGCTATGTATTGGATCACATCATTGACGTTCAAAGGAAAAAGGGGGATGCACAATGTATTGGATTCAAATCATGTCCTCCCCCAATGAATCACAATTACTCCAAATTGCCTGATGACGAGGATATGCCCCGTTTTGAACCTACTGTGCCACTCGGTCTAGATGACTTTGCAGCAGGCCTCGGGTTCACAACTGGTACATCATCCTCGGGTCAATCAGAATCTGAATCTGAGAATGTGACAGATTCATCGTGTGATAGGGAACAGAGTCCTCTCATTGTTGAGGATACTGATTCTTCGGACGATGAATCTGAAGTGATTGTGAACCAACAGTCTAACTCGGTTACGACAGATATTCCAATCGAGAATCACATCTTGTGTGATCCACCAGCGGAACCGAGTAAGACTGAAACGTCAAAAGCAATGGATTCCATTGTATCTAGCCTTGAAGGGAATAATTTGTTGTACACGCTCAAAGGAGATGACAAAATCTACTCTAACAAAGATTTTCCAATTAAAAATGTAAATCAAGATTTAATTGAGCAAATTTTTGAAGGATGTATTGATAAGTTTTTGGGGAACAAAAGTGACAAAGTTACCGTCACTCAATGTGATCCAATTCCATGTGAACAAATTAGAAAACAATACGGAAACCAAAAACAACCAATTGAGCGAAAACAACAAGTGAACTCCGGAAAGGGTAAGGTACAGGGAAGGAAGGCTCAGAACAAGAATGTTCAAGCACCTAAAGTTCAGCAGCAAAAGGTGCAAAACAAAAGAGCTCCTGTTAAGAAAAGAGAACCGAAAGTGAACTTTGTTGGATCCAAGGGTACAGATAAACTGGAAACATTTCAGGATAAATCTAACATTGATTTTATAAAACAAGTTAGAATTTTAAAACGAAATGATCAGAATAATTACACCCAACACTCCAACGGATGTGATTTAGGTCCAAGTACATCTAGATCACAAAGTTCATTGTCTGGTTCTCAGTCTGGTCATCAACATGTTTCTCCGAGGTTTGTAGAGCGGAGAATGTGTTTTGAGTGTGGCACAATTGGGCATATTGTAAGATACTGCCCATACCTGCAAAAGTTGAAGGCTCCCCAAGAAACCAATTACCAAAAACGACCTGTTTCCCCGAAACAAGACCCCCGTGTCTTGAAAGAAAGGGAAAAGAAGTTAAAACAAAAGAATCAAAAGGTAATTGAAAAGGCCTTAAAATCAGAGGTCAAAGAAGAAAAACCTGTTCAAGCAAAACCTAAAACGGTAAAACCAGTAAATGCAAAAACAATTAATACAAATACTGGTAAAGGACAAACAGCTTGGAAACCAAAACAGGTAATTCAGTCGGGGGGAGCACCACAGGTTCTGTTTCCTAATCATCAAGTGATTGAAATCACTTTTATTGATGATCAAGGACGACCCAAGTCCACAAAGGCTTGGGTCCCCCTCTCCGTCTAATCTTTGAATGAGTGTGTAGGATATTCCAGGAGGAACTTTCAATAGTCGTAAGATTGTTGATAGTGGAGTGTCCATGCACAAAATAGGCGACAGAAGAAATTGTTGCCTTTGATGGAGAGAAGAAAAGAAAAGGAAAAGAGAAACAGAATTGTCCGTTGAAAGAGTTTGAAAAGCTTCGACAAAAATGCAAAGCCTTTTACAATCAAGCTTTGATCGGGTCCCCGGGATAGATTCAAATCAAAATGTATGCACCTGCAGCACGTTTGAAGTTCAAAATCAACAAGATGAACGTGCAGTGTACATTTCTTCGCGGTGTGATTGAAGAAAATGTGTTTGTTGAACAAACCAACCGGGTGTGCGGATGCCTTGGCATGGATTGAACAACCGCACACTACTTCTGAAAGAGAAAGACAAAGACCTTCGCTGGTGCAATGTGGAAGACCAGCCGGACCCAAAGGTTTATGATCTTGTTGCTGTCAAGAGATTTCTCAGTAGCTAAAAAAAAATCGTCTTTGGAATCCACACCGGGTGGATATCCAGTTTGGGAGAGCGCTTAGATTCCTTGCAATGCACGAAGCAGTTGCAGGATAGGGTTTTAAATTTCTAATCTCTCATTTACTTGTCGATATTTAAGCTGCTTTATGAATTTGTATTATCTCGTACAACACTCTTTGGCTAGACAATGTTGTCATGGTCCGCACCGCAAACCGACATGCCAACTGATTTTTCCAAAATTCGATAAATCTTTTCAGATTAAAAATTAATTTTGGTAAACGGCATTGAGGTAAAACATGAGTTAACCAACATCGGAAAGTCATTTTTGTAAATACCTTTGTGTTTTTAAATTTTATCTTAGTTTATTGATTTTAGGGGGAGTAAATCCAATTTGAAAATCCAAAAACATTGAAAAATTTCAAAAGCACAAAAACAATAGAAAATCAAAAATGAGTTTCCTGGCGAGTAAAAGAGAAAATGATAGTACATCAGTGGTCTGTCCAAACCTCTTTAAACCTTAAATGAAAAAGTGATAAGCAGCTCTATATAAGATGTATCGGTAGGCTCACAATCATTTTAAAGTGTGCAGGGTGATATAAACTTAAACCGACTGAAGACTGGGTGGGAACCATTCATTGGCATATGGTCTTAGTACCGAAATTTCGTTTGATAGATTGCCGAGGTTCTGAGATATTCGGTCTTTATGCTGCTTATCATCTGGGTATCATGGTTGTATCTTTTACCGAAAAATAACGGGGACGCAAGTCTAGATCTTCCATGATACCATACATACGTGTACATATTGCATTCGACCTCAATAAGTGATCAACAATCACATGTCCAAACAAATAAGTGATAAAATATCACATTTATCCGGGAGTCAAGTTCGTCTCTCTGCTGTACGAAAGTACTGACCTGTTCACGGACTTGCTCCTGTGCCCTCATGCATATGAAAATCAAGTTCCTCATCAATAAGTGATTCTATCACATAGGGCTTGTTTTCAATCAAAATAAGTGAGAATCTCACATCATATACGGTCAAACAGATGATAATCGGTATACTCACCGGTAAGATGAACTCTCGTGCATACCTTGATACGGGAATGTGTCGTGATGTGGATGAACACCGGTCGGTAAGTATAAATCATACCTTAACGTATCCCCTCGCCATGATTACAAATGATAAGTTTGAGTTTAAGTGGACAACAATACCGATAATTGTTATAGGATGCTTATCTTAATGTTAATTAATTGAACAAAAAGAGCGTTTTGGCATGACCGTACACTGATATGATTCTCTTACCCTCGAAACTCGCAAAAAGAATGTTTGTAGTTATTTATTTACTGTTTTCAGTTTATACTTCTTGTATATTTTTATTTATTGTTTTCCGTCTTTACGTTTAAAAAAAAAAAAAAAAAAAAAAAAAAAAAATGAAAAATTTCAAAAAGATTTTAGGTGTGTTTTAATATAAACTTTATAAAATCCAAAAAGATTTTGCTTCTAGTTTATTTTTGATTGACTGATGTTGGAACTCGAGTCTATCCTACCCAAAATCCTGATCGTAAGCCGGAAAACAATTGCATCTTCATAAACTGTCGAAGTTAACAAGTTTTGAAAGTTAAAGGATTAAAATTGAATATTTTTCTAAACTTTCAAAATATCGTCGGTCGGTGTTTGATTGAGATTTGATCTCATATGTGTCGTTTGTTTAAATGTTAACTATATTCCAAGCGGTTGTTCTCATTATGCGTTTAGCTTTCTTGCATGTGCAGATGCTAAAGGCGAGGAGAACATGGTCGATGACAAGCTTCGGAATGAAGACACGAAGTGGAGGCACTCAAAGGATAAAATGATCGAGTTGCCGCTGACCATCATCAACACCACAAGGATCTCAAGTACTGAAGATCAAGTCATTCACGAGCATAACTCAAGGGGGAGCTTATGTTAAGGGGGAGTTTGTCAACACACTTCCTACATGAAACGGGGAGTTTGTTGATACACTTTCTTCTTACAAGACGTGAAGACCTTGAAGATCCTCCGACGTGGAAGACATGGAAGTTGAACCTCACGAGTAGCGTCCAAGGGGGAGTTTGTTGATACATATTTTGTGGTCGCGACTCGGTTCGGTTCAACTCGGCTCGGTTCAACCCGGTTAGGTTCGACTCAAGCCCGACGTCACGACATTCCTCCGTCGTGCGCCCCAGAGTTCGACAAGCGAAGCACGGAGAGCCGCGAGCCTTCCCGAGGAGCCACATCACCATGACATCATCATAATGATGTCATGATGATGTCATGTAGAAGTAAATACATGCAAATGGTGAAACTGTACGTGCATGGCATGAACACTATGACATGGGCCTTCACTGCTGGGCCAAAGCCCAAAGATGGCGAAACAGGAATCATGTCGACGAAACAGCTCAGTTTCGTCGACCTTGAATGTGATTCGTTGACTGCCTCTTGTTTCGTCAAATGTTTATGTGTTTCGCCGAGTCCTAGTCTGATTCGTCATGTACTGTGTGTCTGTGTATATAAATAGAAGGTTATCCTTCTGTTTCCAAAAAGAGAGAACACTCAGAGCAAAAACACACACACACGAGAGTTAGAGAGAGTTTGCAGAATAGATTTGTAAACCTTGTGCTTGTAACCGAACCTTTCATTCGTATTAATACAGTGGTGTTAAACGGTGAACTTTGTGTGTCGTGTATTTTTCGTGTTCTATCTCGGTTTGCATCTCCGGTTGGATTCCGCACAACCGGGTGTGTTTGACAACAAGGATTAGGCGACTAGATCCTCCCCTAGCCGGACCTACAATCGGTAAAGGTTCACCGATAAAGGAATGACACCGAGTGGTAAAGGGGGTTGGCGGCGGTGTTACCGCTCGGTAAAAAGGTTTACCGCCCCCATTTTACCGCCCACTCCGTTCACCCTAACATATTTTCACCATTAATTAATAAGTTTTTTTTAATTGTACGTATAATTAAGTATTGTAAACATAATAAACTAAAGTGGCAGAGAATATATTTCTCAGAAGGCGATATATATGTGCTTTGGCTTATGCATCCATAATTGATGGTTTCTCTAGTTGGTTCAATAATTGTTTGGTGTTTGAGGTTGGAAGCTTATAGCAGCAATTCATGCCACTCCATGATTGGCTTTGCCATGCAGTCCTTAATTCAAGTGGGTCATAGAAAAAGGATTGAATTGCGACGAATAGATAGCTAAGAGGTTACAGTTGTCAGGTACTTGTTGAATCATAACAACCGAGCCATGTGAAAGTTGGTGACCAGCCATTTTGTGTCGGCTACTTTTGTCTCTCTGATTAACATTTTGTGTCGGCTACTTAATTCAACTTGAAGCAACGGTAGGTTCGAGTCCTGAAAACAGCCTCTTGCAAAAGTGTAGGGTAAAGATGCAACTTGGACCGACACCCCTGAAGGGGTTAAGAATAGTACCAGTGATACCTTCGTCGTGAACACTTTGAATTCGTAAATATTGGTTGATTAATTAGGCCAAAAACCACTTGTTTTCATAGGCGATTTTGATTTGATGAAGCTGAGATAATTGTATCTGGAGGTTCAGATTCATTATTGCTACACTTTTGTGTTGGTCTTGTTTGATGCTAGGGACACAACAATAGCGAATAAACATAAATGTGACACAATGATGTATGTCTTTGTCAGGACATATGTCACTCGAACTCAGGGATGACATGCAATTGATTTATTTAGAAAGTACGTATATTATTGTACCTAGTGTATGAATATATGATGTTTGATGAATGGAACTACACTTAAAAATATCCCAGAGAAAATTGGTGAAAACTGATTTTTTTTTAATATTAGTTTCGAATACACACACATGGTGTATATAAAGATATAGAGGTGATCAATACAAAATTATTTTAACTCAAAAATTGCAATATACCCACATAATTAAGTACTTAACATATGTCTATGTATTTGCTTATCTATCACAATTAAGATATGTTTATGCATTTTCGTACTTATCCAGAGAGATTAAATACATAGCCTATTTTTCCTTGAAAAGCATAGGGGGGGTTCTAGCATTTGATCAAATCGATTTAATAGTTAATATTAATGTTGTAACAATTTTTTAATTAAATTGTTAATAACCAGGATGGGGGAAAAGAAATTCGTCTTGTATAATTTTTTTTTCTTTTTTCAGAAAATAGTTCTGTAACAAAATCAAGAACTTCATTCAATTCCATTTAACCTGAGTATCTTATTGTAATATACTTTTGTAGAGAAATGTCACTTTTTAATAGGTGTAATGCATTGTGCGACAAATTACACAGTGCAAATGCGTGTGTAATCCATTTTACTCTATGCACATGCGTGTTCAAACCTGTAAGGTTTTAATTACACATGGTGTGTTTACCGCAATTAGGTCATGTGTTATGGGGCTCGAAAGGGGTGCCATCCAAGCCACATTAGCAAACCAAGGTGTGCGAACACCGTTACACTGGATGCCGACAAGGCCGTGAGTCGAGGGCTTCAAGAAACTTGCTGGTGTGGGGTCATTTTGATGATTTTTATTATATTTTTAACATTAAATAATACACCTACTAATTATATCTAGTCATTTAAACTCAATACACATTTCAAATAAAGCCCCTTGGTGATGTGAAAGGTGAAATAAAGTGCGACTACATGACACACACATAGCAACACTCTTTTTTTTTTCAATAAAGCCCAAATGAAACCTCTCCATAATACATAAACTTAAATGATGTTAGGTGTGCAATACCCAGATAAATATAGATGAAGTCAATATATAAAACTTACTCATTTTATCATGCAGCCCTATGTGATTTTCTACTTTTTATATGGGAACTGAAGTTAATATACTTTTTTTCATTGTTATTTTCTTAACGTTCAACAAATACTATACAAGTCCGGCCATCTGGTTAAACCCATTGACAAAAGGACACCCACGCAGAACCCAGCAAACACATACAATGTTGGAAACAAGACTAGCCCACCATTCTAGGGGAAACCCATTGCCTAAAGCACAATGTGGTAAAACCTCTAGCCCACTTGAAATATATTGTACCAAGTAGGACTCCAGCCCATATATGACCTCCATATTGAAAGGTATGGGATTGCCTCCTCCCAAACCAATTGATTTAGAACTCACTGACAAACACTAAATGTCTTATGGAGAAGGGATAAATACTATTAGTATAGTATTAGTCATATAACGGATAACATTAATAAATTTTGTTTTTGTATATGAGTACAACGGTGTACCTGCGGTGACATTCGATAAAAATCAGAATGATATAGAGAATGTTAGCATGGCTTTCACGCAAAGATGACACGAGTAAAATTAACGAGATTTTTTGTGGTTTTGAATAGATCAAATAGAAGTCTAATATCAAAAAGAATCCACTCATGTTCATGTAATTGTTTTAACTAAATCAACAGTTATAAAAAAACATGTACGATAGTATCAAAAAGAAAATTCTTTGTTGTTTTACCATTTAGTTTAAAAATCAGTTTGATAGAGAATGTACACTTTTTTAAATGCATGAACAAGTGTTCACGGAAAAAAAATTTAGGTTAACCTATAAAAAATTTATACGTATATTGCGTCGTGTTAGACCACGATAAAGGTCTCACGCCCCTGCTAGGTGGCATTGGAAGCTAACACTACCGACGTTAGACACCGCCCCATAGGGCATTACCAAAAGCATTAAAGGAGGGGAGGTGAGGCAGTTGACAATTGACGTTGGTGAATGAGATGGGTTTAGTGGGCCCTAAGGCTCTTAACCAATCAAATCTGCCCTTTTCTTTTTTTTTTATTTATTTAATTCAAATATATTTTAAATATGTGGTGGTTAGTGAAAAATTATAAACTATTACACACTAAAGATGAAAAAAAGTGAGTGAGAGCTTTATGTCTCGTAACAGTGATTTGGATTCACTTTTTAGCATGGCATAGAAAACTTGTGAAACCATTACACATTCTCTTAACGGGCTTATTAACATTAAAAACGCTCAAAGTATGTTGTTTGTGATGATCATTATCTCAACCAAAAAAAACCATTGAAACCCGATCACCTAAGCATATTAACACTTGTTTTTTCTAATAATCGGTATGGTTAAGATGAATTCAGGCCCACTAAAATCTAGTGTTTAAGAAATCGATATTTTTCAGAAAAAAAAAATCAAGCAATATCAGTTCTAGAACTGGATCGTTTCCTAGGCCAATATTCGTCAAAAAATGCGTAGGAAACGACTATTTCAAGTAAAATTTTCGTAGAAAACTTCAGAAGGAAATTTACCATTTTTCTAATAGTGGATGTAGGCCTATATGTTTGACTTATCTAAAATTAAATCTTTTTAAATCATTAAACAAAAATTTTGAAAGTCTTGAGACCTAAAATGAAATGCATATGCTACGGAAAGAGAAAGGATACCAACAATACACATGTATGAAAAAAGTGGCAAAAGATTGATCACTGCTGCGATTTACAGACTTTTTGTTCTAGGTGAAACATGATTTTTAAACTTAAAAAGCAATGAAACTAAAGGTACATAATGTGCTACACATTTTATTATTTTTAAGGTATATGTCATCTAATGTGTGTTCTTATAAATTATACCTTAAGGAGAGAACCCAGTAGCTCCATTCCCGAAGCCTAGAATTTCTACCTTCTGTAAACTTCATCATCCAATTCACCTACCTGAAATATGACTTCAGAATAACTTATGTTAATTAGTAGGTGCATATGAAATATGTCCAAAAACAGTACGAATCTATTATAAGTGATTCAACTATTTAGGCTCTACTCATATGCTGCCCATGGCACAAAGCTACCAATTCGACACGCAGTTAAAGAGCAATTCCAACTATATATATACATAAATCCTTAAGAAACACAAAGTATAGGTGGCAAAACCAGATTTTTTAGTTGAATGTCATCATAAGATTGATTCTCTTCTCTACTGTTTATAACGAGGGGGTCCAAGTAGTTCTGCTAGTTCAACTAGCAGATCGATGTGTTATTCACGTCACCTAGCCCAACTAGTGGATCACCTAATATCATAACAAGTTTCAGAAATTGACTAGAAACCATGAAACATTCTCCAACCCACCAAAACACTAAAATCATTCGTTGTATGACTATATACAGTGACGAAGCTTGAAAATTTCCACCGGGGGTTGGAAGTCACCGGACCTAAAAATTCTATATAAGTAAATTTTATTTTTATAAAACCGGGGATCGAAAACGTATATACCTAAAAAATTCTATACGAAACGTACATACATAACACTACAGAGTGAAAAGTTCGGGAAGTCAGGCGTCCCCGGCCCCTTGAAAGCTACGCCCCTGTATATATATAGAAAACCAAGAACAAGGATTAATTAATGAATAAGATATCAAGTGAGATCGACTTGTTTGCAAATCAGCAGCAAAGATGAGCGTGACTGGATCCAGTTTTGGAAAGAAATGTTTTTTACGTTTTTGAGTGACTATTAGTTCAATTATATGCATTTGTGTCTAATGACTTTCTATATTTGGTTTCAAATGATTCAATATATAGTTTAGTTCTTTATTTTTGTTTTTTTATCTTGGAACACATCCTATTCAACATGATCATATGCTTTTTGTATAGAAACCTTAAATCTACTCTGGTAGATTAGCTACCTGCTAAAAATTTAAGTCTGATCACCTGGTTTTTCTTTGCATTCGTACACTTGTTACGTTCATTTTGGGATGGGCGTTTTCAACTAATTGTGTTGTTATAAAGGGTATGTCTATGATGAAAACTTATATATTAGATCGTAATTACTAATTAGATAGAGATATGATCATAATAGGACAAATGTGATGGATAATATAGACATCAACGAACGTAAAACCTTCTTCCAAATTGACAAGAATAAAATAATTGTAACTGCAAAGAAAAGACAAAAAGAAATAGGAAAAAAACGAGAAGTTAACACCAGTTGCCCATAACTGATAAATACAAATGAATAACACAAAATTAAACGCAAATAATACTTGAATATAGATTGGGTTTTTAACCATTGGAATAAAGTTTTGTGTCGGCTATATACCGATACACAAGAATTGACACATCGATTCATTGATATGACACACATATACGTATACAACAGTTTTAGACTTTGTATTTTGACATATACAACCTCTAAACTATTTACAATGACACTTTGACTTTAAAATATAAATTTAACATAAATACATACTTGACCACTTAGTTTGTTAATGTGCTTGTATGGAGATACATATTGTGTGGATACGGCTCGGCTCGGTTAGTCTCGGCTACGAAGTGAAGGCCGTAGTCAAGACATCCTCCTGTCTTGACTCGGTATGCGATTTACTTTGTAACGTTTGATGTAAATGCAATTGCGTGCGTGCAGTTTGCATTTAGTATAGCTTATGTGTTGATTATGTTTGTTGTTTGGATTTTTTGTTAAGAGCCCAACATGTGAAGAAGTCCTCCATGATGAAGTCCAAGCCCAAGCCCAAGTCTCGGCCCAATCACATATGACGAAAACAACAAGTGACGAAGACACTATGTGACGAAATCAAGGGATTTCGTCAAAGACATTGAGTTTTCGTCGTGTTTATCCATGTTCGCCGAGGGGTATTCGTCGAGGACTGGATTTTGTCGACCACTTCAGTATATAAACAACAGACAGTGAACTCAACATATAGAGCACAGAGAGACGAGTCTGCATAGACTTTGAGAGCGAACACACTGTAAACACACACACACTGAGAGTTTATAAGAACATCTTATAAACATTGTTTTGTAACCGTTTCATACGCATTAATACATTGGAGTGTTAATCGTTGAATCTTTGTGTTTGTGTTCGTAACTTGGTTTAACTTACCCGTTTGGATTCCGCACTTTCGGGTTTGTCGGAAAACAGGAATAGAGGTTTAACTCGATCCTCCGGGTGGACCTACAATTGGTATCAGAGCATTGGCTCGATTCCTTGTTAAAACTAAGTAGATTTTCATGTGTTTCCTGATTTGTTCTTGATTTTTGAAACAGAAAGTTTATATTTTCAGAAAAATCATGTTTAAATCTTTGAAAATCTTGTGCTTTTGCTGATTGTTCTTATAAAAATCTTGTTACTTTTCATTTATACATGTTAAGAAAGGATTTTTATTGAACTTTTACGCAAAAATTGTATTCGGAAAATTTTCCGGTGGCTGGAAAACTCATCGGTTTCATCAGAATATTCATCAAGTTCATAAGTGTTCTTCATAAACTTCTGTACTTGATCTTTGATAATATTATTGTTGAAGTGTTGTTGATTAAAATAGTGTTGTTTGAGTATTGTGTACATTAACATGATGATGTTCATTTGAAAAGCATAGCCGAAAGTAAGGTTGGATGTTTGAGTGTTTGACAAAAGTGACCATAGTGTCAGAAGGATAAGATTTTGTTTTAAGAAAAATATATTGCAGGTTGTTTGGTCAAAATTGTTAACGAAATCCCAGCTTGACGAACTCCCTTATCTTCGTCAATCATAACCACACGACGAAATCACCTTTTTGTCATCAGTGACTTCGACGAAAACCCCATAACCTATTTGACGAAGACTCCTCATCTTCGTCACTTGTGTACACGACGAACACTCCTATCTTCGGCATTAAAGCTCTTCGACGAACACACCCCTATTTTGTCATCTTGTCCTTGACGAACTCTCCCATCTTCGTCAACATTTGTTCTTCGACGAAATCACATTTGTCCACTTGACGAAATCAACACTTGTACATCGACGAACTCTCACAATTTCATTATTTATTGGTCTTGGACGAACACCTTATAGATTTCGTCGCATTCACTTCTGATATTTCTAACAGTAGCCTTTTAATTCATTGTTAACTGTTCTGTTTGAAGTGTGTAAGCAGGTTTTCATCAATAAACATCTAAAATGAATCCGAATTGGTGGGGTACTCCGTCTAATACGGAAAGTAAGTATAGAAAAACGGCGTTTGTCACAAGCACAGATTTAAATGGCAATCCGATACAAGTTCCTGTAAAACCAGCTCCAACCATAGACTTGTATGGAAATCCATTACCACCAGTTGCTTCACAGCGCCATCATTCTACTGTAGCACCATCATCTCTTGATCCAAGGAACTGTAGTTAAACAAAAACGGCCTTTTGCTAAAATTGTCAATGGTGAATCATCACGAAACGATGACAGTTCTGAACATGATAGTAGTTCAGTTGAAGACGTTTCAACTTCAGTTAAAGATGTTACAACTTCAACTTCAAGTTCAAGCGAGGATGGATCTGAATGTGAATCATCAAGGGAGGTTGTTGATTCTGATGCAGATAGGTCAACATCTGAGAGTGATTCCAGTCAGGTACGTGTCGATGAATCAAAATCTGATAGTTGTGATAGATGTGATAGGTGTGTTGGATTAAATGTTAAATTGTCTGATTTGCAAAGAAAATATGACGATTTGCAAAGCAAATATGATGTGACATTTATCCACAATCAACATTTGATCGTGGATCTTTCAAAATGCACAGAGGCCAACATGTTTCGTGAAAATTATGAAAAGGAATTTAAAAAGATAATTGAAACATTAAAAGCAGATAAGACCGAGCTAACGAAAATGGTTTCAAGAAAACAAACTGAAATAAACCTTTACATCAATAGGCTCGAGATAATGCAAAAAGAAATGGCTTGTGTTAAATCTGAAAGTGAGGCGATCCGACTCAAGTTAGACAGCTATTTAAGCTCTAGCTATGTGCTGGATCACATCATTGATGTTCAGAAAAAGAAAACTGATGTCACATGCATTGGTTATAAGAAGTGTCCACCACCTGTTAAACACGATTATTCTTCGATGCCTGATGAGGAAAATAAACCTCATTTTGAGCCCTCGGTTTCATTGAGCCTTGAGGAATTCACATTTGGGCTAGGTTACAAAAAGGAAGTATCCTCGGATTCGGAAGAATCAGCAGATACGAAAGTGTCAACAGCTGAAAGTGTCAGATTCGGATCCTCCAGTCATTGTTGAGGATGCTGATTCGTCAGATGATGAATCCGAGGATACTAACTCTGAACAGTCAGAAATGGTAACAAAAGAGGAAAACATACCTCTCGAAAATCACATTCTTTGTGACCCACCTGCAAAACCGTTTGTGACTGCTACAACCAAGTCTGTTGAATCCTCATCTGGAAGCTGTGAAAGCGCGAACTTGCTTTACACGTTGATTGGATCTGATAAAATATACTCAGACAATGATTTTCCAATCAAGAATGTCAATCAATCTTTGATTGATAAAGTTTTCGAAGATTCTACCAGTAAGTTTTTGGGAAAGTCGAGCCCAGGAGTTGTAGTAACTCAGTGTGCTCCTATCCCAAAATACGAAGTTAGAAAGAAATATGGGAATCAAAAATTGAAAACACAACACAATCAACGAAAGCAAGGTCACGTTCACCAAGGAAAGGGAAAAGGCAAACAAAGCCAAAACAAAAAGACGATTCAGAAGATAAACTTCGTGAAATCCAGAGGGACTGATAAAATTGAAACTTTCGAAAACAAATCCAACACGGATTTTGTTAAACAAAGTAAAATTTTGAAAAGAAACAGTCAAAACAATTACACACAACATACAAACGGTTGTGATGTAGGACCAAGTACCTCAAGATCACAAAGTTCATCATCAAGCTCTTACAGTTATGATACTCCAAGGTTTGTTGAGCGGAGATCATGCTTTGAATGTGGTGAGTATGGGCACATTGTCAGAAACTGTCCATATCTCACGAAAGGAAAGGCAAAGGTTGATGCCCCCCGTGGTAACAAATACCATAAAAGATCTGTTTCACCAAAACAGGACCCTCGTCTTGTTAAACAACAAGAAGTGAAACAGATAAAGAAACAACGGAAAAATGTTGAAAAGGTTTTAAAACCAGAGGTTATCCAAACACAGTCTGTTAAGTTAGAAGTTAAAAATGAAAAACAAAAACAGATTTGGAAACCAAAACCAGTAACTGTTTCAGGGGGAGCTACATCAATTCCGAATCATCGGGAAATGGATGTCACAATTCTCGATGATAACAGACGACCCAAGTCTGTGAAGGCTTGGGTCCCCCTCTCCAACTAATCTCTGAATGAGTGTGTAGGATGTTCCAGGAGGAACTATTGATAGTCTTAGGATTGTTGATAGTGGAGCGTCCATGCACAAGATCGGCGACACCAGACTCCGAAACATCATTATATCTAGGAGTTGTTGCCATTGATGGAGAGAAAAGAAAAAGGGAAAGAAGACAAAAATGTCTGATGCAAGAATGATGATGAAAGAATTTGACCACTTCGACAAAATGAAGATCATTCCAAAGTTTGGTTGTTAGAGGTTTTTGATCTTGTTGATGTGAAGAGATTTTTCAGTAGCTACAAAATCGACTTTGAAATCCACACCGGGTGGATATCCAGTTTGGGAGAGCACTCAGATTCTTGGCAATGCACGAAGCAGTTGCAGGATACGGTTTTAAATTTCTAATATCTCTTATACTTGTCGATATTTGAGCTGCTTTATGAATTATTATCATCTCGTACAACACTCTTTGACCTGACACATTGATCTCGAATATCACTTCACACGTGATTGTTTCACTATGAAACTCGTCAATGTTGTCATGGTCCACACCGATGACCAACGTGCCGACCTTTTTACCAAAGCATTTGATAAATCAAGATTTGACTTTTTATTATTGGTAAACGGCATTAAGGTCAAGCAAGAGTAATCCGCATCGGAAAATCGTTTTTGTGAATATCTTTGTGTTTTTAAAATTTATTGTAATTTTGTTGATTTTAAGGGGAGTAAATCCAAAATTTGAAAATTCAAAAACATCGAAAAATTTCAAAACTCAAAAACAATAGAAAAACAAAAATGAGTTTCCTAGCGAGCAAAAGAGAAAATGATAGTACATCAGTGGTCTGTCGAAACCTCTTTAAACTGAAATGCAAAATGAAAAACGATAAGCAGCTCTATATAAGATGTATCGGTAGGCTCACAATCATCTTAAAGTGTGCAGGGTGATATAAACCTTAAATCGACTGAAGACCAGGTGGGAACCGCTCATTGGCATATGGTCTTGGTACCGAAATTTCGTTTGAGAGATTGCCGAGGTTCTGAGATATGTGGTCTTTATGCTGTTTATCATCTGGGTATCATGGTTGTTTCTTTTACCGAAACAAACGGAGACGAAGTCTAGATCTTCCATGATATCATACATACGTGTACATACTGCATACGACCTCAATAAGTGATCAACAATCACATGTCCACAAAATAAGTGATAATATATCACATTTATCCGGGAGTCAAGTTCGTCTCTTTGTTGTACGTTGTACTGACCTGTTCACGGACTTGCTCCTGTGCCCTCATGCATCTGAAAATCAAGTTCCTCATCAATAAGTGATTCTATCACATAGGGCTTGTTTTCAATCAAAATAAGTGAGTTTCTCACATTTTCATATACGGTCAAACAGATGATAAATGGTATACTCACCAGTAAGATGAACTCTCGTGCATACCTTGATACGGGAATGTGTCGTGAGGTAGATGAACACCGGTCAGTAAGTATAAATCATACCTTAACGTATCCCCTCGCCATGATTACATATGATAAGTTGAGCTTATGTGGATAACAATACCGATAATCGTTATAGGATGTTTATCTATATGTTAACAAAAAGAACAACAAGAGCGTTTTGACATGACCGTACACTGATATGATTCTCTTACCCTCGAAACTCACAAAAAGAATGTTTGTATATATTTACTTTTCTTAGTTTCTGCAACTCTGTATATATTTATTTACTGCTTTCAGTCTTTAAGTTTGAAATATTCAAAATGCCAAAAAGATTTTAGGTGTGTTTTAATATAAACTTTATAAAAGTCAAAAATATTTTATTTCTGCTTTAGTTTTGATTAACCGATGTTGGAACTCAAGTCTTCGTTGCCTGAAATCTAATCGAAAACCAAAACGACTGAATCTTCATAAACGGTCAGAGTTTGCAAGTTTTGAAAGTTAATAATCAAAATTGAAAAATCTGTTGACTTTTCAAACAAATTGTCGGACGATAGTTGAATGAGAATTGGTCTCATATGTGTCGTTTGTTTATGTTAACTATATTCCAAGCGTTTGTTCTCATTACGTGTTTAGCTTTCTTGCATGTGCAGATGCTAAAGGCGAAGAGAACATGTTCGATGATAAGCTTCGGAATGAAGACACGACGTGAAGGCACTCAAATGATAAAGATGATCGAGTTGCCGCTGATAAATCATAAACACCACAAGGATCTAAAGTATTGAAGATAAAAAGATTCACAAGCATAATCAAAGGGGGAGTTCATTGATACACTTCCTAAATGAAAGCGGGAGTTTGTTAATACACTTTCTACGTGCACCACGTGAAGACTTTGAAGATCCTACGACAAGAATGAATGTACCATCAAGAGATGGAGAACGAGATTACGAACCTCGCGAGCATCATCCAAGGGGGAGTTTGTTGATACATATTGTGTGGATACGGCTCGGCTCGGTTAGTCTCGGCTACGAAGTGAAGGCCGTAGTCAAGACATCCTCCTGTCTTGACTTGGTATGCGATTTACTTTGTAACGTTTGATGTAAATACAACTGCGTGTGTGCAGTTTGCATTTAGTATAGCTTATGTGTTAATTATGTTTGTTGTTTGGACTTTTTGTTAAGAGTCCTCCATGATGAAGTCCAAGCCCAAGCCCAAGTCTCGGCCCAATCACATATGACTAAAACAACAAGTGACGAAATCAAGGGATTTCGTCGAAGACATTGAGTTTTCGTCGTGTTTATCCATGTTCGCCGAGGGGTGTTCGTCGAGGACTGGATTTCGTCGACCACTTCAGTATATAAACAATAAACAATGAACTCAACAGACAGAGCACAGAGAGACGAGTCTGCATAGACTTTGAGAGCGAACACACTGTAAACACACACACACTGAGAGTTTATAAGAACATCTTGTAAACATTGCTTTGTAACCGTTTCATACGCATTAATACATTGGAGTGTTAATAGTTGAATCTTTGTGTTTTTGTTCGTAACTTGGTTTAACTTACCCGTTTGGATTCCGCACTTTCAGGTTTGTCGGAAAACAGGAATAGAGGTTTAACTCGATCCTCCGGGTGGACCTACAGTTAACTTGGTTCCTGGATCCATTGGTATCTGTCTTTGTCTCGTTGCTCTCAAGCGTCTCAGCATCCTTGAGAATCTTGTTCACGTAGCATGTTTGCTTGATTAAGATTTCACCCCTTGTTTGGGTGACCTCTATTCCCGAATAATAAGCTAATAGTCCTAAGTCGCTCATTTCAAACTTTTATTCCATTTGTAATTTGACTTTGTCAATTTTTTTTGGTGTTCCGGTGACTATCATGTCATCGACATAAACTCTAACTATGTGATTAGAGTTCGAATTTATCTTTCTGTATACTGTTTGTTCAAACGAACACTTCTTGAATCCTAGAGACTTTAGTGTGTGATCCAACTTCACATTCAACACTCGTGGTGCTTGTCATAGTCCATACAATGATTTTGAGAGTTTGTAGACTTTCCCTTTGTCTTTTGGCTTCACAAAACCTTTAGGTTGCGTGAGACGTATACTTTTTCTTTCTATTCTTCATGCAAGACAACAGATTTTACATCTAGATGATGTACTTCCTATTTATTGTAAGCCGCTAAGGCTAGGATTAGACAAACAATTTCTATTCTTGCTACGGGTGCAAAGACTTCTTCAAAATCCACTCTGTATTGTTGTACATAGCCTATTGCTACCAAACTAGCCTTATGCTTTACAATATTTTCACTAGTATCCCTTTTGGTTTTGAATACTCATTTTAAGCCTACAGCTTTTTGATCCTTAAGTAGATCGGTCAAACTCCATGTCTTATTTTTATTCTTTGAGTCCAATTCGTTTTTCATGTCTTCAATCCATTTTCCATCGTCTTTGTATGTTCATGGTTCTTCCTTAACTAGTAGAAGCTCATAACCATCTAACTCTATTTTAGGTGCTTTTCCATCTTCTTTGTATGTTCGCGGTTCTTCCTTAACTAGTAGAAGCTCATTTTCATCTAACTCTATTTTAGGTGCTCGATAATAAACATTTTCTAGATTTTGATACCGTAGAGGTGTATGATCATAAGGTCAGGATGAGCTTGTTTGTTGAGGCGTAAGTAGCAGATTCTTCATAATTTGGTTCATAGGATCTAGGGTGAAAGGAGAATTTGGTGAGTTGATAGGCGATTGAGGAGCTTCTTCCTTATGGTTATCACTTTCAACATTCTCAACTTGTGTTTCATCATTAGCGGGGGGACTAGTTGTTGGACTCTCCTCAACAATGTAATATGTCCACTTAGATTCTTCTTGACTATAATTCCCGTTGTTCTCTCTCTAGTTCCATAATTCTCTTTCTTAGAACTTTCCATCTCGACCAATGGATATCTTTCTTGATATTGGATCAAATATTCTATATGCTTTTGATCCTAGCTCCCTTCGTAAGTATATCACTACAGCGCTTCTATCATCCAACTTCTTTAGATGTGGTAATAATACCATTGTGTAAGTTTTGAAACCAAAAAATATAAGCTTCATAAGGTGTACTATCTATTAGTGCACTTGTTGGTGTTCAGTTGAAGCTGTAAATGGTGTGTCTTACTGCTTCTTCCCAAAAGCTTTGAGGCATTTTAGTCATATTTCTTGTAGCAGATAAAATAGTTTTATTTATTCGTTCTACCATACCATTTTATTAAGATGAGTATGGTGCATTAAGTTGTCTTGCTATGCCATTATCCTTGTAAAATTTAGAGAATTCATTTGAAGTGAATTATCCACCTCTATCCTCTTTGAACATCTCTAGTTTAGTTCCTACCTCTGTTTCTACCATCAACTTAACTTCATTAAATGTCTCAAATGCTTGATCTTTTGAGCCGTCTCATATATCTAGTACATCCATCGACTAGAAGGAATCTATACTTCTTTCTTGAGTGTGTTGGTGGTGAAATGGGGCCTTAGAGTTCTCCATAAACTATATCTAATGTTTTAGTTGATTTTGATTCAGCTTGTCTATGAAATGGAACTGTATTGTGTTTTCTAAGAAGGCATGTATCACTGACTTGCGTTGAATGATTAATCCGAGGTACTCCTTGACCTAATCCTTTTTGAGTCATGTCTTTAATCGCATTAAAGTTCATATGACCAAATCATGCATGCCATAACCATACTTGATCATGTAAACTTTCTAGCAATGCAATTGGTGTGCCAATCCTTAAATTGGCATTGTAAAGTCTATTCTTTGAACGTGTAGCCTTTATGAGAAGTTTCTGATTTATGTCATAAAGATGCAAATACTTATACTCTATGACAACTTTACATCCATTTTTTGTTAGTTGTCCAAGACTAAAAATATTTCCCTTTAGACTTGGAATGTAATAAACATGAAAATTACTTGTGGTTCCTTGTTTTTACATTCTAAAAATATTGAGCCCTTGTCTTTAATCTCTACAAATGACCCGTCACTGATATAAACATTTCAAGTAATCTTCTTGTCTAATTATGTGAAATGTAATCATGTGCGGATTATGTGATTACTTGCACTGTAGTTAAGATAACACAGACATTCACCAGTCATCCTAAACTGTTTAGGCTCGATTTCCTTCTCGTTTAAGATAACCTCATGATGAATTCCATAGTCTTCAACAACAACCATCAAAAGAATTGGTTTCTCATTTTGTTGAACTAGATTGGCCTGATCATGTGCAGAATCCTTCTAAGGGCAGATTGAAGCATAATGTCCATGCTTATTGTAGTTAAAGCACTTAACGTTATGTAAGTCCCTTGTGAACTTCTTCCCTATGTAGTTGTTAGTGCCTCTGGACGTGCTTTCTATAGAATCTTCTCTTGTTGACGGTGTGAACTTTCCACGACCTCAGCCTCGTGGAACAAACTTCCTTTGTCCTTGTCTTCCATTATGTTGCTCGCGATCGAAAACTGTTATCATGACGCTTGAACAACAAATTACCTTGATTTTCTATTAGACATGCTTTCTTAGATATGACGCGTTCTTCGAAAGTCTTTATCCTTCCAATTGTTTCGTCCAAAGTCATAATGTCTAAGTCCGAGTATTGCTTTATGGATGCAACTATTTGAATGAATCTCTTAGGTATGAAATTTAGTAATTTTTGTGTTAGAGTTGGTTCATCAAATGTGGACCCTAAACCATTTGTCATAGTGACAACCTCGTTAAGTATGGCAGGTTGAGCGGTACACCATCGTAATCAAGCCGAGTAGGTGGAGCGGGTATGTCTCATGAGTTCCACAACTCTGAGAATGAAGCTCATAACCGACATCACAACCTCCATAAGTTTATTACCCATCAGGAACCCTATTTCACACCCATGCCCTACATCGCTAAATTCACTTCTCGAATATTATAGGTTAACAGCCCAACCATGGGGTTTTTTATGGAAATAGAGAGACGAGTTGATTCGCATCAAAAGTACCTCAAATGTCGCTTGATTTGACAATGGTTAACCTTGGCTTGAAAACAAAAAAACAGTGATGGTGCCGGAAAACATAGATACAGCCAAGTACTAGAAATCTGTATGAAATTTTAAAGTAATTCGTAATACAATGGTTCGTATCAATCGATAATGGAGATTAGGTAAAAAATAAAAGGGAAAACCTAAAGAGGCCAAGTACTAGAAATTTGATATTGTACTAGTACGGAACCAATACGTTCCTGTGAAGTCAAACAAAGACCTCATAGGAAGACTTCAAAATTTTTACAAAAGGTTTATTGTTGATGTCACATAATGATCATGGATTGACCACCAAATGCATTAATTTAAACTCTTTGTGATCTGCCTACACTCGTGCCATGTATTCACCATACGGAGTGCTCACCAAATCAAGGGAACTTCTAACTATAGAATTACACTAGATGCCATGCCATATATGGAGAGTATATTTTCCATCCGGTAAACATACTTTTCTGGATAATACATAAAGAAGTTAACTTCGATGATGCATACACACTACATGGTTGACGTATATAGAATTGAAGGAAAAAGTTGTGTACACCTACAAGAAAATAAAGATTAACGTGGTTTGGTAATGTGACATATGTTTACACACATGAATGAGGTATCTTATTCTTCACAACACTTTAGAAACCCTTGTAGCAAAAAGAAGTTTATTTTGGATCGCTCCATAATAAATCTACGTGAAAAAGTTCAAACTACAGAATTTGAGCCTAACACATTTAAAAGAAGCTCCATCCACGAAATAACACATGAAACTCTCCAGATATTAGTTAATGATTAGGATAGAAGTGTGTGTGTGTGTTTTTTTTTGTGGGGGGGGGGGGGGGGGGCAACAGTAAGGCTAAAGGGTGTGGGGGTCATGGTTGGGATATGATTCGCCACGTAGGAACATGAATGAAATGCTACACCACCAAAGGCGTAGCTTTGTGGGGGCGGCCGACCTCCCGAACTTTTCACTCAGTAATGGAGAGTATATAGTTTTCGTATAATTTTCTTTTGGGTATATACGTATTTAACCCCCCGGTTTTATAGAAATTTTTGGTATATACGTCTTCGACCCCCCGGTCGAAATTCTCAAGCTTCGCCACTGTACACCACCCCCTTGCATGATTCACCATGGTTTGCATGGATTAAACCATGGTCCTCCTTTCCATTTTTCAACAAATCATTTCCTTTTTTTAGACAAAGATAAATTAAAATAAATAAGGGGATAGTGGTTTGGGTCATGACCACACCCTAAGGTTGTTGGTTTTGGATGGTGGATTAGAGGTAGGTGACATGACACTGACGTAGAGGGTCATGGTGGTTATGAGGGTCATGACCACACCCTATAGCTTAAGTAGATGGTTGTGATATTGTTAGATCTTCCCCAATATGATTATCTGAGTAAAAGCTCTCCAGACATTAGTTAATGTAGTTTTAAGCTGGATTATAGTAGTAGCTGGCTAGCATGCACAAATTAACCCGAGTTTGAGATGTAACCTTAATTGTATGAGTTCTCATGCTAACATCTTCTTTGTTGTATAAATGAAAATGTCTAATCTAATCTAATCTAATGATATATAGTAGAAAGAACGAAAATCCTTAATCTAAAGATAATAGAAAGAATATGAAACTTAGAAAATGTGATTATAAGTTACAAATGTAATAGCTCATGATCATAGTAGCCAAGTATTTGTATAATAACCATGACCTTGCAAGTGTAACATCCCCCCAAGATTTGCAACAACTTACAAAGTATAAACCAAAGAAGGGACTAATAATTGACTAACATTACTGAAGTAGCACTACGGACGAGAATTCAGCTTAAACTACTTTAAAAAACACTGACCCTATCTAAATATTAGTATAATGAAATAGCCAAGGAAATTAAAATAATGCTAAGATAAATGATTATAGAATCTTCTAATGGACTTTTAATAATATTGTAAAAACAAATACCAATCTTAAACACGCAATGTCGAGAAGAAATTAACATTAAACATGATAGGAGTACAATGACAGCTTGGCTGTTGCCTAGTTTTGGACAAGAACTCATAGGTAAAATACTATTGATTACTATTTCATTTTTATCTGATCATAATTGTAGCTTCCGTTTGTTTTTGTTTTTGTTTTATTCTTCTTATAAGTGAAGGTTCTTATCCCCCACCCCAGCTCAGTTGGGAGTTGGGCCGGTTTGTTTCCTTGGAGACTCCGGTTCGACTCCCGGGTGTAGCAAAGGTGTGGGGACCAGGCAATGATGGTAAGTGCTTGTTAGCCAATGTTGCGCAAGTTCGAGCCTGAGCCGCCCCGGTTTTAATCCGGCCGTTACTCCAGCGAGGTGTCTCGTGTGGAGGCGGTACGGTTTCCGGGCGAACGCCGTTAGCCAAGTCTGACCACTCCCAGCGCGGATCCGGTTAAGACAACGTAAGTCTGGGACAGACTTGGTTAGGGTCCCCGACTTGGGGATGTAAATATACCTTAAGAAAGTTACCGTTCAAAAAAAAAAATAAGTGAAGGTTCTTGGGTTTAAATTTATTTCGTACTGTCATCGACCAGACAAACTCTATGATCTAAGTCCAATGTAGGAGGTGATTTATTACACGGTCATCCATGGGGGCACAAAATCGTAGCGAATCCCAAAAGGGACAAAACTAATATAAAGTAGATATTAATTTAAACACCATTCGTAAACAGTGTTTTGCATGATATGAGAGAGAGAGACAGAGAGAGGGAGAGAGAGAGACTGTGTTGTCCAGCTTGATCATGCCCGCTGTATTCTTACGATGTGTTTATATGTTTCTTTAGGTGTTTCAAGAGATGCCTATGTGTTCAAGAATATATATAGAATTTAAACATGGAAAATTAGGGTTTTTGGTTCATGGGTTTTTAGGGTTGTGAACGATCACAAGAAAGTTAAATTCACTAGCTAACTATTTTTGATAAAACTTAGTTTTCAAAACCACCAAGTAGATATAAAAAGTACTCATATGTATGACTATAAAATAGAGTTATGTACCATTAAGTGTGGAGAAAACTAGATTGAAGCAAGTTTCAAGTAGCCTGTAGCTTTGGAGCCTTCATTTCTTCACTAGCTTTGATTTGATTCTTCCTCTTCTTTTTCTTTTTGTATGGGATTCCTCTTGCCTTAGCTTGACACTCCTTCACTTCCCTTAAATAAATCCGAATCGCACCATTTCCAAACGGATTATTCTCAGGAGAGCCGCCGTTCTCCTCGTACGCGGCTCTTAGACGCCCGATTAGGGCGTCCAAACTGCCCCAAGCCTGCCTAAGAGGGCAGGTGCAAGGGGCAGGAGGGTCAGGCTGCCCAAAGAAGGCACACCCAAGTATATGAACCTTAGTTTTTCCGAATTGATCAAGGTATCGAAGAAACTCGATAACATGGCTAAAGTTACACTGTGCGAGAGGAACCGGAGGCCTTTGATTCTTCAGATATTGTCCAAAAGTGTTCCAGTCGCGTCGTTTTTGTGATTCGTAACGACTTAAAGGTGCCGGATGATGGCTCTGATCCGCGGTTGCTGATCGCGATGAACCTTCAGATGGATCTTTTGGTATGTTAATTGACATGAAGGTACGTTTTCGGGAGACAATTCTTGCGTATTTTTGGGAAAAATTATGATGATCCAGGTGAAAAATAGTAAAAATAAAGTTTGGGTAGGAGAAGAAGGAAAAGTTGAAAATCACATACTGAGTCTTCTATTGAGGAGACATGTCATGGGTCCCTTTGGGAAACTTTTTCCCTCCTATCATTTTCTTCATTTTAATTGTAATTTCTTCCTTCAGGCATTATAAGCACTAACATTTACTTTAATTTTAAGGGGAAATACCATAAAAAACCAACATACTTTCTGTTTTTGCGCATAAAAGTCCCTCTACTTTTTTTTGCACTCAGAAAACCAACATACTTTTCTTTTTGTTTCATAAAAGTCCCTCCACTTTTTTTTGTACATAAAAAACCAACATACTTTCTGTTTTTGCTCATAAAAGTCCCTCCACTTTTTTTTACACTCAGAAAACCAACATTATTGTCAAATTATGAACGCAGAGGTTGGTGACCCGAGACTCTGTCGCTTCCATCATCGACGATTAGGTTGCAGACAGCTCATCGGCGAGACGGGGCCGATTCGTTCTCGCCGGTGGGTCGGGATTATCTACCAACGGGTCAGGTCCACCCTGTCCACGACCACGTCCACGCCCACGTCCCCTACCACCAGCCCCTGCCGGCGCTCGCCCGATACCGCCAGCTCTACCACGTCCTCCACCAACACGACCGCCACCTCCACCTACACGTCCGCCGCCGCCCCCACGACCTACACGTCCGCCGCCGCCCCCTCCACCTACGCGTCCGCCGCCGCCCCCTTCACCTACACGTCCTCCACCTCCACCTCCACCGCCTCGGCCCCGCCCTCGCCCGACAACATCAGCCATATCAAACTAAACAAAATTTAAAAATTTCCAATATTTTTTTTTTTTAATTTTTAATTTTTAAAATATAACAATTTTTTTTTAAAATATAACAATTGGTTTTTTATGTACAAAAAAAAGTGGAGGGACTTTTATGAGCAAAAACAGAAAGTATGTTGGTTTTTTATGTACAAAAAAAAGTGGAGGGACTTTTATGAAACAAAAAGAAAAGTATGTTGGTTTTCTGAGTGCAAAAAAAAGTGGAGGGACTTTTATGCGCAAAAACAGAAAGTATGTTGGTTTTTTATGGTATTTCCCCTAATTTTAATCTTATAATTATGATATATAAGTAGGGTAGGCATGATAATTATTATATATTTCATACGCATCATATATACCACAC
Organism: Helianthus tuberosus; assembly: GCA_030545235.1. Lineage (NCBI taxonomy): Eukaryota > Viridiplantae > Streptophyta > Magnoliopsida > Asterales > Asteraceae > Helianthus > Helianthus tuberosus. The sequence continues at coordinate 31,287,475 of CM060439.1, read as the reverse complement.
CATGTTTGACATCTTGATTCTAGTCGGTGTCTGTACAACTCTTTTGATATAGAAGTAACTTATACGAATAACATCGATCTTGGACAAAGTAATTTAGTTAGCGAGGCTTTGTTGGTTTATAATTGAAAATAATTTTATTGTCTTATTTTTGTAATTATTGTAAGGTGAAACAGTTGATTTAGATGTGTATTCTTTAGTTTTAGTTTGTAACATTATAATCAATACTAAGTAGCAACATTTTAATTAAGACTTTTGATCTGTTTTATTCATTTTATCATCAAATTTGATAATTAATGTATGGACTATGGTTTATTGTTTCGACTTAAACAACGTTTTGAAAAGGATCTCGTTTAGAGTTTGGTAGGACTGTAAACGAATCGAACGAGAACGAGACCATGTTTGTGTTCGTTCGTTAAGGAAATGTAGATGTTTGTGAATTGTTCACGTCGAACAGAAGTTTATGTTCATGTTTGTTTGTTAAGAAATTTCAATTATTCGCGAACAGATCGTTCTGGTCACCAACACAAATAAACGCAAACGAATACAAATGAACACAAATGAATACTTGACTTGAAATTAAAAAAAAAAAACACCATTATCCTTAAACATATGACACAAGTCGTCAAGCCATTAACCGATAACTCAAGATTTTAAGACACAAGAAGTCTACTACAAGCACCATACGATAAATCAGGTTTTAGCCAACTTAATGCATAATTATCTAAAGTTACTTAGACTATCACAAAAAATGTCTATAACTAGTATCCAACTTCTTCGTATGTTTAGATAAGAGTTTATATTTTACTATTTTCTTAATATAATTATTAACAAATAAACGCAAACGAATACAAATGAACACAAAAGAATATTTAACTTGAAATTAAAAAACACACCATCATCTAGAAACATTCAACACAAGTAGCCAAATACAACCATTAAATAATAAATCAAGAACTCAAGACACAGAAGTCTACTACAAGCATAATACAAGAAATCTAGTTTATCTAACATAATGCATAATTATCTCAAATTACTTAGACATATAAAAAAAATGTCTTTAATTAGTGTCCAACTTCTTCATATGTTTAGATAAGGGTTTATATTTTACTGTTTTCTTAATATAATTATTAACTAATGTTTAGGGGGAAAATAAAACTTAACAAATTAACAAAAACAAACAAACATGTTACTGAAAGTTCATGAACGCACTCGAACGAACTAGACCTTTGTTCGTTTTCATTCATTTAGCTAATCAAACGGAATATATTGTTTGTGTTCGTTCATTAACTAAACAAACTTCTTATCAAACAGCTCATGAACTGTTCGCTGAACGTTCGATTTATTTACAGCCCTAGAGTTTGGTAGGTGTAAATTATAATTTGTGACCTATCCTACCGCTGATTATATAAATAGCTAAAGGTTGGTTTTCATTATGTATAATTTGAAATTGAGATATGATTTTTGATTGAGTTCAATACATTCTTGTATGGCTCCTGAGTAAAGGTTTTTTTTAACCCAAATCTTGATCTCAGGGGCTGTTTGGTAGGCTCTTAATGACCATTCAGATGCTACCTTTTAATGGTTTAAAACCTCTGAATGAATAAGAGGTAACCTCAAGTCTGAATGATTAAGAGGTAACCTCTTAATGATAAATCATCACATGTCACATTTTTCAAGCTTCTCATTGGTAAAATTCTTAATGGTTCCATTAAAAGATAGCCTCTTAATGACCATTCAGAGGCTACCAAACAGGCCTTAGTCACAATATAATTTTATAAATATTTATAATTATGATATTGGAAAATGTTTGATATTTTAGACCATTTTAATTTAATTTGGTATGTATTATCATTTTTATAATTTATTTTTAACAAATTATAATTCGTAAAAGTATTTTTAACAAAATCAGAACTCATATTTAAGAAAAACTGAGATTTGACTAAAGAAAACTTTAATCGAAACATTTCAACATAATTTTTGGGACAGAAATTATACTATAGCCCACTTCAATGAAGGGACCAAGTTCTATTTGATATCTCTCATTAAAAAATTGAGAATATTTTTATTTACCAAATAAGAAATTTCTATGTTTCTTTTCCAAATAAGAAATTTCTATGTTATTCTTAAATTAACAAGTTTATATTATAAGTTATACTCTATTTCTTTCTATCCATAGATATTTTACAGGTTAAAATAATTTGATTCATGTTTGAATACTTGATATGTTAAACTATTAACACATACATTAGGCTATGTCAAGCCCGCCACCATTGCAAAGATGGGCACGAAACACTACACGGCTAAGGGTGCGTGGAGCCGGCATCAGGGGCGCAGGATGATAGGGGCCGGGGGGGGGGGGGGGGGTGACTCCCCAAACTGTTCACGCAGTAGCGTTACGTATGTACTTTTCGTATCTAAATTTTTAGGTATATGCGTTCCCCCCCCCCCCCCCCGGTTTTAAAAAAAAATTATGTAAATACGTTTTCGACCCCCGGTTTAAAAAAAAATTATGTACATATGTTTTCGGCCCCCCGGTTTTATAAAAAAAATTATTTATATAGCCCAAATCAGATCTATTCAGTTTCAACCCAAATCATATTGTTATGTTTATTATAGCCCAAAATTAAAAGCCTAATCAATGACCTAAATACCCTTTCTATAAAAAAAAACTCAATATCTGTTGATTGGATTACCAGGTCGCTGAACAGAAGAAGAAGAAGAAGAAGAAGAAGAAGACGAAGAAAAGGAACGGCTGAACAGAAAGAAAACCAAAATCGTTGGGCAGTGGGCTAACTTGTGATGTTCGATCTTTGCTGAACAGAAAGCAACAGCTGGAATCGATTTAGTGCTTCTTCAATCTTCAAGGTATGTGTTTTATCTTTAGGTTTAATTTATTTAGGGCTTCAATTTATGTGATTTAGGTTGAAATTAGGGGTGAAATTGTTCATTTGTTTGTTAAACAATGTTTACGTTTTAATGTTTGAGAATGTTTTTTATTTGATATTAATGTTTGACCCGACCCTAATCGAATCACCGATGTCCGACCTGAACATACACCTCGAAACGCGATAGAAATTTTTTTTTAGGTTCGTTACCTTCCACCCCCCTGAACATTTTTTTTTCAAGCTTCGCCACTGACCGGCGTGAAGGTCACCATGGTCGTGGGGCGGAATTGTGACGACTTTTCATTGTTTCTAAATATTAAATAATAGCCAATCATATAAAGTCACTTTAACATACCACCTAAACCATGTTTTACATTTCACCCCTCCATAACACAGATTCTTAAATGTGAAATGTAAAAACCACCACCGCCTACGTAGTGCATTTTTTTCACATCCACCACAACACATTGTGTTAATGAAAAATTTGATTGACTGTCAGGTAACAAAGTTGTAATGGCTTGAAAATAAAGAATACTAGTTTTTTTGTCGTCGCGCATTGCGGCGAAACCGAGCAAATGATAATGTAAAATAAACGTGATTTGGAAATAAAACATGTTGTTTAGAAAACCAAACCATTAGAATGGTTTAGTTTATCATCGTACTGTTTTGTGATACCAAATAAATACTTTATTATAAGTACAATTTTGTTTTTAACAAAACTTATAACGGAATGTTCGGGAAAAAATTAAGCATAACTACGTACGTATGTTTTTAGAAAAAGTTATAAACGTAAATTATTAAAGAAGTATCAATTTAATCGATAATATATTTTGTAAAAAATAATTATTAAAAAAATGGTATAGGAAATATATGGTTATAAAAAAGTAAAAAATTAAAAATATGTTATTAAAAATAAAAAAAAATAATAAAAAACTATGTATTATTATAAAATTAAAATTACTATTCATCGTCCTTCACTAACAATATATATAATATAATATATATATATATATATATATATATATATATATATAATTGTTAGCTTTATCCTAATAACCCTTTTGATCACTAGTGCTCCTATTTGACAAAATCAAAAGAGGGGAGAGATTTGTAATTGGAAACAAAAGTGTACACATCAAACCACTAAATGTTAAATCATTTTTTACGGGGGTTTTTGGGAGTCGGCTCCATTATTGGTAAACCTTATTTGTTACCATAGACTTTAAACAGCCCATGGGGTTTCGTCTGTTGGATTTACTCTTTGGTAGATAGTTCAAAATAAAACCATTAAATTCAAAATGCAGCAAAAAAATTAAGTCTTTACAAACCAAATAATCATTGTATCAATACATTGAATTGGTAAAATGTGATGCCAGCTACCAGGGAGCCTTCGTCGCATGACAACCTCTCCATAGCCAATCAACCTAATGTGGATACTAAAGTCAGTTATGCTAAGTGACTTCTACTTTAAATAAGGTAACTATAAAGGTTAACATGCATTAAACACATTAACCGGTTAAAGCACATCGCACATCTTTACTATACATCATCTTTTATCACATTCCAAGAATAACACATTATCGTGAACCATGTTATAAATTAGGTTTAACCAAAAAAAAAAAAAAAAAAAAACTGGAATCTAAATCTTATTGTCGAGCCTTTTTCCTTGGCATTAGTGTGAACATTTTTTCTAACATAACAATTTTAGGTGAAAAAGAATATTAAGATTTATTATGTATTTATATTTCTTTCCTTATAAATGTAGATCTTGTACAGTATTACAAGTTCGAGCGACTTAACTAAATATTCTTACTTTTAAACTGTGTAAATATGCATGTGAAAATTTTTAAACGTTTCTATGCATGTGAAAATTTTGTTTATATATATTAATATCACGACGCCAATTTATAAAAAAGAACATGTGTTCGACATTAAATAATGAGAACATTACATTTTTCAAATTGTCTAGGTCAATGTTCACCTAAAGTTTTTTACGAATAGGTTCGGTAAGATAATCACAACATGGATGCATAAATCATTTATAATTAGATTGTACGAACAAGATATTATATAAAATGAAATCGTGAGAGAGATGGATAGGCTGCTAACATTTAAAATTGCAAAAAATATTGTTTTTCGCTTGAATTACGGTCAAGAGAGGACGATGGACTACTGGAATTTGTCAATATTTAAGTTGCAACTTTTATAGTACACCCTTTGGAAAAGCAAATATACGGTGGCTCAAAAGTTACTTTCACTAAGACCATGCGGTGTGGAGGCACAGAGAGAGACGTGAACCCTTTCCACACTCTCAACATCGCCCAGTAAGGTGGTGTGAACACAGCATGGAGCAAGGGGCTTGGAGGGGAAGACGGGGATGGGGCATTGGCAGAGATTGGTTGGTGGATGTTGTTTGGAGCGGTTGGGGAATGGCTAGATTTAAAAAAAAAAAAAAATAAAATAAAGTTTTTTAATTAAAAATTAAATATTCTCAAATGCTGTATAAATTAATCACACCATTTTTAACATTTCTCTTCTACCCCACTCTAAGTTTTTTTAAAAAAATCTTCTAAATTTATAAAGAAATTGCATCTACACAACCGTTCATTTGACCCAAACAATCCATATGGCCAACCCAAAATCCCGAATCCTAGGCCGCCTCAAAACCGTAATCTACAAATTCCGGGTAATTCACCCGACATAGTGACGTATGCATATATTTTAACCGGTATGTTTTATCCACCATATCATTTGAGCAACATTATTCCGTTCCTATATCCCCGTCTCAATTTCCACCACCAAAAATCCTTCACCAACAACTCGTTCTTATATCCCCAACGGACCCTACAACCGACTTCGTGCCCGAAACCAAACCACAAAATATTGGTGAACCATCGGCTTAAAAGGATAAAAAGAGAAGCCATAGAAAGAAAACCGATGAGGAGAAGGCCCAAAGCAGTGACCGAATTTCGGTAAAATGGACATTCACGGAAAAATAGTTTTAACCAAATATTGGATACACGTATTGGAGTGCCCGGTGATCGGTACTATATTTTATTTTTTAAAGAAAAAATATATATTGTTTTTTTGTGTTTTAGTATTATATATATTTTACTAATACGTATCTTTTTTAAATAGCTACAAATCAACACCAAAGCGAAGATCGTCTTTATCACGAAACATTGAAACGAGACTTGTACCAGAAGAAAAATAATAGTCTATCGTTAAAGTGGAGTGAAATAAATACCGCCGTCACGGCCTTTAATGATTACTACCACAACATCAAGAATAACCCAAAAAGTGGTAAACTGAAGCCGAATTTGTGACGAGTCATTTACTACTTATCAACGAAAAAAAAAAAAAAGAAACACCCGTTCAAATTTATTCATGGGAAGTGACGAGGTACCATAGCAAACGGATGAAAGTAGCGCTTTTATAAAAAAAAAACATTTTAAAATCTTTTTGTCTTATTATGTTTTTAACATTTTAATGTCATAAGGGTAGTTTAGTAAATTTACTTTTTTTGTCTTATTGTATTAATTGTTTTTTATTACTTTGTCTTAATTAAGTTTTTTAATAGGGTATACAAATCAGATTTTTTTATCAAAAAAACAAATTTTTATTAGATTTTTGAGTAAATTACGTTTTTGGCCCCTGTGGTTATATCATTTTTACTATATTAGCCCAAAATAAGAATTTTTAACATATATTCCCTTATGGTCTCTATAACTATCCATTCTGGCCCCTAAGTCTAGAGATCACGGGGGCCAAAATGGTTAGTTATAGAGACCATGGGGGCCAAAATAGTTAGACTTAGGGGCCAAAATGGTTAGTTATAAAGACCATGGGGGCAGATATGTTAAAAATTCTTATTTTGGACTAATATAGTAAAAGTGATATAACCACAGGGGCCAAAAACGTAATTTCCTCTAGATTTTTTATAAAAAACAAATTTTTTAACGGGTTTAAACTTTTTTACAAAAAACAATTTTTTTTTACGAGTTTAAACTTTTTTTACAACCGGTTTTGAAACATTTTTTACGGTTTTAAAACATTTATTTACGACCCGGTTTTAAAACATTTTTTACGACCCGATTTTAAAACATTATTTTTACCGGTTTAAACTTTTTTTACGACCTGGTTTTAAATCATTTTTTTACAGTAAATTTTTTTACTACTTTTTTACAAAAAAAAAAAAAAAAAAACAGATTTTTTTGCAAAAAAAAACAAATTTACTTTAGATTTTTTTACAAAAAACCAGTTTTTTTTACGGGTTTAAACTTTTTTACAAAAAAAAAATTACGCCAAACAAAAAAAATTTACAAAAACTTTTTTACAAATTTTTTTTTACGCCAAACATTTTTTACGCCCCGACCCTGATTTCGGGTTTATGAAATTTGAGAATCTTAACAAACGAACTCACCCAAAAATCACGACTCAATAGATGTGCATGATTATGTATAACCATGATATAACGTGTTTTGGTATAAAAAGTTTGTGATTTTAAATGATGAAGTAGACCCATATACATGTTTTTTGGTTAGTTATATTTAGTGGTTGATGATTTGATTATATTTGTCACTTTATAATGTAATATGTTGTTTTGATAGTATAAAGGGTGTTGATGTACATGTAATAAAGTGAAATATTGGTAATGGTATTGTATTATGGATGGTAGGAGGTAATGGTATTGTATTACGGATGATATGAGGTAATGGTAGTGTATTATGGATGGTATGATAGATGAAAGGGAAAGTGTATTCAAAGTAGTGTACCAAAACACGTTATAACATGTTCATACATATAGATACACATGTGTATTTCTAATATTGTTAATGTAAAAAGTAGTGTATTATGAATGGTAGTGTAAATGAAAGTGCAATTGTCTAATATTAGTAATGTACTATGGAATTTGTCAAAGAAATGATACATATGCATATGTGCATGGATAATTGTTATTCGAACTTTTTTTTGGTTTTTTTAGTGATGAAATATAGCGATTTAAAAAAAAATTATTTTAAAAAATATTTGAGTGTTTTTTTAGATTTTTAAGGTATTTTTTGGTTGTGTTCACACTGGTTCTCGCAATAAAGGGCGGTTCCTAACGGATTCTTCTTCTATATGTATATATATATATATATATATAGAGAGAGAGAGAGAGGCCGGTCAACGTACAATACCACTTATCCTACATTACGTACGTGATATTCTCAGCCGTCGGATCTTCAATCCATCAAACTAATTTAAATCATTAAATTAATCATATTAATGTATTCAAATCTTATAAAAAAGGTTAAAATCGTCATTAAGAGATCTTAATCTCTGTAACTGACGGAGCTTCAAATCTTATATTCAAATCGAACCCTGAATCAAAAATCAAACCCTTAATCAATTACAACAACGTAAGATACTTATTCGCAAACCTCGTTCTCCCTGCTGCGATTTCATAGCTACTGATATTGAAGTTCTGAACTACAATAACATCGATCGACCATCTATCGAAGAAGATGATCCAGGATAATCATTATAATATGTGAATCCAGGATGGTCATTATAATATGCGAAATGTATTTTGAACATGCGAAAAACAATTGAAAAACAAAAGAAAGGTTGTTGATTTTTAAAAACATGCGAAAAAATTGTTTGTGGTTTGTTATAGTGTGCGATATCTGTATCCAGACACATGCGATTTTAAAAAGGTGATATTGTTTGTGGTTTGTTATAGTGTGCGAATTCTGTTTCGAGACACATGCGATTTTTAAAAAAGGGATATTGTTTATGGTTTGTTATAGTGTGTGAATTCTTTTTCTAACCACATGCGATTTAAAAAAAAATGATGCTAATGATTTCATGTAACTATTTCCACGTTGATTAAAATGCACAATAAGAAATTATGAATTGATAATTAAAATAAATATAAATGTAGGATCGAGATTCGACCTAAACGAGTCGATCAGAAGAGTTCTAATCCAAACCAAAGGCGGAATTCAGTGATTCGGACTTGATTGCAGCTTGATTCACACTAGGTTACACTTTAACTGTCCTGTATATTGATTTGAAAGCTTTACAGACCACTTGACACTTCGGCAGCACCTCTGCTCCGGAATCAACAACGTCACAAATGAAATGACAAGAGCCCTATTTATACTAGATGCCACTTCGCTTGAACATGTCTATCCAGTTCGCACGAACTGGACAACCCAGTTCGCATGAACTGGTCAGTTCGTGTGGGCTGGCTGATTCATGATTTTTTCCAGTTTTTCTCGTACAACGTGACTCGATCTATCAATTCTAATACAAGACTCGATACAAGACGAAGTCGACAGACATATGCACCAACAGACTCCCCCTTGGATGTTGACGAAATCTTCAGTGTCGAGTCTTCAGTCTTGATCAGTCTTCTTGCTCTTTCCAAAGTATCTAACACTGTAAGCCTCCTTCAATCTTTACTCTTTTCTCAAAATCAGCAACTTCTATCTTGAACAACGTTCTATGATCAGAAACTGGCTCTTTCGTCTTCAGACTCCCCTTTGCTAGCAGACTCCCCCTTAAGTTGTTCCGGGATCGCAATCTGACATAGCACTTTCACAGGTTCAGGACATCTCCTAGCTCTTCGTAGCAACAGGATCGGACACGGGGATCTGCACAAATCTCTACCCAATAATAAATTTCACAATTTTTAAGATTTGACAATTTTAGAAACCACTTGCAGATATTATTCAATTATAAACAATAGTTATATCAAGTTCAAATTAATGACCTTGATTAACCACTTATAGGATTATTGATACAACAATTTTAATTTCTGATTCATCACTTGTATTCACAACACACATATTTCCCAACCTGCTGTCGTTCATCATATCTAGCACTTGGAATTTTGAAAATCAGCTTTTCAACATCAGTTGTCGAAAATAAAATGAAATAAAATCTTTTTGATTTTTCAAAACTTTATGCTAAAACACACTGAAAATCTTTTTTGGAATTTTGCTAACTGAAAAGCAGTAAGAAAATATTTACAAACAATATTTTTGTGAGTTTATGTAAGAGGATCATATCAGTTTATGAGACAAATCACTAGAACCGTTGAGCTTTAAACACATTAAGTTCTAAACGATTCACTTAGATTGTCAGTATACTGATCCACTTAAATTTTCACACAAAGTTCAACTGTTTCGAGATACCGGAATTAGTGTTTTAATGGACTTAACCTATTCGCGTGTCCCACCTCAGAATATACTCCCGTATCCAGACTCCTATATTCAGTCTTACAGGTGAATGTACACTAATGATATCTGTAAACGGGTAATGCGAGACCATGAGAGCTCAGGTTAGAACTTCCGTTCAGACAAAGAGATGATGGCTCGTCTTTTAGGTGTGTCCCGTTTGGGGATCTTTTCTTCAATAGCACATGATTAGCATTTTTCAATTTTTCATCATTTTTTATGCTGAGGGTGAGCTTTAAGATTAAAGCAGTGCAGAATATTATACGAGGACTAGGCTATTGCTTCCGCAAAATCAGAAGTCCTGGTATAATACCCCAGATATCATCACGCACAAAGACCTAGTATGTCAGAAATAGAAAGCCCTTCAAACAAGATTTCAGGGGTTACCTATATATCCGAGAGATGTTCCCCACGAAATAAGTAAGTAATGATATTTAGGTTTATATCTTGAAAACAATCTATCTATATTACTAAAGCAAAATAACTTTGACTATTTGACTATGATGTGGCATTGCTATTTAGCCAGATAATTGTGTTTTAGGCGGCAATTTGCTTTCTCTCCTTTCTCATTCAGTTTCATGAGCGGCAAATGGATTTTAGGGCATTCTCCATCATTCAATATGAAACCGCTTATATGCTACTCATATGGAAACTTCAATCAATCATCAATCAGTTGAAAATCTTCTCCAACACCATGAATACCTTACCATTATTATCGCGTATGTACAGTTTATTATGTTCAATCGGAGATTCAAACGCCAAATCGCTTCATCAGTTTTCGAATCTGAATCATCGGTTAGTGTTTTCTTGCAATTGCTTCTTATGTTATGGATTATGTTGATATATTGTTCGGATTGAAGCCCTGATTGTGTGTTTTTAGTAGTTATAAGAAAGCCCTAATTTCCTTTGTCTCAATTTTTATGTTGTTGCTTATTAAGATTTTGATTTTTTTTTTGTTTGCAGAGCTCAGACGCTTTTTTGAATCTATCTATCTCTGAACGATTGAGGGAGAAAGCTGTTGAAGAGGTTGTACCTTTTTGAATCTCAAATAGATTATTATTTTTCTTATGGATTATTCTGCATGGTTTTATTAACTAGATGCACCTAAGATCTTTAATTTGAATTCTTATTTAATACAATTAGCTAGAGACCCTTGAATTTGAATTTAAATTAGTCAACTGTTGCTGTTGCTGGCCATTTTTCCATTTTTTTTATTTATATTTTTGTATGTTCCTTATTCTTCTGACTAACGCCTAAGATGATTGATAGAATTTTTTTCGGATACACTTGAAAAAGAGAAGATTTTTTCACATTGTGATGCTTTAGATGTTCTTAGAGAAGCATTCTCTAAAAAAGAAGTGCATTTGGACCACTTATATGAGGATTTCTCATCCCTTATTCACCATAGCATTTGAAATGTTGTTGTTTCCGCACCAAAGCTTTGTTTGCAACTCTTAGTAGGGATTTTCATGGTTTGGTTTACAATGTAGTTGTTGAAAACAATGTTTTACTTTCTTATACTAATTACGTATAAGACTTTATTTCCCTATAGACGTTTATGAACAATCTTAGGTAACTAAATGGAATATGTTTTACTTTGGAGTTCAGATCAGACATTCATTATGTTCTGTAGTGTTCGTCGTTGATGGAATTGCCTTTGTTTTGTAGTGTTCGCCGTTGATGGAGCTTTTAGGTTCAACCATTTGTTCTCACCCGTTAATTCAGGTTTGGCTCTTCGCTTATAGGTTTAATCAAGTTCTTCATTTTGTTTGTGAATTTTAGTTTGTTCATTAGAAAGGGGAATTTGTTATAAGATAATGGTAAACTCACCCATGTCGTTTTCCTTATTTTTTCGGATTCCGTCGAATGGTTGAAAACCTATCAACTATATAGGTGACAATTTTAAGTTTTAACCAATTCATATCATGGAAATGTGTCAAATAGATTAAATCGGTTAAACGGGTCAAGAGGTGCAAACTGTTCTTATACTTCTACCAAAAATTAGAAAAATGTGTTTTTTTCTTTACTTTTCAGCTAATTGCTTCCGGCCCTGTGTGTGAATCTCTCTTTTTAACATCAATAATGAATCCACGTTCCATAATGTTGTCATATTCAGTTATTTTAAACCGTATCTTAATATCAAGGTTGTTATATTCCTTGAAGTATGTTCTTTTATATTTATTAGATAATGTTATGACCAGGGGTGGTGGTTGAGGAACTTTTCAGCATTTCTTAGCTAAAGGTTACTGGATTTTTGTGCGTAGGACACAATTCAGTTATTTGTTTGTTGGTTAATTCATTTAGTTCTCTTATATGTGTTTGTTAGGTTTTCTTCGTCCTTTGATGATCAGTTATGATGTTTGTTGCTCCGTGTGTGTAAGTTCTGCTGGTTGGCTGCTGGGCACGTAATGATTACGTCTTTTCCAAGCTTATGTAGGCTGCTGGTATTTTTCTTCTGTCACTTCAGATTCCTCACTTTATTATGCTGACTTTGTGAAGGTTTATGATGTTCATCTTCTTTTCATTGTTGGTAGGATATAGAAAGTAGAAAGTTTTCACTTTCTATATGCCATGTGTGTTTTACTTTGACTTTTATGTACATATGTGACTTTTGAGTTGGGGTCTCATTGGAATAAAGTTAACCTAAATCAAGATGGGTTGTTGTGAACCAAGCTGTTTTCCGATAACAAGTGTAGAGTAATTCTGGTCTGATGGCATAATTGTTTCAAGTGCAGAGTAATTCTGGTCTGATTGCTATAGATTTTTATTATCATTTAATCAAATTTGTTTAAGTTAGTCATTTATGTTTCCCATAAAGTGATGATTTGTTTATTAACAAGGTATCAAATATTGAAGTTGTTTGAGGTGGAGATTTTAAAATAGTGAACTATTGATTTCTAATTGGATAGTTTTAAAGGGAAAGGTTATTTACTTTCTTATTCCCACTAATTACCAAGATTTATATGTTTTTTATTTCCTTAAATTTGATTTACAACTATTTTTTTTCGTTCTTGAAGGTAAATCTTATGAAAGAGCCTGAATCAAAGCAACATTACCAACGCCTTCTAGCTCGGAAGGTAAAACTTAGATTCGTCATGCAAACTTAGTTTTTTAACATTCCATGTGATGTTTTGCTTAGAACTAGAACCAAATGTACTATTAAGAAAATAATGTATTGAAATTTTGAGTTAAGCGCAAAATCCTCTTACAGGAGAGGTGACTCCCAAGCATACAGAACTGCTACGCCTTGAAGAACAAGCCAGACAACAAGGCATAGGTTTATGGGACAGGGTTAGTTATTGTTACTTAACCCAACTGATTACTATTTTCTTTGTTAGTGAAATCACACTATATTGAATGCTTGTGTTTGATATGGTATGTTTACCATGCTTTCGATTGGATTGGATATTAAATTAAGAAAAAATGGATTATCATGAGCAAGCATGGCTATTGATTCTTTAAACCATTTTTATGATTTCGTCATCGGTAAGGTACAATTCTTTTCGTTGATTCTATCATGTTGATCTTCTCGCATGAAGAAATGGCAGAGTCGACAAAGACAAAAAGGTACGAATCTGGAATACTAAAATCTACTACATTCAAAATGCAACTGCAATTATACTTCTTTTGAGTCTATACGTGCCAAGTACCTTTAGAGCAGAAACTAAATTGTGTGTATATTCAGTGAAACGCCTTATATGATGAGGAAAAAAATAATCTAAATTCATTGCTGAAGTGGTGTTGATGTGAATAAATGGGGTTCACATGTTGGAAAATGCAGAGTCGATGAAGAAAACAACACCATCTTTATGCTTTTCCTCTTTTACTTCCTAATGACTACTTGATGCTTTTAGATATAAGAAATGGCTAGAGAAACTGTCTTTTGTAAGTGCAAGAGAAAGTGATGCTTATTATTGAATTATAGTTTTAGCACTCTCTACTGATTAACACATGTTTTTTGTTTTTTGTTTTTTGTTTTTTTTGTGATAGCCCTTTTTAATACAAGTTGATCAGTTTCAATGTAATTTCCCAATCGGTATGTTTTTCTTTTTCTTCTTTTCTTTCTTACTACCTTTATGCTCCATGTAGTACATCGAATGTTGAGTTTTATTGCTATTGAAATTATTAATTTGCCACATTTAGTTGTAGTGAAATATTGTAGTTTTGCTGCATTTTTGTAGTTGCAAAAAGTGCAGTTTTCTGCTGTTAAAAAAATTGTCTGTATTATTCTGCTCTCAAAAGACTAAGGGAAGTCAAAGTGAAATATAATAATCATATCTATGTTGTCCATGGCCTAACCTTGATGATTCTTAGAGATCAAGTGGCGTTACGTATAGTGCCTGAATCATTAGAACATGGCAATAGAACTTTTATTTGCTGAAATAGATGTGCTTCAAGTGAGTGTGGTGCGTTTTTTTTTTTTTTTTTACCATGGTTCATAGTTGAGCTGGTGTTCTTGATGAGGTACAACGTATACTGCTTCTTAGATCACTCACATCCCATTCCGTATCACATCTCAATCCATATAATTTAGAGAAACTTAAAAAAAAATCACCGAATATGGGACTTTATCCTATTCTCTAAAATGGGGATTAAATTTAGAGACTAACTTTTCATGCCTTATATCCAGGTATTTATTGTTTGCTGCTCATACCCTTTTCCTTATATTTTGTGAGTGGAAGGACATATTAGAGAAGAGAAGACATATAAATTATTATTTAGTTAATAGAGATAGAAATGGTAGCGTGTGCTCAAAAAGCACTTGCATACGAAGAAAGATAGATGTAAAAGATGGTGCAAGAGTCGAAGAGGCTTAAAAGAGAAGCCATGAAGAATTCAAAGGTAAAAATATGGACATGGTACAGACATTGAATATTTCGTTATTTTGATTAAAGAGGTTGAGTATTTCGTTATTATTTTGTTTAAATTTTAGACTAAAATACTAAATGTAAGGTTGTTACCAGCTGCAAAGGATTATGTAGGGGCAGTTTCGAAATCAAGATTTGTACTTAAAGAAAACGAGGATAATCTAGACGTGTTGTTGCTGCTTCGTTGTTGTGCCTACCATCATTTAGTCGATCATCATGTTGCTACTAGATTTTTACTACACATTTTTAAAATTTCTTTTGGGAACATAATATTAATTGATTTTGATTACAAAGTAAAAGTTAATTACGTTTTTCGTCCCTGTGGTTTGTTAAAAATCACTATTTCAGTCCATTAGTTTAAAAATTGCGAAAACAGTCCCTGTGGTTTCACTTTCGTAACTATTTCAGTCCACATTCGTTAACCTCATCTATTTGTGTTGTTTGCTGAAGAAGCTAATGATCATATTGATTGACAGGAAGATGTGGTTTCAGCTTTGTGAGTTTTGATTCGGGACCGGGTATGTGTTACTAACCGGCTGCCCACTTTTATTTTCAATGCAATATTGTTGATTAGAGGAGATTTATATATTTATATACTATAATTGAGGTAGATTAAGGAGATAAAAGTGCTAGGCTGGAATGAAGAGGGGGTGCGTGGTTAAACCAAGGCTTTTTGGGTTGATAATTGTTGTGAGTTTTACTGCTATAATTGTATTTGGCTGGGCATGGGTACGTGTAGGGTGGACTGGAGGTCTTAGGATTCGAGTTTTGGGAATATAGATGTCATTTTGCAGGCGCCCTACTATCTTATCCTGGTACTCAGTGCATCTATATAAGGTTTACAATTTGGGATTGAGGTGCATTTTGGCTGCATCATATTGATTTATAAAATCTACAAGTAGTTCGAGTAGTTGTAATCTATTTCAAAACCAAATTTCTATATGTGGTCACTATGATCTCCAAACTTAATTTTTAATATTAGATAAACATTATGCCTTTAGATTACTTAAAAACTTTAATTAAGAGACATTCTGACCTCAACTCATTTTAGTTATCAGTTGGAAAATTTTAAAGGTGTTTACCCAGTTTGGTCTTTTAGTCATTTTTTTGATTATTTTTATTATACTTAGAGTTTTCAATTAATAGACTAACCTAACTCTAAGAGGCTTATGCATTCAAGTTAAGTCCAGTTGAGAACTCATTATCAAACTACAAAATCAGCACCCATACATGTCTTCCAATATATGTGTATATATGTCACGTGACTCGACACCAATACCGGTCTAAATTTTGATTAACGCATTGCTTAAGACTCACGTCGGTATTTCCGACCTCCGACCAGTCTTCCGGCGAACCATCAATGAACAGGTTTCGATTCACACATCCGCACACGTGTCAAAAATTCAATACCTTTGTCGATCTAAGTTTTGATGTGCTTATTTCCGCCGATTTTTGGTTGTTTCTTTTTTTATTATTTTGTGATCAAATTAAAAGTTGTTTCAACTAGAAATGAGTGTAGAATTTGGGGAATATGATTACAGAAACGATTTCATAGCTGTTGTAATGTTCATTATTAGTTTATTTCAATTGATTTTAGATGCATTATCCACTGTGGCTACTGGATTGTTGTGAGTTTTTGAGGTCAACGGTTTTTTTATTGCAGGCCCCATTAATCCTCGATTAGGGTCATCTCTAGCAACACGAAAGAAATGATCCAAGAATGTGTTAGTACATCAGTTTTGTGACGGGTGAGTCAAATAGTCTTGCCAAAGTAAATTGCTGAGTTTTACAAACATAAACTTTTGACAAGTCATATCATAATTAGTTATTCCATAAACTTTTGACAAACCATAACATGTCAAAGTTGATATTTAAACCTTCTTCATCTGATGTGCTTTAGACCCATTAAATTCTATTTTTTCAAATTTATCCCCGTATTTTCATTCTTTAGCTTAAAAGAAAAAAAAGGCTACTTTTTTGTTTGTTTAATTTAATTTATTTAGGAGAAAGAAGATGGTTCCAGGAGGATTGATGAAGGCTTTGATAAGACCAGGAGGTGGTGATGCTATGCCTTCTGATGGTGAGCAGGTTTCAAATTGATTTCTATTTGTGCATCTGTATTCATGATCTGTGTTTTTTGTATTATTTTTTTTATTTGGATTTAGTGCATAGATAATTTTAACTGTTAGCTTTGCTATTGGTGGGATTTACTGAGTATGATGATGATGATATAATTTTAACTGTTAGTTGATAGGTTTAAATGACAATTCTAGCAATTTTTCGATGAACATCTGTAGTTTTGGGATGAATAACCAGTTAAATCCATGTCTGCAATAAGATCAATATGGAAGTTATTGTAACATTTCTTTGAAAGTGCGAAAGCTGTCAAATTCGTCTCATAAGGCGAATGGTATTTTAAATGGTTGGAGAAATTAGACCCCTTTTTGCCAGTACTTGAATAATATGTGGCAGTAATTGAACTAATTTGTTACTACGATTACCTTTGTTATGAACCTAACTACCTAAGTATGTAAGGTGCCACAGAGAGAGCATAACTGCATTCTTTTATTAATGTTTTGTTTTGTGCAGGTCATATATCATTGCACTGTTCGTACGCTAGATGGGGTGGTTGTCCAGTCTACTCGCTCAGAATTTGGCGGTGCGCTTGACTTTACATTTCATTTTTTCATAATTTTTGTGGATTTTTATCCATTGACCCTGTTAATCAGTTAAAAAAGATTAAAAGAACGTAGTGCACTTTAAATCCATTTTCATCATAAATAGCAATTCTACTTACAGAAAGACACACACACAGCCAGAAAGCAAGTTAAAAATCCACAAAAAAAAATTTAACTGGCTTTCTGGGCGTGTGTGTGTCTTTCTGTAAGTAGAATTGCTATTTATGATGAAAATGAATTTAAAGTGCACTATGTTCTTTTAATCTTTTTTTGTGTATAAGGAGGATGTGGATGTACTGTAGGGATGAGCTCGGTACCATCCAGTACCGAACCGGTACCGAAAATCCCCAAAAATGGGTACCGGTACGGTTTGGTACCGGTTTGGTACTGGTATTTGAGGGTAAAAACCGGTACCGAAAATGCTAAAAGTCGGTACTGAAAAAGTGCCTGGTTCGGTAAATTCGGTACCGGTACCGGGAACGATTTGCTCATCCCTAATGTACCGGTGAATGTTAAAATTCTTTTTTGATTGGATATTAAAACCTACAGATGAATGATTTGCTCATCCCTAATGTACTGGTGAACGATTTGCTCATCCCTAATTTTCTGTAGATATTAAAACCTACAGATGAATGATTTTCTCATCCCTAATGTTTTGATTGGATAATATCACATGAAAAAGAAAAAAATAGTAATTTGCATTTGAATGTGTCGATTTCTTTAGTTGTATAATCATTGTCTCTGTATTAGAAAAAATCCAATCAGCCCTATTGTTCGGTGTGTATAATGTGTTTACTAATTAATTTTCAAGTAACTGATGCATAGATTAGCAAAGAGGCATTGGTGGATAATTCATTAACAAAGGAGGGTGGGCATGTGCCCACTGGACAACCCATAAGTTTAGTGGTTGTGGCCCAAGTGCCCAAGCTTTTTTGAATTGTGCCAAATTAATTCCCCCAGTCTCTGCTCATTCGCTCTTCCCCCTTTGTATTAGTGAGCATCACAACTCAGGAGCCAGTCAAGGCATAACGATCATTTTGTTCTGAACAGTGGCTAAGGATAGTGGTCGTTACTACATACGGGGAATTGGGTAAAGCTGGTGTTATTTGTAATCAATTGCTATTTTGATTCAGTTTGAGTTAAAGTGGAGATTGTATATGAAATTGGTTATATTAATGTTCAAAAAAGTCATGTTAGATAAGGCTGCTCAACAGGGGTAAAGGAGGATTAAGAATAGAGTTTGCAACGAGGTCCAGAGAACACAAACAGGTAATTAACTCTCCATTTCTAAGCAAGGTGGTATTTTGGTGTCAACTTTTATAATCTTTCATTCTTAATGGGTGTATGTTTAGGCATGGCAAGATAAAATGGAACCTTTAGCAGTGAGTTAGAAGAAGAGAATGTGGTATTGTTGCAAGTAAAGGACACATTTGTAAGCCCAACTTTTGCGTAGTCTGTTTCAATATATATTTAAGCGCGACAATATATATCATGCAATTTCTTATGTGACGATGAATGAATTATGCTGATATTTATATATTTTCATTGTATAGTTTTTCTGTAAGACATATAGACATGTTGATTCTACAGTATATTTAATGGGACATATTTTCGGGACTTGGAAAGGAGTGTTTCCTCCTCAAACGCTTCACTCAATAGAGAGAACTCGGTTTATAATTAGTTAGGAACGGATCAACTTCAACTTCAATCAAACGCTTCATTTTAATTTGATATTTACGTTAGTAATTAAACGTTAGTATTCATGTATTTCGATTATTTGGTGTACCCTATATCATTTCCGTTAATATTTCAACGTTTATATAATTAAAATATTTACGTCAACAATGTTAAAGTAGTTATTTTTCTTATTAGCTACCCGTGTAACACACGGGTACTTAGACTAGTATACTAAATGTATAAAAACCTACTGGCATATCATTAGTGAGACCGTTTATCACATTTGACTTTCCAATTCTTTAGCGTGCTGTGATAGTCTACTGATTTACTATCATTTCCTCTTTTTTTACAACAAAACTCATTTTGATTTTTCGATGTTTTTGGATTTTAGATTTTATCATGTTTTTGAATTTTTCAAATTTTCAAAATTTCTAAATTTTTTACTCCCCCTAAAATAAAAAATATGTTTCAATTTTTGATTTTCTGGGAAAATTTGAAAATAAACACCGTAAACTTTACAAATAAAGTGACAAACTGACGTAAATTGCTTCAATTCGCCATTCACTTGGCTTAAACAATCAGAACTCCCCCTGATAACAAACTATTTTCCTATTATGATTTCAAAACACTTAAGTTTGTTTTAATCAAAATGGTTTTTCCAGAAAATAAGTTTGTTTGTTTCACACACCACTTGTAAGATCGGGGTTTCATCACATTATTTTTCAATCACTTGTAAAATCTAACACTTGTAAGTTTTTCACAAAAACATTTTTCATGAATGATGCCGATTCCTGCTCCACAATTACCAACTTGGGAGCTCCGGCAAGTCAGGTTTTTCAGTTAAAAAGATTCACCCAAGCCTGACGGTCTTTGGGTGATTCCGAGTCATCTTCACTCGGTTTTTGAACATTTCTTTTTTATTTATAAAACTCTTTCACTCCTTTTACCTTCCCATCAACCATTTTCTCAAAAATATGTAACACTTTTTTCATTAAAAGCTTTTTCAGCATCAAATTCTTTCTCATCAGAGAAGAATTGATCTGAAATCTCAAACTTACCTTTTGACTTCAAGTTTCCGTTTGACAATGGTGGAAAATTTTCATCATCCATCGTTGGAATGAAATTTTCATTTTTCAGCACAACACGTGGCTCCTCTGACTTTGACGAGTCAAATTCATTACCAGAACTATCATCTGAATTTTTAACAACCCACTTTTGTTTGTTTAACTTTTCTCTTCTTTTGTAAAAATGTTTCGAACTTTCACCAATCTCGAAAGTCGAATTTTTGAACTCTTTGAATTTTTCCATTTGTTGTTCTTTTTCATCAAAACATTTTTCTTTCAATTTTAAGTTAGAAGAAACTCCCTGTTTTGTGTTGGTGGACTTTGGGTAATTCCAAGCGATATGTCCAACTTCTTGACATTTGAAACAGGTTCTTCGTTCAACTCTCTGTTCAGATTCTTTCAACATGTTCTTTTTCTTTTCAGCGAGAAACTCCTTGTTTGACTGTCTCCAGAATGGTTTCTCCTTTTCTTCTTCTGAACTTGTTCCTGAAACAAATTTAGTTTTTGGTTTATAAGTTTTCTCATTTTTATAATTTTAGGTGGAATAAAACCTAAACCTTTCTTTTTGAAATTACTGTTATGGTTCGGTTTCTTTTGATAACCAGAACCAGAACTGTAACCTTTTTTCTTGTTCAATCTTTGTTGAACTCTTGAAGTGTATTTTTTAGGTTTTTCATTAAGATTTACATCTTTTATTTCAGAAATATTAATTTCTGTTAGTTTGAAAACCTTGTTAATCAATTCAGTTTTAACACTTCTTATTGGAAATTCTTCATCAGAAAATAATTTGTCAGAATCATTCAAAGTATATGCTACTTTGAATGTTTCGTCATTCAAATTATTTTTTGACAACAGAAAATCTTTATTGTAAACCCTTTTGACCGGTGAATTCAAACTGTCAACTGATGAAGTTGAACTCTCACATTCAGACTTTGACTCTGACTCCTCATCCTTATCCAACACCTGATCGACCACTTTCTTTAATAACTCAGACTCATGATCAGTGTCAGACGATGTGAATGTAACGTCAATGTTGTCTGGTAACTCATCAGTTGTTTCAGACTTTAACTTTATATTAACTGCCTTTTTGACTTCATCCGAAATAGACTTTCTGAGAGAATAACCTTCCCAGATCGGAGGCGGACACCTTTTATAATTTGTACTTTGTTTCTTACCAGTATCCGTATCTTCCGACTTCTTATATTGAAAGGCTTCAAAACCTGCTACAGTCGTATAAATTCTATCAATCAAGTAATCAGAACTTGAGTAACTATGCAGCAGTCTTCTGATTCTTTCATTCTCTATCTTTTCAGTCTCCAGTTCCTGCTTCAACTTTGCACACTCATCAATATAGTGATTGATAGCCTTCTGCTTAGTCATCACCGTTGAATTCATCATTGTCAAAGCATCTTCTATTTCTAAGTTTGTCTTTTCCAATTGGTTAACTGTTCTGTTCAACACATCATAAGATTCCTTCACATACTTAACATCAAACAATAATTTTTCTTTCATCTCATCGAGCTCACTATACTTCTTGTCTTTCTCTTTACAATGTTTGCATGGTTCCAAACATTTCAGAAAAGGTTTTGTCACCTCTACAATCTTTTCAACTTCAATTATTTTCTCGACTTCAATTATTTTTTCAACTTTGACTATTTTCTCCACTTCAATTATTTTTTCAACTTCGACTATTTTGTCCACCACCTTCTCAATCACATTCGGTTCTGTTTCAACTTCTATTATCACTTCACTCTCATCAATCTCGACCCTCCCTGTCGGTTTTTCTTCAGCTTTTGCCTTTTCAGCTTCCATCTGAACTTTAATCTGTTCTTCAGCAACCCTTCTTGCTTCCATTTCTTCTTCAACCTTCCTTCTTGCTTCCATTTCTCTCTTCAGTCTAACAGCCCTTTTCTCTTTCAACATCTCGATTTTATCTGCAAAAAACAAATTAAAACTATAAGAATCCAATTGTCTTCTAGATTTATTAATATACTCTTCCTCATCATCAGTGTCTGCATCACTTCCTAATGACTTAAAAATCGGAATTCTTCTCGGACGATTCTTAGGCTTGATTGATTCTCCTGCAGAAGTTGAATCTTCAAAGATCTGAGCAACAAAGGCTGTTTTTTCCCAAGTTCTGTTAGGATCCCACTTATCCCAACTGAATCCTTCGGGAAGCCTTTCATCTTCTTGATCTATCAGACCACCATTTGGAAGTTTTTCATCTTCTTTGTCTATCAGACCATAACAAGCTCTCTTCTTTCCATCTTCAATTTTGATAGTGTTTGAGCTTGAAGATTGTTGTTGATATGGTTGTTAAGCAACCTGATGATAAATTGCTTTTCGATGATAATCGTTGTTTCCAAACGGATCTTGTCTTCCGGTTACTTCTCTGTTTGTACACTCTCGTTTAAAATGCCCTTTTTCTTGGCAATGAAAACAAGTAACCTTTGATTTGTCAAAACCTAGCTGAGATGTAGCAGCATCACGAAGATCATCTCTACCGGTGATTTGTTTGAATTTTTCTGCTCTTCTTAAAACACTGGCTAAACACCACTTGATGTCCATCAACTCAAGTTCCTCAGAATCAATCTGATCATAATCCTCTTTAGTAAGCATCGGATTTCCGATTCTTCCAGCAACTAAACTTTCATACGACTCTAACACGATAACAAGAGATGCCATGTGTTGCTTAGCAATATCTGGAGAGAAATTTTGACCATTTTGAATATTCAATGTAACATTGCATTGCAAATTTGTTGAACTCTGTTGTTGAGACCTTGGTGTTGAGAAATTTGGGTCAAAAATTGAATAAGACGAAGAATATCCACCACTCTGAGTTGTAGTGCTAACATTTGTTCCGGAAGTACCATCAGCACTGAAAGCAGTCTGAATCTTCGTACTCTGAGTAGTCTCAAATTTGCTTCCTCTATAGTATAGACTAACATCTTGTTGAGCACTCAGATTCTTCATGATAGCAGTTTTCTGAACATCCAATTCATGTTCTTCAAGCTTCTAAATGAACCTACACAAATTCATATCTTCAGATTTTCGGCTATGCTTTAGAATCAACATATATGTTCCCCATTTATTCTGTGGTAGCACATCGGCTAGCTTATCAACCCATTCATCATCTTCTTTCTTGATGTCCAATCTTTTCATCTCCTGGACAAAATGACAATATCTCTCAATAGCAGTTCTTGTTGTTTCACCTTCAAAAGCTGTAAACATATCAAACGATTTTTTTAGTAATGCACGTTTATTTTTTATCATATCAGCGCTTCCCTTAAACTTTTGAATCAACGTTAACCAAATTGATCTAGCAGTTCCCTCATGTTGAAGCAAAACGAAAATATCTTCTTTTACTGCTTGTTGGAGAAGACTAATCATCATCTTTTCACTGGTGTATCTTAATTTTTCATTCGGTGTAAATTCACTTAATGGTGTTTCATTTTCAAGATTATCTTTCGGTCTAACATATTCTTTCTCTATCGAAACCCATGCATCAAACTTATTTCCTTGCACCCAGTTTTCAAAACGATTTTTCCATCCTCTAAAATCCTCAATGTACATAAGCTTTGGAGGTTTTTGGAAAGTTCCCGTTTCATTTTTGATTTCAACAGTTTCGGCAACTGTAACTGGAGCAGTAGCAAAGGCGTTGTAAAACTCGTTTTCCATGTTTCGGTTTTGAAAGATTCACAAAATCACAAAGTTTAAATAATCTTGAGTTTCAAACGGACTGAGAACCACAAACGACCTGACTTTGGTACGATCTGGAAGGATTCAAATGATCTGATACTATCTCAAACGACCTGGGTTACTCTCACGCGAATTGGTTCAAACTTGTTCAATCCGTGCGAACTGGTTCAGATTTGTTTAATCCGTACGAAATGAATACTAGTTCAAACAACTTGCTCAACTTTGGTACGGACTGGACTACCTAATATGACCTAATCAGTTTCACGCGACCTGGGGTTCAATCCGTACGACCTGGATGATGTCTCACATGATCTGAACCCTCTCAAACGAAATGAACATCTTCAAACGACCTGATCACTTTTGAATCACATTGTACAAACTGGTTTAACCTACTCCGTGCGAACTGAAATCCTTTCAAGCGATCTGAAGCAACTTTCAAGCGATCTGGAGCAACTTTCAAGCGAAGTGGAGCAACTTTCAAGCGAACTGGATGTTTAATCACTTCGTACAGGCTGGAATACTCAAATCGTACGACCTGGATCAACTTTCAAGTGAATTGATGAACCTTTCAAGCGAACTGGGGGGTTTTTTACGCGATTTCGGACCAAAAATCCATGATTTTATCAATTTTTAGGTTGAATTAGGGTCTAATATGTTCACGGATTGATTAAAACAGTATTTCGCTTGTTATATGTAAAAATCAGCCCATTTTAACTGTAAGATCTCAGTTAATTTTGAAAAATGTGAAGAAGAATGAGTAGAAGTCAGAATTTTTGGTGAAAACAAGCTGAAATGGTAAGAACTCCTCCTCCTGAGCTCTGATACCACTTGTAGGATTGAGATTCGACCTAAACGAGTCGATCAGAAGAGTTCTAATCTAAACCAAAGGCGGAATTCAGTGATTCGGACTTGATTGCAGCTTGATTCACAATAGGATACACTTTAACTGTCATGTATATTGATTTGAAAGCTTTACAGACCACTTGACACTTCGGCGGCACCTCTGCTCCGGAATCAACAACGTTACAAATGAAATGATAAGAGCCCTATTTATACTAGATGCCACTTCGCATGAACTGGTCAGTTCGTGTGGACTGGCTGATTCATTACTTTTTCCAGTTTTTCTCGTACAACGTGAATCGATCTATCAATTCTAATACAAGACTCGATACAAGACGAAGTCGACAGACATATGCACCAACAATAAATTTACTATTTTATATAAAAAATAATTTAATAGCGATGTGACGGTAATGTGACTTGTAATGATCACTTTTAACATAAATACTCTTAAACTTACCACCCTACCTACATAATAAATTTACTATGTTAATATATAACACCCAGGGATAGTAACCTTCCATATTAAGACACCAAACACAAACACACACAAAAATGTCTTTTGAATATTCGGAACAATTAAAGAACATTGCAATAAAGGAACTATTGTCAACTCGCACGTTGACAGAAATAAGCACCGATGTCAACTCTTCTCACTTGATTCTTGATGTGCAGGGGAAGATTCTTGCAGAAATCAAGAAAAATCAAGGCATGTGGGAGAGACTCCTTGAAGAGCCACCATCGAGCTTTAGGGACGCCGCACTGGACCACATCAAGGAACAGTCTCGAGCTGATGACTTAGTCTTATCTTTCCTGAATGATGCTCTGACTACAGTGAAAGAGAAGATGGACTTCAGCTCGGTAGAACGTAACAAAATCTTTGCTTCAAGTAACTAGATTTCTCTTTATCATTTTATAGTCTTTAGTTGTGTTAAACAATAACAATAACTTTGTGTTTATATTTTGTATACATGTTTTGAAAACATCTGACGGTTAATTATTATATAAATCACATGAATGAATTACATATATATCACATGTTTGTAACAAATAAAGATAACACAAATCGCATGTCATACAATGAAAACACAATAAAATCGCATGTTAAACTACTTATAAACTGATGAAAATGAAATCGCATGTTTACATACTAAAATCACAAGTTTGTGTAATAAAACCTCATGTATATTAAATCGCATATTTCTCGTGTAAAATCGCAAGTACAATTAAAAAAAAATTAATGTTCATCCTCTGAAACCTCTTCCCAAACATCTTCTTCACTTCCATCATCACTCCCTCCACTGTAATCTTCGAACTCATCTTCATCTTCATCGTCTTCGTCTTCGACCTCATTGACTTTGTGGCTGGGATCTTTTTCAATCTGGACTCCCTTCATCTTCTTTTGTTGTTTGCCTTTCAGTATCTCGCAAGTCCGAATATCATGACCTTTTTCATTGCATACACTACATGTCCTTGTCCTCTTTCCTTTGCGGCTGATCATTTGTTCCTTCTTCGATTTAATCCTTTTATGTAAGCCACGACCTTTGTTTCTTATACCAGCTGGCACACGGACAGTAGGAGGTGCATTAGTTACTGGTTGTTGATAACCAATCAACTTTGAAAACCGGTCAAACTTTGGATCAAGCTGCATGGTTATATGACTCTGATCAACTTTTTCTTTAATCTGGTTCACTTGATCCCTGACTAAAACAAGTTGATCAAGGTCGGTAATCAAATTGCTAACCAAATACTCCCCTGTGTACATAATTTCGCGAGCAATCTGTCTCGCCTTGTATTGCTCATTTGTAAGACCCTTACTAATATTTAACGATTTCCGTATAAATATTGACAATTAAATGTGTAAT
The DNA here is from genome assembly GCA_030545235.1 of Helianthus tuberosus. NCBI lineage: Eukaryota > Viridiplantae > Streptophyta > Magnoliopsida > Asterales > Asteraceae > Helianthus > Helianthus tuberosus. The sequence goes on along the minus strand of CM060439.1, from coordinate 31,260,673 downwards.
TACGACTGCACATACTTATGAAAATACGGGTTTATTAAAACTTTTACAATTTAGAAGTTATACAACATAATGTGATTGAGTTCTTCGTTTAAAAATAACAACGAAACAACGTGCGGAAGCTTCATTTTCATGTGTTCGGTTCTTGTACGTCGCTTGATCTTCATCCGGGTACTCTTGATACTCACCTATGATTAAAACCAACTTATAAGTTAGTTTTGATAACTTAAAAATAGGATTAAACAAATTCTATACATCAAACAACAAATAAAAACAAAATTTGCAGTTTCTGTGTCTCTCGTGGGCCGCGAGAGACTAAGCCATGTTTGTCGCGGGCCGCGACTCGCATCGCGTGTCGCGCCCAGTATCACGTACTCCCTCGCGTGCCGCGGGGGAGACCTTTTTCCAGCAGGTCAAGTCTGGAAGCTGTATAACTGTCCAGCTATAGTTTTAATCGAAAATCGAACTTTAAAGTGTCATAACTTTTTATCTACTTATCCGTTTTACACGATTCTTTTTCCTATGCGCTCATAATTTGATTCTCCATCACATGGAGTTAAAATCCGAAATCCGAATTAACAATTTTCTGGGTTTTAAGCACTCGGCTAAAAATTAAATTATAATATTTTTGACCCGTTGTGTGGTTTATTAACCAAACTTTTTTCTCAATTATGACAAAGTCACAGGCTACGTATTTAACTCAAAATCTTTAACTTATACTTAATCCTTAATGAATTACGCAGCCGTTTCCCGAGTTATTTGCGTAATTCATTTTGACCCATTTAGAGGATTTTTATGCATTTAAGCATCAATTTCGCTCTTTTCTTTTTACACTTCACATTTCCACATAAACATATCTTCTTATATTCCGCCATAGCTACTATTGCGATGGTTTTGATATAATTTAGTAATTATCCCGAATATTACCCTTCGGTCAGCCATTTTACGCGAATGACCCATTCTTAGGCATTTGACCCACGAAGTTTATACCTACAACTCTTATACGTACCTAAGGGATACATAATCATAATACAAGTTCCTAAATAACCTCTAAGGGTCGATTGCCCGATTTACCCATCAATGGCTTTTTTGATCAATTTTAGTCTCTCATTTTACGACGAATGACTTTCACTATTTATTTGACCAATATCGCACTTTTAACTATAAACTTATTTATGCGTACCTGTATCGAGTCAACATATAGACCCGTTTTATACCTTTATTTTATTAGCCGCTACTTTATAGCGACACAATAATCCACTTCCTGTTCACTCCTGTGAACATATGACCTGACAACCAAACGTTAGTCGATATTGTCAAATGGTGTTATCACCACTATTTGACCCATTTGGTCTTTATGACCAAACATTTACATTTATAACAAAACATGGTTTTTAATTACCCATTCACACATCCGACCCATTTCGGATTTTACCACAAGATCCTTCTTCTTACGTATTTAACCCGTTTTGACTTACGCCATGGGTATCCTTTTAATCTCAACTTACATTTAGTCAACACATGACTAAATTACCCCTTTACCCCTTTTTCTCATTACTAGTTATGCTATAAGGTAACCTTAAAGAAGACTTATTAATTCTTAGTCAATTCACGACTAAATTACCATTTTGCCCCTTTTACCATTAACCATCGTTTTGATCCTTTTTATTCGTTCTGACTCATTTCGTTTCGTGTTTGTCACCTATAAAATAAATACGTATTTGTCATATTTGTCACCTATAAAATAAATACGTATACTACAAATGGGTGTAAGCTTTACTTACCTCGCATCCAAACTACGTTTTTTCTTCATACTTGATTTGTTTGACCCGTTTCCTTCCCAAGCTTCACCTAGCTTGTCAAGCGTCAAACTATAATCATAATTCGTAAGGTGGTTAAATTAGTCATTATTAGTCACGACTATTCCACCTTACGTATTTCATATAAAAATTATCATTCATCGTATTGTAGGTCAGTTTGACTTTTAAAAGTCAAATGCCCATTAGTATATAAAATGCACATTCAAGTTTATCAACTAGTTCAAGCGATTATCAAAGCTAACTTATTTATTCATTTCACAAGAACTAAGGGTTCTCATCTATAAGTGAAACTCGTTTCATCATATTTCTAGCATTCACCCGAACACCTAATATAATGAAGTTCTTCATATGAACTAGTATATAACACGATTTCATACATCTAATTACATGATCAAAATTACCAATTTCATCATAACATACAAAGACCCATTTCAAGTCAGCATGAGCTTTCACTCGAACTTATAATTTGTTCAAGTATCTCGCTTCAACTACCAATTATGATGGTTCTAAGCACATGTATATCATCATCTTCACTATATAGTCAATATCATCATCTTCACTATATAGTCAAAACCCACTTCCTAGTTTACTTGTTAATCACTTACAAGTAACCTTACATCAAGAACTTCGTAATTTCATTATAACTAACGAAATTAAACATACATAAACATTCAATTTCAACTTTGGATCATAATCTAACAATCTATTTGCAAGTAACCTACTTGTCTCAAAATTCAACTTTAACCAATCTAGGTTTTATGACATACCTTATGATCCCCATGACTAGGTGATCGTTTATACGCGTTTATGCTTCGATTTGGTCTTGGATTGATCCTCAATTTGGGTTTTTAGCTTGAACAAGGATGAAACCCTTGTTTTTCCCCTTCCTGGTCATAAGCACACACACACTTAGTGTGTGTGTTGTGTTTTATTTCTTGTTTTTATTAAAACAAGTTTGCCCACATGGCCATAATAGTCCCTCATGTTTTATTTTGATCAAATGAAGCTATAACTCACTATTTATCACTTAATCACATATTACTAACTAGGTTAATTATTCCTAGTTATCTTAATGGGTTCGGGAGGTTATAATTCGTTTTATTTTAAGTTCTGTTAACTCGGGCCTTTTATTACTTTGTTTTCTCAAAGTGATTATTCTCCTTTTAATTAATATTAGGTTTAATTATTTAAATCCTAATATTTACCGGGTTAATTTTCACCACTAACGGTATTTTACCGGTTATTAATATTAACGTGGTTTGATTACCAAACCCGTTTTTGGGGTGTTACATCATCCTTAGCTTCCACCATTACATCAAACGTGGCATTTAATTCATTCGGAACCACATCTTTTGTCCATCTCTTCATAACATATTTGTTTGGTATTTCTTTAACACCAAACATCTTGAAAAGAAAATAGATGTGTTTACATAGCAGCCCATACTGTTCAAAACGCAGACAACTACATTGTGTAGTTACATCTTCTTCAAGGTTCTTGAAACACACCTACAGAAACAAAAAAAAAAAAAAAAAAAAAAAAAAAAAATCGCATGTGTATGTGAACAAAATCGCATAACTAAAAAAAGTCATTTTCTTGAAAGTAATTTAAAATCGCATGTGTTCCTCAAAATCACATATTGTAAATCATGTTATGTATTAAATTCGCATGGGGGGTTTCAAAAATCGCATGTTTTAAAATATATTACCTCTAAAAACCCATCTCCATGAGCTTTAAAGTCTTTCAACGATATCCTTATATGGGCACTGATGTGTGCTAAACAGACTATAAAAATTAACTATATTAGACTCTCTATGCTAGACAGTAAAAAGCTTTAACTCTAGACTCGACCTAAAACCACACAATCAGCAAGTGTACCGATCAATGTAGTATAACCCTAGGAAGTCCGGATATCGAACCACGAGACTCTATAAATCACGTAAACTAGACTCTAACAGACACTGACAGACACGACTTAAAATTTTTAATTGTTTTTTTTTGGGGGGGGGGGGGTTACGGAAAATCTAAGGAAATCTATTTAAACTAATTAATTAACTAAAAACTAGACTAAATACGAAAGAAGGCAAAGATGATTCTTATATGATAACAAGGGCCACCTAGACTAGAATCCTGGATTGATTTTAAAGAATTACCAATTAAGTTAAATGCATGATTTATGGAACCGGGATCTTAAAGTACTAAACCAATTAAACACCAACTAAGCCCCTCAACCCTTCTCGAGGTGAAACTTATGGCGCTACCTAGGTCGTTAATCCTACCGATTATTAGACGTCTTTCCAGATGTCTAATTATTGTGTAAGTACCCTAATGTTGACCTACTCTTTTCCAATCATAGATCTAGGGTAGTTTGGATTATTTAACTTGACTTGATAGACTAATAAACCGACGGGTCAACTAAATTCACGACCTTTTCCAAGGACTGTCTAAAGCAATTCGCCGGGTAAGACCTATCAATAGCCCTGCACCTTCCAGCTATAAGGACTAGCAGAACACTAAAACCTAGCAAATTACTAACAATTACTTCTAGGGGTTATTGGCCAATTCCACCCTAAAGAGTTAAGATTTCTTACGTGATATAGACACTCACCAAAATCTAAAACCCTAGTATGACTCTATGTTGTGATAAAGACCGTCACTAAGAATCATACGAAGCAAATGATACTAATAAACCAAATTAAAGTACGCATATACATCAAATCAATAGATCAAACTTTTTACTAAACACAATTAATCCATAATATTCATGCAAATAACGAAAAAGGTAAAAACTTTATTCAATCCATTCAACTAAGTCTAGGTGGCTTAAATGTTTAGCAAAGCATGTCAATAAACAAAAACAAATCAAAGATGTTCAACAAAGAATTCATGATAACAAGTTTCAAGAAAGAAATCGACAAAACAAGGGAATGGAAAACCCGAGAAAGTCTTCGATTCTTCGTCTCGAACTCGTACCACTGATTCAGCTCCAAGAATGCTCCAAAATCGCCTATGATTGCACTCCGTTCGTAAATTAGGGTTAATGATTGATTTTCTTGGGTTTTTATAGCAAACCCTAATTAGCAGCAAATTTTGACCGTCAAAATACACCCGTCGCGTCGCGCGACGGGTATCTTCTTTTGTCGTGGCGTAGCGCGACGGTGTACAAGTTCAGAAACTATTATTTTAATGGTGGCGTCACGCCACCATGATGTGTTATGGCTGTAGCGCGGCGCGACTACACAAAATCCACAGAATGTTGCTTCAAATTTCTAGCTTGAACTTCTCAAAAACTTCAAAATATTTTCTAACTCTTTTAAACTTGCTCCGAGACTTGGTGTTTCAACATTTTGGCTCGTTTCCACTCAATTTTCAGCAACTTTAAGTATCAAGACCTGGAAAACTCAAATTTATCAATAGTATGCACATTCTAACTAAAACGGAACTAAAAAGAACGAGAAACTATACAAACTGTACACGAATAAAGGATGTATTTTGCAATACATCAAATATCCCAACACTTACTCTTTTTTCGTCGTTGAAAAAGAATTATGCAACGGAATCAGAGATAAACAATCAATCGGGTCAAAAATTATTTATATTTTATTAAAACCTATGCTTGGGTTAGCCGCGATTGCGAATATACTTGTCCCTTTAAACCCGAATCCAATCTCAAGCCCTTATCATGTGATTTTAATTTAAGTGCAGTCAGTCTACCTAGGGCCTCACGCTAGAATATACAGTCCACCTACTCCCACCTCAAGCTTATAGAACTAAAGGAAGCAACGTCTACGCGATTGCCTCCACCTAACCAAGAGGCAATCCGGCTGTAGAGTCGCTATCCCCAACTCGGATTACTTAGGCTTCGGTACTTTTTCTTTTCTTTGCAAGGTCGATTTCACACATCCTAGCGGTAATCCGGTTGTAAAGTCACTATCCCCAACCCAGACTACATAGAAATGCGCTACTTTCATTCAGTTTCTAGCTCATTATTTTCTATTTTTTCCGCATGATCACAAACTTTAACGGTTTTAACTTATAATTGTGTCCCTTATACTATTATCGGCAGTTTTAATTTCCCATATCTCCCAGGCGAAAACCCACTAGCAGACCGACAATTAAGGTGTATTAACTCAAAGGGACTTAAAACCAAACCTGGGCCTATCCACATATCCCTAACTAGACGCAAGCTCGATTTATTAAATCTCATATTATTATAATTCAAACCCAAGCAAAATTCATCTTTTCTATCATTTTCCGTTTTAATTTGCAAACTTCTTTTTTATTTGAAAGTCATTTTCTGATTTTTCAAATTTTTTTTAGATTTTTAAAATTTTCTAATTTAATTTTTTTTTTCAATTTTTAAATTTTTTTCGTGTTTTTCATATTTAAGACTCGATTATTTAAATGTATCCCATCCCTACACTTAGAGATTGCATTGTCCCTAATGCAAGAACGAAAATACGACTCAACAACTACCTAAAAATAAAGACTGCAAACGAAATAGATAAATAAAATACAACAACAAAAATGGAAACGACTAAGCTGAGTATGTGAGACTGTCAAAGTGCCAGTCGTTTCCACATAAGCCCTCCAATTCGATACGCGCTCAGCAAACAACTCCTATCTCGGACACGCAAACGAAAGCGGCTAAACAATCAACCTATCAATCATCAACACACCAGCAAAACATAGTAATATATATATATATATATATATATATCATCAAAATATCAGCAGTTTCAACCACATAAACCAACCCAACCTGCCCATCCAACCTGTTTAACGTGTATCAATATCAGTACAAACCAACAAATGAGGATCAAAAACAGCATAAAAGCAAAATAAAACAAAAGATATAATTAGTTGCTGCTCCCGCATCCTCATGCCATCCCCACACTAGTCCTCATCACTGTCCTCCTCCTGTCCAGCTACACCAGCACTGCTCTCACCAAATACACGGAATGGAGGAACCGGCTCAACCCTTGCACCAGCACCAGCCGGGCCCTCCTGCTGCCTCGGCTGAAAGAAGTCTGGGATCCTCATACTGTGAGTAGTCATCATGTAACGGAGAGCATCATCCTGCCTCTCCTGACCCAACTGCATCAACCCAATCAGATGCTCTAACCTGTCAAATCTCTGCTCCATATAGCTAGAGAGTGACTGCAATGTGAGGGGCTCAGGTGGAGGCTGCCTCCTAGGATACTGTTGTGCTGGTAGCTCGTGCTCTGCGGTGGCCGCTGTCGGTGTGTCGGATCAATCTGAATCATGACATCCTTAGCTGGATGTCCCTCCGGCGGCTGCACCTGTGGACCCTGCCTGATCGGCTCCCAGCCGATAGGCTCCGTCCAAGACACTATACATGCCTGCTGTAACTCTCTCAAACCAAATGTCACTGTCTTGGGCCCCTCGTGTAGAAATTCGGGGACATACTTGGTAAACACCCCCAAATTTCGTGAAATCCGAGTAATATAGGGGCCCATATCTAAACCAGCCCGAGGACCACCTCGACGACCTCTAATAAAAGAATCTGCTAAGACCGTAGCCAGATTCATCTCCCTGTTCTGTACTCTACACATGAGAATGAATAGCTCTATCCAGTTTGCCTTATTCTCCCCAGACTTCCGACCCACCAACATAGTAGATAAAATCTTCAACACATACCTGTAAATCGGGTTACGAACCGAAGTGACCAAGTTCGTAACCGCGAACGGGTGATCGGATATCGTCTTCCAAAAGTTCCTCAGCTCAGTCGCACCAACACCATAATCCCTAGGCTGAGAATAAGCACCCCTCAAACTAGTAACAAACTCCGGCCGCTTCACTTCCTCCTCAGTATAAAACCCCGACACTATGGCAAACCTCGTCATATTCATCTCATAAACCTACCTACCTAAGCTGAACGACACAGCTGTGACTGTTAGGAAACTTTATTTGTAAGTATTGAAGAAAAACACAATCAACTGGATCTATGAAGAGATCACAGTCCTGAAGATCACGAACTAGAAAAAGAAGATCAGATGGGACAACCGGAATACATAGCATCTACTTCAAAGAATCACAAGTTGATCAAGAGCTGAATTGGATTATCAGAAGAGGTCATTTCTGATGGATCTGATGATATTTCTGATGAAATATCATCAGTATCTGACGATTCTGATCATCAAGGATTTTCTGATGATTTGTTCATCAGAATTTCTGATGAAGTGGTTTATCAGAATTTCTGATGAAATAACCCACTTGTCTGAAATTGGCTCTGTCCTGCCACACTTACCGAAGCAAGTTGACATTTAATGATATCATGATGAAAAAGGCAACTTGAACGTTGGAATCAATGAATATGTCAATTGGCTACTTTTTGTAGGAATTATTATATGAATAAACTATTGTTTATTCATACAAGCCGTCTATAAATAGAAGGCTCAACCAGGAGAAGCAAAGTGAGTTTGAAGCTTAGCATTCACACATACATCTAAACTCCATTGCTCCCTCCCCCACAGAATTCAAGATTCGTTTGTATTAGATAATAATCTTACAATCACCTTGTAAACCATTTTTGTTTCAAAGTGATATAAACTTGATAATTCTGTAGGTCTTGTTTCTTGAAAGTCTGATTTCCATTTCCGCACATCTTTTTCACATCTACTGAAATCACTTGCCATATTACGTGAAAAGAAGTTGTTTTGAGCCTGGACTGGGTCTAACAATTGGTATCAGAGCAGATTGAATAAACTATTTTCAAACGATCAATCGCTCATCTTCTTTTCTCTAAATATGGCCTACTTTCAATCCTGGAATAATGCTTTTAACATTGGTTCTATGTCTAAACCTCCGACTCTGGTCAGAGAAGAATACCCCCAGTGGAAAATCAGGATGGTCAATTTCCTTAATGGTCATGACCGAGCTCTGTTTCAATCCATTGAAAGGGGTCCACATACACCAATGACTGATATACCTGCTATTCCAGCAACTGACCAATCACCAGCAATCCCTGCCTCCCGCGCTCCTAAAAGTGAAATAAACTGGAGTGCGGAAGACAAGGAACTGGTGGCTGGGGATGAAAGGGCTAAGTCACTTTTAATTATGGCCATCCCCAATGACATATTTTCACAAGTTGATGCATGTGCATCAGCTAAGGAAATATGGGATCAGTTGGAAAACCTTTGTGAAGGAGGAGAAAGGATGAGAAGAAACAAGAGAACAAATAATGTCTCATCTTATGAAAGGTTTAAAAGTTTGCCAAATGAAAGGTTAAATGATACATATCAAAGATTTACAAAACTTTTAAACGAGCTAAAGAAATTTGGTATAACAAAATCAAACGATGAAAGAAACATAAAATTTCTTGATGCCCTTCCTAGAGAATGGAGAAGTCTAACCATGACTTTATCATCAACCTTAGAACTAGGAAACATGAGTCTTCATGACTTATACATCATCTTGATCCCCAGAGAGGAAGAAATATTTGAAGAAACCATTTAAAGAGGGGGATCTTTAGCTCTAATCTCAAACTCACAAAGATCAACAACAACAAATGATCCACAACCATCAAACAGTCAAAATCTTGAAACTTCTGATGCAACATCAGACTTTTCAGCTTTTGCTGAAGCAATAGCACTGCTCACCAAAACATTTGAGCAGAGGTTGAGGGGAAGTAACCAGAGATACCAGAGGAGTGACAAAGGAAGGATGGATGGAAGATCTAAAGAAGAGTTTAGATCTAAGGATAAAGGGAAGGCTGAAGTTGTGTGTTACAAGTGCAAGCAAAGAGGTCATTATGCATCAGAATGCAAGACCAAAAAGCTGAAGGATGTTGCCTATTATGAGAAAAAGCTTGAAGAAGCAAAGAAGCAGCAACAAGTAAGCTTAATTGCTGGAACAGATACATGGTTATCTGATGATTCTTCTGATGATGAAGAAGAAGAATTGGCAAATTTTTGCCTCATGGCACTCTCTGAAGGACTACCAGAAACTTCAGAACAAAAGGTAAATTTAGACAATCTTGATCTTGAACACAAACTACACAAGCTCATGTTAGATTTTCTAAATCTGCAAGAAAAACATCAATCAGATATTAGAAAATCTGATGAGTTGCAAAGGACTTTGAATAAAATCTTTCTTGAAAACCAACAACTTATAGAGGACAGTTTAGATCAAAGAGCAAAAATTGAGTTTTATGAAAATGAAAGAAAAGATCTTTACAAGAAAATCAATGACAAAGAAATCAACGTAAGAGGTTTTCAACAGGCTAAAGACTTCATAAATTTTATTAAGTCCACACCAAAGAACAAAGGAGAGGGTTTAGGCTATACAAGTACCACAAGATCAAATAGAAATAAACCCACTATCTTTGTAATAGCAACTCATCAGATTTCTGATAATTTAGTATCAGAATCTGAATCTTGCAAATCAATCTGTTCTGAATATTCTTTTGACAAACCAAACTTCAAAACAAACAAGAGTGAATGCAGTCAAGAATCTGTAAAAACTCCAGAAGCAGTTCACTCATCTTTTCAAAATTATCCAATCATTTCATCACAAGAGGAACTATCAGAAAATTCTGATAACTCTTGTATGTGTGTTGACATACTGAAGCTTGTCCAACACCATCTTTAAAAGAAAAATGTAAAATCTGTTAATGGCTCAGCATATAACAGAGTTTCTGATGCAAAACCAAGAAGAAATAAAAATAAAATGTTTCAAATTTCATCAGAAACAGTACCCAAGCATGCCTGGGTACCAAAAACCCTCTAATCATTTCATTTCAGGACCATCATGTGCAGCAGATCTGGTACTGCGACTCAGGAAGCTCCAAGCACATGACTGGGGACAGGAGCTTACTCAGCAACTTTGTTTCAAAGCTGGGTAGAATGGTAAATTTTGGAAATGGAGTGAAAGGAAGGATCATGGGATATGGTTGCATAAAATATGGATGTTTGACCATAGAGAAAGTAGCCTATGTTGAAGGCTTAAAGTATAATTTGCTGAGTTGTGGTCAATTCTGTGACAAAGGTTTTTAGGTAACCTTTTTACCAGAAAAATGCTTGTTAATAGGTATAGATGATAACAAAATTTATTTAAGTGGGAAAAGGATAAGAAAATCAATCTACTATTTTGACTTCAAAGAAGAAAGTGAACATCCAAAATTATGTTTATTTTCAAAACATAAGAAAGGTAGTAGTTGGTTATGGCACAAAAGGCTTGCTCATTTAAATTTCAAAAACCTAAGCATATTAGCAGGCAAAGGTCTGGTAAAAGGATTACCTTTGATATCCTCTAAGAAGGATAAAATTTGTAAAGCATGTGAAATGGGAAAATCCAAAAGAAGCTCACACAAATCAATTTCTGAGTCTTCTATTTCATAAAATTTGGAACTTTTACACATGGATTTGTGTGGACCCATAAGTACAGAAAGTTTTTCTGGAAAGAAATACATACTAGTAATAGTGGATGACTTCTCTAGGTACACATGGGTAGAATTTTTGAGAAAGAAGAGTGAAACTCCTGATCTGATCATTAATTTTATTAAGAAAATTGAAAATCTGTTAAAACTGACAGTAAGAAGGATCAGATCAGACAATGGAACAGAATTTAAAAATGCAAAAATTGAGAATTTCTTAGTAAGTAAAGGAATTTCTCATGATTTTTCTGCTCTAAGAACACCACAACAGAATGGTGTGGTTGAAAGAAGGAATAGAACCTTGGTAGAAGCTTCTAGAACCATGCTTGCTTATGCTAAATTGCCCACTCACTTTTGGGCAGAAGCTATAGCAAATGCATGTTTTACACAAAACAGATCCATAATCAACAAAAGGCACAACAAAACACCTTACAATATTATAAATGGAAGAATACCAAGTATAAAATTTTTGCATACATTTGGTTGTAGATGTTTTGTTTTTAATGATTTTGAAAGCCTTGAAAAATTTGACAGAAAAGCAGAAAAAGGCATTTTTCTTGGTTACTCTTTGTCCTCAAAAGCATACAGAGTTTTTATTCTCAACACCAGGACCATCAGAGAAAGTTTGTACGTCTCATTCGATGACTCATCAGAAACAGAGGTTTCTGATGAGTACATAAAAGAAATAAACTTTTCTGACAAACAAGAAAATTATGAACATCTCTTTGAAATATTAAATGAAGATTAACTAGAACATGATACTGCCTATAAAAACAAATCAAAAGATTATTCATATTCTAACCCTGCAGATCAAGTATGTAGGACATTAGAAATCCAGATTTCTGATACTTTTCAGACAAGTGTAGCACCTGATCAGGGGGAAACTTCAGATCCATCAGAACCAACAACATTTCACAACAAGTTAAGATGGATCAAAGGACATGTTCATTCTGACATCATAGGCAATCCTGCAGATGGTGTCAGAACAAGATCTGCCACTGCACATGAGTGTGCATTCTCTGGGTTCTTAAGCAAGATAGAACCCAAATCTGTCAAGGAAGCTCTAAATGACCCAGACTGGATTCAAGCCATGCAAGAAGAGCTTGATCAATTTGAAAGGAGCAAGGTATGGGATCTGGTACCCAAGCCAAATGACAAATCTGTCATAGGCTCAAAATGGGTGTTTAGAAACAAATCTGATGAGAACGGCATAATCACCAGGAACAAAGCAAGGTTAGTGGTCAAGGGTTACTGTCAACAAGAAGGTATTGATTATGACGAAACCTTTGCACCAGTAGCTAGATTAGAAGCTGTAAGAATTTTTCTTGCTTATGCTGCATCCAAGGACTTAAAAGTTTATCAAATGGATGTAAAATCAGCTTTTCTGAATGGTAAAATTGAGGAAGAAGTTTATGTGCATCAACCAGAAGGCTTTGTTGATCCAAAATTTCAAAATCATGTTTATAGATTAAACAAAGCCTTGTATGGGTTGAAGCAAGCTCCTAGAGCCTGGTATGAAACTTTATCAAACTTCTTACTCAATTCTGGGTTTACCAAAGGTACTATTGACACCACTCTTTTTCTCAAAACACACAAAGGTCATACTTTGCTGGTCCAGATATATGTTGATGACATTATATTTGGATCAACAAATGAAAATTTTGTGACAAATTTCAAAAATTGATGACCAGCCACTTTGAAATGACTATGATGGGTGAGTTAACCTTTTTCTTAGGGTTACAGGTAAAACAAAGAATTGATGGAATATTTTTGAGTCAATCAAAATATGTGAAAACAATTCTACAAAAATACTCACTTGAAAACTGCTCTGTTTCAAAAACTCCCATGGCAACAGGGAACAAGTTAGATTCTGATAAAAATGGTATAAGTGTTGATATTAAAACCTATAGAGGGATGATAGGATCACTGCTTTATTTAACTGCAAGCAGACCAGATATCATGTTTGCAACATGTTTTCTGGCCAGATATCAATGTGATCCTAAAGAATCCCATCTGAAAGCTGTAAAAAGGGTTTTTAAATATCTCAAAGGCACATCAGAAATTGGTCTCTGGTATCCAAAGGATACAAACCTTGAATTAATTGCATACACAGATGCAGATTATGCAGGGTGCAAAATTGACAGGAAAATCACATCTGGTGCCTGTCAACTTTTGAGAGAAAAATTGGTATGTTGGGCAAACAAGAAACAAAACTGTGTTGCCACATCAACAACAGAATCAGAATATGTAGCAGCAGCAAGTTGTTGTTCACAAGTGTTGTGGATGCAAACTCAACTGAAAGATTATGGAGTAACTCTGACAAAAATTCCAATTCTATGTGACTCAAAGAGTGCCATTGCAATAACTGAAAATCCAGTTCATCACTCAAGAACCAAACACATAGATGTCAGATACCACTTCATAAAAGATCATGTGGAGAAAAGTAACATTGAAATGTATTTTGTTCCAACTGAAAATCAAATTGCTGATATCTTTACAAAACCTCTTGATAAAAAGAGACACAATTTTTTAATCAGCAAACTGGGCATGGTTAATCTAAATGATGAAGATTTCTCAGAAAACTCAAAAACACAAATTGGAGACCAACTTGTTGAAAATCAAAATTCTGATATTCATAGAACAAATCAACTAGTTTCTGATAAAACAATCCATCAATCTGATGGAACACAAGAAAATCTGATGAACTATCAATAAATGATAGTTTGTCAAATATTCTGAAGAAATATAAGAATATCTGGTAAAAGCACCAGAAGTTCTGATATAAAATCAGAAATTATGTTTGAAACATCAGGATAATTTGTAAAAATACATCCTCATGCACATTCCAAATATTGTAATTATTTATTTTTGGTGTATTTTTTTGTTTTGTTTTTTTTTAATTTAAAAAAACAAAAAGGGGGAAAAGTAACATGCATACTAATGGAGTTCCATACAGCTGTAATAATCAACCGTCTCATTATCTTTTCAGTTTATTGAATTTCATTTTTTTTTGCATGCAACATCATTTCTTCATAAGGAACTTAAATGTGACACGTAGGCACTAGAATCATTAGGAGCTATGAAAATAGATGCCTAGTCATTAAATGCTTACTCACACATGGGGCTTAATAGACTGTCAAAATCACTGTTACACTCACTGTTACATTCACTGGGACAGATATCTTCTTAATTGAAGAGAAAAAGGTTGGCTGTTAATATCACTTTCACCTATAAATATTAACAATCTGAAAAGAACATTTGTAACAAAAACCAGCTCTTCAAAAGCCTTTCAACTGTTTTTTTCCTTATAAAAAATGAGACGCCCAAAATTGATGAAAGCCACTAAATTCCCTCTTCCGTTTCACAGACTTCACAATCTTAGATTAAGATCCAACTTGGAAGGACCTGCATGGGAGGACTGCAGGTTTGTGTACAATATGATCATGCGAAGTCCTCTAGGCTTTGCTGTGTCATCACATGTCACCATATATCCAGAACTTCTCCAAGAGTTTTGGTGGAACTCTCAAATCATTTTTGGTGGTACCTCCATGTGGATTGAAAGTGAGGTTATGGGAGTAAAAATTACTCTGAAAGAAGAAACACTCAGAAATGTCCTCAAACTGGGTAATGATCATGAAATCCAACTTCTGGAAAAAGCAAATTTGCAACAAACCTTGACTGAAATGGGCTATCACACACTCAACTCGTCAAGGGCCATTAGCAAGTCTGGTTTTATACCACCTTTCCAGTTTTTGGTAACACAGCTAAGTGTCTGCTTTACCAAGAAAATTGGACACTTCAATGAGCTGTCGAATAGGATGATGGAAGTGGTGCATGCTGTGATACAAGAAAAACCTTTTAACTATGCTAAGTTTCTAATGAGAGACCTAGAAGCAAACATCCACGACCGTCAACCCTTTCTGGTTTACCCTCGATTTGTTACCAAGGTGATCACTAGTCAGCTGGGCTTTGGAGGAGTGAGAAGCTGCTATTCAAGGACTGAGCTGGTACTTCAAGAAAACATTAGTGAAGTGCATGTTCAATGTGTTAGAGGAGGAGGAGGAGGAGTAGTTTTCTTTGTTTTATGTTTTGTTTTCGTTTAACATGTTTGTTTTATGTTTTCTTTCAACAGGTTTGTTTTAAATTTTTTTATTGGTAAATAGATCTAGGGGGAACTAACACAAATAGACTGATAAAATCAAAGAAAATCTGGTGGATTACACATGAATACTGACAAAAGTTAGTAGTACTCAAAATCTGATGATCAATCAGAAAAACTGATCATTCATCAGAAAACAATGAAAATTCTGATAACAAGTCAGAAAATCATATTTTGTTTTGAAAAACCAGAAAGGTTAACATATCATCAGAAAAACAATTCTTTTAATCAGATTTAATTGAATTTATAAAAATCCAAATTTTTAAGAAAAAGTTTCTTTCTAAATTTTTTTTTCTGAGGACTGGAATAAGCTATAAAATACCTCTGGTATATCAGAACAAAGGTGTGGAGTTCAGAACTGCGAGACTACAATGTAAGTAAAATCTCAGAAATCTACTTATTCCCTCTCATCTCAAAAAAAAAATTCTAATGATATATATATATATATATCATTATGAGAAATATCTAGGGAGACACACAAAGGGTTTCGATTGGACCTTTTTAAAAAGGGGTCCCACATAGAGAAAAGGTGCAAGTTGGAAAATAGTGTTTATCTGCAAAATCTTTGAAGTCTTTAAGTATCTTTAAAAGGATATACATTAAATTAGAGATAAATCAAAGGTTTTTCAAAAACGGTTGTTTCCTTAAAGGATTAAAACATCATAAAGGTGTCATTAATCACCCTGAATTCAAACAACCCACGACAAACACTCAAAAATCTCTGTCGATACACCCTATAAATACCTCATTCAAAAACAGAGACTTTCATATTCAACCTTCAAATTCAAAACCCTAAAACCCTTTTCCAAAAACAAAACCCAAATTCTCAATGGCTGCTGTCAACATCAACATACCTCAAATTAAACACACAGTTCCTTTCATCACTGAAGATGAATTTCTTACATTAAAGAGCAACAATGAAGCAATGAATGATAACATCGAAGAATATGATATGAAGTGTCAAATTCTCATTGAATTTCTAACAAGATGCCCATTAGCTCAAGCTCTTACAAAGACCAGAGAGGTACCACAAGAACTTATACAACAAGTTGTAAAAACTCTCAAAATCTCAAGTCAAACTGAGCTAACAGCACATGTATGGGGGAAATATCTTCATTAAAATTTCACCAGAAAAGATAAGGGAATGTTTGGAGCTACCCTTACATCAGAACTTAGAAAAGTCACCAGAAAGAGAAGATATGTTTTCACAACTTGATGCTGTAATGGGATACAAAACAAAGATTTCAACAATCAATAAATTCAAGAGAAACAAGCTACATGCCTTCTGGCAAGTCTTAATGGAAATTCTGAACAAGTGTCTATCGTCAAAGATTGGAGGCACAGATCAGATAAATATGAACATTCTAACAATCATGTTCAGTCTAATTAATGGATTAAACATCGATTATGGAGCAGAAATATTTATTCTGATAAGGAGATCAATTCTGACCAAAGATGGTAGAATAGATTCACATCTACCCTTTCCAAGATTTCTATCTATCATAATTTCTGATGCTTTTCTGAAAAGAAACATGGATATACCAGCATCAGAAAATATGTGGAAGACAGAAATTATGAAACCTTGGAATGCTGCAGGGTCTTGGAAGTCAGATTATGATGTACCTGCTCTGATAGAAAAAATGATGAGTATGATACCAGAAGAATCACCATACAGAGCAGAATACCTGAAAATGTTGAACAAAAAGTCAGAAAGAAAAGGAGTTTTTGAACAAGTGTTCCCTATGGAGCATGATGCACAGGAGTCTAGCACACCAAGAATGGAACAGCAGGATGAATCTGATCCTCATCTAGCTGATAAAGATATAAATATGAATCATGTGGCTGAAGGACATCATGCTGAAGCCTCACACATTGGAGAAACAGGTGCACAATAGTCTAAAATAAACATATTTTATGATTCTGAGAATGATTCTGATGAATCAATTCAAGGAAAATATGAAATCTTACTTAGAGAAACTATTTCTTCAAAACAAGATGTGAGTAAAACAAAAGACTCATTTTCTGAATCAGATTCTGAGGAGGAAAATGTAGTGACAACAGGTGGAGATCAGCCTGCTGATCAAGGAAACCTGGATGAGAAAACAAAAAGTTTCTCAACAACTCATGGAGAACCTGAAAAGGTTCAAGGATATGAGGAAACCCAGAACTTGAATTTGTTTCAATTTTCTGGTGAGGATATAAGGAATTTGGATTCGTCCAATCCTTTTAACCTTAAAACAGCAGAGAATGTGCTTTCTGCTGGTGTTAAAAGAGAAACATCTGTTGTTTTTCCAATTTCCCAAGAACATCAATCTATGTCACCTAAACAATTTAAAAAAGAACCTGAAGATAAAGCTGCTACTGTGAAAACAACAACAGAAGAAAAACTTGATCTAATACTAGAAGAAATCAGAAATCAAAAGTCAGAGATCAAGTTTTTGTCAGAAACTGTCAAAGCTGTGCAGAAGCAAACTGAAGACAATACTGCAACTCTCAACAAATTGCAAAAATCATCAGAAAATAAAGAAAGCTCATCAGAAATTGAGAAAGCTATCAAGGAACTGAATGATATCAAGAAGAAGATGGCCGAGGGTGAAATTGCAGGAGAAAGCTCAAGTTCAGGGAAGCTTCTTGAAGAAATACAGTTCCTCAGAGTCAACAACAGCAGCATGACTGAGGCTTTTGAGAAACTGTTGATGGAATTAGCTGCACAAAGAAATCAAGAAAATCAAAAGTTCCAGAAAATGAAGAAATAAGAGGAAACAAATACTCAAGCTCTTACTAATGTTCATCTGTTAGTTAAGAGATTGCAGTATAATGTTGCCAGACTAGCAAATATTGATCTTCATGAACTGAAAGCCACAATTCCACAAGAAAGACAAGCAAGAAGATCAGAAACTTCTCAACAACAACCAGAAATTGTTCAACAAGATCAAACCAAACCAACAGAAACCTCAACAGCTCAAAAACAGAAGCAACCCATGGGTCCACCTCAAGATAAACAGAAGATACTCATGGGTCCTCCACCAAATGTCTCAAAGCCAGACACATCAAGGGTACAACCAAAAGATCATGTTCCAATACAACCAGTTTCTACAACCATCACAAGAGAAACAGAGTTGAGTATACTAATGGATACAAAAGAAAAGAGAAGAATGGAACATGAAGTGACGTCCTCAAAAAGGCCAAGAAAAGAAATGATAGAAGATTCAGAAGGGAACATCAGAGAAATGGAAGTGCTAAAAGGTGATTTACACACTATTATGTACCCTGAAGAACATCTAAAGAATTACTATTGGAAAGGTCCAGAAGACAACCCAAAGAGATCACTCTCTCCAATAAGCAAAGGTATTGTTGAAAACAGAAACAATGGAGGTTGGGTAATTTTGCACAAGCACTTGACCAATCCAATAGTATCAATTGAAAGAATTGATACAATGACCACTGGAGGAGGAATCCTAGGCAATGAAGCACAAAACAAGTATACCTTGATCAGAAAAGACAACAGTAAACAAAAGGTTACTGATGCAGATCTGGCTGATGATATTCACCCATTGGGAATAGTCAAAATAAAGAATATCATGGATGAAATGAAAGGTAATTAAGTTATAATCAGAAGAGCCCTTGAAAGTCTCAAAAGTGCAGGAGCGAAGTTATACAAAAGGGCTGCACTGGAAGACTTTGATCTATGTACCAATTTTGAGTACAACAACAAAGTGCTAATACCACCCCCGAACACTTCAATTCCAGCTGAAATTGCTTCTAAACCATTAAGAACTGGAGCAATCTTTGATCAACCAGAAATGAGTGTAGTCTACAAAGATGCTAATAAAGAGAAAGCTCTGTTCAGAATCAGTGATATAAGCAGGTATTCAAATCAAACTCTGAAATATATAAAAAACTGCATGAATGAAAAACAAGAGCAACTCAAAAAGAAGGGAAAGAACAATGAAAAGCTGAGAAAAACAATTGAAGAGTGCATTGAAAATTGGATGGAAGCAAGATGATGGTATAAAGAAATGTACAAAGAAACTCAAAAGGCAATTGACTACAAGAAAATGCTGAAACCTGGAGACAAATACAGAAGTGGAGTGAAGATCAACTAACGATTTAATAAGATTAAATTTCTTGTTTATGAACAATATATTATCAATGTCTGATTTATAGTTGGTTTGACTATGTTCAATGTTTCTGAACTTAGTTGTTTTTGAATTTCTCTTTCAAAGAAAGTTGTTTATGTTTGATATAGAGGTAGTTCATTTTCTTACAATACTTAGGGGGAAACTGTTAGGAAACTTTATTTGTAAGTATTGAAGAAAAACACAATCAACTGGATCTATGAAGAGATCACAGTCCTGAAGATCACGAACTAGAAAAAGAAGATCAGATGGGACAACCGGAATACATAGCATCTATTTCAAAGAATCACAAGTTGATCAAGAGCTGAATTGGATTATCAGAAGAGGTCATTTCTGATGGATCTGATGATATTTCTGATGAAATATCATCAATATCTGACGATTCTGATCATCAAGGATTTTCTGATGATTTGTTCATCAAAATTTCTGATGAAGTGGTTTATCAGAATTTCTGATGAAATAACCCACTTGTCTGAAATTGGCTCTGTCCTGCCACACTTACCGAAGCAAGTTGACATTTAATGATATCATGATGAAAAAGGCAACTTGAATGTTGGAATCAATGAATATGTCAATTGGCTACTTTTTGCAGGAATTATTAAATGAATAAACTATTGTTTATTCATACAAGCCGTCTATAAATAGAAGGCTCAACCAGGAGAAGCAAAGTGAGTTTGAAGCTTAGCATTCACACATACATCTAAACTCCATTGCTCTCTCCCCCACATAATTCAAGATTCGTTTGTATTAGATAATAATCTTACAATCACCTTGTAAACCATTTTTGTTTCAAAGTGATATAAACTTGATAATTCTGTAGGTCTTGTTTCTTGAAAGTCTGATTTCCATTTCCGCACATCTTTTTCACATCTACTGAAATCACTTTCCATATTACGTGAAAAGAAGTTGTTTTGAGCCTGGATTGGGTCTAACAGTGTCGTTATCAAACTTCCCCTCCTTATGCATCCAAGTGCTATGAAACTCTAGCACCAACTCCTCATACTGCGGCTGCGTACACTACAGCGCATCTACCAACTTCGGACCCAAAAGGTCTGCAACTTCCTGATTCGAGCCTATTTCACTCAACCACAACCAATCTTTAACCCTGTGCTGAAGTAGACCAGTATTTTTCAATTTATCATACTTGTTCCATTCTGATGTATTCGGCTCAAACTTCAATATCGGGTGATTGGCTCTACGAATTTTCATATCTGGGATAAAATTATAAGATGCTTGATACTCGATCTTTCTCAACTTAGGATCATCGGCAACTACCTAAATGATCGGTGTCTCCTGTGGGACCGGGTCTTGCTAGGGTGGATCCTGTTGCGGTGCTGACTAACTCGCACCTGTCTTTCGCGCCCTACCTCTGCGCGAACTGCTCGCCATGTCTGCAAAACAAATATAATCAAGACAAAACAAGCAGACAATTAGTAATAACAAACTGTTTTTGGTATTTTTCATTTTTTAATTTTTGAAATTTTTATATTTTTTTTGGATTTTTATAATTTTTTTACGAAAAAGAAAGAATAGCCGTATAGCATTTCATTCGCGGCTAAATCTGAAACAAACGGGTTACCTTTTTACAAATGCTAAGTGATAGTTAAACTCGCCCGAATGGAGATTGAGTACGGGCGAGCTTAAACCACTTGTACGCGCAAGTAAACCCAAAAATACTAAATACGAATCAAACTAGACTAAAACTTACTAAAAACGACACAAAGACTCTAACTTGGACACTCAATGTACACTACCCCCCTCGGCACTTTAATTGTCCGCAATTAAAACGAGTGCCTAACAATGACATTAAAGTCCAACCTTGCTTAAACTTAGTTACTTTGTAGTTTAAAACCAAAAATTTTTAGCGATTGAAAAAGTCCGCCTAATTAATGGAGGGTTTTCCGTGTGCAAAAATTTCGTTTTACATGCAAGGTTCGAACTTTATGCTTCAATACCCCAACCCATTGAATCATCAAGCAAAACGCATTCAATATTACCCAACCAACACTACCCGCGCCCACTAACAAATGCAAGTAAACTCGTTTATTTCACCATTTGCAACAAACAGTCAAGATGGCAATGTGTTCACAAAACCTTATACCATCACTTGCAATAAGTCCCAAACCACAACCATCTGCACCCTTAGATAACACTAACATAACCAAAGCGAACATCCCAAACGTATCGAAACTGGCCATATATGACACTATGTACCTAAGTTACTGACCACCAACAATGACAAGTTTAACACATAGCAATGCAAACTACACTTCGGGCCAAACTGAAATTCACTCACCAAAGACCCGACTTAAACAACTCGATTCTTTCATAACTGACCCACAAAAGAAACATGGACCGTGTCACTCAACCACCTACAACTGAACCAACAAGACCCATAAACAAAGACTTGACCCGACTAAACTGACTCGACAAGACTACAGAACTGACTTGAACCTGACTCAACAAGGACTCACCATCGACTCAGCCAAACCACAAAAATGGACCACACAAAACATGACACAACTGACTCAAAATCAACTCAACAAGACTAACTCAAAATAATTACCTACGGACCCCAATCAACGATGTAATAGACACATATAAGAGATTAAGCAGAATCACATACCGGAATCACTTGAAATTGCAAGAAAAGTTGAACTTTTTGTTAAAAGTTGGTCCCAAATCGGAGTAAAAGCAGCGGGTGAATTATGGTTTTTCTCGGTGGGGTTTGGTCGCCATGAGAAACCGATCACACAGGTGAAAAGAGGGGTGAAAAGGATGAATTTATGGTGGTTTTATGGTGGTTTTGGTGGTATTCGGCGGTAGGGGCCCGTTTGGTTTGAATTTGGGGAAAAAAGCTGGAAATAGGGTTTTATTCGAATTCTAGGGCGTCGCGCGGCGCCACCGCATAACGTATTAGCCGTGGCGTAGCGCCAGGACCCGGTTGAGGTAAAAAGGTTAAAAAACAGCGGTTCAGAATGGTTTTCATGACCCTAGTGGTCGCGTAGCGCCACAGTGATGTTGCTTTGTGGTGGCGCGACGCGACGGCGTCTTCTTAACAGAAGGTTTCGTGAAAATTCCAGTTTTAGGACTTAGAAAAATTTCTAAGTGTTACTAAACCTTCCCCAAACCATCCCGAATTTTTTCTAAGTGTTGGGACTTACCTGGAATGTTGTTTTCTTCGCAAATTTAGCTCTTCAATGGTACGTTTCCTGCAAAATTTCTCAAATACACAAAACACAAACACGAAAAACTACGAGAAATACGAAAAATAATGAAAATTACAAACGGTACATACTCTACACTTGGGATTTCATCCCAAAACACTAATTGGCGGCTTTAGATGGGATTTCGAGAGGAGTTTCCTCCATCTCGTTCTTGTTTATCGCTCCTCCAATGTAATGTTTCAAACGATGGCCGTTCACCTTCCAACTACGGCCATCCATCTCATCCATGATCTCCACCGCTCCATACGGGAACACATAGTGAACCATATAAGGTCCCGACCACTTCGACTTCAATTTCCCCGCAAATAGCTTCAATCTTGAGTTATAAAGAAGCACTTTATCACCTTTACTAAACTCTTTTACCTTTCTTAACTTTTTATCGTGTATAACTTTCGTCTTCTCCTTGATTCCCAACGATCGAGCATAAGCCGCATCCCTAAGCTCCTCTAGCTCATGGATTTGAAAGAATCGCTTCCTAGCGGCTTCGGTCATGTCAAGATTAATGGTTTTCAATGCCCAAAGCGCTCTATGCTCTAACTCTATGGGAAGGTGACAAGCTTTTCCGTGGACGATCATAAATGGCGTAGTTCCCAAAGGCGTCTTGTAGGCGGTTCTAAACGCCCACAATGCATCGTCTAGCTTGTCGGACCAATCCTTCCTATTCTTACCGACTGTTTTCTCTAAGATTCGTTTGATACCGTGATTCGCATTCTCCACTTGTCCACTTGTTTGTGGATGGTATGCGGTAGACAAACGATGAGTGACTCCATAGCGTGCAAGCAATTTTTCCATCAATGCGTTGCAAAAGTGAATGCCACGGTCACTAATTAAGGCTTTAGGAGTCCCGAATCGGGAAAAGAGCTTCTTGAGGAATTTCAAAACTACTCGGGCTTCGTTTTCGGGAAGAGCTTGAGCCTCAACCCATTTAGACACATAGTCAATTGCCATGAGTATGTAACGGTTTCCTTTGGAGTTTGGGAAGGGTCCCATGAAATCGATGCCCCAAACGTCAAAAACCTTCAACACTTGGATAGGGTTTTGAGGCATCTCATCTTTGGCGGAAATATTGCCGGTTCGTTGACACGCATCACATGTCTTCACGAACTCACCGGCATCTCTATGTACGGTAGGCCAATAGAAGCCACAATCAAACACCTTTTGAGCGGTGGCATATGCACCATGATGCCCTCCCGTGAGGCCTTCATGCACATGCTTGATGATGTTCCAACCTTCTTCTCTCGACACGCAACGTCTAAGAACCCTATCTCCTCCTATCCTAAAGAGAAAAGGATCATCCCACACATATTTCCTAGATTCACTAAGGAATTTCCTACGTTGTTGTGTGGTCATCCCTCTCACAATGTTGCCACTAGAAAGATAATTTGCTAACTCTATAGATTTGTGAGGGAACGTGTCTCCAATCTCCTCCTCACAAATCTCTTCTCTCTTGGGATCCTCTAGACGCGATAGATGATCGGCCGCCACATTTTCGGCACCTCTCTTATTCCTAATCTCAATATCAAACTCACTAAGCAAAAGAATCCACCGAATGAGTTGGGGTTTGGCGTCTTTCTTTTGAAAAAGAAAACGCAACGCGGAGT
Organism: Helianthus tuberosus; assembly: GCA_030545235.1. NCBI lineage: Eukaryota > Viridiplantae > Streptophyta > Magnoliopsida > Asterales > Asteraceae > Helianthus > Helianthus tuberosus. The sequence continues at coordinate 31,236,335 of CM060439.1, read as the reverse complement.
GATCGGTGACGACTATCCTCTTGGATAGAACAAGGTATGAGTGGAATTTGTCGAAAGCAAATACTACGGCTAAGAGTTCTTTTTCCGTGGTGGTATAGTTCTCTCCAGCATCATTTAACGTTTTGCTCGCGTAGTATATAGGATGGAAGTGCTTATCCTTTCTTTGTCCTAGCACCGCTCCAACGGCATAGTCACTCGCATCGCACATGAGCTCAAACGGTAAGCTCCAGTCGGGCGAGATAAGAATAGGTGCACTCACCAACTGTTCCTTCAAGAAGTTGAAGGCTTTAAGACACTCCTCGTCGAAGACGAGTGGAACGTCTTTCTCTAGCAAACGGGTTATGGGGCGGGTAATTTTTGAGAAATCCCTAATAAAGCGTCTATAAAAGCCCGCATGCCCTAGAAAACTCCTAATCAACTTAACACTCGTGGGTGGAGGTAACCTACTAATGGTATCTATTTTTGCACGATCTACCTCAATACCCTCCCTAGAGATCTTATGCCCTAACACGATACCTTCCATCACCATGAAGTGACACTTCTCCCAATGTAGCATAAGCTTGGTCTCCACGCACCGCTTCAACATCTTCTCTAGGTTCTTCAAACACGCATCAAAGGAGTCACCATAAACTAAAAAATCTTCCATGAAAACCTCCATGGAACTCTCTATCATGTCCTGAAATATGGCAACCATGCACCGCTGAAAAGTAACTGGAGCGTTGCACAACCCAAATAGCATGCGTCGGTATGCATAGGTGCCATAGGGGCATGTGAAAGTGGTCTTATCCTGATCCTCTGGTGCTATGGGGATCTGGAAGTACCCGGAAAAGCCGTAGAGAAAACAATAGAATTGTTGACCGGCGAGACGCTCCAACATTTGATCGATGAAGGGCAATGGGAAATGGACTTTTCGGGTGGCAACATTCAACTTCCGGTAGTCGATGCACACGTGCCAACCCGTGGCCGTACGTGAAGGGATAAGCTCATTCTTTGAATTCATGACAACGGTCATCCCTCCCTTCTTAGGGACAACCTGAGTGGGACTAACCCATGGAGAATCGGAGATGGGATATATCATCCCGGCATCTAGGAGTTTAAGAACCTCCTTCTTCACTACATCTTGCATGTTGGGGTTGAGCCGCCTTTGGGGTTGCACCACCGGTTTATAATCATCCTCCATGAGTATCCGGTGGGTGCAATAGGAAGGGCTAATGCCCTTGATGTCGGACAACCTCCATGCAATGGCCTCTTTGTTGGCCCTCAATACCTCCAACAACCTCAACTTCTCACTTTTCTCCAACTTTGACGATATAATGACGGGTAGCTCGGAACCCTCCCCTAAGAAAGCATACTCTAAATGTGATGGAAGTACCTTAAGCTCTAAGGGTGGGGGTTGGGTGGTGTCCTCACTAACGGCTAAGACTTCAGGAATTAAAGGAATTCCCTCTACTTCAACTTCCTCTACCCTCTTCAACTCTTCTTCTACCTTCTCCCCTACCACTAGGTCCGCACCACTAATATACTCTAAGAAATGATCGACACATGATATAAACGAATTCAAGAAGTAGACGGAATGGCAAGGACCACTATAGTCATCCGAACCACTCGGGTGGTTCATGGAACGCTCTATCTCAAAGGTGACTCTCTCCTCACCGACCCTAAGGGTGATCTTACCATCATGAACGTCTATGAGTGCTTTGGCAGTACGTAAGAATATACGACCAAGTATAATGGGTACTCTCTCATCCGCTTCCATATCAAGAATTACGAAATCGACGGGAAACACAAATTTGTCTACCTTAACTAGCAAATTCTCAACTATGCCCTAGGGTATTTAATGGACCGATCGGCTAAGGACAATGTCATTCTGGTAGGTGAAAGCTCTCCTAGGTCTAGCTTCTCATAAAGAGAAAAGGGCATCAAATTAATGCTAGCACCTAAGTCGGCTAAAGCTCTAGTGTTGGTATTACTACCGAATAGACAAGGAATAGTGAAAATACCGGGATCGGTAAGCTTTTCGGGAAGCTTATTTAAAACAACGGCCGAACACCCTCCATTCAACGGGACATTAGACAACTCCCCTAACTTCTCTTTGCTCCTAAGAAGGTCTTTCAAGAATTTCGCATACTTAGGCATCGACTGAAGTGCCTCGATAAAAGGAAGATTAATCTTCAATTGCTTGAAGATGTCTAAAAATTGCCCGTATTCCCTTGAGTATTTTTGGTTCCTAAGACGTGAAGGGGACGGGACACGTGATTGGTCTACTAGGGGCGAAGGTCAAACATCTACGGGCGCCTTCTCAACGTTCTTCTCACTTTGAGACTCACCGGGCTGTGCAGTACTTGCTGGGCTTAGCCTCGGTTGCACTTTTCCGGGAGCCTCCATCTCGATCACTTCATCAATAATATCTCCATCCTCATAAAAAACTCTCTCCTCAACGACCCTAGGGTTTCCTATGGTTTTGTCACTACGAGTGGTAATGGCTTTTGCATGAGCATTAGGGTTCGGTAGGGTGTTGCCCGCAAACTGATCGGGCAATCTCTCCTCTAACTTCCTAGACATGTCTCCTATGACCCTTTGGAGGTCTTGGAAAGAGGCTTGATGGTTCTTAAGCATAAGGTCATGTTCACTAAGTGTCTTTTGGGTGGTTTGGTCCCTAACAACTAGTTGGTTCATCATAGCCTCCATTCTTTCTAGGCTACCCCCTAGATCATAACTTGGACCCTGACCTGGCTGAACCTGACTACCTGACCCCCCTTCTTTGACCTGCCCATTGAACCCCTTGTTGAACTGCCCATTTGAACCCCTACCAAACAGTGAACCTTGACCCCTATTTGGGTTTTGAGCTATTTGAAAACCACGGGGTCCATTTGAGCGAAAATTGTTATTATTATTAAAGTTATTATTATTATTATTATTATTTCGCCAACCCGAACCAAAATTATTATTACCAAACACGCTAGGTTGACCTCTACCGAAACCTCCTCCTACGAAATCAACTTGCTCCTCACCAACTAGCAATGGACACGCACTCGTATCGTGACCCCCTCGGCAAAACTCACATTTGTCTACCTTAGCCTTAATCTCCTTAAGCTCCCTGGTCACGTTTTCCAACACAGCGGCTAAACTAGGATCCATGGTGACATGGTTCACCCCTCGTGCATGTGCACTAGTAGTGGTATTTGAATTACCACTTTGATACCGCTGATCGGCTCGCGATTGAGATTGAGACTGGGCAAATGCCTCAAAACGCTCTAAACACTCAGCAACAGTAAGAATACCCATCTTGGGTGAGACCGTTATAGAATTTCTCACATAGGGCCCAATCAGAAAGACCATGCTGGGAGCAACGAGCACAAAGGTTTTGGAAACGCTCCCAAGCAAGGTAATAAGGCTCATCGGGCTCCATGCGGAAAGAGTGAATTTGATCACGAAGGCGTGAGGCCTTCGCGGGTGGAAAGTACTTGTTCAGAAAAGCTTGACGGAGGCCCGCCCATGTGGTAAAGGTACCGGTTGGCTGAGAGTCTAACCAAGTAGCCGCACAGCCGGCTAATGAAAATGGGAAAAGCTGCAAGTAGGTAGCATCATTAGGGGCACCGTGAAGGCTAAAAGTAGCTAGAATACGGGAGAAACGGTTTATGTGGGCTGGAGCGTCCTCGTCCTCGCGGCCATGGAACTGGATGCTATTGGTAATGGCCTGCATGGCATAAGATGGAATCTGTCATGAGTTCTCGCTAACTATGGGTGGAACGGTAATGGGTGAAGCAAGACCGGTGAAATTCTGAGAGGCTTGCTGATGGACGGTTTGCCTAACGTTGGCCATGTTTTCTAAGTTTTCTGGGATGCTAGAGGTGCTAGAAGTAGGGCTATCGGGTGGGGAAACCTTAGGTGATATTTTAGGTGAATGGTTTGGTGAAGGTGGTGGGGTTGGAGGTGGGGTGGGTAACGGAGTAGAATCGAAATTAGGGAATTGAGAAAAGGATGAAGTACTGACCTGTGGGCCTTGGCCCAATCAAGACGATGACTCGGTGACTGGCGGCTTCGGCGGTCCGTGCGAGCGCAGATGTGGTATCCACTACGACTCAAAAATAAAAACAAAAAATAAAAGACAAAGACTCAAAACAAACACGAAGCACGTATATGTCAATAAGGTCTATCAAAGCTAATTAACGCGACTGCCAAGAGTCCCCGGCAGCGGCGCCAAAAAACTTGATGTGTGCTAAACAGACTATAAAAATTAACTATATTAGACTCTCTATGCTAGACACTAAAAAGCTTTAATTCTAGACTCGACCTAAAACCACACAATCGGCAAGTGTACCGATCAATGTAGTATAACCCTAGGAAGTCCGGATATCGAACCACGAGACTCTATAAATCACAAAAACTAGACTCTAACAGATACTGACAGACACGACTTAAAATGTTTATTGTTTGGGGGGGGGGGGTTACGGAAAATCTAAGGAAATCTATTTAAACTAATTAATTAACTAAAAACTAGACTAAATACGAAAGAAGGCAAAGATGATTCTTATATGATAACAAGGACCACCTAGACTAGAATCCTGGATTGATTTTAAAGAATTTCCAATTAAGTTAAATGCATGATTTATGGAACCGGGATCTTAAAGTACTAAACCTATTAAACACCAACTAAGCCCCTCAACCCTTCTCGAGGAGAAACTTATGGCCCTACCTTGGCCGTTAATCCTACCGATTATTAGACGTCTTTCCACTTGTCTAATTATTGTGTAAGTACCCTAATGTTGACCTACTCTTTTCCAATCATAGATCTAGGGTAGTTTGGATTATTTAACTTGACTTGATAGACTAATAAACCGATGGGGCAACTAAATTCACGACCTTTTCCAAGGACTGTCTAAAGCAATTCGCCGGGTAAGACCTATCAATAGCCCCGCACCTTCCAGCTATAAGGACTAGCAGAACACTAAAACCTAGGAAATTACTAACAATTACTTCTAGGGGTTATTCGCCAATTCCACCCTAAAGAGTTAAGATTTCTTACGTGATATAGAAACTCATCAAAATCTAAAACCCTAGTATGACTCTATGTTGTGATAAAGACCGTCACTAAGAATCATATGAAGCAAATGATACTAATAAACCAAATTAAAGTACGCATATACATCAAATCAATATATCAAACTTTTTACTAAACATAATCAAACCATAATATTCATGCAAATAACAAAAAAGGTAAAAACTTTATTCAATCCATTCAACTAAGTCTAGGTGGCTTAAATGTTTAGCCAAGCATGTCAATAAACGAAAACAAATCAAAGATGTTCAACAAAGAATTCATGATAACAAGTTTCAAGAAAGAAATCGACAAAACAAGGGAATGGAAAACCCGAGAAAGTCTTCGATTCTTCTTCTCGAACTCGTACCACTGATTCGTATGCTTCAAGATCTCTGATTCAGCTCCAAGAATGCTCCAAAATCGCCTATGATTGCACTCCGTTCGTAAATTAGGGTTAATGATTGATTTTCTTGGGTTTTTATAGCAAACCCTAATTAGCAGCGAATTTTGTCCGTCAAATACACCCGTCGCGTCGCGCGACGGGTATCTTCTTTTGTCGTGGTGTAGCGCGACGGTGTACAAGTTCATAAACTATTATTTTAATGGTGGCGTCACGCCACCATGATGTGTTATGGCTGTAGCGCGGCGCGAGTGCACAAAATCAACATTTTCTAACTCTTTTAAACTTGCTCCGAGACTTGGTGTTTCAACATTTTGGCTCGTTTCCACTCAATTTTCAGCAACTTTAAGTATCAAGACCTGGAAAACTCAAATTTATCAATAGTATGCACATTCTAACTAAAACGGAACTAAAAAGAAAGAGAAACTATACAAACTGTACACGAATAAAGGATGTATTTTGCAATACATCAGGCACCCTCGATTTTGGTGTCCATTAGCAGACATTCTGTAATAGTTCCATATATCTCTGTCTGCTGATCGAAGAATATAGACCTGGTGTATATCTTAGCAGCATCTTTTTCCAAAGTAGTTTTTCTCCAATCATCAGGCTCAGTATATCTTGAAATATGATCATTCTTTCTGTGATTGAACCTTTGGACATCCATTGAACCGTCAAAATGATTCATAAACTCTACGAGAGTGAGTTGTGAATTAGCCACCTGGCCAAAAAAAATGGTTCTCACTCTCTGATCTCGAAGTTGTTCTCATAAGTCCAGACATTGGCTCGTGCCGGTAAAAAGCCGGAATCCACATGGATCTCATCACAAACATATCATCAATCCATTTATTTTGTGTAAGACCATACTCAATCATTACCAACTTCCACTGTCTCTCAAATACTTATGGCTCAATGGAATCAGTCCATACAATATCGCACATCTTCCTTTTAAAGTCATCATTGTTGCGCAACTCGTGTCCAACCTACACCGATAAATGGTTTTCATATCAGCATGTAATGGATATATAGTGTAAAAAAATGCTAATGAATGACAATATAGCATAGTATACCTTATCAACCACTTTTTCATTATGTGCCACATGCATAATCTGTGTCTGCTGGTAGTAAAAACACCCTCGATAGCCTGTTTCATCACAGGGTCTTGGTCCGTCACTACAACCTTTGGGTGACGTCCAAATGAATTTACAAATGATTTAAGATGCCATTTATAAGAGTCAATGTTCTCCGATGCCAACAACCCAGCTCCAAGAGTTACATTTCGACATTGGTTGTCAATCCTAGTGAACGGAACAAACACCATCTTATACCTGAAAATAAAAAAATAATTCAAGATTTAATACGTGCGAAGTACACATTGTAACATGAGAAAAATAAACATTATGAACATGTGAAATAGACATTAAAACATGCGATATATTCAACACCTAAATTTCAATGTATATCAGCATGCGATATTGCCAGTTTACAAAATAATATAACATGCGAAAATATTAAAAAACATTTATGTAACACTTACTTGTTTGTTTTGAAAGTAGCATCAAATGATATATATCACATCCCCGAACTCCATAACGAATTTCTTGATTGTATATGATCTACCATCCACCAAACAAATCATAAGTTGAGCTTTGCACCCAGTTCTAATGGTCCCTTTGTTCCTTGATTTGAATGGCTTTTTTTACTTCGAAAAAGCATCGTCAATAAACAATGGCTTATCTCCCTCTTTAGAACAAACAAAATACTTAGTTTTGGTTACACCACCACTGTGTACTTCACCACCTTTCTGAGTAGAAAAACCAGCTAACTTAGCATATGTTTGGTAAAATAGGTATTCTTGTTCGAGAGAAGTATATTGCATTCCAACCACAAGTGTAGCTGATGCTTCAACCTCCGGAATATAAAGCCTTTCATCTACATAATCAAATAAAAAAAGAGACAACACATGCGATTTATTGGACTCATAATGTGCGATATATTAAAACTCCAAAATTTCATCATAAAAACAACGAAACGTGCGAATTGTTGGACTCAAAACATGCGAAAACGACCATTTTGATAATATGTTTTACACATGCGATTTTTGATATCATAACATGCGAAATCAACATTTAGAATTAACATCACATGCGAATTGTCAGACTCATAACATGCGCACTTATACAATTTGCTTTCATATCAATTATCCTCTAATGAACATTTAGAACCTTCAAATCAGTTATAATAATACAAAATCATTACTACGATTAAACAAAACACATCTGCGAACAGTTTAAACATCCGAATTAACAAAAATTACCATTCGAACACTCATTTACGCCACTTGTATTTCTATTTGCATTTGGATTTGCAGAATCATGATTTAAAACATCGTCAATCGTAACTCTCATATACGCATATAATTGAACCTGATCACCGACCGATCGAGCGTCTTCAAACTCAACATCTGTGTTTCGCCCGGTACTACACTGTGGATCCATCGAAAACAACAATCGATTCAAAACCTAACACAAAACAATGAAATTGTAATGTATTGTTTGAGAATTATGAAAATTTGAAACTGATACGAATCATAATTACCGGGATAGTGGTGTAACGAACTTCTCACTGATTGAATGAATAGAATAATTTTCCCTCACCTGACTGAATGAATTGTCTGATTTAACCTTATGAAAGAAAAATGAATCACGACACGTGTACGACCATGGATGTCGCGTATGTAATGTGTTGGAAATTTGTGAAAATAGCACTTTTCACAAATATATGAAAATGTTTTTTTTCCTATTTTGGACTAGAAATAAATATAAGAAAATGGGCGGGTTTTATATATTTATTTGTGGGTTTGTGTTCTATGATGGAAGAGCTTCGCAACAAACTAAACCACGTCCAAAACGGAGCTAAGATGAATTAGATATCGATGCCCAAAGTTTGGTGTTTGAAACTTGAATGCTGAAAAACATGGGAAAGTGGCACCTTGTCCCACATAGGAGGAGATATGAAACTTAAAGGGGTATTCAAGTGGGCTCTCCATCCTTATTAATTCATGGAAGCACACACTAAGTGTACTCGCAAAAGGTGCGGAGCACCCTAACTCGCACTCGCACACGCGCGCGCGCGTGGCGTGGGCGATGAGGCACAATGTGCGCAATGTGGCGCTTTGATGGCACACTTTGCACTTTGCACGCTCGCACTTCGCACGCTCGCATCGCTGCGAGCCGCCTTTGTATTTTTGACCGCGTGCGCGTGGTGGAGCACAAGGGATGCAAGGACCAGGGGGTTAGTGACGTGGCATGCAGGCTCGTGACCCAGATGGGTCCACGTGCAGCGGCGCATGACGTGGCAGTCATGCGCATACGCGCGCGAGTACACGTGGCATGGTGGCGCGCACTCGCGCATGGAGCGTAAGGACCTTCAAAAATGTCCCAAAACTACCCATAAGTGGAAACTCGGACCCTGAAACCCTAACGTGCATGAAAAACCAAGAAAACAAGGTTTTTGGGTTTCACGCGGGCCGCGTAAAAGTAAGCTTAGGCTTACGCGGGCTGCGTCAAAGCCAAGTTGACCAGATAAGCATGATAGGCCACGTGTCGCACACATGGCAGGTCTACCGATGACACGCTAGCCCTAGTCTACGCCTAAGTGGCCCTCACGGGCCGCGTAAGATCAAGAGGAGGTTTACGCGGACCGCGTAAACCTTATTTTTCAGCTATAAATTGATCCGATCATGGCCTATTCATCTGTGTCGAAAACTTTTCTCAAAAACGAAGTTCTACTACTCAAAATCATAATTTCCATTAGGGAGGCGCTGCTACGATACAGGGTATTAACTCGATCGCTGCTACGATTCAATGTCCGATCGATTGAAATCAATCCAATGGATGTTTAAGTGCTTCCCACATTAGGGCTATACTTTGTCATTCGTCGTGAATTCGATGGATGTTTAAGTATTGCACTTTGTCATTCATTATGAGGATTTTAATCTCGTGAGTTATCGTAAATGCTGTATTAGTTACTGACCTAGTTCGTGTGCATTGTTATTTAAATTAGGTTACAAGGCTAATCAGTGGGCTAAACTCTGCCCGTTTAAATCTACAAAGTGAGTCATTCTCTTTTTATAAAATTGTTTTCTTACAATTCTACTTGTTTTCAAGGTTATAATTACAGGGATTAAGTCTTTGTAATCTTCAATTACTGCCGGTATGTGGGGTTTTGTATACATTACTTGTTTCCTGTCACCATTGGACAACGAGTTAGCCAATGGGTGATCTGACCATAGTCACAGATACAGTCGAGTGACAAATACCGATTTGGGTTAATTGGTTGATATAAACAATGTAATCACCCTTAATACTGTATATTATAACAATGTGTCGTTTTTGTGAAACTTGAATGACTCGCCAGTATTTCCCTGCTGATAAAACCTTTTTAAAACATGTTTCAGGTAATCTGCTGTGATCCAGGAAAAGTGCAGTGTAGCACTACAAGCTTGAAGAAGTGGCTTAATAAAAATAAGGAAACATGTTTTTTTGTAAAATAGGGGTTTCCCAGTGAAATTCCCTTATTGTAAATTACGGGGTGTTGTCCCTAATTATAAAATAAAACAATCGGGCATTTTCAAGTTTTAACCAATCCTGTTAATTATTCCGCTGCCAAATTAAATAAATACCACGGGGTTTCTTTCCCGCGGCTTCTGGACCGGGTCAAACCGGGACGGGGGCCGTGACAGAAAAAGGTGGTATCAGAGCCACTGATTTAAGCCAATTAACTATTTAGAAATACTTAATTTTCTAATTGTCATTTTGTGATTATGTGTTTTTGTGGTTATTTGACTATTTGTTAGTTTACAGTATGGGTAAGCAACGAATTTCGGACCTCTATCGTCAATTAGATAGTTCACCAAAAGATAAGGGAACCTCATGCCACTCAAATTCCTCAAGATACTCAGTAGATACCGAGGAAGGAATATTTATTCGTAAGGCACAGTTTGAGAAACCACTTACCATTAAGAAAAGAGGTTGGATTATTAGAAAAAGTCAAGAGAAAATAATGAAGTCACAAACAAAAGGAGTGATAATTAATAAGGAGACTCAGGAAACAGGTAATAACCCACCATGGGAAGATGAATTAGACAAACAATGGGAAAATCTCTACATGTTAGCCACTACAGCAGTAAATGTTAACTTATAGTTGAATCGCCAAACCAGTACCAGCACCTATGTCACCTACGAGCCAGAAACTTTAAAAGAACTTCATCCATTAGATAACAACCTAGTAGAAGATAAACTTTATATAAACGCATGCTGAGATAACAACCTAGTAGAAGATAAACTTTAACAACCTATAACCTAGCTAGACTAAAATAATTTACGGATGCATAACCACTAGTATATTTCGAATTTCAGTTGTTATTTGTAATATATATATATATATATATATATATATATAATCGCAATATTTCGTTTTACTCAAATATTGTATTAGATGTTTGTCATTAATACTTAATTTTTCTGATTGCCATTCTGTGATTCTGTGAGAATTTAATTTACCAAATTTTAACTTAGAATTTTGTATGTTTCTTCATGTATGGTAACAGCATGAATGAACTATCAGAAGCACTCCAAAACTTTTCTATCCATAGTTCAGATATGGATATCACCAATACCTTTACAGACTATCAGGATGACACTGAAGAGCCTATGGTATTCCATGCCCAACCTCAGGAAAAACCTAAACCGAAGAAAAGAAGAAGACTTGTAGGCTGGAGGCGTGTGCGTATGAAGAAGCCCGCAACACAAAAAGTTATAAAGATTAAGGATCCCAAAGATAAGGGCAAAGGAATAGAGATTGGGGAGAGTTCAGGGCAAGCTCAAGAATTGCCACCCTGGGAAGAACTGGACCGCCAACTAGCAAATAGTGACCTCATCGGACCTGCCGATGAGACTCTTTTCAATTACCCAGCTAAAGCCCAACTTCCAGTTAATCTGGAACCATGGTTGCAAAAGTCGCTAGGCGCTCCCTAGTCGGTCGACCGGGGAGTTGAGAGTACTCGGTGTAGGCGGAGAGTACTCGGGGAGTACTCAGACATGTTAAATCATAAAGAAATTACTTTTTGGAGATTAAATATATGTCAAATAACATAAATTTACTAATATTTATAACAAAATACATGAGAATGATATTCATTCTTTAATATAATAGGCATAGAAATTATGTTTTATTATTATTTATGTCAAACTAGGCCCGAGTTGACGTACTGGATCCAATTATGACCGAGGTTGACCGCGTTTGACCGACTTCGATTAATTAGGCGGAGTCAAAGAAAGTCGCCTCGGCAGCCTACCTTGTAGCGACTACTCGGGGAGTACTTGGCCTTGGAAACCTTGTTTTACAACCATGTCTGGAACCTGCTATTCCCGATCCCCTTGTTAACCCCCAACCTCTGGGAGAACTAGAGGAATGGTGGACCACTGACTGGCAGTTTCAAAATCTCCTGAATAGCCCTAATAACTTTTTCCCCCAATTTGATACGGAGCCTCCACTACACCCACCTATGAGCTCCAGTAAAGTTTGGAAATAGAACAATTCCTTCTGTCGTGTATCCTCGATTAATGCAGCCTCAGATGCTATGTTTCAAATCTCGATTCTAGTATTGAGCGAAAGGTTATACCTATGGTTCGGTATTACAGGTCAATCCTAGTCCACTAATACCAATAGGCAGCAGAGGGAAAGAAGCACTACACCTAGGAATCAACAACACTAAAACTTTGTTATAAATTATCCCTTTCTTTAGCAGAATGGTTGGGACAACAAACATCCATCTCGTTTGTATTTTGGATACCCGTATAACCATCGAAGGTTGTTGAAGTGACTAATTTCTGGAAATTGGGAAGCGTTGAGAACAAAGAAATTGTTGGAGTTATCATTTCTCTCTAGTACCAATACGTTTGATGTTAAGAAAAGATCTCTTGCAGTAAGGTTGGCTATAGATTTCTTGTAAAAACACTAGCCCTACTCAGTTCATAAGAGAGGAGCCGTATGAGATGAAAATCTCATGTACGGTTCTGTAACGGAGATTCTTTGAATTGAATGACGACCGTAACGGATGTCAGCTCAATCCGAAGGAAATTATGCGGAAGCTTTACAGAATTATTATGAAGCTATGCGACTAGAAATTCATCCCTATGACCGAAGTTATATACCCTATAACATAGGACTTATCCACACAAGTAACGGAGAACACACGAAAGCTTTGAAATATTATTTTCGAGCGCTCGAACGAAAAAATTTGGCTGAACTCCGCCACTATGGTGAGGAGCTGATTGATGCAGGGAACCGAATTAGGGATATGGGAGAAAGGATATCTTGGAAGCACGACGAGAGAGAACGTCGTTTCTGAAATGCCAGCTAACAGGGATTGTATGTGGTTGTGGGAACGTGTGTTTAATAATAATATAATTATAAAAATATAATTAGGTGAAATAACTTAAAGAATAAAACTTTTGTAAGATAACTGGTGTGTACGGATGCCTATTATAATATATAAAATATCGAACGTCGAAAAATCGACAATTTTGGCTATACATGTTGATGTGATTATGTACGACTGATTTGTTATGTTTGGTTGTTAATTATTTTCTGCTAATCACTTATATATATTAATTACCAGATGGAACACGCTGGTAATGAACCCGTTAATGAAGTTAACCAATTTGAACAAAACCATGAAGATCAATTTCTGAATAGGCAAGATATCGAGAATATCGTTGCTCAGGGAATAGCCAATGCTATTCCAGCAATCCTTGTTGCTGCTCGAAATCCAGTAGAACCTCAACAAATTATTCCTAGCAAACTTACTCATGAAGACAACTTCAGTAATAGCGTAAATGGAGGCGGTAACATTAATAATAATGATAATGATGTACCGCAAGCCCCAATTCTCAAAAGAATGAAAGCTGCAACGCCTGGTTGCACTTACAAGGAATTCCTTGCCTGTAAACCTGTTGAGTTCGCAGGCAATGAAGGGGCGACTGCGGCGCTGCGTTGGTTGGAGAAAACCGAGGCAGTAATCAAAATAAGTAAATGTACCGAGGAGGATAAAGTCATGTATGCTTCTCACCTTTTTAAGGAAGAAGCATTAGAATGGTGGAATACGGTATTACAAGCAAAAGGAAGTGACATGGCCTATGCCATGAGTTCGGAGGAGTTTAAGCGTCTGGTGGAAAGAAAATTCTACCCAGAATATGAAAAAGAGCAGATGGCGAACAAATTCCTAAGCCACCGAATGGTGAATGTTGATTGTCGAGGGTATACTTCAAAGTTTTTCGAATATGCTCGAATTGTGCCTACTCTGGCTTCGCCAGAGCCGGTACTTATTTCTCGCTACATTTGGGGTTTAATTAGCGAAATCCGTGATATTGTCAAAGCTGCAAGGCCCCGCACGATCGATGATGCGGTGGAACTAGCCAACACTTTGACAGACGGATTGGTGCGTACGCGAGAAGAAAATAGGAAGAAGGAATTGGCTCAGAAAATTTCCCAAGGATTTCGTGTGGGTAATAATAGCAATTTCAAGAAAAGAGGAACTGGGCAATCTTCCACTCCGCCGTTCTGCAGGAACTGTAAAAAGAAACATTTTGGAAAATGTAATGAACCCTGCAACTTCTGCAAAGCTATAGGACATCGTGAAGAAGATTGCAGAAAGAAAACAAGGGTCTGCTATAACTGTGGAGAAGCTGGGCATTTCAAACCAGAATGCCCTAAGTTAGTCAAACCAGCAGATAACAAGGCTAAACCTGCAGAAGGAACTACCAAGAAAAACACAAGGGCCTTCTAGTTGACTACTCAGGAAGCAGAGCTAATCCCTAACCTGATAGCTGGTACGTTTCTAGTTCACGACGTTTATGCAAAAGTATTATTTGACTCTGGTGCAAACCTAAGTTTTATAAATACTTCATTCTGCCAAGCTCTTAACCTACCCTTAACCAACCTTAGACAAATTTTTACGGTAGAAACGGCAGATGGGAATTCTGTTAACATAGATAAGGTTTTGCGAGAAGGAAAGATAGAACTCTTAGGTCATAAATTTTCTGCAAACCTGTTACCTATGAAATTAGCCGGATTTGATGTTGTGTTAGGAATGGATTGGTTAGTAGCCAACCATGCTCGAATTCTTTGTGATAAAAATTCCATAGAAATTCATACACCTACAGGAGAATTAGTAGTGATTACAGGAGATAAGCCGCGAAAACCACTGAAATTCATTTCAGTAATGAAATTGGCCAGTTATTCAAGAAAACAAGAAGTGGTGTATATGATTTCAGTAATCATTAACACGAAAGACAAGGAACTTAAAGAAATTCCAATAGTATCAGAATACCCCGATGTATTCCCATAAGAACTACCTGGATTACCACCCAATAGGAAAGTAGAATTTAGAATTCATCTAATTCTTGGAACTATACTGATAGCCAAGGCACCTTATCGGTTAGCACCCACCGAAATGCTAGAATTGAAAAAGCAGTTAGATGAATTACTAAGTAAAGGATTTATACAACCTAGTTCATCCCCGTGGGGAGCACCAGTGTTGTTTGTAAAGAAGAAAGATGGTTCGATGCGAATATGTATCGATTATAGGGAATTAAATAAGGTTACAATTAAAAATTGATACCCATTACCTAGGATTGATGATCTTTTCGATCAACTTCAAGGAGCTAGGTATTTTTCTAAGATAAATTTACGCTCGGGATACCATCAGTTGAAAGTACAAGAAGAAGACATACCTAAAACTGCTTTCAGAACTAGGTATGGTCATTACGAGTTTACAGTCATGCCCTTTGGATTAACAAATGCTCCAGTAGCATTTATGGACATGATGAATAGGATCTGTAAACCGTACTTGGATAAATTTGTAATTTTTTTCATCGATGACATACTTATTTATTCCAAAGGTCAGGACGAGCATTATCAGCACCTGCATACACTCTTAACCTTGTTAAGAAAGGAAAAGCTTTACGCCAACTTCTCTAAATGTGAATTTTGGCTACAGGAGGTGCAATTTTTAGGACACATGGTAAATCACGAAGGTATTCACGTAGATCCCTCCAAAATAGAAGCAATCACCAAATGGAAGGTCCCGCAGTCGGCTATGGAAATTAGAAGTTTTCTAGGGTTAGCTGGATATTATAGACGATTCATTAAGGATTTTTCTAAGATAGCTATGCCATTAACTAAGCTAACCTGTAAAACAGTTAAGTTTGAATGGGGACCTAAGCAAGAAGAGGCTTTTAGAATTTTAAAACAAAGATTAACGAACGCTCCGATTCTTTCCTTACCAGAAGGAACAGAAGATTTTGAAGTTTACTGTGATGCTTCTAAGCTAGGATTAGGATGTGTGCTAATGCAACGCAAGAAGGTAATTGCGTATGCCTCAAGGCAATTGAAAAAGCACGAGGAAAATTATACAACGCATGACATAGAATTACGGTCAATAATTTTTGCCCTTAAAATTTGGAGACACTATCTGTATGGAAGTAAGTTTACTGTCTATACAGATCATAAAAGCTTAAGGTACATATTTGGGCAAAAAGAATTAAACATGAGGCAAAGAAGATGGATGGAAATTTTAAGTGACTACGACTGTGATATTCAATATCACAAAGGAAAGGCGAATATAGTTGCAAATGCCTTAAGTCGTAAGTACCATGAGAAACAACGACGAGTTGGTGCTCTTAGATTAAGTCTACAATTAGACTTAATGGAACAATTGAAAAAATATTCAAGGAACAACAATCAAGGATGATGCTGAAGGTATGAAAGGACGAATAAAGGATTTAGAGAAAGGAAGTGATGGAATTTGGAGATTCCATAAAGGAAGAATTTGGGTACCTAAGCAGGGAGAATTAAGAAATAAGATTTTAGAGGAAGCCCATAAATCTATGTATACCACGCATCCTGGTAATAATAAGATGTACCAAGATTTAAGAAATAACTTCTGGTGGATAGGAATGAAAAAGGACAGAGCTAGATATGTTTCTAAGTGTATTACTTGTTCACAAGTTAAGGCAGAACACCAGAAACCTTCAGTATTACTCCAACAATTAGAAATGCCTGTATGGAAATGGGAACTCATAACTATGGATTTTGTTACTAAATTGCCCAAAACCAGAAAAGGTAATGACGCAATTTGGGTAATTGTGGATCGATTAACCAAATCAGCTCATTTTCTACCCATAAAAGAAACCTTTAGCATGGAAAGGTTAGCCAAATTGTACGTAGACGAGGTAGTATCCTTACATGGAGTCCCACTCTCCATTGTATCGGATAGGGATAGTCGTTTCACTTCCCGTTTCTGGACAAGTTTCCAAGAAGCAATGGGAACCCGACTAAATTTAAGCACTGCATACCATCCTCAAACAGATGGACAAAGTGAAAGGACGATCCAAACCCTGGAGGACATGTTTAGGGCATGTGTGATAGATTTTGGTGGAAATTGGGATAACCACCTACCCTTAATTGAATTCTCCTATAACAATAGTTATCATGCAAGCATCGAAGTTGCCCCGTTCGAAGCACTATATGGACGGAAGTGTAGAACTCCAGTTTGTTGGGCAGAAATAGGAGAGAGTCAATTATCAGGTCCTGAAATAGTGCAAGAAACTACCGACAAGATCACTCAAATCAAGGAAAGACTAAAAACGGCTCGAGATCGCCAGAAGAGTTATGCAGACAATCGACGCAAACCGTTAGAATTCCAAGTTGGAGATAAGGTACTCTTGAAAGTTTCTCCTTGGAAAGGAGTAGTTCGGTTTGGTAAGAAAGGAAAGCTGAGTCCAAGGTACGTAGGACCATTCCCAGTAATACAGCGAATAGGACCAGTCGCCTATCGCTTACAACTACCAGGAAAGTTAGCCGGGGTACATGACGTATTTCATGTATCCAACCTCAAGAAATGTCTATCTGACGAATCCCTGTTAGTACCTCTTCAAGACATAGAGGTAAATGAAAAGCTAAAGTTTGTTGAGAAACCGCTTCAAATAGAAGACAGAAAGGTCAAGTTTCTCAAACACAAAAGACTAGTACTGGTCAAGGTCAAGTGGAATTCAAAAAGAGGACCCGAATACACCTGGGAGGTGGAATCGAAAATGAAGCGAAAGTATCCTCACTTATTTCAGTAAATCTTGAGGATGAGATTCTAAAAAAGGTGGGGAGGATGTAGGGACCTTCAAAAATGTCCCAAAACGACCCATAAGTGGAAACTAGGACCCCTGAAACCCTAACGTGCATGAAAAACCAAGAAAACAAGTTTTTGGGTTTCACGCGGGCAGCGTAAGAGTAAGCTTATGCTTACGCGGGCCGCGTCAAAGCCAAGTTGACCGAATAAGCATGCTAGGCCACGTATCGCACACATGGCAGGTCTATCGATGACACGCTAGCCCTAGTCTACGCCTAAGTGGCCCTCGCGGGCCACGTAAGATCAAGAGGAGGTTTACGCGGGCCGAGTAACCTCATTTTTCAGCTATAAATTGATCCGATCATGGCCTATTAATCTGTGTCGAAAACTTTTCTCAAAAACGAAGCTCTACTGCTCAAAATCATAATTTCCATTAGGGAGGCGCTGCTACGATACAGGGTATTAACTCGATCGCTGCTACGATTCAATGTCCGATCGATTGAAATCAATCCAATGGATGTTTAAGTGCTTCCCAGATTAGGGCTATACTTTGTCATTCGTCGTGAATTCGATGGATGTTTAAGTATTGCACTTTGTCATTCATTGTGAGGATTTTAATCTCGTGAGTTATTGTAAATGCTGTATTAGTTACTGACCTAGTTCGTGTGCATTGTTATTTAAATTAGGTTACAAGGCTAATCAGTAGGCTAAACTCTGCCCATTTAAATCTGCAAAGTGAGTCATTCTTTTTTTATCAAATTGTTTTCTTAAAACTCTACTTGTTTTCAAGGTTATAATTACAGGGATTAAGTCTTTGTAATCTTCAATTACTTCCGGTATGTGGGGTTTTGTATACATTACTTGTTTCCCGTCACCATTGGACAACGAGTTAGCCAATGGGTGATCTGACCTAGTTCGTGTGCATTGTTATTTAAATTAGGTTCCATGGCGAAGAACTATACTTCGTCAAAAAGTAATTGCGATGAAGGATCATATTGTTCGTCGAGAAGGCTAGTCGACGAAGAACCATACTTCTTCGACTTGGGTTCTTCGTGGGAAGTTTGTCGCTGCACCTTAACAGGTAATTATGATTTCCTCAAGAACACTAATCATTCCCCTATGATTCATATCATTGAGATCTAACATTAGCAGTCAACATTTAATCAGATCTAATGCCATAATCATTCTTAAATCATGCAATCATACACAATCAGTTCCGTATACATAATAGGTTCATGAAACCGTTAACATAGTAATCGAATCATCAATATCATGCGAATTCTAGTTGATCGATAAACATTTGCTATCATCAAGAACATGGATTGATTGAATTGAATCAGTTTTATTATCATCATAAGTCTATCAGATTCAACAATATTCCGAGCCAAAGCCCTAGGTCATAACCAACCTCTAATAAATCGGCTATTACATTGATTTCACTAATCATATTATATCAAGCATATAACATCACGCAAAAACGTCTCCAAACGCAACACTTGTGTATCAATCATAACAATCATTGGCTTGTAGAATTAAACAATGATATTTCACTAACCGGGTTGGAAGATGAGCAGAATTGCTTGGCACGATAGGAAGTTTCATGGGAGGGAAGGGGATACCGTCAAGTATGCAAAGGGTTTGATTGTGTTTTCAATACCCCAAAACACAATGCCTAACTCTACAAATATGCGCACAAGGGGGTTTGGGCTCGAGAACTGTTTGGGACGAGGCCCTTTTGGCGAACCTTCCACCTGACGAAGAACATCCTTCGCCAAGGAGTGTTCTTCGTCAACCACTTCTTCGTCGACCACATCTTTGTCGACCACGTCTTCGTCGACCACATCCTTCGTCGACCACATCCTTCGTCAACCAGGTTACAGTGTGCACATGCTACACTCCTTGAAATCTCGGGTTGTCACATCATCCCCAACTTGAAAGAAATTTCGTCCCGAAATTTGATAACTGGTCCAAAAGCGGCGAGGTGTTAGATCAGGATAACTGTGAATTTTCCTCGGGTACCCCATCATCCCCAACTTGAAAGGGAATTTCGTCCCGAAATTCACCAGTTGTTGCAGGATTAGATTGATCAGTTGGGGAAAGTTGAGGATACTTGAGCTTTGCATGATCTTTATGTTCCCACGTGAACTCCGGTCCACGTCTTGAGTTCCAACAAACTTTCGTGATTGGAATCCGACTGTGTTAACGAATCTCGACTTCCTGGTCCATGCTTTCAATATATATCTTGACAACTACCACTTGTCGTTAACCTTAGGCTCTAGTAAGGGTATCACAAGTGTTTCATCGGACAAACACTTCGTTAGATACGAGACATAAATGACATCGTGAGCGTTACCCAATTCGTCGGGTAAGTCGAGTTTGTAGGTCATGTCGTAAATTCATCTTGCCACGCTTCCCAAAGCACACCGCACCCTCCCAGGGTGAGACTTTCAATCATGACACGTTTGCCTGCAGCGAACTCCCAGTGTTTCCTAAGCTTATCAGCTTTCCTGGCGGTCACGCGTTGCCGCCAAACGATTTCCGCTCTAAACAATCTTCTCAAAGATTTCGTGTACAAGTCCTGGATCTGTGATTAGGTTGTCACCCACCTTAGTCCAACAAGGAGATTGGCATTCTCGTCCATACAATGCCTCAAACAGAGCTGTCTGAATACTAGAATGGTAACTGCTGCAGTAGAACTCAACCATAGGTAAGTGTCCTTCCAATTTTTACTAGAGTCAATCACACACATGCTCGCAGCATGTCTTCGAGTGTCAGGATGGTTCGTTTACTCTGACCGTTTGTCCTACGGTGATAAGCAATGCTCATGTCTAGACGTGAGCCAATGGTGTTGTGTATTGCCTGTCATAAATCAGGTATAGATCAAAATCAGAGGTAACAGGAGTTGGCACTCTGTGTCTAGAAACCGCCTTTCACAGGTAATTACTCACGGGATATGAAGACTTGTCAATTTTCCTTGATTGCACGAAGGTGTATGGGTTACATGAGACAATCAACAATCACCCAGGTAATATCGTCTCTGTTTCGGGTTTCAAGTAGGCCAGTGACAAAACCCATGACAGTCTGTTCTCATTTCCATATGGGTGTTTCGGTTGCCGTCACAAGCCAGAAGGTTTCTGATATTCCACCTTGACTTTCGCACAAGTCAAACATCGTTCACATACGTTGTTGTATGGATCTTCATGCCCGGTCGCCAGTACAAGATTTATAGATCCTAATATCTCCTATCAAAACCCAGACGACAAGAATATCGAAGCTGGTGTGCTTCGCTCAACACAAGTTCCCTACGGTTGCCGTATAGTGGGATCCATATTCGTTCCATGAAGTAGCGAATCTCGTCCTACTCGCCAAAAGTTGCTCCTCCATGCCCTGCATGGACTCAACTTGAAAATTCTCTTCCTTCAGTGCTTCGGTTCGAACAAGGTGAATCCGATCAGGTAGGTTAGAATCGATGGTGTGCTGCGAGGCTCGTACACGTCTAGGTTTCACATTCAAAATCATTCAAAAGTTCCATCCAATGATGCCATCACATGTTTAGCTCTTTCGGAGCAAGGGTACATGGGAGGCCCTTGTGATCAGCCTAAGTAGTGCATTTGGTACCGTCCAAGCAATGCCTCCAACTTAAATCCAAAGACCGTGGCTTCCACCGCAGGTTGTGACTCATGCAATCCTTCTTGTAAATCCACTACGTAAGCCATCACCTTCTCGTGTTGAATCGGCATGTAACTGGGACTCTGATTTGAACCGTCATGGTATACCACTAGATCACCCATACCCTCGGGTAAAGACGATGTTCAGTGCGTTGCAGAGTTGGGATTCGAAAGCTGAAAAGACGTCCTCCTGGTTTTATCTCCCACAAATACACAGCACCCTGCTATGCTAACGAGATTAAAGTTGCGCGATCTTCGAAAATCATGTGATGAATCTGCGATAGTATCTAGCGAGACTAAGAAATTGTTGTACCCCCGAAGGACTCCTTGGTGCTGACCAATTCAAATAAAATGGATCTTAGCGAGATCCACTTGTATCCCCACTTCATTGACTACGTGACCAAGAAAGTGTACTTCTCGAATCCTGAAGTCACACTTAGGTAGACTTCACATGGAGTTGCTCCTACCCTAGGAGCTCTAAGATGAAATACAAGTGCCGTTCATGGTGTTACTTTCTCCTGGAGGTGATTCAAAACGTCATAGATAAACACGGTTTGACTAATCTGGCGAGATGAGGTTGGCACATACTACTCATGTGATCCCTAAGGCTGCTGGGGTGTGGATATCTTAAACAACAAGAACAGAAAATCATAGTGGCCGTACTGTACCTGTAATACCGTGTTAGGAATCATCCTCCCCTGGGTCTTCCATCAGGTGACAGTCCAATCTTAAGTCGTTGTCCTAATAGGAGCTTGATCATCACAGTGTATCACATAACAAGTATTCAATATTCATACCAGTCCACATCCCATGTGCATAATGTGTAATAATATTTAACAAGTAAGTTTGCTACTCACACAAATCAGATCAGATTTCTCATTCCTAATCAGTATCATTATCATACAACAAATAGAATTCATCACACAAATTGGTTCATTGTTCTGTCTAACTGTCCTTCACGGCGAAGAACCTTCATGGCAACGAACCTTTCATGGCGACGAACCTTCCATGGCGAAGAACTATACTTCGTCAAAAAGTAATTCAGACGAAGGATCATATTATTCGTCGAGAAGGCCAGTCGACGAAGAACCATACTTCGTCGACTTGGGTTCTTCGTGGGAAGTTTGTCGCTGCACCTTAACAGGTAATTATGATTTCCTCAAGAACGCTAATCATTCCCCTATGATTCATATCATTGAGATCCAACATTAGCAGTTAACATTTAATCAGATCTAATGCCATAATCATTCTTAAATCATGCAATCATACACAATCAGTTCGGTATACATAATAGGTTCATGAAACCGTTAACATAGTAATCGAATCATCAATATCATGCGAATTCTAGTTGATCGATAAACATTTGCTATCATCAAGAACATGGATTGATCGAACCGAATCAGTTTTATTATCATCATAAGTCTATCATATTCAACAATATTCCTAGCCAAAGCCCTAGGTCATAACCAACCTCTAACAAATCGACTATTACAGGGATTTCACTAATCATATTATATCAAGCATATAACATCACGTAAAAACATCTCCAAGCGCAACACTCGTGTATCAATCATAACAATCATTGGCTTGTAGAATTAAACAATGATATTTCACTAACGTGGTTGGATGATGAGCATAATTGCTTGGCATGATAGGAAGTTTCATGAGATGGAAGGGGTTGCCGTCAAGTATGCAAAGGGTTTGATTGTGTTTTCAATACCCCAAAACACAATGCCTAACTCTACAAATATGCGCACAAGGGGGTTTGGGCTCAAGAACTGTTTGGGCCGAGGCCCTTTTGGCGAACCTTCCACCTGACGAAGAACATCCTTCACCAAGGAGTGTTCTTCGTCGACCACTTCTTCGTCGACCACATCCTTCGTCGACCAGGTTACAACGTGCACATGCTACACTCCTTGAAATCTCGGGTTGTCACATCATCCCCAACTTGAAAGAAATTTCGTCCCGAAATTTGATAAGTGGTCCAAAAGCGGTGAGGTGTTAGATCAGGATAAATGTGGATTCTCCTCGGGTACCACATCAACACTTAACAATTTTCAACATGTTCAATACATTACCAGTTCTAACAGATTTCCATCTGATGGATAGACCATCCGATCGAGTGACAATCCTGCTGTGAACTTGTTCTCTGGGAAATGTCTCGCCGAACGGAGCGCCATCCGATCGAACTACCGTTCGATCGAACGACCTGAAAGGTAGAGATACTTTTCTGTTTTCAAAATGCTACAACGAAAACTTCAAAGTCGTCAAACACAAACACATCCATCCCAAACGAGTGGCAAACCGAACGAATGGCCATCCGATCGAATGACCATCCGTTCGGATTGCCATCCGACCGGATTACCATTCGACATTTAATCACTTTTCACTGTTTTACGCGCCGTTCACCGCTGATGTTATCATTCTGTTCAGGCTAATCTCTCTCAACGCCCCCAATCTGTGAGTATACTCAATCCCATTTTTTTACGCACTTTTGGGTGTTACATACGTTACTTATATTCAAATCACACCAACACACAACGCAAACACTTTTAACGCTAACCGCTATTGCATGTTATACGTGACTCGATGAATGCCTGTTTGTTATGTTTACACATTGATTGTTGTCTACCTACCTTAGCAACGATAATACTATAGTTTGGACTCAGCACCTGTTCACTCAGGGGTTGTTAAGGATATTACTTCACGTGTTCGCAGTGGTGAACATGTGTTGCGCACTCACTACTTGCAGTCAACTCGCACTCATTGGTATTGATAGGATCTTTGTCGGTAACTTACATGCTTCACATTACACGTTGTACATGTTGGTTATGCGTATACAAATTCGAACTCTATTATACTGTCAAACTTGTATGCTCACCTTTACATTATGTGTATTGACTCTATTTTAACGTAAGTGACAGGTGTTTAGGATGCTTTGCTTGCTATTTGCTGGAATCGAGTAGGAGAGTCTAGAAACAAAGACAATTTATTTATTTAAATCTGAGTTATCGGAACATGTTATTTGTCTTTGAGATATCGCTGTCTGTAATAATTAATTTTGCTTGATGGGTTATGGTATGGGACATAATATTAACTATCTGGTAATTTAGCTGTTATGGAATTTCTCTTGGACAATCTGTTTCGCTCAGTGTCGCGCCCCGATGTTTCCGCCATCGGTTAGGGTGTGACAGATTGGTATCAGAGCCATAACTATAGGGAATTAGGCAAGACTCGACATAGTCAGGGTCGATGTCTTAGAAACAACCTAGTCTATAGTCTAAGTACCAACTGACCGACTTGTGCATACCCCGTAGGGGTTTTGTACGAGTTTACTTGCTATTCTCTCTCGCACTCGCTAAACACTATCACTACACTATTTTTGAAAATAAACAAGTGATTAGATCGAGATCAGATGTGAAAACCGCAAACTCTTGGTCAGATCACTTGTTCGACCCGCATTCTACTATAAATAAGAGAATTTGCGTTGAATCAGGAGTGAAATCCATACTTCGACGTAAATTTCTCTCTCTATCTCATTAAAACAGGACAAAGTTGATTAAGTTAGGGGTGAAACCCGAACCTTGATGACTTATCCCAATCTCAATTTTGGTTTTACGAAACTCTCACCAAAGTCTCGACGGACTCCAACGACTTGAGTCATGCTGTAACTGGAAGGATGCGTGTCGTTCGCCCAAAATCGAGGCGAGAGCACAGTCTAGTGGGCCAAAGCGTGTACCAAAAGTCCTTGTGAATAGTCGAATCACTTTGCGTAGTCAATGTCTATCAGCCGCAGACAATCTATGCTCGATTTTATGTGTTTCAATCGTGGATTTCGCCGCCGCTACCTCTGATGTTTGTCACTTTTATGTGGAATTTATATGTTTTATGTGGTTTTACCTGTTTATGTGTTCCGATTTTTGGTGATTTATTCGCTTTTCGATTTGATCGACACACACAACTCACACTACACATCTATCTCAAAACGCTAACAAATCGTTGTTACCCTCGCGTGCTATATTACTTACTTATATTATGCTACTCGCTATGCTACGATGTGTACTCGCTAATCGCAATCGTTATTCTCGGACGCCTAAACTTTGAATAATAGTTGAATATGTACGACAAATATGGGTGAATACGTGCAAAATATAGTGTGGATTCTGTGGTTTACGTGCTTCTGTACTCTACATGCTTATGTGATCCTGTGGTTTATGTGCCTACGTGACTATGTGTTAGGAGATTGACTGTGTTCCTGAGCTTTATATGTGGTAGTTTAGAGCAGAGCGATAGTCTATACTAGGATTAATCGAAACTTGTGTCTGAGTCCTATGACGATGTCTGTTGCAGACAATGTCGTTATTTGGATCGCGCTATTCCCGAACTGCTCGCCGCAATCATGAAGACAAACGTATCACTTCTCTCGTTGCCAAGCAAATTACGAAGGTTTTCCCGCAAATCGTTAGTGAGCTGAATGAAAACGGTAGCAATTCTTATGAAGAGTCCAGGACTGATTCTCCTAAAGCTGTTTTTAGCTTCAAGCAGTTCAAAGCCTGCGACCCGAAAGAATTTACTGGCGAAGATGGACCTATGACCATGTTCCAATGGTTTGATTCGATCAAAGTCACCCTGCGTCAGAGCAACTGTCCTGATAATCTCCGCACTGTTAACGCCATTGGCGTTTTCCAGTCTAGGGCTCTGGACTGGTGGACTGCCGAGAGAAACAAGCATGGAAATGATGCAACTTACGGGCTAACGTGGGACGAGTTGAAGGACATCGTGATCAAGGAGTTCTACCCTCCCCACGAGGTCCAAAAGCTGGAGGACGAATTCTGGTACATCAAGCAAAAGGATGGCGACAACGCTGGTTTAACTGCTCGCTTCAAGCAGTTGAGTATCATCTGCCCTGGTCAAGTTACTACCCCCGAGATTACCATCAAGAAATACATCCGTGCTCTGCCGGATTGTGTTGCGGACTTCGTACAGGCTGCAAAGACGACAGCTATTGAGGAAACCTACATGCTCGTTGTTGAGATAAACGACAAGCGAGTTAGGGCTGGTTACTTTGATAAAGCCTCCAAGAATCTGCACCAAGCTACCGCCGCTCCCACCGCTGAAAACGCCACTGCACCGCAATCTTCAAAGTCCTCCCGTCGCAAGAGGAAGAACAACAACAACAGTAGCAAGAATTACGCTGTCACAGTTGCCGCCCCACTCCAATCAGTTCTTGCTTAACCGCAGCCTCAACACCGCCAGGTAGCAGTCCCAGTGACCACTGCACCGCCAGCCCAGTGTGCATATACTGGTCCTTACCCGCTTTGCCCTACTTTCTCTTATCATCATCCCATGGGGATTGCTTGCAGATTCTGCGTTCACTGCAACATGTACGACCACTTCACCGCTGACTGCCGTACTGGTCCACGTCAAACCCCAGCTCCAGCTCAAGGTCAAGCTCCTGCTCAACAAGCTCTACTTCTTGCTCCTCAAGGCCAACAAGCGGCTCCTGCACCCGCGATCCATCCTAGAGCTTGCTTTGCGTGTGGTGATCCCAACCACTTCGCAAACATGTGCCCGAACCGAGTGGTGAAGCAAGAGCCACAACGGCAGCAGCCTCATCAACAGCAGCAGCAGCAGCAAGTAGCCTGCGGCTGTGCTTTCAACATCAACGCACGCCAGGCTCAAGCAGACAACAATGTGGTTAATGGTACGTTCCTTGTGAATGGTATATATACCTCGTGTTTATTTGATACTGGAGCCGATAACTGTTTTGTATCGTTTGAATTCGAAAAGCTCCTTAAACGTAAGCGCGCCCATATCCCCTCGACGTTCGATGTTGAAGTTGCCACCGGAAGAACCGTCGCTGTCAATTCTATTCTTCGTGATTGTATTCTCGAACTCAACAATCACATCTTTCCTATCGATCTTATTCCGATGCAGCTCGGTAGTTTTGACGTCAAAGTAGGCATGGATTTTCTTCGTGAGAATCGTGCTAAAGTTGTTTGCTTCGATAAGATGATTCGATTCTCGCTTGCTAATGGTGATCAACTTTGTGTGTATGGCGAAACTCCTTCGAATGGTCTCAAACTCATGTCATGTGTCTAAGCTAGCAAGTATCTCCGCAAGGAATACAGAGCTTTCTTAACTAACATTATAGTAGCGGAGAAGGAAAAGAAAGGAAAGACAGGAGTGAAAGACGTTCCCGTTGTTTGTGAATTCCCTAGCGTTTTTCCAGACGATCTACCTGGTTTACCTCCGAGTCATGATATCGACTTTCGTATTGACCTCGTTCCTGGAGCCAATCCTGTTGCTAGAGCTCCTTATCGACTCGCTCCGTCCGAAATGCGCGAACTCTCGAGCCAACTCTAGGAATTACTTGACAAGGGCTTCATTCTCCCTAGCACCTCTCCATGAGGCGCACCAGTCCTTTTCGTCAAAAAGAAGGATGGGTCGTTCCGGATGTGCATCGACTATAGGGAGTTGATGTAACAACCCGCACATTCGTGCGTTGTTACTACTCGATATACTCGTTACGCCTAGCACCAGAGATTTGGATCATAATGTAGCAATATCGCATACATCGCTATTTCGCAGTATTTTCGCATATTATGCATACTTTATCGCTATCACATCACATTGCACTTGCTGGCAACCACGAAGATATCAAATGAGGACCAATTCTACCCTCATTGATAGCCGTGATGTGTCGCAGTGCAACTCATTACTCAAAACGCACATCGCATCACACACATTAACGTTCACGATGACGTTGAGTGAGGACCTATTCTACCCTCCTCGATGACCGTGAAGCGTCGCAAAGCAACGCATACTCAAAACGAAACCCGGTTATTGTATCGCAACTTTGAAATATGGATATGTATATACGACCCAATGTAGCTAATCATAAAAAATATATGGAAATGTGGATGAGAATGTGTAACCAAACTATCGCAACGCTTAGCAATCGAAACGGAACGCCAAAACTTAGCTCGCCGGAGGCGTTTGATCGAATGGCACTTCGATCGAATGGCCATTCGATCAAACAGCCATCCGATCGGACAACCAACCGTTCGGACAGCCATCCGACCCGATGCACTGCACCACCTTTCTCCTCCTTGGCCTATGAATACCCCACTTGTCACATCAACAACAGTTGATGTGACTGCTCTCTCTCTCTCGACCAGACGCCTTCTCGCCATTTTCTCTCGATTTCTCGCAATTCCTGTAAGTTTCTACCTCAAATCTTGTACTTCTATGATCTACACGCACTCCCCCATCTTTCTCACTATCAAATCTCACTTCTTCACCGTTAAATCTTTGGATTTGAGCCGTTCTAAGGTGATGTCATCATGAAGTTCTTAGGAACAATGAAGTGTGACCTCATCTCATCAAGAACAGTCCAGATCTGATGGATTCCACGGAGAATAAACAATAAACTCGCACTAATCTAAGCCGAATCAAAGTTTTCAAAGCTTTTCTTCAAACTTTCCTAACTTATCACTCTAAACCGGTAGCAACAGAGCTCGTACAGACCTTCTACTTTTCCTATAGTGAAGTGTCGGTTTGAGAACAGGTTCCTATCGACGAGATGATCGGCTTGTCGTGATAAATACGAATAACCATCGAGAACAGTTAACTGATCGGACGGGGTGATTCCCATCTGATCCGGTGACTCGGACCTGGTGAAGATCCATTGTTTAGCTCGTAGTCGTAACGTCTCGATCAAATCGCAAAAACTTAACGAGATAGCCAAGATGTAAAACGATAAGAACGGACTGCCGTCCGATCGAACGACCATCCGATCGGCTGACTTTGGATCCTCAACACTTAAACATTTTGCAAATCCTCATCACACATCAGTTCCAATGGATTGTCACCCGATCGGATTTCTACTCGATTGAGCGACCAGTCTGCTGTGAACTTGTCAGTAACCAAAGTGTCTTGCCAATCGGATAACCGTTCGATCGAACAGCCACCCGATCGAGTTGCCACCCGATCGACCGGCCGTTCGATCGACCGACCTGAAAGGTAGAGATACTTCCCTGTTTTCAAAATGCTACGACGAAAACTTCAAAAGGCAAACCATCATACACAAACTCATCTTTCCCAAATTAGGTAGCAATCCAATCGAATGGTCACCCGATCGGATTCCCATCTGATCGGATTACCGTCCGATCCTTGACACTTTGCACCGATTCACGCGCCGATCATCGCTTACGCTATCAATCTGTAATCAGGCTATTCTCAGACGTGCTCCCTTCAATCCAACCAAGTTGTGTTTGCTTGCTGAGCACCGACTGTGAGAATACTTGAACCCTTTTTGCTTTTGCACTTTTGGGTGTAACATACGCTGCTATCAAATCGAATCACATCAAATGCTTAAACTACTTATCACTTGCGAATGACTTACGTGCATAGTTATACGTGATGCTAGTTACATATGTGCTAGGATTTATACTCGCGACGTCCCACCATGACTAGTATAGTACTATTGCGCCCGACGGGGTCTAGTTTAGCAATCGCGATCGAAGCTCGAGGACTTAGCTGGTAGTATCAGTTTTGTGAGTATATATGTCGTGTATTACGTTTATGTATGTGGAAATTCGCAGCTTTTATCTATTACACTATTACATATCAAACCTTTATGCTCGCCAATACTTTTGTATTGTCATTATTTTAACGTATGTTGCAGGATTAGTCACAGTCTACATCAAATCAAGCTAGGAAGTCTAGAAACACGCTTAAAATCTAGGTTGTCGGATTTGAATTGTTTGAGAGAACAGAAAATTCATGACAGCTTATGTGATTGTAATTGTTTATTAGCATGGGATAATGAACGCATTAAATACTGTCGCAATATAGGTGTTATGGATCCTCTTGAGCAATCTGACTCGCCTAGTGCCGCGCCCTGATGATTCCGCCATCGGTTGGGGTGTGGCAGTTGAATAAGATAACGATAAAGAATCGCTATCACCTACCTCGAATCGATGATTTGTTTGATCAGTTACAAGGTGCTACGTGTTTCTCCAAGATCGATCTACGCTCAGGCTATCACCAGTTACGCATTCAAGAGGTGGAAATACCTAAAACCGCTTTTCGCACTCGTTATGGCCACTATGAATTCGTTGTTATGCCTTTTGGTTTAACCAACGCACCTGGGGTTTTCATGGATCTGATGAATCGCATGTGTAAACCCTTTCTCGATCGCTTCGTCATCGTGTTCATCGATGATATCCTGATCTATTCCAAGTCGAAATTCGAACACGCGCAACATCTACGTTTGGTTCACGAACTACTCTAGGGGAATCGACTCTACGCCAAGTTCTCCAAGTGTGAATTTTGGCTGGAGGAGGTTCAATTCCTCGGTCACATTGTCAATAGTCAAGGTATTCACGTCGACGCTGTGAAGATCGAAGCTGCTAAGAGTTGGGTTACACCTAAGAACCCGTCTGAAGTCCGCTATTTCCTCGGACTAGCGGGCTATTATCGCCGATTTATCGAACGAATCTCTAAAATCGTTGTGCCCCTTACTTCTCTCACGCATAAAGACAAGCCTTTTGTTTGGGGAACTGAACAAGAGACTGCATTTCGAACTCTCAAGCATATGCTCTGCAATGCTCCTGTTCTCGCTTTACCCGACAGAAACAATGACTTCGATGTCTATTGCGATGCCTCAAACCTTGGTCTTGGTTGTGTTCTCATGCAACGAGACAAGGTTATCGCTTACGCGTCTCGTCTGCTCAAGATCCACAAGAAGAACTATACAACCCATGAGCTCGAGCTAGGCGCCATTGTTTTTGCGTTGAAAATTTGGTGACGCTACCTTTATGGTACCAAGTGTACGATCTTCACAAATCATAAGAGCCTACAACACATCCTCAGCCAAAAAGAACTAAATATGCGCCAACACCGATGGGTAGAACTTCTCAACGATTACCACTGTGAGATCCGTTATCATCCTGGCAAAGCAAATGTCGTTGCCGACACCCTCAGCAGACGAAGCTATTTGCATAGCGTTCTTAATGTTCATGCCCAGCATCATCTCGAAACTCTTATCCGCGACGCCCAGCATGCCTGTTTTACCGAACGCACTTTGAAGAAAGAAAGGATTCTTAACGATGGCGCCCAGTTAGTGAATAAACCGAATGGGATATTCCACTATCTAGACCGAATTTGGATTCCCAAGCGTACGACCTACGACAGATTCTGATGGACGAAGCTCACAAATCCCGATATTCTATTAATCCCGGTGCCGACAAAATGTACCAGGACCTTCGCTACAAGTACTGGTGGCCGGGCATGAAGAAAGATATCGCTCTATATGTTTCGAAGAGCCTGACTTGCTCGAAAGTCAAGGCCGAGCACCAAAGACCCTCTGGCTTACTCGTCCAACCCAAGATCCCTATGTGAAAATGGGAGAGTATAGCTATGGACTTTATAACGAAACTTCCGCGCACGCCATCAGGCCACGACAGCATCTGGGTTGTCGTTGACCATTTGACCAAATATGCTCATTTCCTGCCAATACGAGAAGACTATAAGGTGGCAAAATTAGCCCGAATCTACACCGATGAGATCATTTGTCGACATGGGACGCCTCGCGACATCATCTCTGACCGCGATGGTCGGTTTACCTCGCGTCTTTGGGAAACGTTTCAATCTGCTCTCGGTATTACTCTTAATCTAAGTACCGCTTTCCATCCCCAAACCGACGGTCAGACTGAAAGAACGATTCGCACCCTTGAAGACATGCTTCGTTCGTATGTCATAGATTTCGGTGGTAATTGGGACGCGCACTTACCTTTAGTCGAATTCTCGTACAATAACAGTTATCATTCTAGCATCCAAATGGCACCATTTGAGGCTTTATACGAAAGGAAATGTCGATCGCTTATTTGTGTGGCACGAGATCGGAGACTCGCAAATAACTGGTCCTAAGTTGTTGCAAGAAATGACTGACAAAATCCTCCAAATTCGAGACAATCTGCTGAAAGCTCGGAGTCGTCAGAAAAGTTACGCCGATAGACGACGCGAGCCCCTTGAATTTGACGTTGGCGATCACGTACTCCTAAAGGTATCACCTTGGAAGGGTGTAATCAGATTCGGCAAGAAGGGAAAGCTCGCGCCTCGATATGTTGGTCCCTTTAAGATTCTGGAGAGGATCGGCAAAGTAGCCTACAGACTCGAACTACCGGAGGAACTTAGCAACGTCCACCCGACTTTCCATCTTTCGAACCTCCGAAAGTGTCTGGCTGAGCATGATTTACAAGTCCCACTCGAGGATCTACAAGTGGATGAAACATTACACTTCGTGGAGAAGCCTGTCGAGATTATGGACCGAGAGACCAAGAAGCTCAGGCGCTCACGCATTCCCATTGTGAAGGTTCGCTGGGAAGGCAAACGCGGCGCAGAGTTCACCTGGGAACTCGAAAGTGACATGAAGGAGAAGTACCCGCAGTTGTTCGTTACGGCCAAGGCCTAATTTCGAGACGAAATTCCCTAAGAGGGGGAGGCTGTAACACCCCGTGTTACGAAAGTCAAAGTACAAGTCAAAGTCAAAGGAATAAAAGATTGCTAATTGCGATCTGTCACTCCTTGCTTAACTATTTATTGTACATCAGTGACTTGTAATCGAATCTTTTATTTTATTTGCTTTTGTTGTATTATTTGGAGTATCTGTGAATAATCGAGGTTTAATCGATGTTTATCGCATGTTTTATCGCTTTATCTCTAGTCGCATCGCAATCACATTCGCAACTCGACTTATGTGTTCTGGATATTGTTTTACGTGTGTGTGCTTCTGATGTGTTACTTGTGCATGTTTAACTATGTTCTGTGGTGATTATTCAAAACGCAATCGCAACTCTATCGCAATCGCATTCTAATCGTAAACGCTAAACGCAAGATAATTAGGATGATTGTATGTTAGATATAGTATTTGTGTGTTTATTAATAATCTATCGCATCGCTTAATCGAAACTCGCATCGCAACGCTCAAAACACGAAACGAAACGCCGAATCTCAACTCACCAAGCCACTTCGATCGAATGACCATTCGATCGGATGGCCATCCGATCGGATTGTCATCCTATCCAACACTTGCACCTCCTTTCCCTTTTGGCAACCTATAAATACCCCTCCTGTCACATCACTTGATGTGACAGCTCTCTCACTCGACCAGCAGCGTTCCAGCCCATCTTTCTCTCGATTTCTCTCGATTCTTGTAAGTTTTCAACTCAAATCTTGTAATTCTATGATCTACACGCACTACTTCATCTTTTTCACCTTGGAATCTCAAGTTTTAACCGTGAAATCTGTGGATTTGAGGTGTTCTAGGGTGATGTCATCATGGAGTTCTTATGAACTTCAAGTTTTGACCTCATTCCACCAAGAATAACTTAGATCTGAAAGATTTCCTCATGATTAAACATTGTTTTCGCATAGATCTAAACTTTTCAAAGTTAAAAGGATTGAAAAATAGTTTCTTAACTTTCTTTCAACTCTTTTACACTCAATGCACTCAAAACCGATAGAATCGGAGCTCGTTCTGATCTTCTACTCGTTCTTAGTGATGTGTTGGTTCAAGATCTGATCTCTATCAACGAGACAACCGATTTCGGGATGAACATGAACACCCGTCATGAACAGTTAACTGATCAGATTGGGGTGATTCCCGTTCGATCGGATAACCTGGGCTTGATGGAGTTCTGTTGTTTAAAACGTTGTCATATCGTCTCGATCAAACCGCAAAACTTTTTAAAATAATCAAGTTTCAAGACGATCAGATTCGTGGGGCGGATTGCCACCCGATCGGATTGCCATCCGATCGAACCGCAATCCGATCGGATTGCACTTGGTCTCAACACTTAACAATTTTCAACATGTTCAATACATTACCAGTTCTAACGGATTGCCATCCGATCGATAGACCATCCGATCGAGTGACAATCCTGCTGTGAACTTCTTCTCTGGGAAATGTCTCGCCGAACAGAGCGCCATCTGATCGAACTACTGTTCGATCGAACGACCTGAAAGGTAGAGATACTTCTCTGTTTTTAAAATGCTACAACGAAAACTTCAAAGCCATCATACACAAACACATCCATCCCAAACGAGTGGCAAACCGAACGAATTGCCATCCGACCGGATTACCATTCGACACTTAATCACTTTTCACTGTTTTACGCGCCGTTCACCGCTGATGCTATTATTCTGTTCAGGCTAATCTCTCTCAGCGCTCCCTTCAATCCAAGAGAGTGTTTACTTGTTAAACGCTATCTGTGAGTATACTTGATCCCTTTTTGCTTTACGCACTTTTGGGTGTTACATACGTTACTTATATTCAAATCACATCAACACACAACGCAAACACTTTTAACGCTAACCACTATTGCATGTTATACGTGACTCGATGAATGCCTGTTTGTTATGTTTACACATTGATTGCTGTCTACCTGCCTTAGCAACGATAGTACTATAGTTTGGACTCAGCACCTGTTCACTCAGGGGTTGTTAAGGATGTTACTTCATGTGTTCGCAGTGGTGAACATGTGTTGCGCACTCGCTACTCGCAGTCAACTCGCAGTCATTGGTATTGATAGGATCTTTGTCGATAACTTACATGCTTCACATTACGCGTTGTACATGTTGGTTATGCGTAAACGAATTCAAACTCTATTATACTGTCAAACTTGTATGCTCACCTTTACACTATGTGTATTGACTCTATTTTTTTTTTTTTTTTTGGGTAAAGGGTTACCCCGATGACTCTATTTTAACGTATGTGACAGGTGTTTAGGATGCTTTGCTTGCTATTTGCTAGAATCGAGTAGGAGAGTCTAGAAACAAAGACAATTTATTTATTTAAATCTGAGTTGTCAGAACATGTTATTTGTCTTTGAGATATCGCTGTCTGTAATAATTAATTTTGCTTGATGGGTTATGGTATGGGACATAATATTAACTATCTGGTAATTTAGTTGTTATGGAATTTCTCTTGGACAATCTGTTTCGCTCAGTGTCGCGCCCCGATGTTTCCGCCATCGGTTGGGGTGTGACACCGCAAGCATCAAGGGGGAAGGCACTATCATCCTAAAGATGACCTCTGGCAAGGAGCTTACCTTGACAAATGTGCTTTATGTTCCAGAGATACGGAAGAATCTCGTGTCGGGATGGATGCTCAACAAGTTTGGATTTCGGACAACTTTGTTCTTTCTAGACATGGAATGTTTGTTGGAAAGGGCTATGCCCTTAATGGAATGTTTAAAATGTCTGTAATGGTTGTGAAAAACAACAAAAGTTTGAATGAAATTTCTACTTCTACTTACATGATTGAGTCTTCTAATGTTTGGCATGGTAGACTAGGACATGTAAATTTTAATTCTTTACGACGTTTAATTAAATTAAAATTGATACCAACATTCCATATCGAGTCCGATCACAAATGCGAGACATGTGTCGGATCCAAACTTACGAGATCTCCGTTTAAATCGGTTGAACGAATAACTGAACCCCTTGATTTAATTCGTACCGATGTGTGTGATTTAAAAGCGGTTCCCACGCTTGGAGGAAATAAGTACTTCATCACGTTTATTGATGATTGTACTAAATATTGCTAGGTGTATTTACTTAAGAGTAAAGACGAAGCAATAGAGAAGTTTATCTTGTATAAAAACGATGTTGAGAATCAACTTAAAAAGAAGATAAAAGTTGTGAGAAGTGACCGAGGAGGTGAATATGTTGCACCTCTTTCAGCAAATTATCTTTTGAACAAGATACCTTTGAAAAATAGGGACAAAACTCCATATGAGTTATGGAGATAAAGGAAGCCTTCGTACAAATACTTGAAAGTGTGGGGGTGCCTAGCAAAGATGATTGTACCACCTCCTAATGCTCTTAGGATAGGACCCAAAACTGTTGATTCCATTTTCATTGGATATGCACATCAAAGTAGTGAACATCGTTTTCTTGTACATGAGTCCAAGAATCCCGATGTACACAAACACACTATCATGGAGGCAAATCCTAACATTGTCTCATATTTTGAAAATGTGTTTCCTATGTTAGGACAAACACATGCGACTTCATCAACAGCGGCTGATGAAGCAGGTCCAACTTCATCTACATGGTTAGATGAAGCACGTCCGAGTTCATCTACGAGGTTAGATGAAAATCATAAATGACCTAAGGTCGAGGAGGGTGAGCTAAGACGAAGCAAACGACAAAGGGTTGAAAAATCCTTTGGTCTAGACTTCATGAGTTATATGGTTGAGGGTGAGCCCAATACCTACCGCGAGGCGGTTACCTCCGCAGAAGGACCTCAATGGCAAGAAGCAATTAAGAATGAAATTGATTCTATATTGTAAAATCATACTTGGAGTTAGTAGATCTTCCACCTGGTTGTAAACCACTTGGATATCGTTGGATATTCAAAAGGAAGATGAAAGCCGACGGAGGTATTGATAAATACAAGGCAAGGTTAGTAATCAAAGGATTTAGACAAAAGGAAAGTCTAGACTACTTTGATACTTACTCGCCTATGACGCGAATAACCTCTATACGATTGGTTCTTGCAATTGCGGCTCTAAGAAATTTGGAAGTTCACCAAATGGATGTAAAGACCGTAATTCTAAATGGCGATTTATAAGAAGAAATTTACATGGAACAACCTGAGGATTTTTTCGCCCCAGGAAACAAGGGTAAAGTATGTAAATTGGTCAAGTCCTTGTATGGCTTGAAGCAAGCTCCAAAACAGTGGCACCAAAAGTTTGATCATGTCATGATTGATAATGGTTTCAAAATAAATGAGTGCGACAAGTGTGTTTAATTTAAAGACACACCTAAGGGTTATGTAATTTTATGTCTTTATGTAGACGATATGCTTATCATTGGGAGTGATGATAACATGATCAACTCAACAAAAGACATGTTGAAAGCGAGGTTTGACATGAAAGACATGGGTCTCATGGATGTGATTCTTGGAGTAAAAATCACTAGATCCCAAAATGGTCTTGTGTTAAGTCAATCTCACTACGTGGACAAGATCCTTGGGAAATTCAATTCGGACGATACGAGTGTAGCTCGAACTCCAATTGATAATACCCAACGCCTAAGGAAGAATAGAGGCGAGAGTGTTGCTCAGTTAGAGTACTCAAGGATCATTGGTAGTCTCATGTATCTAATGACATGTACTAGACCCGACTTAGCATATGCTGTTAGCAGGCTGAGTAGATACACCAGTAATCCATGCGCGGAACATTGGAAAGCTATCACGAGGGTGCTCAGATACATAAGATACACAAGAGACTATGGACTGCATTATACCCGTGATCCAGCAGTGATCGAAGGATACACTAACACGAACTAGATATCGGATATAAAAGATCATAGATCGACAAATGGATATGTGTTTACACTTGCGGGAGCAGCTATAGCTTGGAAGTCTTCCAAGCAAACGGTTATAGCTAGATCCACGATGGAATCCAAATTCGTCGCTTTAGATAAAAGCGGGGAAGAGGCGGAGTGGCTACGTCAATTTGTGGAAGATATTCCAACATGGCCAAAGCCGTTGACGGTGATCTGCATACATTGTGACAATCAATCTGCGCTTGTTAGAGCACAAAGTGCGATGTACAATGGCAGATCAAGGCTCATTCGACGTAGACACAACACGGTACGATAACTTATCTCAACGGGTGTTATCTCAGTTGACTATGTTAGGTCAAAGGAGAACATTGCGGACGCGTTAACAAAAGGCTTAAGCAAAGATAAGGTGTATAAGTCGTCAAGAGGAATGGGACTAAAGCCCATAGAAGAAGGGAATATGAGGGAAACCTAACCTAGTTGACTGGAGATCCCAAGATCTAGGTTCAATAGGCAAACTTAATCATAAACCCAAAGGGAGTCACTGTGGGGGGTGACCCAAAATTAATAAAGGGAGTTGTATACTTCCTAGTCCATTCCAATCAGTGACTTGAAGGAAAGGTTAAGCATGTTGAGGTTAAGGATTTTGAGGAAATCCAAAAATTAACCATGATGCTTTTAATGATTCAGAGGAATCACCTATGTTAGAGAGAAGTGGGGTCGCTTCGAATGGATTTGTGGGGAGGCGCAAATCCTAGAGCTCTCGCAGAACCAGGAAAGTGTTCCATGACCATAAAAGGACACAACCATGAGGACTTGACTCGACTAGGGAGAGTATTGTGTGAATGTATATTGTCTACAAGACCCTAGGAGGCTAAGTATGCTTCACAAAAGAAGGTTCAAAGGTTACACCTACCTATCTTGCAATACTCAACTGTTGAACGTGTATCGTTGAAACTTGATAGATCGATTTCTATTCATGTGGGGGATTGTTGGAAATTTGTGGAAATAGCACTTTTCACAAATATAGGAAAATGATTTTTTCCTATTTTGGACTAGAAATAAATATAAGAAAATGAGTAGGTTTTATATATTTATTTGTGGGTTTTGTTCTATGTTGGAAGAGCTTCGCAGCGAACTAAACCACGTCTAAAATGGAGCTAAGATGAATGAGATATCGATGCTCAAAGTTTGGTGTTTGAAACTTGAATGCTGAAAAAAATGGGAAAGTGGCACCTTGTCCCACATAGGAGGAGAGATGAAACTTAAAGGGGTATTTAAGTGGGAAATCTCCATCCTTATTGTTTCATAGAAGCACACACTAAGTGTACTCGCGAAGGGTGAGAAGCACCCTAACTCCCACTCGCAAGCGCACACGCACGCGCGCGTGGCGTGGGCGATGAGGCGCAATGTGGCGCTTTGATGGCGCACTTTGCACTTCGCCCGCTTGAGAGCCGCCTTTGTATTTTTGACCATGTGCGCGTGGTGGAGCACAAGGGATGCAAGGACCATGTGGTTAGTGACGTGGCATGCAGGCGCGTGACCCCGACGCATGACGTGGCAGTCATGCTCATGCGCGTACGCACGCGAGTACACGTGGCATGGTGGCGCACGCGCGCATGAGCGTGCAGACCTGCGCGAGCGCAACAGTGTGTCTTGCGCGCGCGCGCGTAGAAACTTTCAGCAGTTAATGCCAGTGCAGTTACATTTCAGCATTCGAAACTGACGAAGTCAATGGCTTTGACTGCGACTTAAATGACGAATTAAAGTGCATTGAAGACGTTTAATGCAATTTAATTCTCCCTTTTAATTCATTTTTCAGTTTCTTCAAGACCTGCAGTATAAATAGGTGGCTGACCTGCTGCAGATAAATACACCGAAATTCACAGTTTACAATCTTCTTCCTCTGAATTATTCTTCTTCTTCAAGCATTCAAGGTACACCTTCGGGTTGGAGTCAAGACCGGCAGTGCAACTGCTTTGGGCTGTTGTATCCTGAAAACAAACGTGTTCTCTGGAAGACACGAAATTTGTTTTAAGGGACCCGTGTCTAAAACGATCCTCAGCCAAGAGCATTTTAATTTTCTGCAAATTTATGTTCTTGTTTTTCCTTTTACTTCAGTTGTAATTGTATCTTTTTTAGTTTAATTCTGTACTAGTTCTGGTAATTCAAGTTAATAAGAATTTTTTTTTATTTTACACGAACGGATTCCTACATAATGTAGGATAAGGATATTTGTATCCTACACTTCCTCTATATATATATATATACACACACATTCGAATAAGGCTGGCAAATCGTGTCTTAACAGGTTTAACAGGTTTCTGACGGCGCGCACAACATAAGTTTCAAACATGATTACGACTCATTTAACTACTTTCTACCTCATGTTTATAAAACAGTTTTATGTTTTATGTACAAAGATGAATAAATGATAGATCCTAACATTGTAATTTTAATTATTTTAAAAATTAAAAAAGTCAAAGGGTGTATTTTTCAGTCAAACAGGTCTAATCGTGTCTTAACAGGTACCCAATTGCCAGCCCTACATTCGAACTATTTTATCTTTGATTTTGTAGGCAGGAGAAGCGAGAGACTTTGTTTGGGATCAAACAACAAATCATTTAGTCTGAATAATTGTGTGGTACTGTACAAAAATAACCACTTTTCGGAATTGAACATCAATAATTGACTGAATCGTAGCTCAATCAATGGCGAATTCAAACAACATAGAGAGTTTACCCCAAACTGGTGAGATAAGAGTAACGACCTTTTTTTCTTATAAAAAATAATAGGGTGAAATAGTTGATATAATAGTAGATTAACAAAATTATAAATTATAAAGAAGTAAGAAAAATACCTATTTTTGTTTTCAAATCACTCATTTTAATAAATATTTTTTCCACCTACACCTATTTGAAAAAAA
The DNA here is from genome assembly GCA_030545235.1 of Helianthus tuberosus. Classification (NCBI taxonomy): domain Eukaryota; kingdom Viridiplantae; phylum Streptophyta; class Magnoliopsida; order Asterales; family Asteraceae; genus Helianthus; species Helianthus tuberosus. Next base: position 31,195,754 of record CM060439.1, on the reverse strand, counting down.
AAAACTCCTAAAATGTGTGTACTTACTTATTACACAAATCTTATTTTAATGAAAATAATAGAAAAGTTGAGTTTGTAATTCCAATCAACGCAAACCAAATCCAAACGATATGGCCTACATTACTCGATTCTTTTGTTTGATTTGTAGAGATTTGGTGGGGCCTTAAAGATTACATTGGTACTAATATAACTAAATATAATTAATTACATCTTATTACATTTTGTTATTTAATTAAACGCCTTTATTAATAATTGATTGATTGTGCCTCTCTTTTGTCCTTCACCTCCCTTAGTGTTCTATGGTAAGATGAAAATAATCTAGTACTAGACCTCTAATTAAATATTGTTATCTTAATATTTGATGCAAATCCAACCAATATTTTTGTTACACCAAGTAAATAATGCTTGACATGTGGAAGGTGCTTTGGCTTTGTGGGTTGATTGATTTACATAGTCAAACATTGATTTGTTATTAATAAAATAACTTAGTGTTCCTATTAATCTATATGATGAATTGATGACGATGATTCTCTTATAATGATAAAAGGTTAGAAAATACTTGAAGTGTGACAAAAGTAAGACATTTTCAAAGAGGCAAAAGAAGATAGAATTATTTAGAAAATGTTAATGAAAAGTGGACCCACCCCACGAGTGTGTGTCTCTTACATGAAAATTTGAAATTGCATCATAAATGTTATGCAATGTATGATGGCATTTGAGTATGAATCATTAGTGGACATCATTCCTTTATCATGTTGTTTTATATATAACAAAGTTATATTATAAGGTTAAGTCAAAAATTATAATTAATTACGTTGGTAGCTAAATCTGATATAGCTTGATCCCACTTTGTCAAATACCATGTTATTATGTGTGTAGTGTACATGAGTGTTGAAATCAAAAGTTTTATTAAATCCGCGTCTTTTTTCAATGTGCTTGTCATGACCCTCATTTATCATTGAGCTTATTCTAAGATGCAATCCATATGGCATCAAGCTTCCTCTCAAATCGACTCGTTAAACCAATGTGCGTCCAACATGGGAGTTTTGTCCCACTTCTGTAAACGCTTTAAGGAAAAGTCATAGTCAATGGTAAAGTCAATGGTTAATTGTCAAGTCAATAATCCATAAATCAAGTGCGCTTGTTATTTACCATTCATGTATTCTTGTGTATAAATACACCCTTGTAAAACAATTGCAAATATCTATTTTCTTAATCAAATTATCTATACCATTATATAGTATATAGCATCACTAGCTCCAACGAGAATAAGGTGATGTTTGTTTTTTCTGCAGGAAAAGGTCTGCAGTGTGTGGATCACATCTGCAGGCATCTGCAGGAGAAGAGGTGGACCAAAGGTATGCAGTCTGCAAGGAGAAGAGTGTTTGTTTTACATATAACCCTTTCTCTTCTCTTCTCTTCTCTTCTCTTCTCACACACAAACACACACAGAAACACACACAACACCTTATCTCTCTCTCACCACCACAACCACAACCACAACCACCGCCACCACCTCATCTACCACCACCACCACAACCACCGCCACCACCTCATCTACCACCACCACCACAACCGTCGCAACCACCACCACCGAACACCCACCCCCGTCGCAACCACCACCACCACCACCACAACCACCCACCCCCGTCGCAACCACCACCACCGAACACCCACTGCCACCACCGTCACCGGAAGGATCGAGGGAGAGATATCAAGGGAGGAGATGAACGGGAAGGAGGGTTTCGATTTGGCGGTTTTATTTGCCTTCATCTACCACCGCCGCCACCACCGTCACCACTACACCACAACCACCACCGTCACCTTCTCACGGTTTGTTCTCCGGTGACTCTTATTGACGGTTTTCGAAATCGAATCTTCAGGTTAGGGTTTATGTGTTTATTATGTTTAATGATTTAGGGATTTTTTCGATTGTTAAAAGATTTGGGGATTTTTTTTTTGGTTCAGATGAGGGTGTGGTGTCGGAGTGGAGGTGGTGGCAGAGTGGAGGTGGCGGCAGGTGAGGGTGGGAGGTGGTGGCGGAGTGGAGGTGGTGGCAGAGGATGTGGTGGTGTCTGCTGGAGTGGAGGGAGAAGAGGTTGTGCAGACCTTAGAAGACATGGGTTCATGTCTGTTTGAAGCAGAGGTCTCGCATACCTTTTTTAATGAAAGGTCTGCGAGAAAACAAACAAGCTGCAGACCATTATGTCTGCGCGTGGTCTGCGTGGCGCATACATAAGAGGTTCTGAAGTGCTTCTAGCAAAAAACAAACATCACCTAAATGTTGTTAATATGCTTTTTAAAACCTTTAACTGATGTACCATCTCTGTTTTTATCCTTGACAATGACAAATAATGTTAATCAAATCACAACTAACTCTAACACCAAAATCATCGAACCAATCATCGGTCAACACAGGAGTTCTTCAACCCATCAAAACAAAATTGTCCACGAAGGACTCACACTTCGTATTAGAATGGAGGTAATCACTATAATTGTAACTCATCTTATTGTGAGTTTTGCAATATTTTAGGCCATGAAACGAAAGATTGTCATAAGCTCGTTTCCTTCGTTCGTGAAAACAATATTGTTTTTGGCTTCAACAACGAAACTGATTACCAATGTGACCACTACTCACACCATACCAGTTTCACCAATTTGGATGTTCCATAGTGGAGCGTCTAATCATGTTACATCAAACCATACCTCCTTCCATACATCATGGAGGCCCTAGTCGCAACTTAACTCAACCATTGCTACTTCACATCTTGAATCATCATAAACTTGGTCACCTATATTTTCAAGTCTTCAAATTTTTAGCAAATTGTTTGGAGCTTCCATCTAAAATTCAAAAATCTCATTGTAACTAATGCTATATAAACAAAAGTCACAAAGTAGCTTTCTGTACCAACTCATTTAGTACATCAAAACCATAGAAACTCTTATATTTGGACGTATGAGGACCAATTGAAAAATCCATCGACGGTTTTACTTTTTATGCTACTTACTTAGATTTTTACTCTAAATACTCGTGGTTATATCAAAGCTTTTTCTCCTATTCAAGCTTTTGGTTGAAATTCTTCTCAAATTCCTTTGAGATCACTTTTCATTTATAATGGTGGTGAGTATCAAGAACTCATTGAATATCTTCAATCACAAGGCATCTCACGTTTTACCACACCTCCATATACATCAGAACAAAATGGTGTTGCCGATAGACGACATAAACACATTGTCGAACGGGATTAGCTCTCGTCTATTATGTTAACATTCCCCTTTCTTTTTGGTCTCATGTGTTTCAAACCGTTGTATATCATATCAAACGCATCCCTACACTGATTCTAGATTCCTAGAGTCCATATGGCGTTATGTATATATGACGTTATGTATGGTAAATCACCCGCCTACACAAAACTCAAACCATTTGGTTGTCATCCTTATGCAAAGTCAAAGCTTCACCCGCGTGTAGGTTTAGAATCAGTCAAAGTACATTCATGTATTTGGTTGTCATCCTTATGCAAAGTCGAAACTTCACCCGCGTTTAGCTTTACACCAGCGTTAAGTATAATAACATTCCTCTTAACTTATAAATCCTTGCAAGTGCAAGGCGATACTAGAAATAATGATTGAAAGAGCATCAAGGAGCATTAACCATTACACATTTTAAAAGGGTCATTAGGATGTTGATGTGGCGGAAAATGACCTTTGAAGAGCATTAACCATTACGCATGGTCTAAGAAACAATTATTTAAAAAAAGGTGTGTTCGTATATAAACTTTTCAAGGAAACATATCCAAAAGTGTGTGTTCTATGTTGAAACGATGTTTTACAACTATTCTTTCGCTTTAGGTGGATCATATGGTCAACCCTAAGTGTGTCTATTGTTTAAGAATAGTGGAGCATCGTTTCATATAACAAAAACTAAAATACTTAAAATAAAAAAATCTTCATATATAGCATAATAAAGACATAAAATCCAAAATCACGTGTATTCGCCTAACAAAACCATATTTTTTTATCTTAGTCAATAGTGGATTCATAATGCGTCATTCTTTATTAGAAAACCCTAGAAAGGTCCCCTCTTAGATGCCTATGAAATTAAATTGTAGCAAGATTCCAGAGACCTAATTAACCAACCTATGTGTAGATGCCTTAATTTGTGATAAATGGGTTGATTGTTCACTGTAACAACATTGAGGTACAAAGAAACCAATTAACGGGCATGCTTATATTAGTACTAATGGAAGTTTAGTGGAGCATTATCAGATTTAATGTTGTTATTAGACCATTATCAGTATAAGGTGCTAGTGGAGAGTTCAAATGAGAAGAAATTCTTTATAAGAAGAAAAAATAAGAAATTTCAACCAATAGAAATGCTTCATTAGACTTCATTTAATATTTGTACTTAATGTAACTATAAGGATATATTGGTAAACTTACATACATCATTAATTGGTAGTTTCATCTTTAATAACTAACTATATTAAATTTGTAACTTATTTTTAAGATATATATTTTTCTCAAAAAATAAAAATTCATTTATAGTGTAGGATAAATACGAGGCGTGTATGATAAATTACGAGTTGTGTATGATAAATTTCAATATGTGTAGGATAAATTTTGAAATGTGTAGGATAACTTTTGATGTGTGTATGCAAAATTTTTTAGTGTGGAGGATGATAGTCTTAATGACTAATTAATTAGTCAAACATAATAATAAATGAGATGAGAAAAAAACTATTTAGTGTTTTACCATTGTACCCTTTTGTTCTTTTTATTCTCAATTAAATTTTCTTCTCAAATGAACATTCCCCTAAGGTGCTAAATGTATATATACACATTTTGTCAGTTATCACATTAAAGTATAAGGTGCTAAATGTATATATAGACACATTTTGTCAGTTATCACATTAAATTTCTATAAATGCAATGAAACACTCATTTTTTTGCAACGCTACAAGCATCTTTACAAATACTTACCTTTCTACTTAATTACCACTATTTATGTTTTATTTATAATACTCAATTTAATTAATAAGTAACCCTTTTTTATTTTTATGTTCTTAGAAATATAAATAAATTATTTGAATATAACTAAAAATAAAAAGTGTTATTAAAATATTTAAAACAAATAAAAAATTGCATAAATCAGAACTTCAAAAAAATGCAACTAACATTACAGTTTAAGGAATAAGGAGGGTAAAACAACTTAATACATCATTACATACACTGAATGAAATGAATTTTTTTTCTTACTTCGTAACTATTAGGCTACCCATAGTGGGGCTTGATATCACGCAAAAAAACAAGCATGGCGCCCCTATAGCGCCACCAACACAACTACGGCGGGCGCTATGGGGTGGTTTTTCTTCTCCGGCGTGATCTCCTTCGCGGCGTGCCCCCACTCACACACATATATATACATACATATGTATGTATAATTGAAGGGCTTTATATAACCCCCCTTACCACTATACCTTATTTTGATATAACGCCTCATAAAGCTACTCTCTTACGCATTTCGTCACGTGTCGTGTAACGTCCCCAAATGGGTTTTATGACTACACATGGTCTTAAGAAGTAAAAGAAAATAAGAAGTAAAAGAAAAGCAATGGATATTTTTTAATGAATGTCAAAATAATGAAACATTCTTTATCTTTTAATTTGATGTGTGCTCAAACCATTTTTCTCCAAAATATGCCGCACGTAAAGACGGGCGATAGCCCAAATGCTTGGCTACTCCAATGGTAAGTTGTTGGCTGCCATGATTTTTGTTTGCTACATCACAAAAGTGTATCTTCAGTGGCGATGCATTGGTTTGGTCTTATTAGAGCATATCTAACACGATAATCTGGAAGGGATTCATGGAACGCAATGGAAGAGAGAGGAGGGAAAGGGGTGAGTTTGACGTGGCGAGGAGCAAGGGAGAGAGAAATCCAAGTACACGGATGGCACGGTCGGCTCAAACTTTTAGGGACCCAAAGTTCATAATGAGAATGGAGCCTTTGAAGAATTTGATATCAATTATATATCATATTCAAAGGGAATACAATGAGATTAAAAACCATAGACGGTGCTGCAATTACTCCTAACAAAAGGTCTAAGGAAAGAGATAGAAGGTCAAAATAAAGAGATAGGACTAATAAATTTAGTCAAACAACCTATAGGAAAATGGATAGTAATTTACACTCTCCCTCAAGTTGTAGTGTGTAGGTCATGGACGCCTAACTTGCTAAGAACAAAGTGCATTTGTTGTGAACCTAAAGCCTTAGTAAAGAGGTCGGCGATTTGGGTTTTAATATCGATGTCCTTTGGTTGTATTTCCCTTAATTCCACCAGTTCACGAACAAAGAAGCAATCCATCTCCACATGCTTAGTGCGTTCGTGATAAATGGGGTTGTTGCCAATGTGTCTAGCGGGGGTCTTGAGTTAGTCTGCGTTCACTCAATAGCCAATGCATCCATAATTTTTCACTGAGTGTGGTGCCATTGCTCGATATTCAGCTTCAGCCGAGGAGCGAGAAACCATGGATTGTTTCTTGGACTTCCATGAGATTGGGGATCTCCCAAGTTGTACCAAATAACCGGTTCTTAACTTTCTTAAGTAAGGACATCCAAGCCAATCTGAGTCAGAGTATGCTACAAGATTTGTGCCACCTTTTTTTGATATAAAATTCCTTGTCCCGGAGTCATTTTTAGGTATCTCAAGATCTTTATGGCTGCCATGTGACGTTGTCACGGGTCAGATACGAATTGGCTTAACACATCTACGGAGTAAACAATGTCTGGTCATGTGGCTTGTAAATAAAGTAGTCTCCCTACGAGTCATTTGTATTGGCTAGCATCTACTTTCGGCTCTTCATCACCTTTTCCCAACTTTATGTTTTGTTCCATAGGAAAAGCACTCGGCCGAGAGCCTAAGACTCCACAATCTTCTAGAATGTCATTTGTGTATTTGCGTTGGCAAAGAACTAAGCCTTCCTTTGTTCGGGCCACTTCAATCCCTAGGAAGTATTTCAGATTTCCTAGGTCTTTGTTGCTAAATCTCTTGTCGATGTAGTCTTTCGTCTCATTAATCTTTGATGGATTATTTCCCACAACAATAACATCATCAACATATATAAGGGTTGCTACAAAAATGGTTCCTTTTTTGTAAATGAAAAGAGAGTGGTCAGCTTTGGTTGCTTGAAGCTGAGCACTAAGAGGGCTAAGTGAATTTTTTATACCAGTTTTGAGAAGCCTGTTTAAGACCGTATAGTCACTTTCTCAATCTGCAGACTTGGTTTTCTTTTCCTTTATTGAAACCTTGTGGGATATTCATGTGTACCTCTTCATTAATTCTCAGTGTAGAAAGGCGTTGTTTACGTCTAGCTAATGGATAAGCCAATCCTTCTTGACTACCACGGCTAGGAGGGCACGAAGTGTAACAAGATGGGCGACAGGAGCAAAAGTGTCATGAAAGTCTACTCATTTTAATTGCATGAACCTTTTAGCTATGAGCCTCGCCTTGTACCTTTCTATTTCTCCATTGACCTTGAACTTCACTTTATAGACCCATTTAGAGTCTATGGCTCGCTTTCCCTTTGGTAAGGTTTCGAGAGTCCATCTTCCATTATCTTCTAAGGCCCGTATTTCTTTTTGCATAGCTTTTCTCCAGTTTTCATCCTATACATCATGTTTGAAAGACCTTGGCTCATCAATCGAGCTGATGGCCGCCAAGAAGGCTTTATGTGTGTTTAAAAAATAGTTTATAAGAAATAAAGTTTACTATGGAATGTACCGTCGGAGGTTTTTGATCGGCAAAGGGTAAAACATTATTGATGGATGGTGGGATATCAACGATGAAATCGTCTAGTCGTTTTGGTCGGGTTCTGTTTCTTTGTTGTTTGATTGGTTCGGACTCTTTATGGACTGTCTCATCTATGTTTTCGGTTTGAAGATTTTGTTGTGTATCCGATCCGCTGTTAACAGTAGACTCGTGTGACCCATCTTCATTTCCATTTTTGGTTTGTTGGCTTTGTTGTGTGGGCATTTCATTGGTAACAGGAGACCCATTTTCATTTTGATCAAACTCATGTTCATTTTCAGGTTGGGGTGTGTTACTTGAGTTCAACATTTCTGGCCAACCTTCATGTGATTCACTAGCATTTGGACCTCCGGTTTGGCTTGATGTTATCTCAGTGGTTCCGTCGGTGATTGTATAATACCAAGGGGGAAAACTAAAAGTTTGTTTATTTCTTCTTTGTCAATAGACTTAGAGTTACCATAGGGCAATATACCTTCAGCAAAGCCTACATCCCTTGACACCACTATTTTATCATGAACCCTATCATATATTTTGTACCCTTTCATCCACCGTGGGTAACCCAAAAATACTCTAGGTATCCCCCTTAATTCGAATTTATCTCCCTTAGTGTCGGTGTTTAGGAAAGAGGCAAGATATCTAAAAACCTTCATATGCTCATAATCGGGTATTCGTTCATATAGGATCTCAATTGGGGTCTTGTTGTTGATGATTTTCGAAGGAAGATGATTGATTATATAGATCGCGGTCATGACATACTCGCCCCAAAATCTTTTTGGAACATTTTCCTGAAATCTAAGCGCTCATGCGGTCTCGGGTAGGTGCCTATTGTTAGGGCTTAATTTTTATAACTGTGGATCACATATCCTTAGATTGGCCTGTATCACTAATCCTTAACAGATTGTGCAAGAAGTCTGAGGATCACGGATCCTTATTTATTGTACATACTAACTAACAATTGTATCCTTTTTTTTGAACTTGTATTCGCAGGTGTATAACGACTTGAACTCAGTCAATGCTTGAATATCGGGGAATATGCTTCCTAATTCGCACGAGCTGAAGAACATGTAGCTGTTATGGGGTTGAACGTGGGAGCTTCCTTCATTTTCGCTTAGTTAGTTAACTAGCTAATTTAGAATGAATATGAGGGATATTGAGCTTGATAAGACACAGGACACTTACACATTTTGCTACTCTCGAAACTGCTCTCAAACACTAACACTAGAACTAAGTTGTAACAAGCTCAATATCATTCGAAGTTGTAATCTTTATTGTTCAATATAGTTGATAATGATAGTTTTCACTGTCCGAGGTTTTTATGCCGGCAATCTACTAGGGATCAAGGGCTTTTCCTCGTACAAATCTCTGTGTTTATCATTTCATTCATCAAGCATTCATATTTTTAATTGTTCATCATTCACTACATTCCATATTTGACCATACACTTGTTTATCATTCAAGCACACTACCTCACAAAATCAGATTTGGTTACATTATCCTTTGTTTGATTTTTGATCAAAACACCTATGCTTGCATTCCACGACGCCATTTTGTTGTGGCGTGTGAGGGAAATTCGTTTCAAAGATCATTCATTGCTCGACATAAAAATTGTTCATTCGATTTTATATAAATTCACCCCCATTGTCACAACAAATCCCTTTAATTAACTTTCCAAATTGGGTCTTAACCCATTAGTGAAATCTTATTATTCGGTCACCTACTTCAAACTTATGTTTCAAAAGAAAAATATCAAACGGGTCGACTATAGTCGTCTGGTGTTGTTAAAAAATAGTTTGCTCACGTAAGTGATGGGTGTTTGTACCGCCCCCGTATATCACAATGATTTAATTTGAAACATTCGTTGCTTTTAGTATAGCTTATTTTAAAGGGTGATTGAGTATGTTTAGCCTTAGCACACTAGTCGCAATCCACAGTTTAAAAAGAAGCAGTCTTAACAAAATCAAAATGAGAGAGTTTGTTACTAGAGGTATGACCTAGTCTTTTGTGCCATACGTCGACCGTGGACATCATTGCCTTCCTTTTATTCTCTACCATCTCCATCCGATATAACCCGTTTCTGCATTTACCCACTCCAATCAATCCTTTCGAACGCAAGTCCTGCATGTAACAAAACTTGGGGAAAAAGGTTATGGAGCATTGTTGCTCTCTTGACAAGAGGCTTATGGATAAAAGATTATATTTAAACTTCGGTACATCTAAGACTCCTTTAATAGTGGTTCCATTTGGAAAATGACAATCCCCCCTACGTTCGATGGGTATGGAATCACCATTTGGTATAATAACAGGAGACTCAAGAGTAGATACGGTTTTACCTTCTAGCCATTCGACTTGATATGTTTAATGTTCGGTGCAACCTGAATCAATTATCCAATCGTCACTTTGATTAACCTTTCCTGCCATGTTGGCTTCTGGTGGCGGCTCATCCTTGTTATGCATATCACAACCATAGAAATCACAATGTCCTCTTCGATCAGTTTGGCTGTTGTTCACGTCTCTTTAGATCAGTCTACTGCTTTCGGAAGCGTGAATATAAAATGGCGAGTTGGTGCGGGCATGGCTTTCTTCCTTTTATCTTTCCATTGAACATGATTGCTAATTAGAGGGTTATATACATACATATATATATATATAGTGAAAGTGTAAAATACAATATCCTTTAACGTACAATACGTACGATATAGTGAAATTGCATGTTATAAAAAAGCATGTTGGAAATCGCATGTTGTTTTTTTTGTAGCAATTTCGCATGTTTGGTAAATATGATGAAATCGCATGTTGGTATATAAAGCAATTTCGCATGTTGGTTTTTTCAACATAAATCGCATGTTCAAAATTGAATTCGCACCGGATCGGACGGTAGAGATGAGCGCGTACATATTGTACGATAAGAGTTATTGTACGTTAACCTAGCCCTATATATATATATATATATATATATAACATAGAGTGGGGATCCTGCGGAAAGTGTGTTTTTCCTAGAAAGTCTAGGAAGCGATTTGGGCCATCCAATGGGTGTGTTTAATGGTTGAGATCATCTTGGTGGCATTTTGGTAATATGTGTGTCTTAAAAATAGGATTATTTAATTAATCAGGGGTAGATATGTCATTTAGCTTGTTTTAAATATGTAAATAACTGTCATTCCATAAACCACCCCACATTTCTTGCGATTGGTAAAACACATCGTGACAAATTTCACACATCGTAACAACATGAATGGTAAAACGCAGCGTCAAGAAATCCTCCAGCATTACCAGCATGAATGCTAAAACACAACTGTATCAAACTGCTTGTTGTTAAAACACAATGTCAAGAAATCCTCCAGCATTACCAGCATGAATGGTAAAACACATCGTCAAGAAATCCTCCAGCATTACCAGCATGAATGCTAAAACACAATGGTATCAAACTGCTTGCTGTTAAAACAAATGTTAAGAAATCCTCCAGCATTACCAGCATGGATGGTAAAACACAGCGTCAATAAATCCTCCAACATTACAAACATGAATGCTAAAACACAACTGTATTAATCTGCTTGCTGTTAAAACACAATGTCAATAAATCCTCCAGCATTACCAGCATGTGGATGGTAAAACACAGCGTCAAGAAATCCTCCAGCATTATCAACATGAATGCTAAAACACAACTGTATTAATCTGCTTGCTGTTAAAACACAATGTCAAACAAATCCTCCAGCATTACCAGCATGAATGGTAAAACACAGCGTTAAGAAATCCTCCAACATTACCAACATGAATGCTAAAACACAACTGTATTAATCTGCTTGCTGTTAAAACACATCGTCAAGAAAACGGAGATGATATGAACAGTATTTGAATCGGATGACGGAGAACAGGTGCCGGAACTTATCGGACGTTATTGTCGGAGGCTATTGTCGGATTGAAGTTGATGGTGATGGTTATGGGTGGTGACTGAAAGATGGAGGTTAATTAATGATGAACGAGACGCGTTTCGGATCGAGTTCGAATCGAGTTCAGATGGTGATGATGAACTCGGAGATGGTGGAGATGGAGAAGTGTTTGATGATGACGAATACGAAGAAGGAGAAGGTTGAGGCATTCAGAAAATCTTGGAGAAACAGTTTTCATAATTTTATGCATTGTTAGTTAATGAGAGATAAAATTCCAAAAATGAAATAAAATGTCAAATTACACAAGTGTCCTTTTAGTTAAAATCCCTCAATGCCACGTGTCATATTTTTATTACTTCCTAGACTTTCTAGGAAAAATCAACTTTCTACCCAACTCCTACTCTATATTATATATATATATATACATAGGGCCAAGATCATTTCAGAACCATAAATATTTACAGAACTTGCAGAACTCCTAATAAACAATCTTTTTATTTATATATTTTTATATGTTTAGGATAATTTTATCATTTATTATGTGTATTTTTACGATTACATACATGTTAAGAGTAATTTTATCATTTTTTATATGTAATTTTATAAGTACACATATGTAAACTAGTTGTTTTACATATATGTAATTAGTTATGACACATATATATAATTTTGGCAATTAAACATATGTAAACTACTTTTAACATGTATGTAATCAAAGAAATACTTATAATAGATGACAAAAAGATCCTAAATACAAAAACTTATATATAAAATGATTGTTTACTAGGAGTTCTGAAAGTTCTGTAATTATTTAGAGTTCTGAAATGAACTCAACCCTATATATATATATATATATATATATATATATATATATATATATATATAGAGAGAGAGAGAGAGAGAGAGAGAGTGGGGATCCTACGGAAAGTGTGTTTTTCCTAAAAAGTGTAAAAAGTCATAAAACACAATAATTTCGAGCATAAAACACACCTAAAACTCACAAATAATAGAATGAATATTACTAAAACACTATATTCAAACTCTAATAGTCCATAAAAACTTCAAACGCACCATCGTAGAACTATGAATATAAAACACACAATGCTAAACAACATAAAACACAATAATATTTGTCATTCCACAATCAGAGCCTTAACATCTAAAACACAACACAAAACCCACATACATGATGTTTTAGTAATCTTCATCATATTATTTGTGGGTTTTTGGTGTGTTGTATGGTTGACATTATGGTGTTTTATGACTTTTTACACTTTTTATGAAATTTGGACTTTCTGGCCAACTCCTAGCCTATATATATATAGGATTAGGTTCAAACGTGAACAAAATCTCAAGAGTGAACTGCGTGAACTGATCTGGGCCCTTGATTTTTATGTTCTTGAGATTAAAGTGAGTGGCATGATGGTAATTATTTGGTTAATTTTTTCCATTTAATTAAATACAAAAATGGTATATGTGTAATTTCAATCTTAAATTGATTGCATAAATCTCTCACAAATCAAGTAATCAATTATCCTCTTAAATTGATTGCATAAATCTCTCACAAATCAAATCAAGGATTAGGAAAGATGTAACTTAATTTAATTATTAAAATAATTATTTGTTTAAATGCGATGTACACATGTGTATTCTGATTTTGCCCTCTTTCTAATGCGATGTACACATGTGTATATCGTCTGTTTTTGTGATATCTCAAAAAAAAATTTGTATTGAATGTTGATGTACACCTGTGAATTACTGTACACATGTGTACTGTTCTATTTATATTCAAGTACACATGTGTATACCGTTGAAATATGAAGGTTACATGGATTTTAAAAATCAAAATTTGAATTCTGGTGATGAAATCTGAAATAAAAATTAAAATTGAAATCTGGTGATTTGTTGTTTGTTTTGATAATTATCTTATTAATGAATAAACATAATGTGGATAATGAATTTAAATTAGGAAAGATGTAACTTAATTCAATTATTAAAATAATGATTTAAATCTAATTTTTTTATATAATTACAATCCTACCCTTAACAACTAAACAGGAAATCAAGTGTCCATATCTGTTCACGCGGTTCACTCTTGGGAGGTTGTTCACGCTGGAACCCTACCCTATATATATATATAGTTTATCAAGCGATTTTAGGATCTTTGCTCCGATACAATGAAGAATATGATATCAATTTTCTCTATATCATATTGAAAGGGAATACATCGAGATTAAATAATCCTAGAAGGTGCTGCAATTACTCCTAACAAAAAGGTCTATGTATTTAAAGAGATAGAAGGTCAAAATAAAAAGATATAACTAATAAATTTAATCAACAAACTATAGGAAAATGAACAGTAATTTACAGCCTTTCCATAAAAAAATATTTTGCTGTCAATCCTATGAATCATGTATTATTTGTATATGTGCATAACTATAAATCACAATACCCACCACCAAAAATTCAAGAACCCAAATTACCTACAAAGTATCTTTGTTTTAAGAATTTTGAGGTCCTTGGGAGGTGAGACCCAAAACCCTTGCTTTATTTCATTCCTCCTTGAGTCACTCTCAGACAAAGAGTGGCTGCCAGTGAAGCTTCTGACTTGAGTCCAACGTAGAGGAGAGATGATGGTTGTTCATTGTCTAGTGCGATGAGGATGTTCATATAGAGTTAGGTTGGATTGGCAATTTTAATTGTTTTTGTGATGTATTCAATGTCATCATACAATGTTTTATGTGCTATTTGTTTTTAAGAGGGAAAATATTTGCAGTCTACGGACCACATTAGCATATATCTGTAGAAGAAGGGGTGGAACAAACATCTGCAGTCTACAAGAAGAAGGTTGTTTGTTTTTTTAACGTATGTAGACTTCTAAAATAGACTGGTGGTGGTGTACGGACGATTGTGGTGGTGGTGGTGGGTGGTGGACGTGGACGATGGTGGTGGGTGGTGGACGTGGACGGTGGGTGGTGGTGGTGGACGTGGACGGTAGGAGGTGGTGGTGGACAGTGGTGGTGGTAGATGGTGGTGGTGGATGGTGGATGGTGGTGGTGATGGACGGTGGTGGTGGTTATGGACGGTGGTGGTGGACGGTGGTGTTTAACCTTCTGCAAACCTTAGAAGAAGATCTTAGAAGTGGTTGGGCCAAATCTACACCAAAAAGAGTTCGCGCAAGCGTTTTTTAATGAAACGTATTCGAAAAAACAAACATTCTGCAAATGGCAATGTCTGCGCGTTGTCTGCGCGACGCAGACAGAAGAGCCTGCACAGATATGTTTTAGAAAAACAAACACCATCTTAATGTATTTTTCTTCCTATAAACTTAAAAGAATCGTTAATCAGTTACTTTAAGTTCTATTACAAAATATAACTCTTAACAATCATTTGCTTATAGTAGACTCTTCCTCTTCTTTTGAAGGGTAGAACAAAAAGAGAAAACGATGTATGAGTGGGTGTATTTCATGTAGGAGACTCTTCCTCTTAAATTATTAACTTCCTACGGTTGGCAATAGAAGTTAACTTCATATTTGATTCTTTTGAAAAAAAATGAAGGCACGTTTTTATATCTTTGTACTTGAGAAGATAATGAAGGCGAATTTTATAGTGAGAATGCCACCCCACCCTATGTTTTGTTTGTGTAATTTTTTACTTTTCTAGAAACTTAGGTTTATTTTTATTTTTTGATGTTCGTACGAATTGAATATATTAACCACACCTGTAATTTCTAATTTGAAGTTTTTATTATTATTATTGTTTATATTTGGAATATTATGATTTGAGATTTAAAATCCTTCCATCTAAAATTACATTATTCCCTTTTAAAGATATTTGAATGAATCAATCAAACACCACACGTTGTTCATGGGTCCTTATGTTTTCTTACAAAAGAGAAAGAAGAATCACCTTTGTTTATATTTGTGTTTCCAATTCAACATTTTGAATTTTGCTACTGTCTTTTTCCATAAAAAGCAAACAATTCATAATGGCCACACCACTACACCCTTTGAATTTTATTTTTAATAAATAGCAGTCTCATCGTTATAAATATAATAGAGTCTTTAATTTGACATATAATTTATTAACAACAACTTGTAGTAGATATATGATATGACCTCAATAAATGCACAATTTGCTTGAAATTTATTCTCCTAGCTGGACTTGGGTCTTTGTAGCAACGCGAGAAAAGCGGGCCCCCCCCCCCCCCCCCCCCTAAAAAATTATTATAGTGTTTTTTTAGATAAAACTCCTAATCGTCCTTTTAAAAGTTTGGTTAAGCCCTCGGTACCAGGACAAAGTTGTAAATTAATAACCTGTTAGAAGGTCCATGGGGTCGAAACGTTGTCATTGATATCCCGTTAGAAGGTCCATCGGGTTGAAACCTTGTTAGAAGGCCCAATAGATGATATCCTTTACAATTATTAGATGCATGAATGAACAAATTGTTGTTCTGTCATTTTGTGTAGTGGGTTTTTTTGTAGTATGGACTATGAATAGATAGAAACAAGGTTATATGTTTTCTTTGTCTGGGAGTTCACTCCAATTCTATATAAAGCAATAAAGTTTATGTCACCTGGTTCTTTAAAGGTTTAAGAATCTTATTTTTAGAAGCATATCTTTTTACTGGTGTCACCTCTCAAAATTATTGTCTGGTGAATCTTATGTGTTACTTGAGTGTTGGATATGTAAATAACATACAACAAAACAAGGATCGGATGTTATATAACACAAAAAAAGGTTTCTGGAGTGGTGTATGTATAGGTCTGCCCATGGTTGTATGTAATTATGTAGTAACGGTTGTATGTAACTATGTAGTAACATTAAAATAGATTCTAACTAATATATTCTATCTAATACAGGTGATAATACAAAAAGGTATCTCAACTAATCAAGCTTCGAATATCAGCAACATGTTTTGGACGCATTGGCGTGTGTTTGAGTGAAGCAATCCATGATGGGTGATCTACTAAAAAGTTTCCACTCAGACACTACACAACAATAAGCTTATGGTGGGCAAAACAAAACAATATTGGTTGGTACGAGACGCCATATATTACAAAAAGTATTAATTTTATTTTTATTGTTATAAGCGATAAAAACTCATCAAGACAATTAAAATTTGTTATCATGACATCCAAATGGTATATGTTCCCTTGAGACAATGGAACACATTCCATTTCCATATGACATCTATCATTCTATCTTACAAAGTTACAAGCTCAAAAAAGACTCCATAATCAGGAAGCCCATACATGCAGCCACAGCCCACGTGACATCTATCTTGCATGCCCATAGTGGACTCCATACTCAGGAAGCCCAAACATATGTAGCAATAGCCCACATGACATCTATCTTATAAACCCAAAAGTACAACTCTATACATTAGAAAGCCCAGACACCTGCAACCCATATGACATCCATCTGAAAAGCCCAAAGTCTTCATGTGATATGTCACATGTCACAAGGATCCATTTCTTTTAGGCAACAAAAATAAATAGAACGATTTTAGTTTGTCAAATGACTAGATTTTGCAAATAGCCCATTATTGTCTTCTTCTCTGGTTTCTTCTTTTCTCACAACACATAAACTTTTTCTTTCGATAACGGTGTTCAGGGGCGGATCTAGAGTGATAGAAGGGGTAACCTTCGTTGCCCCTTGACGCTCCGGTGATGCTCCGACTGTAGTGTAAATTTTGGAAAAATTTGACGTTTTTTCGATTTCGTTATCCATTTTTATAGAAACGTTACCCCTATACGGATTTTTTTAGATCCGCCACTGACGGTGTTCATTTTACTATCGCGAGGATGACGAGCTTACATGTTTGAATCTCTTTTGTTATTGACAGTGACGATGATTTAGGTTTTGATTTTTTGGTTGGTATTTTATTTATGATTCTGGATTTTGTGAAATTTATCTCTTTGATGTTTCATTGTTTTTTGTGAATGTTGTTTTGTAACAATCACTGCAAAATATTATTAATTGTAATATCATATATATTGTCAAGTGTAAACAAGTGTTTATGTATTATCTTTAAGAAAGGTAGCACGAATTGTCATATTAGTTTATGCTTACTTATAAATTTTAGCATGTTAAAGCTCATTCCATAATTTTTAGTAGTGGTGAGCATAAAACCGAATTAACTGAACCGTAACCGAAATAACCGAAAACCAAAATAACCAAAGGTCGGTTATTTATATTTTTGATAACCGCATGTTGCGATTCGGTTATGGTTATTATTAGTTTCATAACCCCAAATAACCAAACCGAACCAAATGTTTTAAACATGACCGAATCCATAAGACCATAGGTTTTTAAGTTAGTGTTTAAGTATTTAACCATAGCCCAATCCATATGTTTTTTTGGTGAAGTGTTTAAGTCGATTAACCATGACCCAAACACATTGAATTTAAACCCTCTAACCACTTTGTGTTCGTATGTATGCTTCCACATCATACGTGTTACTTTTATTTTTGGAATTAAGTATGCATGTGGAAGTAAAATATGATTGATAATTCTACAAGCTTTAACTGTGTATATTTATTTTTTGCGCATGAATTTTGCATAACCCAAATATTTAAAGCCTAACTTTAGAAAGCATAACTAACCGACCTATAACCGAACCGAAACCGCATTAACCGCAAATAACCGAATAGCCGAAACCGAACAGTTATGATTTTTTGATAACCGAAGTGTGCTGTTATGGTTTCGGTTATAGGTAATAACCGAACCGAGCCGCACCATACTCACCCCTAATTTTTAGCACAAAACCTAAAAGTCAAGCTATTAGATTTGGCAAAGTGATTTGAATTTGTGAAAACTTAGCTTGTAAAATTTGGTGCCTGTTGTTGTAATAGGTTAAAAACTTAAAACTTAAATGCATCATTGTAATTTGATTCATAAAAATGAATTATAACAGTGACACAGAAGTAGGACACAACATTGTAATACGTCGATACGCATTGTTATTGTGACATACGACCTCTTATACACACTAACATTGTCTGTTTTGACTACAAGAAAGTTGGTTTTGATTTAGGTTGCCTAAGTGAAGAATTTCCATGATCACCCATCACGGATTATCCTCACTCAAGCACACTTAACCACGGAGTTCTTCTTGCATCTACATCGTGTTGATGATATTTGAGGCAGGGCGTCACTTATGGTCTAATATATTTCCTATAGACATAACAATATGACGTATGATTTACCTAAGATGAACATCGTCGCCCTTAAGATTCATCATCCTTTTAAAGTTGATAATATTTTGATAAAAGATTGTTAGATTCTTTTGCATACATTACTAAGATTTAGGCTGCTAGAAAGTTTGTAGTTGATATTTTGTGATAATTCAACATTGAACCTTCTTTTTTATCTATAGACTATATATCTAAGCAAATCATGAAAAAAGATGTGTGCTGTCTACACCAAAAATAAGACAACATCAAGTGTAATAAGATATGTAATAATTCAAATCCAAATTTTGCATAAATTAGTAAGATTTCGATTGTTAGAAAAATTTGTAGTTGATGTCTTTTTATTATAATTCAACATTGGACGTTGTTTTTTTTATCTATGTCCAAACAAATTATGAAAAATATGTTTCTTCAAATGTCTTGTTTAAATACAACAATAAGTCAAAACATGAATACAAAGGTCAGAACATGACAAAGAATTATTTTTATATGATACAAAATTGTAAGTTATTATTTGGATTTTTAAAAGTTCGCATGAAAATAGAATTGCTATAATTTAATATGACACGCTTGCTTTTCATTGATTCAAAGCATAACAATCTCAATCAAGTTTCTTGAATTTGTTGTTTGACAACAAAAGTCAAAACATGGCTTCTCTTTTAGAAAAAAAAAAAAGTTAAATACTTAAATGCACCTTTGGTCCCTCTGTTTGATGAAAACTGTCACTTCAACTCATCCTACTTTTTTTCTCTTGTGCTTGTGCAACATTGTGGTTTCCATTTTCTAGCCATTTGAATCCAACTTGCTAACATCGTTAGAAAACTTTATTAACCTAAAGGGTTCTCAGTCAATTTGTCTTAGGTGTGCAAGACACCAATGCAAAGGGTACACGATAAGAAAATAATGCATAATTGCCTATAGTAGACAAAAAGTTGTATATTTTTTAATATAATAAAAACACAAATAAAACCCGTATAAACAAAAGTAACCTTAGTCAACAAACACCTATAATCATTTGTGGTTTTAAGCTTATTGTCACGAAATTGTCTTTTTAGATCCTCGTGTGGCGTCCCTATTTCCTCGGGGATTAGCCAATCCATCCTGCTCTTGATCTGGGTCACTGGTTTCGTCCTGCCTTGGACTCATCAGGAGAGCGGAAACAACTCTTGACCAGTGGTACGTTTGACAGATAAACATCGGCTAGGCACGTACACCTTCTTAATCTGTTGAGGTCGTCCCTGATAAAGTCTCGGACATTCAAGCAAAACGACCTTCGAACATTGGCCCATGACATTATGCTCATAAAAGTACCACGGCCAAAACTTCTTCAATATCTATTGTCTACTCTTTGTAACAACACAAGAAACTTTAATTTTTAATCCATCAACCCCACCAAACCAAAATTGTAAGAGGGTAGAACATGCGACAGACATGCTCAAATGAGTAAAGAGGGTAGGGAGAGAGAGAAAGAAAGATTGGGTTGGGTTGGGTTTTGTTCATATTTTTTATTTTTTTATTAAATTTAAAGTAATCTATTTACGGTATGTATGTATTATTATATTGTACCCTCTATATTAATGCCGTGTACGTATAACAATTGATTGAAATACCATTTAACTAAAAGAACACTAACAATGTTAGTGAACTGGATTCAAGTGGAAATGTCACACTCATGTCAAGCGGAAACATAGGAATGCGATGATCGTATTTCAGAACACATTGTAAGGTCCTATTCTAGAGGCTAATGCATCAATGGGTTGTATAACCCATATATGGGTTTTCAGTATTGCAACGTTCACGGTGGGCTTGTGGGCCAAGGCCATGTGGGCTGTAGAACAACTTTGTATATCATGTGTTTTGGTTATCATAACTACGTTAGTGATTTTACTCATCTTCCACACACTTGTATTAATAGTAGTTGTATGCAATTTGTGATGTTGTATTCTTGTTCTTTAATCATATAATCATTAGATTCCACCTAATTAATTATTTTAACTTGATATTATATTAAAGATCCCTATTGGGACTTACACTCATTAATACAAGAGAAATACTAAATATACATTTATTCAAAATGTGTCACGACGTATGTTCTACACAAAGGTCTACATGTGAACAAACAACCACATAAGTCTCGAAACAAGTCCAAGTCCATTGCTAACTCACTAGCTATCACCTGAAAAACTTGATTAAAAGGTCAACTATAAAGTTGGTGAGCACGTAGGATTAATGTTTCAATAAAGTGATGAAAATATGTAGTGTGATGAAAATATATAGTATATGTATGATGTTTGCTTGAATGTGATATAAAAGCGATGCACAAAATAACATGAGTCCACAATCATGCCTACTGACACGATATTGCCACAGTTAATGCCAATCATAGGACATCAAAATGAATGCTAAAACTGGAAATATTCACTCAGGTGCCTCCATGTAATGTTCATGTACTTTTGCTAGCAGTACAACAAGAATGGGAGTGTCAACCCAAATACACTATTCAATCCTATCCACTGATCCCCTCCAAGAGTTAAGTGGTTGTGAATGATGCAGGGAGTTGGGGTGTGAAAATGAGTGATATCTCATATACAACATACACATAACAAGCAATTAAAGAGTTTAAAATGATATTTCAGGTTTAGCATGTTTCTCCCCTAATAAAAATGTTAAAAATAGTAAAATGGGTCACGAAACTCACCTGAGGTGAGTAATGAAAGGTGTTCCATATAAATCTAATACAAAGAAAAAGTGAGAGTCTCGTCCTACGAGAGTACTACACATGTACATCACGTACGAATTTCCTGCCAAAATGGAGTTTTCCGGTCGAAAACGTTTTTCCGGCTACCGGAGACTAACGGCATGAGGGTTCTGTTAGTCAGGGTCCATTGAATGCCAATATGTGAAAAGATGAGATCACCAGTGGGAAATTTTAAAGTTGAGATCGTTGCCGGCCAGCGGACAATAGTTGGGATTTTTAAAATCCATTATTCCTATTTTTAATGAAATTTGACATTAAAATAATACCTCATGATATGTTGGGTATTGAGATGTGTAATTACCAAATTTAGAAAGTTATTTGCTCTTCACCAATAATTGGTAAATTCCTAGATAATTCCACACACTTAATATGAAAACTAGGGTTTTGATGTAAATTCCTATTAATTCTAGAAATTATGATTAATGTAAAGCTAAGTTAACCCAAATGAAGATCCAAGTAATGTACTAAGTCATGATTGAAGTCAAAGTCAATGCCAAGGTTTGACCTAATTTGGTGATGGATGTCACATACAAAAAAAATGCAAACCACAATGTCGCACAGACAAAAAATAGATTGAAGTGACAATTTTTACGAAACCACAGAGACGAAAAGTGAATTTAACTCTGTAGAAAATGAGAAGACATTATTATGTATCTAATTCAAAATACTCGAGAAAATTAGAAAAATAAGATGATGGTCCACTGATTATTTCCAACTGAAGGGGTATGGTCCCAGATCTCGCGTCAGCATGACCGCGAAGGACCATTACCCTCATCAAAAACCTCCAACAGCAATAATTCACCTGTGTCCGCATGGGCACATGCGAACACAGCGGTCCAATCTGTCCAGTGATGAGAAGACTTACCTTAAGGACGGAAACTAATGTAACGCATAGCGATGCGGCCCCGCACCGCATCCTATGAACATTTTCGTCACGACAAGGGATCTGGACAACAGGAACAGTCACTCAGCAGGCAATGCGGCATAACACCGCATCCCGCGTAAATCATGGATGGAACAACCAACGCGGGAACAACATCAAGGACCGCAAGTAGCGATGCGGCTTGGCACCGCATCCTGCCTACAAGGCAAGTGGGTCTGACACCACAGTGCAAGTGGCACTGGGAACAGTCGCCTACCGGCCCACGTGTATACAACAGTCTGACACCACAGCAGGACGTGGCATCACCACAGTATCCGACAGGTCTGACACACCTGCAAATAGCTGTGCGATGTCAGGCTAGCTACTCAACTACCCTCCTCCACTCCTCGGCTATAAATACTGACCCCAAACCAGGTTTGAGGTATCACTTCTGAACTCTCTCAATACTACTACTATCACACTTTGCTTCCCAAGCAAACTACTGATTCTCACGCCGGAGAGTGGTAACAAGGAGCACCCCCCACCTCATCCTCCTTGTTGCGAGTCACGGTTTGTTTCCTTGTGCAGGAAACCCACCACCAGACGATCCAGCCGACGATCCTCGGAAAGAAGGGATTAACCCTCTTGACGAGACCAGTGAGTTAACCTACTTGGTTAACCATTGTTTCATCATTGGCGCCCACCGCTACTCTTAGCACTTTTTTTTATCCGACCATCCCTTTCTCTCCAAAGATCATGTCTGATCGTCAAAACAACACTACCGGGGATAACCTAAACCCCACAAACCAAGGGCCTGCGGGAACCATTCCCTTAGCCCCAAATGCTGAACACATTGGCACATCAACGTAAGGGGGCGCATCCCTTACGTTTGGACACGATTTATCACAGTACGCTCCTGTGATACCTACAGGCATGAACCTTCATGCCTGGTACGACCAACAAGCAGCCATTGTCACACCCCCAAAATACCCCATGCGGAAACCCCCGTGAGGCGTGTGACGTACCAGGATCCAAGCCACCAATCACATTGAACTCATAAATATAAGTAAATAAAACTTTCATTCATTAACATAAGGTGTTACAAACGTCTCATATCATTTATTGAATACAGCGGAAGCATAACTCATATGTTAAGTGTTTCGTAAACAATGTGTACATAAACCATTAAGCTTGTATTGGGATTCCCTGTATCTCGACCCATGACCACTCCAGCCTCTCAGACAGCAAGTTCCAAATGATATAAGCCTTTAGACCTGCAAGCATGCAGACAAGTGTGTCAGACGACGCTGGTGAGTTCAAGGTTTTGTTAACGTGTGTAGTTACCAGATATCTGTTAAGTCAACTCATCGTTTCGTTTTGGGATTGTTATTAACGTAGGAGAGTCTTATATACTGGAAGTGTGTCCAATATATACCATGGGAGTGTGCCCAATATAACCTGGGAGTGTGCCCAACCCCAATGCCCCTAACCAAGCATTGGTAATGATGTCCAGGTAACTAGATCACGCCCGTCCTTACGGCCCGGTGTGAGGGTGTCAAACCTAATAGCGCTATCAACTAGTTACCCCATTGCCTTACAGGCAACACGGTAGATGATCGATTCTGTGTTCAATAACCAACATCCCAAATAACAGTTTACCCAGTATTCCCTTTAGAAACGTTTACCAGATGTCCCAAACCACCGGGACGCATGCTTAGAAAAGTGCAGTGAACTCACCTTGGTTTGCTCGGTAAGATTAGTTACTTGTTATACAGTTGATCAAAACACGTCCGAACGAGTTAAGATATTGGTGTTGCTGGATCCGAATTAAACTTCACGAGGGGGGGCTCCTGTTGCCGTCAAGATCCAAGAGAGGAGTGGGGTTGGTTAGGGTTTATGAATATTCAAGTGTTCTCCTACAACTCTACGTAAACAAGAATAAGATGGGTAGAAGATGGGCTCGGTTCAGTTAGAAAAAGATGGGCTTCTTTAATACTCAACACATGGGCTTTGTAATTGAAATATCACAATTGAGTCAACTTCACGTGATATGCCTGACACCACATGTGATTTCAATTAAATTGTGTAAGTTATGTTGGATAGAGTAGAGAAATAAGTGGACGGCCACAACTGTTGCAATAATTAAACCAAACATGGGCTGATTCACTAGACAATACATATCGTTCATTGTTTGGACCTCAATGTTATTGCAATTAATGGGACGAGAACTAAAGATTATTATCACATGCTATCTGATCTAAATTGTATTGGCCCGAGAGACTTTATCAGGTCATGATTCGATCACATGGAATTTGCCAACAATATCAATTCACTTTTGATTTATCATTGGGCCCAAATATACACGTTACAACACAAATAATTACGAAAACATGATTGTAAACGAGTAACGTGTCGAGGGAAGATCTTGAAAGCTCGGGTTGTCACATCATCCCCAACTTGAAAGAAATTTCGTCCCGAAATTTGATAAGTAATTCAAATCCACAAGATGTTAACTCAGGATGACTGTGGATTTCCGCGGGTACCACATCATCCCCAACTTGAAAGAAATTTCGTCCCGAAATTCGCCAATGATAGCAAAAGTTAGTTTAACCCCTGAATAATTGAGGATATTAGAGCTTTATGAGGTCCTTACGTTCCCGCGTGAACTCCGGTCCACGTCTTGAGTTCCAACGAACTCTCACGATTGCCATACGACTATGCTAACGAATGTTGACGTTCTAGTCCATGATTCCAGTAGATTTCTCAATAGTTGCAGCTTGTCATTAATCTCAGACACTAATAGGGGTATCGCAAGTGTTCCATCGGACGTACACCGCCTTAGATTCGAGACATAAATGATATCATGCACATTACCCAATTTGTCGGTTAAGTCGAGCTTGTGAGCCATGTCAACGATTCGTTCCAGAATCCGAATGTCCCCAACGCATCATAAACTAAACTTGCCACGTTTTCTATAACGCACTGCACCCTCCCAGGGTGAGACCTTCGATTATGACACGTTCGCCTACAGCGAACTCCCAGCATCTCCTAAGCTTATTGGTTTTCCTGGCGGTCACGCGTTATCGTCACACGATTTCCGATCTACACAATCTTCCCAAGAGTTTCGAGTACAAGTCCTGGACCTGTGATTAGGTTGTCACTTACCTTAGCCCAACAAGAAGATTGCATTGTCATCCATGCAATGCCTCAAACGGAGCTGTCTGATTACAATAATGGTATCTGGTGAAGTAGAACTTAACCCAAAAGGTAAGTGTCCTTCCAACTTTCACTAAAGTCAATCACTCACATGCTCGCAACATGTCTACGTGTGTCACAAGCAATGCTCATGTTCTAGACGTGAGCCAATGGTGTTGTGTATTGCCCGACTCAAATCAGGTATGGATCAAAATCAGAGGTAACAGGAGTTGGCACCTCATGCCTAAAATCTGACTCTCTCAGAGGAACGTTCACAAGCTATGAAGACTCGTCAGTTTCCTTGATTGAAAGAAAGTGTGCTGGTTTTGTGGGGCAATCAACGATCACCCAGGTGATATTGTCTCCGTTTCGGGTTGTAAGTAGACTGGTGACAAAATCCATGGCGCTCCGTTCTCATTTCCATATGGGTGTTTCTGGTTGTCGACACAAGCAGTAGGTTTCTGATATCCCACCTTGTCTTTCGCACAGACATCGTTCATATACTCGGCTACGTGGGCCTTCATGCCCGGTCGCTAGTTCAGGATTTATAAATCCTAGTACCCCCTATCAAGACCCAGACGACTGAAACATCGGGGCAGGTGTGCTTTGCTCCACTCGTGTTCCCTACAGTTGCAGTATAATTGGAAAGCGTATGCGCTCCATGAAGTAGCGAATATCGTCCAATTTGCCAGAAGTTGCTCTTCCATGCCCCGCATGGACCCAACGTGAAATTCCTCTTCCTTTAGTGCTTCGGTTTAAAAAAGATGAATCTGACCGGGTAGGCTATAGTCGATAGTGAGCTGCAAAGCTCGTGCACATTCAGGTTTCACAGTCGTAATCATCCAAAAGTTCCATCCAGCGATGCCATTATCTTATTTAGCTCTTTCAAAACCAGGGTACACAGGAGGCCCTTGTGATCGGTCTAAGTAGTGCATTCGGTACCGTCCAAGTAATGCCTCCAACTTAAATCCAAGGACTACGGTTTCCACCGCAGGTTGTGTGTCGTGCAATTCCTCTTTGTAACTCCATTACGTAAGTCATCACTTTCTCATGTTGCATCGGTGTGTAACTGGGATTCTGATTCAAATCATCATGGTATCCCACTGGATCACCCATACCCTTAGGTAAAGATGATGCTCAGTGCATTGTAGAGTTGGGTTTCAAAAGCTGAAAAGACGTCCTCCTGTTTTGTCTCCCACGAATACACAGCACCCTGTTGTGCTGAAGAGATTGAAGCGGCGCGATCTTCGAAAGTCCCCAGATGAATCTGCAATCGAATCTAGAGAAACCAAGGAATTGTTTTATTCTCGCAGGAATCTTTGGTGTCGATCAGTTCCTAACAAAATGGATCTTAGCGAGATCCACGTGTATTCTCACTTCGTTGATTACATGACCAAAAATGTACTTCTCGAATCCAGAAGTTACCTTTAACAAGACTTCACATGTAATGACTCCTCCCTCAGGAGCTCTAAGATAAGATACAGATGTCGTCCATGATGTTCCTTTCTCCTAGAAATAACCCAGAACGTCGTCGATAAACACGATCAATTCATGTGGTCCATAAAATTGCTGGTGTGTTGATTAACCCAATGGTTATGGTGTACAAGATTGCACTGGTCGTACTACGTTTGATATGCCGTTCCTAGAACATCCTTCCCCTGGACTTCTATCTAATAATGGCTTGTTCGTAAATCAATACTCGAATGGAAGCTTGTCCCTCGCAACTGGTTAACAGGTTGTCATTACAATGGTCGAGGCAAACCGTTCTTGACTGTCGCCTTGCTGAGTTCTAGATAATCAGTACACATACAAAAAGGCTTATCACGGATATAACTGGGGCTCCCCAAAGTGAAAAACTAGGTCCTACAAACTCCTGTCCAACAGTTCCTGAGGTTGATTAGACAATTCTTGCAACCCGTCGTGGCGCAAGACGGTATGAGTACAAGTAAGCAGAGCTGCCCCTGACATGAGGTCAAACTAAGATTCTGCCTAACAGTTGTGGAAGCAAGTCCGAAAGCTCCTCGTGTAGCACGCCGAGAGGAATCACGAACAATTGGTGGATCCTCGATCCTCTCTTTCTCATACTTAACGTCGGTAACGGTTATTAACGTAGCGACGTGATCCCTCCGTAGACACTCCTGGGCCTTTATTGCTGAAATGATGCTAATCTTTACACCACACTGATGCTTTAGGACAGACGACGATCTGCCACTAAAGAGAGGGACACTCAAAAGTTTCTCCTCACGAGGTATATCCGCGCGTTATCTGGATAACCAATCCCTCTAACTACCACAACAAAACTATCAAGGGTAGATGTCGAACACTTGCCCCACAAGGTCGAGTTTGTATCCCAACGAACATAGAAGGTTTCCATTGACTTGCCATTAGTCGTTTTCACAACAGGGTTGGTTTCCAAAAGCTTCAGGGTTAAGCAGAACAGAGACGAAGCGATTAGCTATCCATACAAGCTACCATGTTGCTTTTATGCCTGGCGTCACCTACGTCAATCCCAAATGCCCTTCCATGAACACCACTACCAGTGTTGCTGTTATGGTTACTAGGATTTTCCAATACTGTCATTGTTCCCTTGGTTGTTGACATTTTGACTTAACAACAGTCAATCCTTGTCGAAGTCACCCTTGTTTCCATACGGTAGGCTACGATTACGAGTACCTTGATGTCGCCGTAACTGTTGCTTCTAATGTCGTTGCTTGAAACAGAGTCCTACCATCTTTCACCTACAAAGTCCATCTTGTCACATTTCCGTGCCATGTCCTAAGGCGCTACTCGTTGTGATGGCCGTTACACATTTCCGCACCATGGTCAATTGTCATCGTTCATGTCCCGATTGATTCGTAAGAGTTGACTCCCATAAGTCGCTGGCTAGGGTTAGGGATTCGATTGAAATCAATCCGCTGGTGTTCGTTGCCGGTAATCAGGGTTGTCCAATTATTGGGACCAGTAAAGTACTACGCTCATCCTCTTGTCCATCGATCCAGCAAGTTAATTGAGTAACACATGGTATGTTACTAGAGTGTTGCAAAAGTGGTTGCACTTCAGGGTCTAAGATGTTAATACGTTTAAGTTCCAGCGAACGAAGAAAGGTGAGAAAGATATAGACCAATCATTGTCGTTGCAACATCCAACTCAGGGATGTTCGTACAAGCGCCTAACATTCTACACAGTTCGCTAGGCGTTCAGATGGGTGTTCAGGTAATACTCAATAGCATCAAGATTCGAAAGGTTTTCAGAGGGAAATGGAAAGATCACATTCAAGTAAGAGACAATCACTACTATGACTCTTATAGACTGTTGTGTTTCACATCGATTTAATAACAGAACGGAACCCCTTTTTCACTTGTTAAGCCTCACTGGGACTCGCATGCACCCCACACTATTATTATGTGTGCACCCACAATAATATTGTGATTTGCATGCTTATCTCAGCTCCTCCTAACTCATGTCAAATGGTTCCTCAAACTCAAGTAGCAACAAAGAGCATTACGAAACGTGAGTCATGAATGTTTAGGGATATACCACC
Source organism: Helianthus tuberosus (assembly GCA_030545235.1). Classification (NCBI taxonomy): domain Eukaryota; kingdom Viridiplantae; phylum Streptophyta; class Magnoliopsida; order Asterales; family Asteraceae; genus Helianthus; species Helianthus tuberosus. The sequence continues at coordinate 31,166,510 of CM060439.1, read as the reverse complement.
CTGTTAGTCACATAACACATGCAAATAATACATGAATTCATACTGTTGCGCTAAACGTGCAATCACATGCAATATCCTATGTAAGTGTTCACTAGTTATGTTGTGCAATGAGTAAACGAGAGACGAACCTTGCTATCTGGAGCTGAGTGTCATGGTCATATTCTTGTTGTAAAAACTGTTCGGTTATAGTTTGGTTTTATAAAAACGTTTTAAAACCAAGTTCACTATAACCAGTGGCTCTGATACCAAACTGTCACACCCCCAAAATACCCCATGCGGAAACCCCCGTGAGGCGTGTGACGTACCAGGATCCAAGCCACCAATCACATTGAACTCATAAATATAAGTAAATAAAACTTTCATTCATTAACATAAGGTGTTACAAACGTCTCATATCATTTATTGAATACAGCGGAAGCATAACTCATATGTTAAGTGTTTCGTAAACAATGTGTACATAAACCATTAAGCTTGTATTGGGATTCCCTGTATCTCGACCCATGACCACTCCAGCCTCTCAGACAGCAAGTTCCAAATGATATAAGCCTTTAGACCTGCAAGCATGCAGACAAGTGTGTCAGACGACGCTGGTGAGTTCAAGGTTTTGTTAACGTGTGTAGTTACCAGATATCTGTTAAGTCAACTCATCGTTTCGTTTTGGGATTGTTATTAACGTAGGAGAGTCTTATATACTGGAAGTGTGTCCAATATATACCATGGGAGTGTGCCCAATATAACCTGGGAGTGTGCCCAACCCCAATGCCCCTAACCAAGCATTGGTAATGATGTCCAGGTAACTAGATCACGCCCGTCCTTACGGCCCGGTGTGAGGGTGTCAAACCTAATAGCGCTATCAACTAGTTACCCCATTGCCTTACAGGCAACACGGTAGATGATCGATTCTGTGTTCAATAACCAACATCCCAAATAACAGTTTACCCAGTATTCCCTTTAGAAACGTTTACCAGATGTCCCAAACCACCGGGACGCATGCTTAGAAAAGTGCAGTGAACTCACCTTGGTTTGCTCGGTAAGATTAGTTACTTGTTATACAGTTGATCAAAACACGTCCGAACGAGTTAAGATATTGGTGTTGCTGGATCCGAATTAAACTTCACGAGGGGGGGCTCCTGTTGCCGTCAAGATCCAAGAGAGGAGTGGGGTTGGTTAGGGTTTATGAATATTCAAGTGTTCTCCTACAACTCTACGTAAACAAGAATAAGATGGGTAGAAGATGGGCTCGGTTCAGTTAGAAAAAGATGGGCTTCTTTAATACTCAACACATGGGCTTTGTAATTGAAATATCACAATTGAGTCAACTTCACGTGATATGCCTGACACCACATGTGATTTCAATTAAATTGTGTAAGTTATGTTGGATAGAGTAGAGAAATAAGTGGACGGCCACAACTGTTGCAATAATTAAACCAAACATGGGCTGATTCACTAGACAATACATATCGTTCATTGTTTGGACCTCAATGTTATTGCAATTAATGGGACTAGAACTAAAGATTATTATCACATGCTATCTGATCTAAATTGTATTGGCCCGAGAGACTTTATCAGGTCATGATTCGATCACATGGAATTTGCCAACAATATCAATTCACTTTTGATTTATCATTGGGCCCAAATATACAAGTTACAACACAAATAATTACGAAAACATGATTGTAAACGAGTAACGTGTCGAGGGAAGATCTTGAAAGCTTGGGTTGTCACAGCCATGCTGGCTGCAACATACAACAGAGCTTGCGCAGAAGCGCAAGTCTCTGCGGGGCCTACCCCAGCACCGCACACCCCTGCGGGACGTACTTTACAGTACGACGGCAGGGCCCCAACACATCCGGCCTCCAGAAGCAGGCACGAAGATCGCGGTTCCTCTTACTGCGACGTCCGCACACTTGATGAGGACGACTCCACATATGGGTCCCGCCACAGGAGCCATATACAGAGTCGCCTAGGCCCACATGGCGAAACTAGGCGACAGTCTACAGCCCACCACGGCCTAGGCATTCACAGCCGACTGGGACCCCAGTCCCACCGTGAAGGGCAAGGCTATACCGATCCGGACGATGGTACATACCGCGTGGAATCCCATGCCACCAGCAGCAGACCGGGAGGACGCAACTACGTTCCTCCCACTCATCCCCGCACTACGTACCTCCGCGCTGCAAAGCAGCACCGCGGACAACCCTACAGGCCGAAATCGGCGGCCGAAAACTCCAAGTTCGTCCCATAAATCGCCCACGCCGATGTCACCACCACAAAACTCCCATTAAACATTGGGAAATACAACGGTTCGACCGACCCAGATGTTCACAACAACATCTTCGTCGGTGCCGGGTGCAACGGTAGGTGGGATGAACCCACCTGGTGCCATTTTTTCCCACAGACCCTAACAGGTCTGACCAGGGCCTGGTTCGATTCCCTACCACCAGGGTCACTGACCTCATTCGAGGACTTACAAGAAAAGTTCCTCGCACACTTCAGCCAACAACGACGCCATGAACGTGATTCCATGAACGTCATGAACATCTGGCGCAGGGATAACGAATCGCTTGAAGCATTCGTTGTCCGTTACAATAAAGAATGCCTAGAGATAGGCGATGTTGCCGACCAAATGGCGCGTAACCATTTCATTGTTGCCGTTAAAGACGAGCAAATGGTTATGAATATCTCTGGAAAAGATGGTTTGCCTAAGAAGTGGGAAGATGTCATGGCTGCGGTCAAGACATACGCCCAGACTCAGCGGTCCCTAAGACCGCACATGTCAAAGGCACAACCCCAGGCGGAAGGCCAGTCTTCCCGCCAAGACCCGAAGCGCAGCAATAAGCGCAACCGGGACACATGGAATCGTGGCAGCGATTCCAGACCATATGTCCCACGAAGCAACCAGCCCGACGCAAGGGCTACAATCAACGCCCAGCGTGAAAATCGGGCGTCAAAAAAGGAATCTCGGGACCGCAGCTGGACCGAGATTAACCAGTCGCCAAGCGACGTCCTTCTCACGGACGCACAAGTCCTGCGACCGGCCCAACCGATGAAGTCCAAAAAGAACCAGGATCTCGCACTCTACTGCGACTATCACAAGGACAATGGCCACACAACAAACAGCTGCATCAGTCTCCGACTGGAGATTGAGCGAGCCCTAAAAGAGGGAAAACTGCAACACCTGTTGACAAGCGCACAAAAAGCTACCAAGCACATCACTCCCCACAACGAGGGCACCTCCACGGGAAAGAGGACCATGTACGTAGCCTCTACCCACATGATCAACGGAGGAAAAGGAAGGCCGCGCAAGGCGGGAAGAAGACCGGAGAATGACTGGAAAGATGAGCAAGTCGTCTTTCCAAAAGTCTGAGGCGGCCCGCGCGATAGACGCGCCGTGGTTATCACAGGCCACCTAGCTCACTACTGCACTGAGCGATTGTTCATCGACCCGGGCAGTACATCCGATATTATATACGAGCAATGTTTCAACCAGTTCGATCAAGAAGACAAAGATCGACTGCAGCCAGCGGACTACCCGTTGGCTGGGTTTGCAGGGGAAACCGTATTCCCCCTGGGCCAGATTACCTTTCCTGTGCGCCTCACCAACGGGAGGCACACAAGAACGGAGGAGGTAAACTTCATGGTTTTACCGCACACCTCCAAGTACGACGTACTTCTCGAGAGAGAATCCCAGGGCGACTTCAACATGATCACATCCGTCCCTCACTCTGCCATTGGTTTCCCAACCGAGACAGGGATCGCGGTAATTTACGCCCGAAGAGAAGTTATGTCTACGGACGACCTGCGTCCAGCCAAGGTAGCAAGGCCCACCCCCAACACACAACCAAAAAAATGGGTGCTTAACGCAAGACACCCAGAGCAAACGGTCACGTTGGGCCATGCCTTGACACCTACCATCAGAGCGCGCCTGAAGCAACTTCTCTTCAGGAACCAATATATTTTTGCTTGGATACCCGCAGACATGACAGGGGTACCACGCAAAATCGCGCAACATTTCTTAAATACCATGCCAGGTATCAAGCCGGTGATGCAAGGCCAATGCCACCTTGGATCAGCAAAAAACACGGCGATGGAAGAGCAGGTACAGGAGCTGCTCTCCGCAGGCATCCTGCGGGAAGTCAAATACCAGACTTGGCTGTCCAACCCAGTCATGGTAGAAAAACCAAGTGGGGGTTGGCGCATGTGTGTCGATTACAAAGACCTCAATAAGGCCTGCCCCAAGGATTGTTATGCACTTCCGGAAATCAACGAGAAGGTCGATAACCTCGCACCATTTAGAGGGAAGTGTTTCCTCGATTGTTACAAAGGCTACCACCAGGTACAGATGGCAATCGAAGATGAAGACAAAACGGCATTCCGCACTCCTACCGGGAACTACTGCTACACCAAAATGCCGTTCGGGTTGTGCAACGCTGGCGCAACCTATCAAAAGTTGATGAACGACACTTTTCGCGGTCAAATCAGCAAAAGTGTCGAAATCTATATGGACGACCTGGTCGTCATGAGCATGGAGGAAGACACCATGCTCAACGATATCGAAAGAACATTCCAAACTCTGCGAAGCGTCAACATGAAGCTTAATCCAGGGAAATGCTCGTTTGGAATGGAAGAAGGCAAATTCCTCGGATTCATCGTAACCAAAGATGGATTCAAGGTAAACCCGGAAAAGGTTCAGGCGATCGAACGCATGCCATCGCCCTCAACGATGAAAGAAATGCAACGACTAGCCGGCAGGCTAGCCGCACTAAACAGATTCTTAGCCAACCACACGGCTAAGTCATACCCTTTCATCAAGACCCTGCGGAGCTGCCTAAAAAAGGAACAATTCCAATGGACCGCAGAGGCCGATAAAGCTTTCCGGGAGATGAAAGAGTGTTTGATCCAGCTCCCAACTTTAACCGCACCATGAAAAGATGAGCCACTTATTCTATACTTGTCTGCCGCGGACAACGCGGTAGGCGCGGTACTCATAGTGGAGCGGGAAGGAGTCCAAACACCCATCTACTACATCAGCAAAATGCTCAACAACCCAGAGACAAGGTACTCCATCATGGAGAAATTGGTACTGGCACTAGTGCACGCATCGAGACGTTTACGACGTTACTTCGCAAACCACGTCATCACAGTGTTAACTAACTACAGAATCGGCCCGATCCTATCCAAACCCGACATCTCTGGGAGGTTAGCAAAATGGGCAATTGAGCTGGGCGCACTTTCACTGAACTATAAGACGCGCCCCGCAATCAAAGGCCAGGTCTTGGCTGATTTCATTGCTGAAGTACCAGCAAACCGCATTCAAGAATGCGAAGAAGAACAAAACCCTACATCACCACCATCCTCCGCATAAACCTGGGCACTATATACAGATGGTGCGTCCAACGAAGATGGTGCTGGCGCAGGTCTACGACTTGTCAGCCCCGATGGCTAAGAGCTAACCTACGCAATCCGCCTTGATTTCAAAAGCACGAACAACGAAGCGGAATATGAGGCTCTACTGGCAGGGCTGCGTTTGGCAGTCAAACTCGACGTCAAACATTTGGAAGCACATGTCGACTCACTACTGGTTGCAGGGCAGATACGCGGTGACTATGCCGCAAAAGGGGATATCATGATCCTCTACCTCGAACAAGCCTTGCAACTGAAATCACGGTTCACCTCCTTCAATATTCGCCATATCAACAGGAGTGATAACAAACCTGCGGATGCACTATCAAAACTTGCATCCACCAGCTTGCAACACCTGGCAAAAGAGGTACGCATCGAGATTCTGCAAAATCCTTCAGTACCCCTGCGCCAAGTCAATGTCATCCAGTACGGTACAACATCCTGGATGACACCGATAATTGCATACTTACAATCAGGTGTTACTCCCGAAAGCAAGGCAGAAGCACGCAAGCTACAATACAAAGCGTGTCATTACCAAATGGGAGACGGTATCTTATACCGTAAATCATACCCGGGGCCACTCCTACGATGCGTCAACCCCGAAGATGCCATATACCTTATCAAAGAAATTCACGAGGGAATATGTGGCATGCACGCAGGCCCACGCATGGTCGTGGCCAAAATCATGAACGCCGGGTACTATTGGCCCGGCATGCACCTGGACGCAGTCAAAGTCTTACGCAAGTGTTTCAATTGTCAGCGACATGCTCCCAAGACCTTGCGTCCCAAGAACAACCTGATCCCCGTCACCACCGCATGGCCATTCCAAAAATGGGCAATCGATGTGGTGGGACCATTTCCAGACGCACCCGGTGCAGTGAAATTTATCATAATGGTTGTTGATTACTTTACAAAATGGGTAGAGGCAAAGCCACTTGCATCAACCACCGCTATGATAACAAGGAAATTCATGTGGGAACATATCATCTGCCGTTTCGGTCTACCAATGTGCATCGTCACCGATAACGGTACCAACTTCGCCGCCGATGACTTTCAAAAATGGCTAAAAGAGCTAAACATTGAACACATATTCTCCTCAGTGGCGCATCCGCAAGGGAATGGCTAAGTCGAGAGTATCAATAAAAGCTTAGTGGAAGGCATCAAAGCACGGTTGGGAACAGCCAGACGCGGCTGGGTTGATGAACTCCCAAGTATTTTATGGGCTCACAGGACAAGCCCAAAAACAAGCAACGGTGAGACACCCTTCAGCCTGGTCTATGGCACTAAAGCGATGATCCCCGCAGAAGTAGGCCTCCCCTCACCTAGAATGTTGGCTATCAACAAGATAGACAACAATGAGGAACGCAGGGTTGACTTGGACCTCTTGGAAGAAAGGCGCGAAAACGCTACCATCAACGAGGCCAAATACAAAACCAAACTTGAAAAGTACTACAATGCACGCGTTCGCATTTGTACTTTCAACCCGGGAGACTACGTCCTTCGCGACAATGAAGCATCTAACGCGGAACGCCCAGGGAAACTTGCCCCCAAGTGGGAAGGACCCTACCTCATCCAAGAGGTCCTGGGCAAAGGCGCGTATAAACTTCAAACATTGAAAGGCGAAACTATCGCACGCACATGGAATGCACAACAGCTTCGACGCTGTTATATGTAAGCCATGTTTTGTTTTTACATTCACCATGTAACCTATCAGGCCACGGGCCATTTGCAAATAAATAAATAGATGATTCAATGCAATATTGTTTATTTATTTCTATTACAAATGCGTGTTCCACTCTGAGGTATACACAAAAACAGATTAGCAAAATCTTCATTCGTGATACCCACACAGAGTGATAAACACACGCAACTATTATAATAGGCCAGCAATGGCAACACTGTTTGTCCGACCAAAGACAATTCTTCATACTTGCATATCATCTAGATATGCAAAAGGCAATTACAGGTTTAGTGTTACTCACAGTAACATTAAACTCTTACAAATTCAAACATGCAAGTAGTAAAAACACTTGTACAAATTGAACAGAACAATTCTTTATATTCAAAAAAAAATTCCTACACCTGTGCGGTGCACAGAGAATTTACATAAAGTTTTTAAACAATTACATGAGGAAACAAAAAAGGCACGCATGCCAGCCTAGTCTTTCTTTGTGCCGCTGGAACCCTCACCGTCCTTGCTTACCACAGCAGGTTTTTCCTCATCTTCTTCATCAGCGTATAACACTCGTAAGCGGTCCACATAGTCCTCCGCTTCTAGACACTTTTCAAGATCCTCGAGACCGGAAAGGGTTGTGTCATTATACGTCGCAACCGCAGCATCAAGAAGCGCTTCAGTATCTACACCGTGGAACCCGGATCGCTCATCAGTATATCCGCCCTGGGCTACAACATTCATATGGCTAATACAGCGATTATAGCCAGCTTTAAAACCAGCATCCCGGGTACGCTCCTTAATCTCATTAACACCTGATACATTCTCAGGTGCGTCAAGGATGGCAGTAACAATCTGCGAAACAAGAATACAAAGGTTATCAAAGGCAAACCTATAAAAAAATAACAAAAGCAACGAATGCTTACATGCCCGATCCCGCGCATACGCATCCATTCATGGTCAGCCTTGAGCAGCTTAAGTGACGAATCAAGGCTATCTCTAGCCTCCTCAGCCTCTCTTGCCCGTGCTTCAACCTCATCAACGCGGGCAGAGACCTCCTCAATAGTGGCCCCCCGGGTCCGCACTTCAGCCTGTTAACAAAACAAAAACAAGTATACGAAAATAATCAACATACTTGCGAGATGTACAAATTCAAAAGCAAGAAACTTATACCTGGAGGCCCAAGATAGTTTTGGTTAAATTGGTGCGGTCAATATTCGCCCCTTCAAGAGCCTTTGCAGTGCGGGCCTCCGCCTCCTTGGCCTCTTCAAGAGCCTTGGCGAGACGAGCTTCCGCCTCTTTGGCCTCTTGGGCAGCCGCAACAGCTGCTGCTTTCTCTTTAGCCAGCGCAGCATTTGCTGCCTTAGCATTGACAAGCTCCTGGCGAACACGAAAGAGAGTTTCATTCTGTTTGGCCCAAGAGTCTTTCCAAGCCTTGCGCTCATTAGAAAGTGTCTCACGCTCATTAGAAAGAGATTCTTTCCAACTCTGGCGCTCAGTGGAAAGCAGTTTGGCAAGGGTACGAACCTGTTTAAGCTCAGCAGTTGCAGCCCACTCTTCAGTCTGCTTACGCTTTTCAAACGCAACCTTATCCCTTTCAAGCTGCTCGGCACCCTCACGTGCAGCCTTCACCAACTCCTCAGCCTCTGCACGCAAGCGCACATTCTCCTCCTCCATGCGCCCCAGCACCTTATAGTTTTCCATAATGGCATTGGCCATTACGGAACTCCCAACAAGCATGGAGGAGAGTTGGTTAATCTGGGCTTCAGTTGGTAAGGCACGGGCCCGGGTGACTTCAAAAGGGGTGCCCAAACCACCCAAAATCTCCCTACTTGCGGAGGGATCAGCACTAATATCATCCCCCTGCAGTACGGTCCAGGGGGCGGTGGTAAGCCATGGCACGATCTTCCGTATAGGTGCGATAATAATACTCCAATTCAGACTCTTTAGGCTGAATGGGAGTCTCTACAAAACCCGCACCCCCAGAACCGGTACCAGAAGTCTTCTCAGCAGCAGGAGACTTTGGCCTTTCAGTATAAGCAAATTTCAGGTTCAGACCATCAGCATCCTCTGGGGTAATGACATTATCATGGGAATCCATCGTGTCATGGATCTGGGACGCAGGCCCCTTCCCAGTATCCTCCTCCCGCACAGAGGGCTCAGGCGTAACAACCTTATGAACCCCCACATCCGCAGCAGTGTCATGCGGGGGAGGAGGAGCATCAAACATGGAGAACCCTTCATCTTGGGGTTCTGCAATCAAAGCAAAGATACGTTAAACTACAAGTACAAATACAAAATATTTGTCCAAGTTATGCATCACGTACCAGGCACAACGGCAGGCTTCCTTTGTCCCACAAAAGTCGTGCGTCTGGTCTGAATTTTCGGCTTCTTTTTCTCACCAGCATTAACAGCTTTCCCTGCTTTCCTCTTCTTCTCATCAGCAGCCTTAGAACCCGCAGTGGTTCCACCTGTGGCCGCACCAGCACCTGGAACACCCAAGCCCTCAAGGGTGTCAGATACTACCACGTAATCGGTATATCTGCGGAAATGAGAACGAGAGATACCTGCTGCATGCGGAACCAAAGGCGGAACAACAGGAGCCTCAGTTTTCTTCTTGCCGCGACCCCGCACGGGTTTATCCACTTGCTTCTTCTCGGCATGCTTTTTGGGGGCACCCTTTGACTCAAACTTACCAAGGGCCCCAAGAGTACCTGCAGGTAGAATATCAGCAACATGAAACTTATAAGGCAAGAATAGAAGGCTATGAATTATACCTTTGCCCTGCGGCAGGGGTCCATTCATTGCTTCGCGTGTAGGAACGCGGAAGTTATGGAGAATGGTCAAATTAAAACCTGCACCTTCAGCAGTCTTAACAATATCAACCTTGCCAGTAAAGGTTGGATCAAATATCTTCCACAGCTCAACAACTTCTTCTGATAATACACGTTCAAATTAATAAGAAAACAAGGGAATAATAAAACCGCGCAAGAGTAAGAACACTTACCACCAGTTTTCTCCCGCACAACGGGCCTTGCATGCTTATCGGCCCTAGTCAATAACATCCGCAGCATCCACAACTCGGTGTTCTTCAACAGCCAATGCTCTATAGTCCTCAACCGTGGGAACCACTCCGCATTCTCCGCATTAGTAATGGCAATATCCTCCGCAGGGATAGGCTCATTAACATTCCACAAAGTCATGTTGAGAACAACCGCGGCGGCTTTAACAAAGAAGAACTTGCTCTTCCACTTTGTAATACCCTTGGGAGGGGTCATCAACTTGATACTTCCGTACCGTTCTCGGAAAGAGAAGAATCCTGTGTTCACCGTCAACTGATAAAACCCCCGGAAATTGTCAACGGTAACCGGCAAACCAAGGGCACGAAAAGTTGATTCAAAGTGTCTAATACGAATAAACCCAAAAGGACTCATTTGGGAGATGTGGACCTTGTAATACTCCAACAAATCAGCAACAAAAACGGTCAATGGTAAACGAAGATTACCATCGATGAAAGAATCGGCCCACAGGGTCACGTGACCGGCTGGAGCACAAGCACCGGTGTCACCGTCTTGGGGATAAACAGCCCCAAACTCGGAGGGCATCTGTGTACTGATCATCAGTTGGTCGAACGACGCTTTCGACCACTTCAAGGGTGGCAAGCCACCACCAGGGACACTACCACCATCATCTTCTTCTTCCCCGGCCACCGGAGAAGAGGTTTCAGGGTTTTCACCCTCCACATTGTGTGGGTTAGATGGTTCAGCCATCAGAAATAAGGAAAAGAAAGAAATATGAGTTTACAAGAAAAACTTAGAAGATCACCGGAAATACAGGCGGATTGATCGGAGAAGATGAAGAGTATGGTCTCTTTTTCACCGGAGAAATTTTTGAAATTTGAACAAAGTGAGGAGAAACCAAACGGTTTCCCCTTATATACTCATCGCAATTAATGCGAGGGAGTAACCGACTTACGAAGTTCAAAAAGGGCCACTTACGTTCCGCCACGTGTTCAGCGACTTTTCAGCTGACGGTTATCACGCGCGCGTGTCCGCCCACGCGCCTGACAGAAAGGACCTTTACACTACTTGCTACAGTGCAGTTATGACCTCGGTCAATGCAAACGTCCTTTCAGACCATTACATGTCAGAATCCTACCAACTTTTCAACAACCCACACGTGCCATCAGCCACGTAGACAAACAAAAGCGACAAACATTATCCAAACTTAAGCGGCATGCGGTTTTTCTGGTTTACCGCACCATAACCCATACCGCATGTCGTTTTTTACATACCCCTCAAAAAAGGCAAAAATATATATCTTTAAATTATATAAGGGGGTATAAGCAATAACCGCACATACCCACACGCACACGTGGAATATGCGGAGAGGACACACACCAACCCGCACAGGTGTGTCAGATACTCAGAACCAGCATGGTTCTTTGGACTGCGAAAACCGCTTCTCAGGATGCGGTAAACCGCACTCCATGTAAGCTTCTTCAAGCTTCAAAACCCTCATTTCCGGTTCACAGCCACAGAGGGAACGCAAACAGCTTCTCCTTAAGGAAAAGGACAAGTATGCTGAGCAACCGCACATCAGCAACCCTGTCTCCTGAACCTTCAAGAGCTACGTCCAGGCTACAAGACTTCTAGAAGCGAGTTCTTTGCTGCAAACCGCGACCACTTGTGAGTAGTTACTACGAACCGCAACTATGCGAACGGTAGCTACGGAAGAGCCACAACTAAAGCACCATGCGGAGGAGCAAAGCCACTTCAAGGAAAACTGCTTTTCAACTAAGCATTACGGAAAGTGGCTACAAAACGAATGCGGAAGAGTTCCAACCAACTTCCCAAGTATCCAAGGTGATCTCCTCCGGCAACACCACTTACAGAAAAGCCACTTTCCACCAAAGCGTGAAGGAAAGTAGCTCCAGAACAGTGGTCACAAGTCTGCTTATGACTAGTTACCCACCTATGGACCGCATAGAATAAACAATGATGGGCACAACCCTGCCTATGACCATGTTTATCTGCCCATAGTCCAGATTCACATTGTTCGACCAAACACGGCCAACAATGGCGCAACTACCCCACGTTCCTCAAACGAACATGGCCAACAAGGTATGGCAACGAGGTAACCGCAAAGAACATGCGGTTACTAGAGAGCTAAGCCTCAGAGGACGTGCGGTTACTTGAGAGATAAACCGCAGAGGACGTGCGGTTACTAGAAAACCCAACTGGAGAACACGAATACCCCACAAAACAGGGATCATCATTGCATGTCCAGTTGCTAAACATAGAGCTTGAGCAAAGTACTTACAACTTTGCACTAGCTGACGCAGAGGTTACAACTAGACTGACGAAGACGTACATCTTCAGTCACGATCTCAAAGGTTGGTTCGAACCCTGATAACACCTTCAGTCACCATCTCAAAGGTTGGTTCGAAACACCAACAGGTGGCTGATGACATCAAGAAAAGGTAGACTAAGAGTCAAGTCCTTGGCTGAGAATTCCGCATCAGACGGAACTTGCTCACCAGACACCCTTCTCGAAGGAAGGAACAATCCACTCGAAAGGCCTACTACTTACTAAAAGAAGGAGCCATCAGCATGGCCCATACTTAACCTTCTAGACAACATAGTCCAGTATCCCTCCCACATACAACTTGCATACGGAAGGAACACTAGACTTGGGGGACTTGAAGGGGTATGGTCCCAGATCTCGCGTCAGCATGACCGCGAAGGACCATTACCCTCATCAAAAACCTCCAACAGCAATAAATTCACCTGTGTCCGCATGGGCACATGCGAACACAGCGGTCCAATCTGTCCAGTGATGAGAAGACTTACCTTAAGGACGGAAACTAATGTAACGCATAGCGATGCGGCCCCGCACCGCATCCTATGAACATTTTCGTCACGACAAGGGATCTGGACAACAGGAACAGTCACTCAGCAGGCAATGCGGCATAACACCGCATCCCGCGTAAATCATGGATGGAACAACCAACGCGGGAACAACATCAAGGACCGCAAGTAGCGATGCGGCTTGGCACCGCATCCTGCCTACAAGGCAAGTGGGTCTGACACCACAGTGCAAGTGGCACTGGGAACAGTCGCCTACCGGCCCACGTGTATACAACAGTCTGACACCACAGCAGGACGTGGCATCACCACAGTATCCGACAGGTCTGACACACCTGCAAATAGCTGTGCGATGTCAGGCTAGCTACTCAACTACCCTCCTCCACTCCTCGGCTATAAATACTGACCCCAAACCAGGTTTGAGGTATCACTTCTGAACTCTCTCAATACTACTACTATCACACTTTGCTTCCCAAGCAAACTACTGATTCTCACGTCGGAGAGTGGTAACAAGGAGCACCCCCCCACCTCATCCTCCTTGTTGCGAGTCACGGTTTGTTTCCTTGTGCAGGAAACCCACCACCAGACGATCCAGCCGACGATCCTCGGAAAGAAGGGATTAACCCTCTTGACGAGACCAGTGAGTTAACCTACTTGGTTAACCATTGTTTCATCACCTACCATCTCCAATAGGTGGCAAAATGGGTGAACAAGGATGGGTTTGATAACACGTTGAAATAGTTAGTCGACCCGCCAACACCTTTTTTGTCATCGTTTTTTAACTCATAAATAATTAATCAATAAGGTAGTTATGCAAAATGGGTGGCAGAATGAAATGAACTATTGTGAGGGAATGAAAAAAAAAAGGTGTTTAGTTAGTCAATGAAATCGAATCACCCATTACATATGGAATCTCATGCCCTCTAAACACCCCAAATTTGTTCCATCCACCCCCTCTTTTTTCCGTTTAATTCCCCCTTGCACCCTTCATCATCACCACCCGTCGCCGTCATCACCACCACATGCTGCCGCCAGCCGCGACCGTCACTCACCATCAATTTTATTTCTTGTCATTTCCCACCAACCAAATAGCATAAAGTAATGATTTATTCTATTCACACACGATAACCAACCAAGAAAATAGAATGGTAATGATCAATTTCATTCCATTACTCCATACAAACAAAAATATTATTATAATACTAATCCAATTTTCTTCCATAAAGCTATTTAAGAGGAGTAAATGCGTGAATTGTGCCTTGAGTGGCTCTAAGTGATTTACTTTGAGCTAAATTTCTTCATTTAGTCAATTGACAAATAACCGAACCCAATCTCATATGAAATGACTTCAAAGTTTTCTCCCCACTTCAATCTTTGTTCATCCACACATTTTCATTTAACCCACGAAAATGAATCAACTTGTTTCTTATATTTCTCGTGGATAAATTAGATTCCCTTTTAATGACCTTAAGGTTATATATTATTTATATTTAAAAGTAATAATATATCATTTTTCATTTTTGCATAATTCTTTACTCAAGGAAAATATACATATACTAAATATTAAAATATAATGGAAAACATCCAACACATTGAAAACAAACTCTTACGTTTGTTTTAGACATTTCTATACAAGATCATTTCTTCTTTCACAAACAACATATCATGTTAAAATCTTCTTTCACAAACATGTTATGTTAAAAAATCCTTAAATATGCCGGTTAAGAGAAAGTTTAAATACATATACATATTCACTCATAATATATGAAACATTTTGACGGTCCCTACCCTTATTTTGAACAATTTGCTATAGCAAGACCCTACCATTCTTTGAAAAAATTATTATAGAATGACTTCCCACTGCTCTTAACTGGCTTACGAACTCGTAACATGAACCGATTTATTCATGACAGGATCCTACTTTCATTGCAAGTTGTTATAAATGGTAAGACAAACATAGAACAAGTAATATAGCGACAAAACGTGACCAAAATCTTATTTAGCCCAAACCAAAAATAGTTCCCCCAGAATACCCTATATCTTACAAATTGTAAGATCTAAAATCAGTACAACAATACAAGTTCAACTGATTTATCGGTTGAACAATCAACAAACTATGAACAAAATAGCAAGATCATGCAGGATCATACAACAAACCCTAACAATCTAGAGAGAAAGACAACTGGTTTCTAAGGTGTTAAACTCACCCAAAAAACCTAACAACTATTATATACCAGGCACCAGCTGATAAATGCAATTTTCACTCAGCCCCCTTCAAGTCTTCTCTAGCTTGACAATAAGACCTTATATCATACCAGAAGTTCCACATCACCACCTTCAACTTAAACACCTTCACACTTCTAGTCATAAAGGTCAATAACAACATTTACACGCCTTATAACTTTGTAACATGAACCATTGGTATAGTATATGAATTACATATGTTAACATCTTTCAACACAAGTACTATTGATATCGACTTTAACACAATTCATGACAAGATCCTACTTTCATTACAAGTACTATTGATATCGACTTTAACACAAACAACCATAAGCATAAAAATCTGTTTCAGAGCAAATTGTTGTTTTAGTCTATGTGGTTTAGCCAGATTTACACTTTATATACTTTTTTGTTTCCAAAAAGACAATGCACTTTTCAGAACTTGCCATTCCAATCAAATGACTTAACATTATCTAATTTTTTTTATTAACTCAAAGGGCAATTCAAGTTTTTTCACTTTATGTATGTTAGGGGTGGATTTCTAAATGACCCGTGATCCTCAATTATTATCCTGCTTGGTGATCCTTACTTCTGTGTCAGTTAGTGATCCTCAGAAGTGCTTCAGGATCAGGATCATGGATCATCCTAAGGATCCTTATACTAATGATTGTCTGCTTTGAATTCGATATTGTTTTGCAGGAATATCAGCTTGGACTTAGTCTTGGTAACGTTCCTGAAGAATATTCCACGTCTATTCCGCACGTGCTTGGTCAGAAATGGATGTTGTGGAGTCGTGGAGGACTTGCATCATTTGCGGACAATTAGTTAGGCTATATATTTTCTAATTTAAAAGGGGTAGCGAGCTAATTAAACAACACTTTTGGCTATTTTTGGCTACACACACACTCATACAACTGCTCTCATCAACTTTCGTTAACACACTTGGCGATTACACACATTTTCTACACGATACACTATAGTGATCCTTGTAGTTAGCTCGCTATCATCCGAAGTTGTAACAGATTATTTGTTTAATTTAAGTTGGTGATCAGTAGTTTCCATCACCCGGGGTTTTTTGTGCCGGAGATCAACTCTTGATCAAGGGCTTTTTCCCCGTATAAATCTTCGTGTCATTTGTTCATCATACTTCATAGTGATCCTTATTATTGTTCATCAATTCAAGCATCATACCCCGTAACAAAGAGTTTGGTTGCATTATCCTCGTCTGATTTTTCACCAAAACAGTTTGGCGCCCACCGTGGGGCAATTGGTGCTTCATTCCTAAGAAATTCTCATTTTTGTGATCATTTCGGTTCGTTACATCCAAGCAGATGGCTTCGTCATCAAAGAACACCTCCAGTGCGATGTCTGCAGTCAATTCATCCCAGGGCATTCCACCATTGCCTCCACCACCTTCTGGACCTCAGAAAAATGCCGAGAAGAAACCAACTCCCATTTTCTCAAAACCTCAAACTTCTTCTGCTTCTTATACTCCCACTACTACTGAATTGTTTACTCTGATTTTGCAGATGAAGGAGCATATACAGCAGCAGGATAAGACCAATGAAAGGATTCTCAGAGAGATTGGAGACATCAAGAAACAGAAGAGATCGGCAGAGGATCATTCCCCACTGATGCCCAGATCTTTGAATTTCGATACTCCGGTTATAACTTCTCAGCCTTCAGTGGTTCCAGACGTTCAATATGTGGGAGGACCAAAAGGAGTGCATTACGGATCATCAGCAATGACTCAGGCTTCAGGGTTACACTTCCAACCAACAGGATCCCATCCTCAGCATATAGGATCCTTCGCCAGCTCAGGAGGATACTCAGGAGCGCAGCAGATTCAAGGGTTCTGGCCGTTTCAAGGATCCTCCCAGGTCCAAGGATCCTCCCAGGTTCAAGGATCCTCTCAGGTTCAAGGATCCTCCTATGTTCCAGGATTCTTGCAGGTTCAAGGATCCTCTCAGTTTCAAGGATCCTCCCAGGTTCAAGGATCCTCCTACGTCCCAGGATCCTCACAGGTTCAAGGATCCTCTCAATTTCATGGATCCTTAAGGAGTTTGCAATCAGGGAATTCCGGTATCCATCAGGGAGATTTCATTCCAATGCAGACCATTGCTTCTACTGGTCCATCGGTCATTCCAGAGCCCCAACAATATGGATTCACATCCGCTCTTCCTAATTTGAATCCAATGGGAGGTAACACTTTCAATAATTCTTATACCACTAACCATGGCCTTATGCAGGATACAGGTATCAATCACGCCATGGCCAGAGAATTGCAAAAGTTAAAGGATATGATATCAAGTGTCCCAGGAGTGGTCAAGCCTATCCCGGAAATTGCAGATGGGAGCCACAAGATATCTCGTTTTGCACCACCAATCTGTGATGCTGGGATACCAAAGAGGTTCCATGTGCCTACTATGAAGTTGTATGACGGTTCAACAGATCCTGAAGAACACATAGCACAATACAGGGAAAGGATGGAGATCAATCCCATCCCAGAAAGGTTAAAGGAAGCATGTATGTGCAAGGGATTTGGATCCACTCTTACTGGATCAGCTCTTAAATGGCTGCTAAGTCTTCCCCCTTACTCTATTACCTCATTTGCTAATCTAGTTAACCTATTTAATAACCAATTTTCTTGTAGTAGGAAATTTGAGCGTTTAACTAGTGATCTGTATAGGATAACCCAAGGTCATAATGAATCATTAAGGGATTATATCACTAAATTTAGTAAAGAATCCTTAGATATTCCTAACCTAGATATAGCTACGGCTGTTGAAGCCTTTAAAATGGGATTGCTTAGGGATTCGTTATTCTATGATGATCTTGTTATGACACCATGTAGGAATCTAGATGAGGTAAGAACCCAGGCCCTTAGGTTCATCCGGCTAGAGGATGACAAAAGGATCCAGGAGAGGTTAGCAGGATCCTCAAAGCAAGAGAAGCAAGGATCCTCATTCAAGAACAACAAGTTTAGATCCTATAACAAATCTGATAACCAGAATGTGCATGCCGTTGAACAAGAAGAGGACGATGAGGATTATCCTCCAATTTCTGAATATTGTTTTTCTGTTGATAACAATGAACTAATCCTTGCGATGCAGAGTTTAGGTGATAAAGCTAGATGGCCCAGGAAAAATGACAGACCGGCTGCAACCAAAGATAAGTCAAAGTGGTGTGCATATCATGAAGATTTTGGGCATCTCACAGAAGAATGCATCGCACTGAGAAAAGAAATTGGATACTTGTTGAGCAAGGGGCACTTAAAAGAATTATTGGGGAAAAGAAGTCAAGGACTCAGGATCCTAAAAGGATCCCAGAGAAAGCTCCAGCCCCTCCAGCAGATGCACAAGTTATAAACTTTATTTCTGGAGGATCAGACATTTGTGGAACATCCTTCTCTGCAGCTAAAAGACATGCAAAGGAAACCAAGATGGATAATGGAGATAGACCTATTCGAACATCCAGTGTCTCCGAAGGAAAAGTTATAACTTTTGATGAGGATGATCGCGTTGACATTCAGGATCCTCATCACGATGGTTTGGTTATCACTCTTTTTATTTCTAACCATTTTGTTCGCAGGATCCTTATAGACGGAGGAAGCTCTGTGAACATTATCCAGCTTGATGTCCTCAAGAAGATGAATATTCCTGAATCCGATATCATACCAAGATCCTCTGTGCTCGTGGGATTCAGTGGCGAGACTAAGAATACTCTGTGGGACATTAAACTCCCAATCTATATCGAAGGCCTACATTCTTACCAAAAGTTTTGTGTTATTGACTGTTTATCTTGTTGTAATGTTATCCTTGGCAGGCCTTGGATACATGACATGAAGGCAGTCCCATCCACTTATCATCAATGTGTAAAGCTACCTAGTCCTTGGGGAATAATGAAGATTGATAGTGATCAGCAAGAGGCTAAGAACTGCTACACCTCATCAATGAAACCAGCATCAAAGTCAAGGGAGCAATAGCAATTAAAGCGTCCTCCAAGGGATGTCTTGGAGGCAAGAGAACAGGATGTAGTAGAAATCCTTATGGATCCTGATGATCCTGAATCTAAAGTTTATATAGGATCAAGGATCCTTGGTGAAATAAAGGAAGACCTCATATCCTTCCTCAAAAGGAGAAAGACTACGTTTGCATGGAAACACGAAGACATGACAGGTATATCTAAAGATATAATTACTCACAAACTTGGCATTGATAGGTCCTTCAAACCAATCCATCAAAAGAGGAGGAAATTTGCACCAGAAAGAAATGCCATTATCCAGGAGGAGGTAGAGAAATTACTCCGAGCAGGTATGATTAGAGAGGTCAAGTGTTAGGGGAGGATTTTCTAACAATTAGTGATCCTTACACGTTATCCTAATTAATGATCCTTTCTTCTGTGACAGATAGTGATCCTCAGAAGAGCTTCAGGATCAGGATCATGGATCACTTTAAGGATCCTCGTACTGACGATTGTTTATTTGTGTTTTGTGTTACTTTGCAGGAGTAACAAGCTTGACTTAGTCTTGGCGACATTCCTGGAGAATATTCCCAAACTATCCCGCACGTGCTTGGCCAAAAATGGACGTTGTGGAGAACGTGGGAGCTTGGCACAAAAGTCGGATAGTTAGTTTTAGTAGTTAATTTCTTTTTTAAAAGGGGTAACGAGCTAGTAGAAAAACACTTAGTCATTTTTTCAGCTACACACTCTCATATACTCGCACACTTGAAGCTCTCGACGAACATACATTCATTTTCATTCACTTTTACACATTCCACGATAGTGATCCTTGTACCTAGCTCGTTACTATCCGAAGTTGTAAACATTTATTCATTTATTTGAGCTTGGTGATCGGTAGTTTCCATCACCCGGGGTTTTTTGTGCCGGAGATCAACTCTTGATCAAGGGCTTTTTCCCCGTATAAATCCTTGTGTCATTTCTGCAATTTACATTGAAGTGATCCTCGTTATTGTTATACATTATTAGCATCATACCCCGTAACAAAGAGTTTGGTTGCAATATCCTCAACAGATTTTTTGACCAAAACATCAAGTATCCAAGATGGTTGGCCAATGTGGTTGTTGTTCAAAAGAAAAACGGAAAGTGGAGGGTATGTGTCGATTTCACCGATTTAAATAAGGCATGTACTGTTATGAACTGTTAACTTTTATGGATGCTTCATCTGGATTTCAACAAATTCAGATGGAACCATCCGATCAAGAGGATACAGCCTTTATGACTCCAACTGGTATATACTGTTATATTGCTATGCCATTCGGACTAAGAAATGCAGGTGCAACTTATCAAAGGCTAGTGAATATGATGTTCAAGGATCAGATTGGACAAACTATGGAGGTTTACATAGACGATAAGGTGGTAAAATCAAAAAAGGCTGAGGATCACCTTAGAGACTTGGAGGAAGCATTCAATATCCTTGACAAATATAACATGAAACTTAATCCTTCTAAGTGTCATTTTGGTGTAAAGGCAGGTAAATTCTTAGGATATATGGTGACAAAGAGGGGTATTGAAGCCAGTCCAGAACAAATCAAAGCTATAGTGAACATCAAGTCCCCTGCCAATGCTAAAGATGTTCAGAAGTTAACTGGCAGGATTGCAGCTTTAAACAGATTCATATCCAAATCCTCAGAAAAGTGCAAGGAATTCTATGATATCCTAAGGAAGAACAAGAAATTCGAGTGGACTGAGAAGCATGAAAATGCCTTAAAAGCTCTTAAGGATTACCTATCCTCAGCCCCAGCCTTGATGAAACCAGAAAAGGGAGATGTGTTATCCTTATACTTGGCGGTATCCTCAAAAGCAGTAAGTGCAGTCCTTGTTAAGGATCACCAAGGTACACAACATCATGTCTATTATGTAAGTAAGAGTTTACTTGATGCTGAATCCAGGTATTCACACTTAGAAAAACTTATCCTTGCATTAATTATGGCATCTACTAAATTGAGACATTATTTTGAAACTCATGCCATTATCGTCAAAACTAATTTTCCAATTAAGAATGTCCTCAGGAAACCTGAAATGTCAGGAAGGATGGCTAAGTGGGCAGTGAAGCTTAGTGCATATGATATAAGATATGAGCCCAGGACAGCCATTAAATCCCAAGCATTAGCCGACTTTGTGGCAGATTTCAGTAGTGATTTGCAAAAGGAAGCTGAGTTAGAAGTCCAGCAGCTAGAGGAGACCAAGGATCCTTGGATACTCTATACTGATGGATCCTCAAATGTCAAAGGAACAGGGCTTGGAATACTACTAAAATCGCCACAGGGGGACATAATACCCCACTCTATAGCTTTTTGACACAGGTACCAAGGGAAGAGAATGCAGAGGCAGACGCATTGGCCAATTTAGGATCATCCTTGAAGATCCCAGAGGATATCAAGATCCCTATTATCCATATCCTGACCCCGGCTATCGAGGATTATGTGGCTATGGAGATAGGAGAGGATTCTGCAATCATCCCTAATGATGATAATCAATCTCATTCAGGATCATGGACCTTTCCAATCATGAGATACATACAACATGGAGAGATTCCTAGAGGAGAAAACCCTAGGGCTTTCAAAATTAAGGTATCTCAATTCACAATTTTAAATAATATGTTGTATAAACGATCTCTTGCAGGACCATATTTAAGATGCATTGAGGATCCTGAAATCCAAGAAGTTTTAAAAGACTTCCATGAAGGAGATTGTGGAAACCACACTGGGGGCAGGGCATTATTCTCAAGGATCCTAAGGACAGGATACTATTGGCCAACTATGAAGAGAGATGCTGTGGAGTATGCTAAGAAGTGTGATCCTTGTCAAAGACACAGCAATATCCTTCATCAACCGGCTGAATTATTGCATCCTATATCTTCCACTTGGCCATTCATGAGATGGGGCATGGATATAGATGGTAAGCTCCCTAAGGCACCTGGTGGAAAAGTGTTCATGTTTGCTATGACTGATTACTTCTCCAAGTGGATAGAGGCTGAAGCTTTTGCCCAAGTCAGAGAAAAGGAAGTTATATCCTTCATTAAAAGAAATATTATAACTAGATTTGGTATTCCTTCTGAAATTATATGTGATAATGGTTCCCAATTCATTGGGGGCAGAACTACTAACTTTTGTGACAGCTGGGGGATTAAGATGATAACATCAACACCAGTCCACCCACAAGCTAATGGTCAGACAGAATCCTCCAATAAGATCATCATCAACAATTTGAAGAAGAAGCTTGGATCCAAGAAAGGGAAATGGGCAGAAGAACTACCTTATGTGCTTTGGGCTAATAGGACAACCCCTAAGAATGCTACAGGCCAAACTCCATTCTCTTTGGTATTTGGGGCAGAATCAGTGATCCCTACAGAAATGGTGGTTCCAACTGCTAGAACAAGTATTCGTGATCCTGAGAAAAATGATGAGAACTTGGTTCAAGACCTGGATACTATAGAAGAAATCAGAGATTTGGCAAGGATAAGGATGGCCAGTTATCAGCAAAGAATGGCTGGAGCCTACAACAAAAATGTCAGGATCAGGAAATTCCAAGTTGGTGATATGGTACTAAGGAAAGCATTTCAGAATACCACCAATCCTACTGATGGAAAGTTGGCACCAAAATGGGAAGGACCTTACTTGATTGAAGCTGAGGCAGGAAAGGGGGCATATCGATTGCTAACAATGGAAGGTGATTTGCTACCTAGAGCCTGGAATGCTATCCATTTGAAGAAATACTTCATGTGATAAGGATCCATGATCCTCACATGATAAATATCCTTAAAGGATCCTTAAAGCACAGATGATCCTCATTTGGGTAACATTCTAATCTTAAACTATTTCATTTCCTTACTTTCTCACAAAAGGATAAGGATCCTGCATCCTTTATCCTCCTTTCACGTGATTTTGAGTTTTGAAGGTTCAGGTACTCTTAGCAAAAGGATGATTATCCACAAAAGCAACCAGCTACTTGGGTTTGACCCCAGTTGTTTGGGCTTGTCCCCAGTTCCGCCAGTAGCGCATGATGATCCTGGTATAGTTCATGGCAGTGAGACCAGTACTCATTTTAGGGGCTGATAATTCCATTGTACTGGCTATACCTAGGATCCTACGTATAATGGTAGACGTACCATACATCCGTTCTTAAGGTTTCTAACGTTTTCACGTTAGCTAAGGTTTTGGCATTTTCATGCCACTAAGTTTGGATAGTCGCCAGTTAGGGCCATACTCCAGTTCACACACGATCCTTGGGCTTGTCCCCAGTTATCCTTGGGCTTGTCCCCAGTTATCCTTCGGGCTTGCCCCCAGTTGCTAACTTTTATCTTATATTGGCTTAGTCCCGAGTTATGTTCTATTTCAGGTCTTCAAAGTTAAGCAACCAAGGATCCTTGATCCTTACTTCTTACTAAGGTTTGTCATATGGTTATCCTGGTTATAATATTAAGGGTTAGGATCCTAACTTGGATCCTCAAGTATGATCCTTAACTATTTTGATTTTATTCACTGATTATTTGAATAACCCTAATACTTTGACAACTGAACTCACGATCCTTAAAATATACTACTTTTTGGAATTTTTCAACTATAGAATATTTGATCCTGAATCATATCCTAAATATTTTCTTTATCTAATTTGTTTAACTTTTCTTACACAGACAAGTGTACATCAAAACAATTGAAAAATAAAATAACAACAAGGATATCAACACAGGATATAGCCAAAAAGTTAAAGTCATTTTATTCACAAAAGCTTAAACCCTTTTAAGGTTGTCAAAATTACCTACCCCGAGCATCTACCAGCAATACGTGGCCCGTCCGCTGGGGTAGGTAAAGGGTGTCCATTGTTCATAGGTTTTTCAAGTGCAGGAATCAAAAGACGGCAGGATCACAATGGCTTCATCCCCCAAACAGAGGATCCCTCCACCATTTGTAATCCTACCTATTGTTCAAAGGATCATCCATGATCCTCAATCCTAGTTACTATTGTTTGAGTACAGACCAACCATTGTTCATCAAAACATCATCAAAAGAAAAAAAACTACTACCAAATGTAAAAATTGGGCTCCGGCTACGTCTAGGAATGTCCATCATCGCCCAATTGTGCAGCCTACACCTTCGCTGCATCTTCATCCCCTCCAGCTTCGGTATCCTTCACCAGATCCTTTCCACTGCTTCCAGCCTCAATCGCCAAAACCTCCTCGGCCTCCTCATCATCCTCCAGATCAGCTAACCTCGCCTTCCAGCCCTCAACATCCCAGCTGCTTCTGTCGAAGTCAGGATCTTGAGCCTCCTCGGCCATCTTCAGTTTTGTCTTGTACATTGTGATGGCAGCGGAGACCTTTGCACCTTCTATGAGATCATGCTTCTCGTAGTCAATGTCGGTCAAGATCTTAGCTGTCTTAGTCTTGGCGTCTTGAAGGGCTTTTTCGAGATCAGCAATCTTAAGATCCTTGAGCACTGCAACTTGTTGGAGGTCAGCAATCTTCTTATCCAGCTCCTCAACGTTCCCTACGTAGTCTTCAATCTCAGCAAATTTCTGCAAAAGAGACAAAGCAGTTCAAAATCAGGTGATCCTCAAATAAGTAGGATACCTAGGCAGAATTGGTGATCCTCACGTCATTGAAGTATTCAAGGAACTGGTGGCGGATCAGTGGCAGGCCTTGTAGGTCCTCTATCTCAGAGTTTTTCCTATTCTTGCCACCCCTTCCTTTAGTGGGTGCCTTGGGGATGGAGACACTAGGGCTGGCAATGGCCTTCTTCTTTCTGGATCGAACAGTGTCAAGGTCGGCCATGTTGAACTGGGAGGCAGGCTTGGAAGCTTTTCCGGCACCTACACATTCAAAGCAAGATAAGTATCCTTACCCTATTCTTATTTAACTATTTATTTAAATCTTTAACTATATAAAAAGCAGGATACTTACTTGACATGGTGACTGAGCCTGAGGATACCTCTTGAGAGTCCTGGGTGATTGTCTTAAACGATCTTGTTTCAGGACCGAGTCTTCTAAAAACAGCAAGCCTTTCTTTAGTATCAGGAGATGGTATGAGGTGTGAAACAGTGACAGCTGCATAACATAAAACAAAAGGGAATTAGTGATCCTATCACAAGAGCAAGATTACCTGGTGATCCTTCTCAGGATCCTCTATCCTACCATGGGTGGACCACTTCCTTGGTAGATCCTCTCCGTTTGGAATGGTATCCCTTCTGACAAAGAAAAAGCGTCGTTTCCAGTTTGTATCGTTCTTGGTGGCCTTAAAAATGGGATGTTCTTCGCCGGGTTTTCGCTTAAACAGATATCGGTGGGATCCAAACGTTGTGAGATCATACATCTCTGACAGTTCCGACATTCCTAAATCAATCCCTTCCTGCTCTATGATCCTTTCAAGGGTATATAAGACCCTCCAGATCATCGGCATAGCTTGGATGTAGGAGATGCCGGTTAGGGAGAAAAAGGATTGGGTAAAAGCTGGAAAAGGATAGGTGTATCCTATGGTGAATGGGGTAACAGGAAAGGCAACCCATGTCTCAGAAATGTAGTCGCTCAGAACAGTGGGATCAAAGGGTTTGAAAAAGGCGTTCGCCGGAAAGCAGTGCCGGATCTTATCTACTTGTGCATCGTTAAAGCAACACCTCTCATTCGCTGAGTCTTTGATGATCCCTTGACTCTTCAAGGGGCTATCCTTCTGGTGATCCTTGGCGGGGGAGGACCGGAGCATCATTCTTAACGTGATATTGGTAAAGAAAGAAAAACAGAGTAAGAGAAGGAGAAGTAGGAAAAGAGATACCTGATTGATCTTCGGCTGAGAATTTAAAGGGAAGTTCTCTTGGATTTAAATGCAAATTGATCCTATCTCTAACTCCTATTTATAATGATGATTTGCAGGATTGTCACTTCGGTGACGTCAGGTTTGCAACGGCTAGTTATCCGTTAGTTTGTTGCGGATATGATCAACAAAATACAACTCGTTTATTTACAATATAACTACTTATATTTTGGGGGCAATTGTTAGGGGTGGATTTCTAAATGACCCGTGATCCTCAATTATTATCCTGCTTGGTGATCCTTACTTCTGTGTCAGTTAGTGATCCTCAGAAGTGCTTCAGGATCAGGATCATGGATCATCCTAAGGATCCTTATACTAATGATTGTCTGCTTTGAATTTGATATTGTTTTGCAGGAATATCAGCTTGGACTTAGTCTTGGTAACGTTCCTGAAGAATATTCCACGTCTATTCCGCACGTGCTTGGTCAGAAATGGACGTTGTGGAGTCGTGGAGGACTTGCATCATTTGCGGACAATTAGTTAGGCTATATATTTTCTAATTTAAAAGGGGTAGCGAGCTAATTAGACAACACTTTTGGCTATTTTTGGCTACACACACACTCATACAACTGCTCTCATCAACTTTCGTTAACACACTTGGCGATTACACACATTTTCTACACGATACACTATAGTGATCCTTGTACTTAGCTCGCTATCATCCGAAGTTGTAACAGATTATTTGTTTAATTTAAGTTGGTGATCGGTAGTTTCCATCACCCGGGGTTTTTTGTGCCGGAGATCAACTCTTGATCAAGGGTTTTTTCCCCGTATAAATCTTCGTGTCATTTGTTCATCATACTTCATAGTGATCCTTATTATTGTTCATCAATTCAAGCATCATACCCCGTAACAAAGAGTTTGGTTGCATTATCCTCGTCTGATTTTTCACCAAAACAATGTACCAGCCTTTAAATCCAATGTATGCAAGGATAAACAAAAACACAAATATATAAATAAATAAAGCCAGTGGTACAACATCTGCTTCATCAGACCATGCGTAGCGGGTTGGCGCCCACTGGCAAGTCAGCTCATTCGAATGTTAAACACCGTCCCACGGGGGCATTATGGGGCGCCAAGGGAGAAGCGTTAGCATGCGGGTGTGAATAGTGGAGACTAGCCGTTGGTGGTGGTGATTTTTGAGAAAAAGTAGTTGTTGGCTACTAAATGAAAAACAATTTATTTTTTTAAATTAGGGGAGGGGGTGGTCACTAGTGATAGAATTCTATCACTCACAAGCACCAATCAAGTTCCGCTATGTCATCAACCATTTTTCCATCACTCACAACCATTTTTTAGTGGGGGTGGTCATCACTCACCACCACACCCAACAATTTCCCCCAACCAACAACTACCCTCACAAAAAAACTATCACGGCCGTTAAAAAAATCACGGAAACTTGTTTCGTTAATGTATCACGCGTTGATGTTTATACCGGCGGTGGGAAATAACGCGTTGAAAATGGTGGCCGTGATGCTATAACGCACCGCCCCCTCATGCCTTATATAACTAAATGAAACTTCAACATGGAAACCGATAAGTAAGCTCTTCTGTTTTATTTATCCAATTTAATTCGTTAAGTTATTGACGGAAATTCAGAAGCATCATATTGAACATATTTGATCTCGACAACACATGTCAAGATCAACATGTGTAATACAAGATTAGTAATGTTTGTTGAAAACAAACTTGGTAATGTCAATTTAGCAAAGAATACAATGAGTATGTGAACCTCATTACTTTGGATTTATTCAGTGTTGACGATGATGGATATTTTTTGAACAATACAAAGAATTGAGCTTAAAAGATATATTTTGGTTGCATTCTCATGAGTTTTTATATCCTTTCGTTTACAATCACAAACATTTGTATCTACACATCAAAGCACAACCATTGATTCAAACACGTGAGATTTGATCCTAACAAGTGGTGAACAAGGCGTCATTTAGAATACGTCAATAATGCTTTTGTTGTTATTTATAGATATCGATGTTATTCTGAAGAGAATAAAATGTGTTTATATCAATTTATTCTATTTATATTCTCTTTATTTTGTGACGTGTTATAATCATTTAAGATCATTTAACTAAGAGTATAGTTACATATAAAATTTATAATTTTGTGTGTTTGTGTGAGAGAGTATTGGAGTATTAGTGTTTAAGTAAAGCTTGAAAGTATCCATTCAACTTGGAGATTTAAATATAACTAGGGGTATTCGACCGTTCGCGCGTTGCGCGACATTAGATGTTGGTCTCACTTTGGCGAGAATTCGGTTATGCCAACTGAGAACCAATTAAAACAACCAGCCATGTAATAACCAAATCCATTACTCGATACATGTCATATGCAAGTTTCGACTTACCGTTTGATCATGACATCGTTGTGTTCATTCACCTTTCAACAGCTTCCTGTAATCCAAGAAAGTTTCAAAACCCACTCCAGCCAGATACATTATCAACCAAACACATAATAAAAAAGCAACTACCTCAGGAAAACATACAGGCCGACTGCAAACGTTGTCTCCTTCATCCTCCAGCACCGGATAAGCCGCCACAAGGGCATCCTCAGCACCAATGTAGAGCGAGTTGTAGATCTTCCAGTACACTTCCCGAACCTTCCTTGCAGGATGAAACAGACCCTGTAAACAGTAAGTGAGCACCACTGTTGCACCCAAAGCCACACGCATCCCTTACTTGGAGCCATGTTTAGCAACATTCGCTTGGCTGCAACTTTCGCCTGTTAACGGACAAAGTTTCCTCTGTTTTCGGACAATTCTGACAAGGCATGTTGTCGATTTATATGATTACCAATGACCAAACAACATAAATATGTATATATACACTTTTATTATGTCCACAACTCACTTAAAGTTTTGGTTCCGCGATTGAAAACAATACAAAATACAAAATAGTGAAATTAACATACGCGTTATACCGAGTCGAACCGGGTTGAACCGAGCAGCACCGAGACCCGCACTTGAGCTGAGACCTAAGCTGACCCGAATCAATGGTGACCGATGTTGACTTGTCGAACCGAACCAAAGCTGAGTTGACCTAAGTCGACCGAAATGAAGTTGAACCGTAACGTGAGCTTGATTAGAAAGATACTCGAATTTGTTAACTTGAATAAACATAACCCACATCAGCTTCTAACCTGAACCGAACCGAGATAGGGTCCAAAAATGAACCGAGCCAAGACACCACGTCGTCTTGATGAGGACTGAACCGAAATCGCTGACCCGAGGCTCGAGTGAACGGAAACCCGAAACCTGAACCGAGTGAACAACCAACAGAACATTATCGGACATTCAATAAAAAAAAGGAATAGAATGAGAAGTAGCAGGGGGTGTTACCGTAAACATTGTCGGCCAAACATCGCTGCCGCCGCGGCGGCTCCGCCGCTGACGGCGGATCGTGGCCGTCTCTGATTTCTCTTTCTCATCTCTCACGCTCTTCGTTTCTCTCTCTTCTCTCGTCTTGTGCAGTCGCCGCGTATTTACTACAAAATATAGAAAGTAACAGAAAGGCCCTACAGATGACTGAAAGTAATTCTTTATATACAAAACAAAAGAAAATCAAAATGGTTTAAGAATCTAATGAGGAAGAAAGACGGAGAAATTCCATCAACTTTACCATTTCAAACTTGAGTATTTACCCATAAGCAACCCCTAGATTATACATAGCATCTGCACAATGACAGTAATAGTACAAAGTTTTTTCACAACCAAAAAACAACAATTAACAGCAACTACCTCCCTCTAATGCCAATTTTGATGATAACAACCTTCTTTTCAATAGCAGTTTCAGTGGAGACGAAATTTGGGTGTGATTTGATGTCTCCTGCAAGAGAGATGTTCATTATAAAGCAAAGAGCAAATGGACCTCAATTTCTACCGAACATACAAAATCCCCAATTCAATCATCGTTTATACTGGCACATAAGCTCCATAGGCTCAAATAGCACTACATATAACAAAAAAAAACCCTAGATATTGAAATAAAACAAACTAATGAGAAGCATTGGTTAGAAATCAAACCACTTCTTTGGCACTTTGTTCGGATTAGAATAAAACAACCGACTGTTATATCCTTTTTTTTTTCTTTCCAAACTTTCAGTCCATATAACAAAAAGTAATAAAGCACAAACATTCTTTTTATGATATAAATATGGTATGGCAATGCATACGATCAATTTTGCCATGAGAATGATCAAAATAACCTGATGTTGAAG
Source organism: Helianthus tuberosus (assembly GCA_030545235.1). Lineage (NCBI taxonomy): Eukaryota > Viridiplantae > Streptophyta > Magnoliopsida > Asterales > Asteraceae > Helianthus > Helianthus tuberosus. Next base: position 31,136,289 of record CM060439.1, on the reverse strand, counting down.
TTCTATAAAAGAAAATTGGTTCAACAGCAAATTTATAGATTTTTAGTTATATTAATTTTGATGATAACAACCTTCTTTTCAATAGCGGTTTCAGTGGAGACGAAATTTGGGTGTGATTTGATGTCTCCTGCAAGAGAGATGTTCATTATAAAGCGAAGAGCAAATGGACCTCAATTTCTACTGAACATACAAAATCCCCAATTCAATCATCGTTTATACTGGCACATAAGCTCCATAGGCTTAAATAGCACTACATATAACAAAAAAAAACCCTAGATATTGAAATAAAACAAACTAATGAGAAGCATTGGTTAGAAATCAAACCACTTCTTTGGCACTTTGCTCGGCGACGGAAGGAGCGGAAGAGGAAGACGGATATGGCGTCGGTGAGGAGAACGCTGGAGGCGACCTGGAGAGTGGACCGGTTGTCATCGGTGGAGATGAAAGAGGGCGGAGAGAAGGGGAGCTCAGTCGCCGCTATACGCGGCTTGTCACGTGTCCCAGGATACTATTGCCGGAGATGGTTGGTGGAACGGTGATGGTGGGTTGGGGGTATCTAGGGTGGAGAAGATGAAAGGGGTCGATGAGGTCTGAGGTGAGATGGTAAGGTCTGAGGTGAGATGGTGAAGTGAAGGAGACTGGTAAAATCCCTGAAAAGCCCCTGTACTATTCACAAGGTTTCTTTTTTAATATATAGGATAATTTTGTGTGTCTGTGTGAGAGAGTAGGGGAGTATTAGTGTTTAAGTAAAGCTTGAAAGTATCCATTCAACTTGGAGATTTAAATAATGCACAACTAGAAAATCTGAACTTTCTTACACCAGTTTTCGTAGGAAATGCGCCACAAAACTGTCTTTTCTACGCATTTATGACAAACACCTGATGTAGGAAAACACCTCGTAGGAAACCCGTTTTCAACGCATTTCCTACACATTTTCTACGAAACTACTACGACGCAAATTGCTACGAATCTCCTACAATATATTTAATTATTATCTTTTAGGATTTATTTTTTTAGCTACACATTTCCGACCAAAAAAAAAAATTAACAAATTTTAATGCAACATTATTTGTGACCCACTTCCGACAAATGAATTAGAAGTGTTGTTACAAATTTCCGAGGAAAATGAGTATTTTTTGTGACCCATTTCCAACAAATAAATAAGAAGTGTTGTTACAAATTTCCTACGAAAACTGAGTATTGTTTGTGACACAATTCCAACAAATAAATAAGCAGTGTTGTTACAAATTTATGAGGAAAGTGAGTATTGTTTGTGACCGTTTTTTGACGAAACTGAGTATGTTTTGTGACAAATTTCCGACAAAAGCTTTTTATGTTGTGACACATTACCGATGTATAAGAAATAACTTCATTATTTTGGTTGTGACACATTTCCAACCACTTAATTTATTAAATAAAAAAACTGCAAAAAAAATAAATATTTCTACAATTTTCTGCGAAAAATTCCAGAAATAATTTATAATACCAAAAACCTGTTTTACAAAATTCACCGAAGTTACAATGACATAAATTCAAAAATCATGCGTTACAACGCAAGTTCCAATATGTTTAAACCGTAAGCTAATACAATTCAACGTAATTCTAAAAAAGATATCAAAAACTACAACTAATTAGAGGGAGAACGTCAATTCTTCATAAATTCTTGAAGTTTTTGAAGTTCTTCCCTTGCTTTCCTTTCTTCGTCAAGACGAGTTGCAAGTAGATTCCTTTCTTCTTCAAGACGAGATGCAAGTAGATTTCTTTCTTCTTTAAAAGACTTAATTCATATGTCTAAAAAAAAAAGGCACATCTGTAATCAATATAAGAGAATATGTTCTGAATTAGTTTAGTTTTTACTTTTTAAGTTTAGTTTAGGAAGGATGTAACCTTTTCTTATTCGATTTTAGTTCAACTTTCTTTTCACAAAATTTATCTTCTAATGTATTGCTATGTCTATATGAAATAATTATAACATTTTATAGTACACAAGTTTGATATGTTTATTAGAAAATTATGGAACAATACTAAATAATGTCATAATTACGTGAGTAGATGTTACATGGTTAGCATACTACTATAGTTTTCATGTTGATCGATTTCAGTAAAAAAAATTAATAAATTAGTTTTACAATATTAGTATATTCATATTAAATTATTTTAAAATAAATGTATATAATATATTTATTGATTCTAACTAGTATTAAGTGCCTCCACGTTGCGGCGGGGCATAAACCGTGCCAAGTAACACTAATGCTATACAACCACCAGCGACTAACACCGAAAAATCTCGTAAAAACAAAATAAACAAAAAGGAAAAAATAACACCGAACGAAAAACATACGTAAAATCGTTGAATCACGCATGCCCGTTGCGGCATGATAATGCGAAGAAAACTAGACTGAAACGCAAAAATATAAAAGAATAACCAAGTCGATCTAAGACCACGCGCATTGCGACGAACCTGACAAACAGGGAAAAATAGACGCGTTGTGACAGTCCTGTCAAACGGGAAAAAATAGACGAAAAAATGTTGAAACCCACACGCACGTTACGGCGTGTTCACTCGCAAAATTAGAATGAAACTTAAAACGAAAAATTTGCAAAAGATGAAAAATACGGGGATCAAAGTTGAAAATAAAAATATGTTATGTAGTGCTTGGTCTATTCATTGGCTGCCACATGCCAACTTCTTTTTTCCTTTTTTTTCTGGTGCGGTTATGTTCGTTATTCGTACATGAAGGTAAAAAACGACACCAGACTGGTACAGAAAACGTTAAAAGTCGGTACCGAATTGGTATTAAAATTATCTATATATTAATAAATTTACTTAAATATTCATTAAATCTAAGAAAAAGTTTTTAATAGTAACAAGGGAACAATTTTGTTTTAACCTTTTCATAAAGATGAATGATAAATAATTATACTCTACTTTATATAAAAAAAATGCTAAGAAATACCACGCGCATTTAGACAAACCTGACAAACAGGAAAAAAAAACGCGTTGTGACAGTCTTGTCAAACGGGAAAAAATAGAGGAAAAAATGTTGAAACCCACACGCACGTTACGGCGTGTTCACTCGCAATATTAGAAAGAAACGTAAAACGAAAAAATTGCAAAAGATGAAAAATACGGGGATCAAAGTTGAAGATAAAAATATGTTGTGGTTAAATTTCAAAAGATAGAAAAATTTGTGTTAAAAGTAAAAAAAATAAAACCAAAGATGTTAAAATGCAAAAAAAAATGAAAACATTTGTATTGAAAGTGAAAACTCATAAATTTTTTTGGAAAACTCCCTAACCTTAAAGTACAACTCACTAAAGCACCAACATGTTACAAAGAGAAAAATACCCGGATAGTCCATGTGGTTTCGCCTTTTTTCACCTTTAGTCCCTAACTTTCTAAAATTACCTCTATAGTTCCCAACTTTTCAATTTTCGTTCCCGAATAGTCCTTAGGCCTAACATCACTTAGGGGTTGTTTGGCAACATATGAACCAATAAGTGCTGAATGAATAAGAGGTCTGAATGGGTAAGAGGCTCTGAACCAGTAAAGTGTTGTTTGGTTGCACATCTGAAGGACTGTGTAAAATGACATTTTTACCCCTCTCAACAAAATTAAATACCTAATTGATTATATATCCTTTTCTTTTTTCTATGTCCCGAGGTCCTTTATTTGTAATATTATAAAGAAGGCATGCCCCTTGAGTTCCTTGCTTCAAGGTTTTTGTTCCAGTTTCTTCCTTCAAGACAAGCATGCCCTGAGTTCCCATTTTCTCAAGAAGTTCCCGTTTCCTTTCAAGAGGCTTTGGTTCTATAAAAGAGTGGGGTTTCTCATGGTTCAGTCAACCGAAAATATATACACGCATACACTCTCTGTCTTGCTTCTGCTGTTGTAGGTGTACAGGGGCTCCGGTGGGATGCAAACGGCACAGTGGCGGAGCCACAGGAGTGAACGGCTGCTCCGACAAACCTCTGACAGGCTCCGGTAAGTGTCGTTTCTCTTCAGTTTCAGATAACTTGTTGGTTTTATACAGTGCTGGATTTTTTTTTGGGATCTTGGTTTTTGTTGTGGTGACAAGAAGAAGGTCGCAGGCGGGTTTAAGGGTGCTGCGTCTGGAATATGATGAAGAAGGAGTTGTTTGTGTTTTTTAGGATTGAGGGGTATACAAGTCACAATTGTCATTCAGAGTTTAGTCAGACTCCACCCCATGTATGACTCGGTCAGACACAAATAAGAGGTTGTGTAAGTTTTAAGAGGGGTGAAACAAACAATCTGAAATCTGACTCAATCAGACATGAGGTATTAAGAGGCTATTAAGATGAAAACAAACAGAGCCTTAGTTTTCATAGTTAAGTGAGTGTGAAATGACAAAACAACCCTTCATTAAAAAAGTAAACTATTAAATAAATATATATTTATTTGTGGGACCCACTTCTTAAAAATAATAAAATAACAATCCCACCCCACTCCCTAAACCCTTTTTTCTTCAGGAACACTGCCGCCACCACCACCGGCGACCTCCCTCCCCCATTAATCATTAGCCACAAAAACCACTCACCATCGAACATCCTAACCGCCGATCATCGTCTTCCTTCAACCACCTACTAAACCCACAAAAAACAATAACCCACCGAATCAAGCAACAAACTTTATTCAATAAATGTCGCCATTGGTGGAGTTGACAGATGGATTGCAGGGAGATAGAAACATGGCAGGAGGTGAATAAGAAGAACGCGGTCTCTCACCGAAAAAAATCGGAGAAGACATCGCAAAAGAAACCGCAAAGGACTGGAAAGGTCTCTGAGTCACCGTTAAACTCACCGTGCAAAACCGTTATGTGAAGGTCTCCGTTGTGACGTCCGCCGCCGCGTTTGTCATCAAAGCGCTAAAAGAGCCGGAGCGTGACCGGAAGAAGGTGAAGAACATCAAGCACAACGGTAATATCTCGCTTGATGATGTTATTGAGATTGCGAAGATTATGAGAGCTAGATCTATGGCGAAGGAGTTGCAGGGGACTGTGAAGGAGATTTTAGGAACGTGTGTTTCGGTTGGATGTACTGTTGATGGAAAGGATCCGAAGGATTTGCAGCAGGAGATTGCTGATGGAGATGTTGAGATTCCTCAGGATTGAATGGAGATTGTTATGAAGTTTTGTTAGTTTTTTTGTTTTATGTTATTGTTTGTTTTGGTTTTGGTTTTGATCTGGATATTTATGAATCTCTAGGTTTATCATATTGACAGTTTTATGAATGAATTTGGGGATAAATTGTCATAGAGAGAGAGGGGGAGGTGTGGTGGTGGAAGGGGATGGCGGTGGTGGGGAGTGGTGATGGCGGCAGTGAAGTTGACGTTGGCCGGGGGTGGTTTTTAGTGAGAGAGAGAGAGAGTAGAAAGAGAGATATATATGGTTCAGTAAGTGTGGGACCCACTTATATTCATAAATATCTATTAATGTTTTACTTTTTTAATGAAGGGTAGTTTTGTCATTTCACACCCACTTAACTATGAAAACTAACTGATGTTAGGCCTAGGGACTATCCGGGAACGAAAATTGAAAAGTTGGGGACTATAGAGGTAATTTTAGAAAGTTAGGGACTAAAGGTGAAAAAAAGAGAAACCACAGGGACTATCCGGGCATTTAACTCTGTTACAAATTTATAGTATGGTAATGGTAATTAGTGTATATAAAAATAACGTTATAAAATATTTATTATTGTTTTGACAATATGTGTAGCATGTTTTGTTAAGTAATCTAATTTAATTATTTAAATATTAATCGAAGACTTCAATTAATGTTACTTCATAATTTCTCCTTCAACCTTACAATTTTACTTTAACATGTTTTCTTTAAGTGATCTAATTTAAATATTAATAAAAGACTTTAATGAATGCTACTTCGCAATTTCTCCTTCGGCCTTACAATTTTACTTTTAATTTATTTAAAAACAATTTTGTTATCATTATCCTTATTATTATTATTATTTACTAGAAGTTATCTCGATTTTAATTTTTATGACATGTCCGTTCAACTTTAATTAATATTATATATTAAAACGTCTTACTAATATGATAAAATGATATTAGAAAATTATGGTTTATTTAGCCTCTTATAAATAAAACTAATAAAACTTTTCACTAATTCATTGAAAGTCCTTTTGATAAATGGTGAATTTTGACTATGTATGCTTATTCATGGTCAAGTACGGTTATGTTTGACAGGAATTTCAACCGTGTCTGAGTATACAATATGTAACTAATCAATAATCTATAAAGATTAAGAAACAAGAAATCTTTATAAATACGTTACGTGAAATATACAATATATAGAGATTAAAAAACAAGATGTTCTAAAACTAAAATCATAAATTAATTTTAATTTTATAATATTATTACATTTAGAGTTTAAGTTTATTAACGGTATTACACATTTTTTATGATAATATAGTTTATATTTTCTCAACTTATGTGATAAAAATCATAAATTATGAATGTACAAGATCATATATATATATATAAGCTACTTTTCATTATTATAAATAATATTTACATAGCGTTTTGAGTTTACATTTGATCGGTGGAATAAATTATGGGATGAGTTTAGTTTTTTTTATTATGGGATGAGTTTAGTTTTTTTAGTTATTAATAATAACAAATATATAACTTAAAGTTTTAAATATTAAATAGTGAAATCCCTCGCACAATGCGGCAGGAGTTCAGCTTCGATCGGTATCAGTTTTATTCGTTACGATACTGTCATTCTGTATAGCAACCTAAAGAAAAAATAAATGGAATAAAATCCTTAAACATTAGTACAAAAATCTTGTGGTAACTTAAAAAAAAACTAAATTATACTATTCTTTGCACAAAAAACAAAATATGATATCAAAGTGAAACTCATTACTGAAATATGTGTTCTAGCTAATATTAAAATTTAAATGTACTAGCAGAATTATCATGTGTAGTTTTCCATTTCTAATTATTCATAATTCAAGTTGTCTGAATTGTAAATTTTAACTTAAGTATATATTGATAAATAGCAATAATTATCTATGATATATTAACATTTTAAATTGTGCTAATTTATTTTGATTTTCTTCAAATTTCAAAGGAATTGACATTTTTTTCTGATTAAGGGTGGTCTTAAACAAATTTTTATGGTATTTATCATCTTTATTTACATGAAATATTTTCTTTATTCAATCCGTGTAACACATGGGGTCCACAACCTAGTATGATTATACAACGTTAAACATTAATAATATGTTAAAATTGAGTTCATTCGAAGGTATTAGAGAGGTTTTCAAAGGCAAATTGGATTTCAATAATTTAATCTTTCTTTGTATTGGCCAATAATAATCCTAACTGGATTTATTGCCTGTAGTAGTCTCATCTTTTTCATTTTGTTTGTTTTATGGTCTCACGTTAAAAAAACATGACGTGTTAATCAGATGCTTACATGGCTATTGAGTTGTCAAATGACGTGGCTTTTTAATGGCAGATTGAATTTAAATAATCCAAACTTTTTTTTATCGGCCATGGCATTACAAACAACTCCATTAACCAGACCCTGTTCCGATCACCACCACATTTATCACCATTACTCCCATTACAAAAACGTACATATCATAAAATCCCAATCTTAACTTGTCACACCCCGACCACGTAAAACAACAAAACGTGGCGGAAACATCGGGGAGTGTTGTAACAGAATTAATTGTTTCACAAACATGGTAATTAAAGTTACGTTTTATTTATCAATCAAGAGAGTTACATTGTCTTAAACAAGAAACAAAGAGTACATAACATAATTTAACTAGTTCTTGCTTCGTTTTAAGTCACTAAGGCACAGGTCCACCTAAGTGTGTCTCGATCATCCTATGCAACAGCCCCTGAAAACACATGTGAAAATAGGTACGTCAGCATAAAAATGCATGTGAGATACATAGGTTTTGTGGAAATAGGATTCATGACTTGCGTTTAGAGAAAACTGTTTAAAAAGTAGCCATGAATCTTGTTGAATGTTTCAGTTCATAAATCATTTGAAAAGTGATAAATAAACCAAATGATATATATGTATAAAAGAATAATGTATGGTTAAGTGAATAACCATGTAAAATGAGTTTGTATAAGTTAAGTTATTTGTAAAACGATGTTCATGTGAAGATTGTATTGTATATGTAATATGTCTAAACTGAAATGGTTTAAATAACGCTACGATATGTAATACCATAAAAGCACTTATATATAGGAAGTACTAGCGGCGTATCCACCATGTTTTTATTGTATTACACGTCGCCTCGTTACTTAAATCACTTACCCAAAACAACCACCAAAATGTAATGTTTAACAGTTGTAGAAATGTTTATGTATGGTCAAATACGGTTAACACGGTTCAACAGTTACAAACGGTTCATATAATCAAAGGGTTACAACGGTTCACATAGTCAAATAGTTACAAGGGTTCACATAGTCAAATAGCTACAACGGTTCGCATAGTCAAATAGTTACAAACGGTTCAAAAGGTAATATAATGTGTTCATATGCTGGATGAGCATATGCAACAAAATGCAATGTAAAACAATGTGTCCATATGTTGAGGTTGGAAATTATTGCCTAAGTGTTTCTGGTATGATTTATTATTTTTCAAGTCTTGAAAACCTTATCTAAATGATCTAAGTTTTCTATAAAATTATATTCAACCAAGTTTTTGTTTAACATTTTGATGACAAAAGTATTGAACAATATCCTGACCAAGATATTTGATCAGAATATTTAGAACATATCTTTCAAAACAAAAACAAAAACATAACAACAACAGATAAGGTCAAAAGATTAGTCTATTATTAACAAACCAAAATGTCGCACTCTTGGTTTCGTCTTAAATCAAGACCCATCCGCCCAGAGTGTGATAGGTTCAAAAGCATATTAACACTGATGACCGAAGGCTTCGTCCTGAAACTCAGGATCCCTTCACCTCCGGCCATCATATTGTACTAGTATCTAAGTGAAGGAAAGTAAATTGTTCGACAAACATCAACCATCAAATTTAACAAAGTGGACTCGATGAAGCCAGGATTCTCATAGAAGAAGGTTGTGGCAGCAGTAGCAGGGAAATCAGTACCCTTCCTCTTCTTAGATCCTGATGCCCGGGACCTAGTCAGAGGGGAAGGCTTAGGAGCAGCAGAAGAAGGTTTAAACCTGGTGGCAGCAGAGGGCTCCTTTTTCACCAAGGGAAATTCAAAATAGATATCCTTACCAGACGTGCCAGAAGACTACCTAGTTATGAGAAAGTATAACCTTGGAAGTTGCGCGAAGTCACATCAACATCTACATCCCATTAAGTGCATCGAGCAACACAACGAAAAATATACCTGTTTGGATTTCAGGATCCTAACAGATATATTTTTGGGGACAATTGTTATGGGTGGAATTTCGAGCTTATATCCTGAAGGCATATCCTGATATTATATGCTTGATGCTGCAGCCAGGAAACTGAACCAGGATATTGGTAACATCCTCTGGGGGTATCTTGGTTGCAGCTAACGATTTTCTTTGGTTGCAAGGTACCAAAGTTAAAGGACTTGGTCTACCTGAAGATTCGCTCAATGTGGTTGAAAAATGGATGTTGATGGTGGAAGAATGGGTCTTGTAACGGTCAGAATAGAAGAAAGGCATATTCCGCGAGAATATCGGATGCTGGTCAATGCTATTGATGTTGTAACGGTTATATGAGCTGAAGACCCGGTTTTATAGTTAATATGCACGTGGAAAACAAGTTAAAGGAGTCCCCCAACGTTCAGAATGGAATATTCCCAGCATCCCGAGATAATAGGAGAGTTAGTTTGTTATTTGTAACTATAGATAGAAGGCCAGATCGATAGGAACACACACTTCACTCTCTACTCTCTAACTGGCACTTCTTTTTTTCTTTCTATTACGCACAAACACTCAACACTTGTAATCGTTGTACCACTTAGCATTGATCTGAGCCATATCCTGCACTGTATCTTAACGTTTAAAGCAATAAGAAGAAGAACAAGGTAGCTGCGATTGTCAGCTCCCAAGGTTTTGTGTCGGCGATCTAGATTGATCAAGGCTTTCCTCGTATATCTCGTGCCACCCCTTTTACTTTTTGCTCATAGTTTGATCATAGATACAGCTCAATATCCTGAGCCGTATCCTGAAAACTGTTTTCGTAAACAACATAACCAGCATATTTCCAACACACTTCTTAGAACACTGCCTCACTTAACTAATTTGATCACTTAATTGCTTCGGTAATTTTTGACCAAAACACTAAGTATGCTCAGTAAACATACATAGCGAAACAATGTAATGTAAATCATGTACTAATAGTGTACTAATGAACATAGCAAGTATATGAAGTTAAAGCAGGAAAGCACGAAAGTAACAAGTAGGCACATGTGTTTCATCCCAAAACAGTTTGGAAAACACTAAAAGAGGGGTCTATGTACTCACTTGAGATTGCCTAGAAGTCCTGGTGTAACAACCAAACAATGCTAGAGATCACGGAAATCAAACGGCACAGAAGGTCCCCGCAAGCTCTTGATCCGATTTACTCTCAGGTATGAAGCATAAACTTCAACTTAGAGAGCCAAAATCAGATTCAAGTGTGCTTTGGGAGGAAGTGAGGGTGGGTATTTATAGGAATTCAAGAACCGTTAAGATCGTTCATCGAAAACTGAGCTTTGATCTGGACCTTACATGTGTGCCCATGGTTTTCTAAAACCATGGGAGCCCCTAATATGGACTATGTTCATTGAATACCAGCCCATGGTTATGCAAAACCATGGGTTAAAACCATCAACACTTCAAAATGGACTAGGTTCATTGAATCTGCCAGAAATTTCAAAAATGGTCCATGCACTTGTAAAACTTGATTTTTGGCACTTTTAAGCCCCGTTAACCCCATTTCAAGGCTCTAAAATAAATTTAAAGTATAGGGAACTTAAAATATGCTCAAAAACATCTCGGATGTCGGTTCGTTTGGTCGTACGGTTGCGTTGTTCGGTTAATTACGACGGAAGTCGTAACGGACGCAAAAACGATCCAAATTGCGCGACGAATGGATTTTTCTTATGCCAAACACTAAAATAAAATATTTTAATGCTTACATAATTTTTTTGGATGTCCGGATGTATTCAGAATGTAAGTTATGCGCGAAAATGCAAACTTATGCACTTTTTTACGCTTTTAGTCCCTGAATGACCCAAAAGTTTATTTTAGCACACCGGACCCCTCAAAGCCTATTTCTAAGCTATGTAAAGGATATTTATAGTATGTTTAACTTATGGTCATGTTCCAGAATGTCTGTTTCAGTACGAATCGTCATACTTTCGCAGTTTGTCAAATTTAGTTCCTGTAAGCGAATTAACTTGATTTTGCCAGACCAAAGCCTTCAAAACTTATTTCTAAGTTATGTAAAGGTTATTTAAGGTATGTTAAGAATATGTTGATGTTCCGGGGTGTTTGTCGCGTTAAACGGATTATGTTTACGCACCAGTTTGCATATAACTCTCCAGAAAGCGATTTAAAGCTTGAAATCGAACAAGAATTGATATGTGCAAAAGATACACATATTTATAACAATCCCAAGTATGAAATGCACTATTTCATTGGTTTGGTATTTGTTTGATGGTCGCAGTGACACAAGTGTCACAGTCTCCCCTACTTTAGGAAATTTCGTCCCGAAATTTATCTGTAGGAGTCTGTCTGTGACTTTATGTTAAATGACCATCAAAGATAAAGCATAATCTTGTCATTTTCCTCAACGGATATTTTTCAGAAGTGAAAATGAACGAACGGAGTCATTTTCCTCAACGGGTTCTTCGGAAATGGAAAATGAAGGTTTTAACTAAACGGATATTCATTTCCCTCAACGGATATTCTTCAGAAGCGAAAATGAATATATGATTCATTTTCCTCAACGGGTTCTTCGTCAGAAACGGGAATGAAGGATTAAACAAACGGATATTCATTTCCTCAATGGATAATCTTCAGAAACAAAAATGAATAGACGGAGTCATTTTCAACGGTTGCTTCATCAGAGTTGAAAATGAAGGATTTAGCAAACGGATATTCATTTCCTCAACGAATAATCTTCAGAAACGAAAATGAATAGACGGAGTCATTTTCAACGGTTGCTTCATTAGAGTTGGAAATGAAGGATTTAGCAAACGGATATTCATTTCCTCAACGGATAATCTTCAGAAACAAAAATGAATAAACGGAGTAATTTTCAACGGTTGCTTCATCAGAGTTGGAAATGAATTGGGTTAACTCTAGATACATGACATAACTTGCTGTGATTTCTGTGCACTAAATTCCATAATTATGTATGCATCCATAATTACGTAACTCCTTGCACAGTCCGCACAGTTTGTTTTGTAATGTTTAGGGGAAAGAAATCAAACCTGTGATGAGGGTGACTAGACTACCATAGGGTCCTTTTAATTAGATCGACAGATGATCTTTTTAAGTAGACCACCAAGGAGTCTTTTCAGCTTTATCATCACATGACATTCCTAACCAGATTTGTGGATTAATCTGTTTAACTAGACCTCTCAAGGGGTCTAATTATGGAGTAGTACTTTATAATCCAAGGGACTTAACTACAACGTAGAAGTCCATTAAGGATTTTAGCTAGTACCTTTGGGTATCTGTCACGGCCCTTGGCCCCGGTTTGACCCGGTCCAGAGCCGCGAGGCAGGAAATCCCGTGGTATCTAATTAGGTGACAGCGGAAGTCTTTTTAAACAGGATCGATTAATATTAAAACTGCTTGTTTTTATATAATATAGGGATAAATCCCATAATTTACAATAAAGTGATTTCACTGGGAAATCTTTATTTCTCAAAACATGTTTCTTTATTTATTTACATTGAGCCACTTCCTTGAGCTTGTAGTGCTTTATGGCACTTTTCCTAGATCATAACAGATCACCTGAAACATGTTTGAAAAAGGTTTTGTCAGCGGGAAATACTGAGTGAATCATTCTATTTTGCATAATGTTGCATAGTTATTAATTACAGCATAAGAGCGATTACAATGGCTTCTATCTTATTTTTATCTGGCTTTCTGTCACAATGGTGACAAGTCACAATGATGACGATGGTCATACCACTATTAGATCAATGAACCTAAATAGTGATGATTATCCCTGTAGGTCAATGAACCTAACAGTGATTATCCCGAGTAGGTCAATGAACCTAACTGGGAGAAAACTAGTAATGTGCACAATACCCCACTAACCAGTAATTCAAGATATCCACGACTTAGTCCCTGTAATTATAACCTTGAAAATAATTTGAGGTATTGTAAAATAGTTGATAAAAAGAGAATGACTCACATTGCAGATTTAACGAGCAGAGTATAAGCCTACTGATTAGCCTTGATTAACCTAATTTAAATAATAATGCACGCACAAACAGGTTAGTAACTAATACAGCAGTTACGACAATTCACGAGATTAAACCCTCACAACGGTTTACAAGTGCAATACTTAACAATTCAGCAGATTCACAACGAATGACAGAGTATAGTCCGAGTTCGAACAGCACTCAAACATTCAAGTCGAAATCACGATGAATAACAAAGTATAAACTCAATTTGAGCGGCACTTAAACAATCGTTGGATAGTTATAATCGATCGGACGTTGAGTCGTAATAGCGATCGAGTTATTACCCTGATTGCGGCATCAATTAGTGAATCGTGTGTGTTAATTGTGATAAACAGAAGATATCTCGGAGCATAGAACGAATTTCTTCGTCGAACATACGCAGAATTTCAAGTGCCAATGTCTGCTATTTATAGCCGAATTTTGCCACCCCTTACGGACCGTAACAAATAACCCTTACGGTCCGTAAGGGACACCTCCTCCTTATAGTGTTGCCACGCGTGGGACTAGGCCTGCTGAGTCGACAGATTCTTAAAATTCTATTTTGACAACGAATTAAATAGATAATCGTTAACTAGGGTGTACCCCCCCCCCCCTGAGTTTTAGGGGCCCTGATCCTGATTCTGATTGTTCTGAAAATTTTAGGGTTTGCGCAGAATCACTTGGGTGTCTTAATTAGGGTTTCCTATTGGTCAAAAATAATAAATATGACTTTTTGATGAGAGTTGTTACATTCTCCCAACCTTAATAAAAATCTCGTCCTCGAGATTTACTGGAATAATTGAGTATACTTTCTCTTCATTTCTGATTCTAGCTCCCAAGTATATTCAGCTCCTCTCTTTGAATTCCATTTAACTTTGACTAAAACTAGTCGTTTATGTTTGAGAAACTTGATCTTTCGATCCTCAATTTGAAGAGGTTTCTCAACAAATTTCAGCTTTTCGTTTACCTCTATATCTCTAAGAGGTACTACCAGTGATTCATCTGATAATCATTTCTTGAGATTGGATACATAAAATACATCATGTACTCCAACTAACTCTCCTGGTAGTTGTAAACTTATAAGCAACTGGTCCTATATGTTGGATTACTGGAAATGATCCTACATACCGTGGACTTAACTTTCCTTTCTTACTCCTTTCCAAGGAGATACTTTCAATAGCATTTTGTCTTCAACTCGAACTCCAACGGCTTTCGTCTATTATCTGTATAACTTTTCTGACGATCTCTAGCCGTCTTCAATCTTTCCTTTGTGATACTGAATATCACAGTCGTAGTCACTTAGGATTTTCATACATCTCCTTTGCCTCATGTTTATTTCTTTTTGCCCAAATATATGTCTTAAATTCTTATAATCCGTATAGACAGTAAACTTACTTCCATACAGATAATGTCTTCAATCTTAAGGGCAAAATTTATATTTCCTAATTCTAAGTCATGAGTGGTATAGTTTTCTTCGTGCTTTTTCAATTGCCTTGATGCATATGCAATTACCTTTTTGCGTTGCATTAACATATATCCAAATCCTAGCTTTAAAGCATCACCATATACTTTAAAATCTTCTGTTCCTTCTGGTAAGGCTAAGATTTGATTAATTTATGCTTTAAGATCCTAAAGGCTTCTTCTTATTTAAGTCCCCATTCAAACATAACTGTTTTACAGGTTAGCTTAGTTAATGGTATAGCTATCTTGGAAAAATTCTTAATAAACCGTCTATAATATCCGGCTAAACCTATAAAACTTCTAATTTCCATTGCAGTTTGCGGAACCTTTCATTTGGTAATTGCTGCTATCTTATCAGGATCTACGTGAATACCTTCAAGATTCACCATATGACCTAAAATTTGTACTTCTTGCAGCCAAAATTCACACTTTGAGAATTTGGCGTAAAGCTTCTCTTTTCTTAACAAAGTTAAGAGTGCATGCAAGTACTGACAATGTCCTTCCTGACTTTTGGAATAAATAAGTATATCGTCTATGAAGACAATTACAAATTTATCCAAATACGGTTTACAAATCCTATTCATCATGTCCATGAATGTAGCAGGTGCATTCGTTAACTCAAAGGGCATGACTGTAAACTCATAATGACCATACCTAGTTCTGAAAGCAGGTTTAGGTATGTCTTCCTCTTGTACTTTCAATTGATGATATCCGAAACGTAAGTCGATCTTAGAAAATATCTATCTCCCTGGAATTGATCGAATAGATCATCAATTCTAGGTAATGGGTATCGATTCTTAATTATAACCTTATTCAATTCCCTATAATCAATACACATTCTTATCGAATCATCCTTTTTCTTAATAAACAACACTAGTGCCCCCACACGGGGATAAATTAGGTTGTATGAAACCTTTACTTAATAATTCATCTAATTGCTTTTTCAGTTTTAATATTTCTGTGATTGCTAATCGATAAGGTGCCTTGGCTATCGTTATAGTTCCTCGAATTTATATGAATCCTAAATTCTACCTCCCTATCTGGTAGTATCCATGGTAACTCTTCTAGGAATACATCTGGGTATTCTGAAACTACAGAAATTTCCTTAAGTTCTTTATCTTTAGTATTAATGATTACTGAAATCATATATACTGTTCCTTGCTTTCGTTCATAATTAGCAACCTTCATTACTGATATGAACTTTATGGGTTTACATAGCTTATCTCCTGTAATCATTATTACTTCTCCAGTGGTGCACAAATTTCTATGGAATTCTTATCATAGATAATTCGAGTACGATTGTTTACTAACCAATCCATTAACACAACATCGAATTCAACTAATTTCATAGATAATAGGGTTGCAGAAAATTTAGGACTTAAAAGTTCTATTTCTACATTTTGCAGAACCTTATTTATTTTAACTGAATTTCCATCTGTCGTTTCTATTGTAGAAATTTGCCTAATGCTGGTTAAAGGTAAGTTAAAAGTTTGGCAAAATGAAGTATTTATAAAACTTTGGTTTGCACCAGAGTCAAATAATACTTTTGTGTAAACGTTGTGAACTAAGAACGTACCGGCTATCACATCTGGAATCATCTCGGCTTCCTGAGCAGTCAGTTGAAAGGCTCTCGCATTCCTTTTTGCTTCTTCTGCCGGTTTGGCTTTATTGTCAAATGGTTTATTCAGTTTTGGACAATCTGGCCTAAGATGTCCAGCTTCTCCACAGTTGTAGCAGACTGAAAATTTCTTCTTCCTGCAATCTTCTTCTTGATGCCCCGGAATTTTGCAAAAAATGCAATATCCTTTGCATCTTCCAAAATGCTTCCTTTTGCAAAAATTGCAAAATGGACTAGTGGTAGATTGCCCATTCCCTCCTTTCTTGAAATTGTTATGGTTACCCGAACGGAATTCTTGGGTCATCTTTTGGGCTACTTCCTTCTATTTTCTTCTCTTGTCCGTACTAGTTCGTCAGTCAGAGTATTGGCTAATTCCACCGCATCATCAATCGTGCGAGGTTTTGCAGCCTTGACGATATTACGGATTTCGGAAATCAATCCCCAAATATAACGAGAAATAAGTACCGGCTCTGGCGAAGCCAGGGTTGGTACTACTCGAGCATATTCGAAGAATGTCGTAGTATACCCTCGACAATCTACATCCATCAACCGGTGGTTTAGAAACTTATTTGTCATTTGTTCCTTTTCATATTCGGGACAGAATTTTCTTTCTACAAAGCTCTTAAATTCTTCCCAGTTCATGGCATACGCCATCCTTCTTCCTTTTGCTTGTAACACCGTATTCCACCATTCTAGCGCCACTTCTTTGAAAATATTTGATGCGTACATGACCTGATCATCCTGAGCACATTTACTTATGGCAATTATTGCCTCGGTTTTCTCTAACCAACGCAGTGCCGCAGTCGCTCCTTCATTGCCTGCAAACTCAGTGGGTTTACAAGCAAGAAATTCTTTGTAAGTGGAACCAGACGTTGCAGTTTTCCTTTTCTTAGGGAGCGGAGCTTGCCGTGGTTCATTATCATGATTAACATGATTACTGCCTCCGTTTATACTATTACTGAAGTTATCTTTAGAAATACGTTTACTAGGAATGATTTGTTGAGGTTCGATTGGATTTTTAACAGCAGCAATAATTGCTGGAATAGCATTGGCTATCCCTTGAGCAACTATTTCTGGAATAGCGTTGGCTATCCCTTGAGCAACGATATTTTCTATATCCTGCCTAGTCATAAATTGATCCCCCGGTTGTTGCTCAGATTGATTAACCTCATTAACTGGTTCATTATTAACGTTTTCCATCTGATAACTAATTTATAGATAAATAATTAGTATAAAAGAAATAATCCAAGGTCACAATTAATTGCACATAATCACGTAAACGAATATATAACAAAATTTGTAAATTTTCTAATATTTCACTTGTTTTATAGATTATATCATGCTTCTATATATAACCGTTTTTATTATTTATTTTACACATACTGATTTTACTATTACTATTACACAACCACAGTTTCATGATTCCCTATCTTTTGTCAGATGACATTCTAATAACGGCGTTCCTTCTCATCGTATTTCCAGGAGATCTGTCCCAAAATCTCTTGGATCCTATTCCCAGTATCCATTAGTTATTCGCCAAAGTGGCGGAGTTCAGTCATATTCTCGTTACTCATGGTTGGATTTGGTAAAGGTTCTGGATTGAATTTAGGAAAAAGCTTATAGGGATGGTTTTGTAACAGTATTTCATTATTCACCCATTCGTCTATTTGCGAGTGGATTGAAGGTTTTGGAATAGCTGGTTCTAAATTCATTTGTATTTCAAGAGAATGAATAAAATCATTAACAGGCTTAATAGTATCATCGTTTGCCATTATAAAATCTAGTTCTTCCTGAGATGGTAACTCCTCAATTTGCCTAGAGCTTTCCCCAATTTCCATTTTCTTAGGCTTGGGTTGCTCAAAAGGTAAAGCGTTGAATTCTATAGGTTCTTCTATGTTTGGTATATACATATTGAAATCTCTGGAAACCTCTATTCTTACCGGATAAAGATTTAAATTCTGAAGGGCTTCAGACAAGTCACTCATGCTGTTATGCAAAATACACATAATTACCAAGTTAAAATCATAACAAAATTTTATAGAAAAACTTTTAAATATTATTTCATACTGGGTAACTATAAAAATAAAAACACACTAAGTTTTATTTGTAAATTTATTTATTTACTTACTGAATCAAGTTTCTGGCTTATATTTAATAAGGATGCTAAAACTTGAATCAAAATATTTAAAGATTTGTATTTACTGCTACAATGGTTAGCATATAAAGATCTGCCCATACTGTATACAGTTAACTAGATAATAAAACATATAATCAGTTAATAAAACATGTTTTCACAGAATAGCAATTAAATTTCCTAAGTATCTCTCAATTATTTAAATAGGCTAAAATCAATAGTAAGCTTAAATCAGTGGCTCTGATACCACCTTTTCCTGTCACGGCCCTTGGCCCCGGTTTGACCCGGTCCAGAGCCGCGACGCAGGAAATCCCGTGGTATCTAATTAGGTGACAGCGGAAGTCTTTTTAAACAGGGTCGATTAATATTAAAACTGCTTGTTTTTATATAATATAGGGATAAATCCCATAATTTACAATAAAGTGATTTCACTGGGAAATCTTTATTTCTCAAAACATGTTTCTTTATTTATTTACATTGAGCCACTTCCTTGAGCTTGTAGTGCTTTATGGCACTTTTCCTAGATCATAACAGATCACCTGAAACATGTTTGAAAAAGGTTTTGTCAGCGGGAAATACTGAGTGAATCATTCTATTTTGCATAATGTTGCATAGTTATTAATTACAGCATAAGAGCGATTACAATGGCTTCTATCTTATTTTTATCTGGCTTTCTGTCACAATGGTGACAAGTCACAATGATGACGATGGTCATACCACTATTAGATCAATGAACCTAAATAGTGATGATTATACCTGTAGGTCAATGAACCTAACAGTGATTATCCCGAGTAGGTCAATGAACCTAACTGGGAGAAAACTAGTAATGTGCACAATACCCCACTAACCAGTAATTCAAGATATCCACGACTTAGTCCCTGTAATTATAACCTTGAAAATAATTTGAGGTATTGTAAAATAGTTGATAAAAAGAGAATGACTCACATTGCAGATTTAACGAGCAGAGTATAAGCCTACTGATTAGCCTTGATTAACCTAATTTAAATAATAATGCACGCACAAATAGGTTAGTAACTAATACAGCAGTTACGACAATTCACGAGATTAAACCCTCACAACGGTTTACAAGTGCAATACTTAACAATTCAGCGGATTCACAACGAATGACAGAGTATAGTCCGAGTTCGAACAGCACTCAAACATTCAAGTCGAAATCACGATGAATAACAAAGTATAAACTCAATTTGAGCGGCACTTAAATAATCGTTGGATAGTTATAATCGATCGGACGTTGAATCGTAATAGCGATCGAGTTATTACCCTGATTGCGGCATCAATTAGTGAATCGTGTGTGTTAATTGTGATAAACAGAAGATATCTCAGAGCATAGAACGAATTTCTTCGTCGAACATACGCAGAATTTCAAGTGCCAATGTCTGCTATTTATAGCCGAATTTTGCCACCCCTTACGGACCGTAACAAATAACCCTTACGGTCCGTAAGGGACACCTCCTCCTTATAGTGTTGCCACGCGTGGGACTAGGCCTGCTGAGTCGACAGATTCTTAAAATTCTATTTTGACAACGAATTAAATAGATAATCGTTAACTAGGGTGTACCCCCCCTGAGTTTTAGGGGCCCTGATCCTGATTCTGATTGTTCTGAAAATTTTAGGGTTTGCGCAGAATCACTTGGGTGTCTTAATTAGGGTTTCCTATTGGTCAAAAATAATAAATATGACTTTTTGATGAGAGTTGTTACAGTATCCTACTATGAATCCCTTATATGAAGATATGGAAGATTCTACGAGGATTTGGATAACTTAATTTGGATCACAAATAAAAACATAAAAGGGAACACATAAGCACTTAATCACATAATTTTTTCCTTGGTTATTAATTGTTATTATCTTGTTATTGATTGCTATTAACTTGGCGTCGATTTGAACATGGGTATTCAAGGCATACCAGGAACCCAGTTGATGGACTTCAACATCCTCAAGCATCTATCTGAAAAGATAGGATGATCTTCTAAAAATTCGATTTTTAATTACAAGGAATCACCACATTCGAATTAAGGTATACAATAATTAAGGACTTACGGAAATACCCTTAGGTACCCTATTAAGGATTTATAGTGGTATATTGGGTATTCGTCCAGAGTTGTAACTTGCGCCCTGTACTTCGTTTTGCTTGGAAGAAACGGGTACTTAGGATTTTCGTGGAACACGCAAGAGATCATAAAGTGGAAGAATTTGGGGGTAGTATGTTCTTCAAGGAATACGGTTCCTTGATTGTCGGTATTGTAGGGGTTATGTTGTTTTATACATGCAACCACATAAACATATTGCAATGTAAATAAAAGATTTATTTATAAACAATATCAGCAACTGTTTCATGGATCTTGACAACAAAATAAAATAATACATAAGACGTGATTATTTCTAAACAGCGTTGTCTTCCATTCGGTCAGATGCTCATCCTTGCGCTGGATTCGCATTAGCAAGCTTTGGGCAGTTTCTTCGGAAATGGCCCATCTCGCCACAGTTGAAGCAAGAACCTGGTGGAAAACGACCTTGAGCAGGATTGTTGTTAACTTGATTTGGTGCAGCTGCGGTTGGGCAAACCCTTGCTGTATGACCTATAAGTCCACAAGCTTGGCATGTGCGGCATTTCACACCAGCATGATGATGTAGGCTACATTGGTTGCACAAGGGTGCAGTTCCGTTGTAGGGCTTCCTAGCAGGGGGTTAAGCTGGTTGGTTGGGGACGGCTTGATCATTGTGAGTTACCACGGCGAAGTTCTGAGAAGCCTTTCGCTTCTTTGACTTCTTAGGGGATCCAGTCTGTTCATCCATGGTCTTTGATTCCTCGATCGGTTTCTTGTCACTTTTTTGGAAAAGTTTACCTTTCCTGATCTGAGATTCAGTCAAGGTTGCAGATAGCTCAATGGCCTGTCTAACTGTAGTAGGGTTGCTACTAGTCACAATGTCTTGTATTGAGTCGGGGAGGCCACCAATGTACTTTTCGATTGCCTTATCCAAAGGCGTGACCATGTTTGGGCATAACAGACTTAACTCCTCATAAAGGTCCGTGTAGGCTCGATGCTCACCACTATCTTGCTTAAGATCGTCAAATTCCCTTTCTAAAGCCCTCAGTTCATGACGAGGACATAACTCCTTCATCATAAGGGCCCTAAGTTCGGCCCAAGTCTGTGCTAAAGCAACCTCAGCACCACGGTCTCTCATAACCCCGTTCCACTATGTAAGAGCCCTCTTCAGAAACACACTGGAAGCAAACTCGACCTTGCAATTATCAGGACACTGAACGTGACGAAACGTACTCTCAGTGCTCTCGAACCACTGTAGGAGCCCAGTTGCTCCTTCAGAACCACTAAACTTGAGTGGCTTAGCCGAATTGAAACTCTTGAAATTGCATGGAGCATTATTGTTGTTGTTGGCTTGGTTTAGTTGAGCAATAAGATTTAGGAAGGCAGCAGCCATTTGCTGCGCGATGATTTCCGCCAGTTCGGCATTCGCTATCTGATTGTCGCGTCGAGGAGGCATTCTAAAGGAAGGAAACATGAAAGGAAACGAGCGAGATGATTAGATGAAAAGGATGAGGTGATACAAAAATTTGACAAAAGCAAATATGGTGGTCATTTGTTTGTTACCACAAGGCAAACAAACGACACATTGTGACTAATCAAGGTAAATGGGTCAAAAATAATGTATCGCTAAGACATGCTCGCCTATAAGTGAACACTCACCCCAAGAGTTCCTAGGTAAGAGTGACTGGTCCGATTATGTGGATTTGTATGAACACTCTAGCCTTAGACAGAAAACCCAGGGTACAGGCATTCACTCTTCCAGTTTGCACGTGTTCACACGATTTAGGACCCAAAACTTTGACGAGATTTTGAAAACTCAAAGGGGTTCAAAACCTTATAACAAAGAGTTCAAAACCGTACAACAGAGGGTTCAAAACCTAGTAATCAATCATCCAAGAACAGATGATTAATTTTCAAGGCGGATTCGGAATTAATGTCCCCGTTATGGTTATCACCTAAGGATAGGTGAAGTGCATGTTTTAAGATCTAAACACAAGATAACTTGTGTTAGGGTCCTAGAAAGGTTATAGTCTAGGTCAAAGCATTACTAATAACCTAATTCCCTATAACAATTGGCTCTGATACCAACTTTTCTGTCACACCCCGACCACGTAAAACAACGAAATGTGGCGGAAACATCGGGGAGTGTTGTAACAGAATTAATTGTTTCACAACCATGGTAATTAAAGTTACGTTTTATTTATCAATCAAGAGAGTTACATTGTCTTAAACAAGAAACAAAGAGTACATAACATAATTTAACTAGTTCTTGCTTCGTTTTAAGTCACTAAGGCACAGGTCCACCTAAGTGTGTCTCGATCATCCTATGCAACAGCCCCTGAAAACACATGTGAAAATAGGTACGTCAGCATAAAAATGCATGTGAGATACATAGGTTTTGTGGAAATAGGATTCATGACTTGCGTTTAGAGAAAACTGTTTAAAAAGTAGCCATGAATCTTGTTGAATGTTTCCGTTCATAAATCATTTGAAAAGTGATAAATAAACCAAATGATATATATGTATAAAAGAATAATGTATGGTTAAGTGAATAACCATGTAAAATGAGTTTGTATAAGTTAAGTTATTTGTAAAACGATGTTTATGTGAAGATTGTATTGTATATGTAATATGTCTAAACTGAAATGGTTTAAATAACGCTACGATATGTAATACCATAAAAGCACTTATATATAGGAAGTACCAGCGGCGTATCCACCATGTTTTTATCGTATTACACGTCGCCTCGTTACTTAAATCACTTACCCAAAACAACCACCAAAATGTAATGTTTAACAGTTGTAGAAATGTTTATGTATGGTCAAATACGGTTCACACGGTTCAACAGTTACAAACGGTTCATATAATCAAATGGTTACAACGGTTCACATAGTCAAATAGCTACAACGGTTCGCATAGTCAAATAGCTACAACGGTTCGCATAATCAAATAGTTACAAACAGTTCAAAAGGTAATATAATGTGTTCATATGTTGGATGAGCATATGCAACAAAATGCAATGTAAAACAATGTGTCCATATGTTGAGTAAACATATGCAACTAATGTAATGTAAATCAATGTGCTAGCATGCTCAGTCAACATACATAACAGAAATGTAAAGTAAAACAATGTACTAAGTATGCTCAGTAAACATACATAGTGAAACAATGTAATGTAAATCATGTACTAATAGTGTACTAATGAACATAGCAAGTATATGATGTGAAAACAGGAAAGCACGAAAGTAACAAGTAGGCACATGTGTTTCACCCCAAAACAGTTTGGAAAACAGTAAAAGAGGGGTCTATGTACTCACTTGAGATTGCCTAGAAGTCCTGGTGTAACAATCAAACAATGCTAGAGATCACGGAAATCAAACGGCACAGAAGGTCCCCGCAAGCTCTTGATCCGATTTACTCTCAGGTATGAAGCATAAACTTCAACTTAGAGAGCCAAAATCAGATTCAAGTGTGCTTTGGGAGGAAGTGAGGGTGGGTGTTTATAGGAATTCAAGAACCGTTAAGATCGTTCATCGAAAACTGAGCTTTGATCTGGACCTTACATGTGTGCCCATGGTTTTCTAAAACCATGGGAGCCCCTAATATGGACTATGTTCATTGAATACCAGCCCATAGTTTTTCAAAACCATGGGTTAAAACCATCAACACTTCAAAATGGACTAGGTTCATTGAATCTACCAGAAATTTCAAAAATGGTCCATGCACTTGTAAAACTTGATTTTTGGCACTTTTAAGCCCCGTTAACCCCATTTCAAGGCTCTAAAATAAAGTTAAAGTATAGGGAACTTAAAATATGCTCAAAAACATCTCGGGTGTCGGTTCGTTTGGTCGTACGGTTGCGTTGTTCGGTTAATTACGATGGAAGTCGTAACGGACGCAAAAACGATCCAAATTGCGCGACGAATGGATTTTTCTTATGCCAAAAACTAAAATAAAATATTTTAATGCTTACATAAATTTTTTGGATGTCCGGATGTATTCAGAATGTAAGTTATGCGCGAAAATGCAAACTTATGCACTTTTTGACGCTTTTAGTCCCTGAATGACCCAAAAGTTTATTTTAGCATACCGGACCCCTCAAAGCCTATTTCTAAGCTATGTAAAGGATATTTATGGTATGTTTAACTTATGGTCATGTTCCGGAATGTCTGTTTCAGTACGAATCGTCATACTTTCGCAGTTTGTCAAATTTAGTTCCTGTAAGCGAATTAACTTGATTTTGCCATACCAAAGCCTTCAAAACTTATTTCTATGTTATGTAAAGGTTATTTAAGGTATGTTATGCATATGTTGATGTTCCGGGGTGTTTGTTGCGTTAAACAAATTATGTTTACGCACCAGTTTGCGTATAACTCTCCAGAAAGCGATTTAAAGCTTGAAATCGAACAAGAATTGATATGTGCAAAAGATACACATATTTATATCAATCCCAAGTATGAAATACACTATTTCATTGGTTTGGTATTCGTTTGATGGTCGCAGTGACACATGTGTCACATAACTCGATAAACTAACATGCAAAAAAATGGACTCTGGGTTGTCGGGTTTACCTGGGTCTCCGGAAGATGATTCGAATCCTAGAATCTTCGCCAGAAACTGAGTTGACTAGAGTTGGTTGAGATCCGTCATCATCACTAGTACCACCACTACTGTTAGCCTTCACCCTCATCATCATCATCATCATCATCATCATCATCATCATCATCATCATCATTCTCATCGGAGAATGTAGCTTCTTAACAGTACCACCAACATCATCGAAAAACATACTTGAACCATTGTCATCGCTACCCGCCATCGCCGCCACCAGAAGGAGGTAGGGGTCGACTTCTCTTCCGATCACTCTTCTCTCACTCTTCTTCCCTGATCTCCCACTCTAGGATAAGAATGTGAAGGTGTATGTGTACATGTTTTAAGTGTGTGAGAGAGAAGGGGAGAAATGTGTGGGTGTGTGAAAGAGTATGTGAGTGTATGTGTTGTGTTGTCTACATGAGATGGGTTAAATTTGGGTCAAATGCCACGTAATAAAGTCAACAACTAAAAAAGGTTGTATTATTTATTTGTAATGTCAGTTGGGATTATTATTGGCCAATACAAAAAAAATTGGATTATTTAAATTTAATTTGCCATTAAAAAGGCCACATCATTTGCCAACTCAACAACCGCGTAAGCATCTGATTAACAACGTCATATTTTTTTAAAAAAGGACCATAAAACAAAAGGAAATTGTATTTTAATAATCCCACCTAAAGGTGGTTGGCCATTGGCAGTCTCACCTTTGAATATTCTCACTCGCAATCTCACCTTTTAACGATTTTACTTTCATCAGTCCTCGGTTAAAAAAAACTTAACTTAAGTTTTTTTTTTTCGAATTACAAACCGATGTTTTATGGTTTTTTTTATCATAACGAGGATACGAGTCAATTGATGTAGAAATTACCTCGAAACGGTGCTCCAAACAACAAAACGGTGCTTCAATAGGTCAATACCATGTTTACACTAGTTATGTACGTAAATAAATTTGTAGATGACTTAATAATGATCGCCATCTCTATTTAAATATATAAAGTTTATTGAAAAAAAGACATTTATATTTTGCTTCAAATTTAAGGTATTGGATTTTAATAATCAGAAGTTTCATCTGTTGGCCGATAATAGTCCTAACTTAAAAAATTCTCTCAAATAATCCCACCACCACTACCATATCACTACCATCTCCACCAACACCAACACCAACACCAACGTTATCTCCACCCACCACCACCACCAGAAGATCTTGAACTTGAAAGGGATCCGAGAGATCTTTTCACTATGAAATTTGAATTACAATTCAAGGTTCAAATAAGAGAAAAGACGATGAGAAATAAAGACTGGTCCAAATAAAGTTTAGTTTTGACATCATCAGTTCTTGGGGGAGATTGCTGAACCTGTAAAAGAACAGATGATTGCAAAAGCCAAAATATACTATTCTAATCAAGAATAAGACAAGTTATGAAGATCAACTCCTCTCAAAGATAATGAATCTTGAACATTAACATAGCATCTATTTGAAGAACTCAAAGATATGTTGAAGAGATGAAAACTCTGTTGTTGAAGTATAAAAGTCTCTTGAAGAACATAGCACTGATGAAAAGAACTAAACATTTGTTTTAGGCATCACCAGATGTTTAGTATAAACAACAGAGGTTTCCAAAACTGATGACACCAATACAACAGAGTGTGTAAAAACAGTTGTATGAGTCTTAGAGCAGTGGATAAGATTCATTTTCTAACATCTGAGGAAATCTTTTCTGTTAGGAATGTTAGATGTCACTATCAGGGTGATGTTAGCCCTAATAACTAACAAATGTTTGTACTTTCCATAAATAGAGCTAATCTGTTAGCGGTCTATTCATCACTATCACACAAAACATTCCTTTTGTACGAATGGAGTGTAGTGATCAGGTTGAGGGGGAGTGATAGTCGCACTTATATATGTAATCTTTTGATTATAATTGAAAATAGTATGAAAACTTTCCAGGTTTGTGTTTAATTCCGCTGCATTCATCTTATTTCCATGCATAATTCATATAATTCACCAACACTTCATTGTTCCATAGAAAAACATACAAATTAAAACTCAGATCCTAACAACCTATTGTTCAAAAGTTAATTAGGAGTGATGTTTAGTCTAATTATTTGAATATGTGATTTAATAGCTCCTCCAAGATTCATTAACTTTATGTTTAACTTGTTAACTTACAATCTAAATACTAAGTAAGCTTCAAAAAAAATTACAATTTGTTAGTTGTCGAGCATCTCCGGTGTATCAAAAACATGGTATGAGTATGGTATAAACAAGCTCAAAGCTACAAAACAAGTGAACAACTAAGAACGTCGTTAAAGGAAGGCTCATGAATGCCCCCTATCCTCCACATTGAGTTGCACGCCTCCACTTCCACGAATTTCCCCTCCATGGACACAAACGGATTTCTTCCCCCTCCCTCTCTCCTTCATCTCTCATCCACATCGAAGCCACATCCCTCAAAGATGAAGACAAATGTCCCCGTCGAAGATGCTTTAGCAAAAGCATAATAATCGAACTTGGCCTTTGAACACATATAATCATCGATATTTGCTTTCATTTTTTTATCGCTTAAAAGTAGACATCAACAAGAAGTAAATTGCTTGTGAATACATAAGATATTGTTTAACAAAAGCTTTAGCCAAAACACTCCATCATCATCATCATCATCATCATCATCATTATCATCATCATACTCAGTAAATTCTATCAATAGCAAAGCTAAGGTAGGGTTTGAGGAGCGTAAGATGTAGACAGCCTTACCTCTACCACGTAGAAATAGAGAGACTGCTTCCAGTGAGACCCCGGCTCGATAGTAGTTTTGCGTCAAACCTTGGACATAAGGCACATAACACTCAACAATAGGGACAAAGGCCGATTAGTACGTGCATGTACCCTTCTATCTTTCGGCTATCAATACCACCATATGATACGTGATTAACCGTCCGCCGTTTTAACGTTATTTTCACAAAATTAGCCAAACACTCCAATACAAAAATAAAAAATATTTTTATAAACGAAATATAGACCTACCGTAACCTTACAATAAAGCTTTGGGACCAATAGGTCCTGGGTTCGATTCCCACAAAAGGGGTTTTCCCATATTTATTGGGTTTCCTCCTGAATTGGTGTATAAGCATTATGCCTAGTGAAGATGGATATGATCGGGTGGTTTCGCTGGTGGCACGATGATACTTCAGTGATCCGTCAGTGATCCAAATTTGCCGTTAAAAAAAATAAGTATACTATGCATGGTTTTCAGTTTTCACATTTTCAACGTATGAGTATAACCGATGTAAAGCTAGCGTTGACCAGTGCAAAATTTGGGTTACATCAAAATCTTCCTATAATATCTTAGTATCTTACGGTTCACTATCTTGATGATTTAAAGATATTGTATACGTCAAAATATGTTTTGGACAAATGATTACTTTTTAAATTAATTTGATTAATATATAATAATATGCATTCATGTATACACAAATAATAAGCTTTAATTAACTGGATATAATTTGACTTATTATAAACCGGCCCACTCCACGGCGGACTATTTAATTCAATTCGTCCCCCCAAAGTATCATGGGAACCACATCTATACACCCTGGCAAAGACAATATACAAACACAAAAGGGCGACCCCATAAAAGTACCTTTATCCATAAAAAGAAAAAAAAAAAACACCTACACATTTAATACTTTTAATTATTGTATTTAACATTTTATAATTGTTAAAAATGAGTGATATTTAGTGAAAGCTATTAAATATTTGAAGTCTTGATGATTGGCTTTAGTTTTAAAGTCCAAAAGAATTGAGATAAGGATGTTTTTAGAACCTTCCATAGAGGGGTGTTCACACAAATGATTAAATGATTATCTGGATAGTAGAAAACTGGATTTGTATCGTAAGAGAGGTCCTAGCTAATAGCATTGACAATCTTTTCTAAATAGTTTTGATGTCGGTACTTGGTAGAGAACGTCATAGTTACCGGTGATCTCTAGTTTTCTATGCAACAACTTCGTCAAACAATTAATTAGACTCCTAGAGATCGCCAATAACAATGACAATCTTTGGTCAACATTAAAACTAGTTAGGAGAGATCGCCAATGTTACTGACTATGACCTGCTTTTTATTGCAAGTCCAAATTTCTACCCATTTGTAACGATCCTTTGAGTGGGGTAACTCCTTCGGAAAAAAAAACCTTTATGTTTTCAAGTAAGCTTTTTATGAAGTTGGGATGATGTTGTTTGATCTATTTATTCTTATTAAAACATTGCAATGCTAAAGTTTCTATAATATCTTTTTGGTATGCAACATGTTAATATCATGCAATAACTAACTTCACGAATTAAAAGAAAGTGTAAATTATAAACCATTTTAAGTTGATAGTAACAAGTTTAATACACTTGTAACATACAATTGATGCACATTCGTGTTTGATGGGTAGTCAAGTTGATTTCAAGTGAATTTAAATAGTAAATCATGTTTAATCATCAAAGAAATAGAGACAGAAAACTAATGATATCAATAATATTGATACATTAGGATTAAAGTAAACATGTAACAAATGATAAACTCACAAATGTGACTATATATATTGAAAGCATTGACAAAATTATATAAAAAAAGATTAAAAAAATTAAAGATTACACAGACTTTTAAAGGGCTTAATACAAATTGAGTAATGATAACCATACAAAGAGTAGTAAAGTATTTTTTTACTCGATATTATTTTTGATAGTTTATTTTGGATGAAAATATATTAGAGTCAAAATGATTAATCAAATTCTCACACACAAATACAATTTAAATTAACTAAGTTCAATAATTCATTAATATAGAATTTGAAGTCGACGGTGTGTTCTAATGGATATGAAACATAGAAGAATTTTGTATTAGATGTTTTCCAACAAAAAAGAAAAGAAAATATATAGTTTTATTTGTTTTAGTATATTTTTGGTTGGTGGGAAATCTTATTTTCTCATCAACCATTTCCATAATGGAGTTCTCTTTATTTTGATTAACATGAGAGAATATGAATATGACGCTTTAACAAGAGAGAAACACCAATTAATGTTTCTTTTACTTAAATTAATATCACATTACTATATTCTCTTCTTTTAGTCAAACTATTGTTATTTAACACAAAATAATAGTATACTTCACGTTTTGTTTATTGGTGTTTGGTAACCATATTTGAAGGGGCTCACTCTTACCACTTGCTATCATATAATCATTTTTTTTTACGATCACCTAACTATCATCAAAACCCTACTATAATTAACTTGGTTATTAATTCCCACTTACTTTTATTGTATATTATTAGTTATGACAAAATTTAATAAACTCATTAAATAACTATAAAGTTTGTTGTTCAAAAAAGTTAAAATAACTATAAAGAAGCTAAAATGGTAAATATTGTTTAGTTTATATTAATATGGTAAAGTTTTATGAAAAAAACTGAAATGGTTTCTATTAAAATATCTATTACGTTTAGACTATTTTTGTCACACCCCCAAATTATCATATATGGAACCCTCGCTAGGCGTGTGATGTATCAGGATCTAGCCACCAATCACATTGAACTCATAACAAGATTTCAATAAAACTTTCATTCAATATATCAAAGTATTACAAAACATTAATTATAACTCAACGTATTCAGCGGAAACATAAATCATTAGTTAAGTAAGTTATGAACCAAGTGTATGGAAACCATTAGTCTCATCTCGTAATTCCATGTATCTCGACCCATGACCACTTCAGCATCCCAGACAGCAAGTTCCAACGACAAGCACCTATAGACCTGCAAGCATGCAGAAAAGTGTATCAGACAACGCTGATGAGTTCACAGTTTTGTTTACCGAGAATCGTGTTACATGTTTTGCTGCCAAGAGTTTAGTTCAGTTGAAAAGCATTTTCCAAAAACAATGTTGATAATAACTCGATACCGTACAAGAGGGCTCCAGATTATTTGCCCGTCCCCAATGCCCCTATCAAAGCATTGGTCATGATTTAAGGTAATTAGTTCACGCCCGTCCTCCCTAGTACGGTGTGAGGGTACCAAACCTAATAGCGCTATCAACTAATAACCCCGTTGCCTCCTCGACAACCTTTTCGGTAGAAGATGGGACTTAAGGTGATAGGAGTGAGTGTATTATCCAACATTCCGGTTTAACATTCCAGTCAAACCCATTACCCAATATTCCTCCCCGGAATATTTACCAGGTGTCCCTCCCCGGGACGCATGCTTGAAAAAGAGCAGTGAACTCACCTTAGATTTGCATGGTAGGTTACGTTACATTACCCGTTCCAAGTTGGTCAAACAAACCCTACCGTGGTTACGAAAGATGATTAGTTTCGTAAACACATATCTAGATCACGTATTCAACAAGTCACATGTAACAACATTGTCACATAATACATAGCAAACGTTTAGATTTCATACGCGTTCATAACACAAGTTCTCGTTCCCAACAGTAGTTACCAATAACATCAGTTTCATAATAATTAAAACACGTATTATCACAGATTGAATTTATCACAAAGATCACACCGTACACACGTAGCACATACCCAGTTCTTATACAAGTCAACATCCAATGTGAATGTCACATAACAACCCATAACAGGTGAGTGTTCTACTTACACCAGTCAAATCAGATTCTCATTCTTAATCAGCATGGTTATCAGGCAACACATAGTATTTTATAAGCACAAGTATCCATCATCACATACATTAGAAACTGTTACTGTTTACTATTCTGTCCATTTGCACGCCGAAGAATCCTCACGACGAAGAACTATGCTTCGTCGAGGATAACCATGACGAAGAACCTAAATGGTTCGTCGAGATCGTGCCAACGAAGAATCATTCTTCGCCGTCCAAGGGTTTGACGAAGAATCCTCTGGCGAAGGACTATCCTTCGTCGAGCCGTGTTCTTCGTCGAGGCGAGTTTTGTCGCTGTTCTCCACAGCCAGTTACAATCTTTCCCTAATCTCAGTCGTAACCGATGTTAACAATTTTGACAATTACCGAATCAAATCAAAGACCCTTCAAGACCATGATTAAACATTCTACTCACGAATAATCATTAATTATCCCAAAGCATATCAGTGATCATCTTACAAATCATACTTAAACAATTATTAACTCTAATCATTTAGCGATCACACACAAATAGACTATTAGTTTATCATAACATAAATACATCAAGTAGAACTATCGAACCACAACATGGACGTGAGCACGTACAAATCATCAAAACCCCTTCATCACGCAAGTTCTAGATTTACGATTCTATTAGTAGAACCCTAATCTCACATAAGATTCATAACAATAGGATTTTAATAACAGACAAGGATTAATACTAACAGTGATACCAAAGCGATTAGCTTAAACGAGATGAAAGGCTTCGAGATCCTAAGATTTCCGTCGCACAGAGAATAGGGAGCCTTAGGGTTTGAGGGGTTTGCGGTTACGTGATATGATAAGTTATAAGCACAAAATAAAAGTCAGGCCATTTTGGGCCTCGAATAGTCTGGGCCGAAGGCCCCCTTTTTTTTGGCGAAGGATCTGCTCGACGAAGATCCTTCTTCGTCGAGACTGATGGCGACGAACAATCATTCTTCGTTGAGATTGATTGCGGCGAAGAGTTGTGGCGAAGAACCTTCTTCGTCATCTTAGGTTTCCATTACACATTAAACAACCAAGCATCAGAATACTCTAATTATTCAAATAAACTACACACGACACCACGTAAAACAAATTGTAAAAACAGGATTGTGAAACAAGTGATGTGTATAGTAAAGACCTTGAAATCTTGGGTTGTCACAATTTTCTAAAGTTCACAACAAACTAAAAAATATGAAACTGGAACGGGTCAAAGTTTCTAACGTGAAGATTTTCTAACGGGTCAGAGTTTCTAACGTGCAAATTTAAGTGTAGGATTTGTGGATGTGTGAACTAGCAATTGTAATAAAAAACTATGTTGAACCAAGAATTCAACCCTTGTGAGTTATGACTAATAATCTCCGAATATGAAACTGGAGCACTCAATGCCAACAAAAATATATTCGCAAGCAAAACACCGTTAGCTCATCCCAGTGCAAAGAGATTTTTCTATGTGACTAACTCCATACCACGTTGTCATTGGTGAGGTGCAAAGGAGCCGAGCCCGATGAGGCTCGAGCTCATTTCCCACAATCTCACAGAGCCTCACGAACTAGTGTATTCTGGGTCGAATTCGAGTCAGGTCTGGTTATTATTTGAGACCGTATCCATTCAAACACAAACTTTTTAAAAGTTTCTAAAAACTATTATACATTATTATACATTATTAAACATAACTCATCATGAATAGTGAAATTCAAATTTTCATTTAATATATTATATTATTATTATTATTATTATTATTATTATTATTATTATAATGTTGTATTACTATAACTATAAATATTTTTATTATATTTTGTTTTTCGATGTCGTTATGATGTAGTTATTTTAATCTATGTCTAGATTTAAATTTTGCTCAACACGGACGAACTACTTTTTCCGGTATCGTAAGTTGTAGCAAGTGTTGGTGCTGTACCGGTATTGTAACAAACCAAACCGATTGCAATCGAACAATATCGACACCGAGATCGAATATCGAAACTTGTACCGGTATTTGTTTATATGGTTTTTACCGATGTTAAAAACGTGTCGATATCTTTTAATGTCGTACCGGTTTTGTGACTTTTTGAACCGAATCCAACCCAACAATAACGGCACCGACATTGAATATCGAAGCTTGTACCAATATTTGCTTTTGTGGTTTTTGTCGGTAAAACGTGTGTCATATCTTTTAGGGTATATAAAAACTTTTTTTTGTTTTCTCTTTTGCTCGCTATAGCGAGTGTTGGTATGATATGGTAGCGATACAATATTAGTTTATCGAAAGCAAAAAACAATAAAAACAACATACCTGTAACGATGCTAATGATGCTTAGTTGGTTTCGGTTCGGTATGATAGCGGTACAATAGCCGTTTTCAATAAAGTTTGTATGGCAATGTTGAAAAAATAAACATAGAATGCAAATCAACCGAACCGATATCAACTGACCAATATTGGTACCAAAATTGATATTTGTTTTTATTGTTTTCAATAAATGTAAGGTTTTCTCTTTCGATTACTATAATGAGTGCCATTTCCATAATGCACTGAACATATACCAACCGAATTTCCGCCGCGAAACGCGGGGGGAAATCACAAGTTACAAAAATTTAGAACTAGAAGCCTAGTTATATATATTGTTATTGAAGAACGATGAATAGTAATTTAAAATTTAAAATAATTTATAGTTTTTTTAGTGTTTATTATTTTAATATTATAATACCTTATTATTATATTTACTTCAACATATTTCATTTTTTTTAAACCATATTCCTTTTTTCCATTTACTTTTTGTGTTTCATAATTTTTTAATAATATTATCTTTATCAATCAATTTAATATTTTTTAATAATTGTTGTTTCTTAATTAAAAAAAAAACTTAAGTACGCAATTGTGTTTACCCCCCCTCCCCCCGGTCCGCTCCGGAGATTCCGATACAAATGTTGTTAAAAATGAAGTTGTATTCAAGCTGGAGTATTTATTTGGTGTCGTTTTACGGTACGATAATAAACTAAACTGATTCTACCGTTTGGCTTTCGAAACAACGTTCTTCATTTTCAAATATTGTTTGGTTAACATTATTATTTGCTCTGTTTCGCTGCAACGCGCGACGCCAATAGAAACTAGTAATTATAAAAAAAGAAAAAGAAAAAAAGACTAATAATTAAAGAAAAACAAGAAGGGCAAAAGAGTAATTTGAAGATAAAAAACAATGATACCTCCCTAGGAACCAAAATCTGGCTTGAAGAGTTGGCAACGTCACCGTCGTCGTCTCCGTTTGGTCTTATTTTCATTTCAATTTCATTCACCTGAGCTTTCACTCCAATAGCAGTTAAGCTGCTTCCATCCACTCACCTACCCTCTCTCTCTTCAAATTCCTCATTAATTTTTCTCTCTCACACACTTTCACACTCTAACACACACACACTCTCTCTCTCTCATCACATTTATGGTTGCAGTTACCGGAATCTGCACCGGATAGCCAGAATCTATCTCTTTCAGAGTTAGATATTTTAGAGAGAGAAACGATGCCGTTGGTGAGAGTGGAGGTGAGAAACGAGTACGGCTTAGGTATGCCGGAGCTGTACACGGAGACAAATAGAGAAGATCCGAAGGCGGTGCTTGACGGCGTCGCCGTCGCCGGACTCGTCGGACTCCTCCGTCAGTTAGGCGATCTGGCTGAGTAAGTTTCTAATCTTCTGTTGCTTTTACGTTACTGAATTTTGGTTACTTCGAGTAGCTAGGTTAACTTGAATCTGAAATTGACTTAGCGGAAATACATGATTTCATGTACTGTTTATATTGCATATTTACATCTCAGTGTAATGTTTAAATCCTCCGAGTATTTAGTAGGTTAACTTGAATCTGAAAGTGAGGAAATACATGATTTGATATATGGTTTATATTGTGTCTCAGTGTGATGTTGAAATCCTCCGAGTAATTAGGTTAACTTGAATCTGAAATTGACGGAGCAGAAATAAATGATTTGATTTATTGTTTATATTCGAATACAGATGATTTGATATACTGGTTATATTGCATCTCAGAGTAATTAGGTTAACTTGAATCTAAAATTGAAGAAATACATGATTTAATATACTGTTTATATTGCATCTCAGTGTAATGTTTACATTCTCCGAGTATATAGATTAACTTGAATCTGAAATTGACGGGGCAAAAATACATTATTTGATAATTGATATACTGTTTATATTGCGTCTCAATGTAATGTTTATATTCTCCGAGTGATTAGGTTAACTTGAATCTGAAATTGACGGAGCGGAAATACATTATTCGATTTATTGTTTATATTGCATCTCAGTGTTATGTTTATGTTATCCGAGTATTTAGGCTAACTTCAATCTGAAATTGACGAGCGAATATACATGATTTGATCTACTGTTTCCATTACATATTTTATATTTACATCTCAGTGTAATGATTTATGTGGAACAGAATTTGATTATTTGACTACTGTTCATATCTAAACTAAATTTGGGAACTGAAATAAGTATATTGGCTTTATAGATTTGCTGCAGAAGTTTTTCATGGATTACAAGAACAAGTGCTAATTACATCTTCTAGAAGTCATAAATTGATAGAACGAGTACACACCGTTGAAGCTAAACTTCCACCATTAGAGAAGGCTATTTTGGCACAAAGGAGTCACTTACATTTCGCTTACACAGCTGGTAATAGTAACACCAATCAAGTTTAAGAATTCAAAACCTTAAATATGAATTTGAATATGAACTTGAATTCTGTGTTGTCTTGTCGTATATTTTAGGTTCTCACTGGCATACTCGACTTAAAACCGAACAAAATCATTTCATTTATAGTGACTTGCCACGTTGCGTTATGGAGCCGTATGAAGACTGCCATGATCCTCCGCGTTTGTTCAAGCTTGACAAGTATGAATATGCAGTTTGGTATTTAATCGTAGTTCTATGATAGTAGTAGATGTTTGACCTTCATGGTTGACTTTCAGATTTGATACTGGGGGCCCGGGATCTTGCTTTAAAAGATATTCAGATCCAACTTATTTCAAAAGATCTTCGGCTGGACCTTATGAAGCACATCTTCAAACTGTCTCGAGAGAAAGAAAAGCTCGAAGAAACAAGGTATTTTTCGTATGCAATGTTTTGAAAACTGGAACGGACCGGCCGGTCGGACCGGTCTGGTTCAACCCTATCGAACCGCTTTTGAATCGAACCAGCGGTCGGACCGGAAAACCGGCCGGTTGAACCGGTTCTGTATTAAAAATTTTCAGTTTTAACCTATTTATTTTTATAATATTTACGGCATCACTCGGTTCGACCAGGCCGACCAGTGGACCGGTGAGGAGACAGGTTCGACATCCGGTCCGGTCTTGAAAACATTGTTCATATGCCATATAGGCTTCTGTACTAAGTATATAATTCAAACTATGGTTACTTTATGCAGAAAAAGAAATCTTCATCGAGGTATAGAGACGTGACACGTGGCGCTCCAGTAATCATGCAGAGTGAACGGTATGATGCTTTTAAAGTCTTAAATTTATTTGTGAATTATGATGCCGTAAGGCCTTGATGAATTTATATTGTAATTCTTCTGCAGAACGGAGTATGGCTCTGCGAACTTAGAAGAGACCCCTTCTCAAGACGTTTCCACATTCCATGTTCCGGAAAAAACCGTAATTGAACCCGAAATTAACCATTTGACTTCTTTTGACTCGAAGAATGGGTCTGGTTACATAGAGTGTATCTTCCGTCCAAGCTGCTCAACACAATCTGAAGACAACAATGCTAAAGAACCGTCTTCTGATTCAAACGTGCAGCATAATGCTTATCTTGATTCGGCTTCGTTTGATGAAAATTTTCACAACAGTCATCTAGCAGAGGATAGTGGGTCAAACTCAAAGTCAGCTTACATTACCTGGGATGAAAAGTTAGAAATTATAGATTCTGCAGGCCAGCCGAATGAATCTATAGAGATACCTTGTACTACAAGTGAGAAGATTGATAAGGAAGATCTGAACTCCAGAGTTGTTGATCATTTTGATTTTGACATTCAAGATGAACAAGCGCGTCCAACACCAGCTGTCGTTATCCGGGGCCAGCATGATGAGATTGAAAGTGAAACTGATTATTACATGGATGCGCTTAACACCATTGAATCAGAATCTGAAAATGATCTAGATTGCCACACAAAGAGAGAACTGAAGCAATCCTCAAATGTGAACGACAATAAAGAAAGTCACATAGATGACAATTCAATGAATTTTGAGTTTCATGTTCCTGAAAAAACTTACTTGAGCCCGATGTCAATATCCCATGAATCACATGTGGAAGGTGAAGAACGTTCATGCAATATTCCTCATAAATTCAAATCTGAAGAAGTTGAAAGAGTCGTTACAAGCGCAGAGAACAAGAATGTTGCCAGCTCTAACAAACCAAACTTACAGCCACTTGTGAATGAACCTATAAAACCTCATGAGTCTCCAATGCCATCCTGGTCAACTTCCGGTGGTCAAACTTCAATCAACAATCCAGTTATGTTTTGGACGAACGGTGGACTGTTGGGATTAGAACCTTCGAAACCTCCAGATTTTGGTTTGCCAACTGCTGTTGGTTCAGAGCCTGTGGAAGAATCCAAAACCGATTCGACACAACGTTCACGTCAAGAAAACACCAACAATGGTATCAAACCTGAATCATTTGCTCAACTTCCCGGTGATAACGATTCCAGCACAATGACACCTGGAACTGACGGGGCAGATGATCCTATCAATTCATCTCGGATATTTGAATTCAGCAATAGATTATTAGTCAATGGTTTCAGGAAACAAATATCACTTGTTGGGAATGAAAGGCTTGCCAGCTCAGTGAAAACCGATGTGCCTGAGAATACAAGTATACGTAAAGGGTATCAAACCGTTACCGGGATACCTTTCAAAGAACAATTTGGGAATGGGAACCCGTTCATCTCACCTTCTTCACCTCCCCTTGAACATATGAGGATATCATTCCAGCCTATTGATGGATTCCAGAGTTCTAAACTGAAATTGGCGTTCCCAGATGGGAATAATAATAATGTCGATAAAAGTAACGAACACGTGTTTCCTTCATTTCAGTTGATTCCCGAGCCTGCAGGTTCTTTACACGAGTTTGATTCAGATTCTGATGATGATGACACGTTCTGTAGATCATCTCCGTATGCATCCGATGATGCCCATAGTCATGCTTCGGAATCAAATTCCGAGCAGTGGGATTCCAGTGAGTCTCCGAGAATCAAGGATCAGGAATTAGATGATGCTTTTGGCAGGATCTCAATCATCTCATCTGCGGAATCAATTTCAAGCGCTCGTGTGAATGGAATCGGATTTCAATCTTCTCCGCATGGTCTTTTATTTGATATTCCAAATCTTGATTCTATGAAAGCTTCAGAAAACCAGGTAACTAATAATGTCAAGGAGCCCACACCACCTCCACCGCCTCTGCCGCCAAAGGAATGGCGGGGTATTAAACCAAATCCCGGTGTGACGGTGGCGAAAGAAGATGATCTCTCGGAGACGTTTACTTATGCGTTGAACCTGACACCTACACAGCCTACGCCCCCTCAGCAACCGAAGCCAGCTCCAAGAAAACAGGACAATGCTGTTGAAACCGACAGCAATATGATTAAGCACAAGGTAAGCTTGCTATTTTCTGTATTTTCACCCAATAGGTTACGTGTAAACAACGTTGTATTTTGTTTCCAGCAGCTGGATTGGCAGAATCTACGTGCTCAAAATGGATCTATTCACACTATGAGTCGGAAAGTGGGAGACGAAAAGGAAGATTTTCTACAGCAGATTAGAACAAAAGTAAGCGTGCATTTATATTATTTTGATGTTTTTAGAATCCCCACTTAAGCCCTATAAAACTCTCATCTTTTAATATGGAGTAAAATGCCATTTTCGTCCCTAAGGTTTGGCCAGTTTTGCGACTTTCGTCCAAAGGTTTGTTTTTTCGCATCCGGATCCAAAAGGTTTGAAATCTTGCCACTTTCATCCGGCTCTTTAACTCCATCCACTTTTCTCCGTTAAGTCAGGGGTATTTCCATCTTTTTTGCTAACTTAGAGGGCAATCTGCTCTTTTTCACTTTATGTAAAAAGACCGAATACCCCTGAAAAAGACCGAATTGCCCTTTATGTTAACAAAAAAGACAGAAATACTCCTGACTTAATGGAGAAAAATGGATGGAGTTAACGAGCCGGATGAAAATGGAAAGATTTCAAACCTTTTGGATCTAGATGCGGAAAAACAAACCTTTGGTTGAAAGTTGCAAAACTGGCCTAACCTCAGGGAAGAATATGGCATTTTACTCTTTATCATGTTTGCAAAGGTTATGAATACATGTAACCATAAGAGTGGTGAACATGACTTAGTTATGTCGTTTTAATTCTTTTTGTAGATTAATCTTCCCTATGCATACACTCTACCTATGTTACAAGTTACAACATGTGATTAACATGTTAAATCGTTAATTAACAATTCTATTGCATGCAGTCACGCAATCTAAGACGAGTTTCAACAGCTCCGGTAACTACCACGCAAGCTGGCCCTACCAGCATTAATGTCACTGCAATAATTGAGAAGGCAACCGCAATCCGACAGGTTTCCCTCTCTCCCGTTTTCAGAATCGAACTTTTGTTTTTGCTCAAATCTAACTGTCAATTGGTTATGTTTAATAAAAATGTCAGGCTGTAGGAAGTGATGACGGAGAAGATAACTGGAGTGACACTTGAGTTTCAGCTGACATGATTGCATACAAGCCCAACTTCAGGTGATCTTGCAGTTCCACAGTTACCTACATGTTAATACTGTCATTCCCTTGTAATTAGTTTATAATGTTTTTTATTTTATTTTAATTTTTTGATCAATAATCTTACATTGATAG
Organism: Helianthus tuberosus; assembly: GCA_030545235.1. Classification (NCBI taxonomy): domain Eukaryota; kingdom Viridiplantae; phylum Streptophyta; class Magnoliopsida; order Asterales; family Asteraceae; genus Helianthus; species Helianthus tuberosus. Next base: position 31,095,448 of record CM060439.1, on the reverse strand, counting down.
CCATAAATCGGATAATGTTGTCAAATATTAAACCTTCGAAGTGGTTAGCACCCTCGAAACAAACCCAGCTTCTTTGTTAGATACCTTTGTTCCTTTTAAAAAGAGTTTGCTCTTGTTGCTAGAGATGGCAAGAGCGAGTTGGACGTGTAATCTTTATTAGTGAGTCAAAACAGGTTAGCGGGTTGGCCCGGCCGTTAAGGCAGGTCTTTTTTGTGATTACACAAACTTTATTACTAAGAATAATGCCACACCATCATCATACTCAGTAAATCCCACCAATAGCAAAGCTAAAGTAGGGTTTGAGGAGGGTAAGATGTAGACAACCTTACTAGAGAGACTGCTTCTAGTGAGACCCTCGGCTCGACTAAGAATAATGCCACACTTCTTCTAAATGAAACAATTTAGTATGTTTTACGCCTTCAATTCATACCAAGCGACTTTTTACCAATTATACTTTTAGCTTTTTTTTTTGTGTATTACGTGATTGGCGGTTGCGGGTTCTCCCTTTATTACACTCTAAATTGACCCGTTTTCATATACATGATTATATTTTGGGATGTTGAAGTGCTCTATATATAAATTATAAAGAGTGATTACGGTGTAGAGTTGTAGATTGTATTCTAAGGCTGGAGGGTGTGGGATGTAGCCCCTAGGGGCTTTATCAGGACACGTCAGCGCCACCTAGGATCCATGGGGCTTTATAACGTTCTCCTTTAACTTGCAGGGTGTGGGATAAAGCCCCCTATTAAACAAAATTAAAAAAAAATTGTTATTGGATGAAATGATGTGGGCCCCACCTGCCCCCTCCCTTCTTCCTCATTACCATGGTAAAGCCCCATCAATGGCGCTCCGGTTTAACAAGCAGGGTGTGGGGTGGCGCCACCACCCAGGCGCCATGGAGGCTGAGATGGCAAGGGTGGCGCCCCCCATACCTCCGGCCTAATGAACAGGTAAAGATCAAATTTGATTAGTGTTTAAAATGATTATATTATTATTGTAAGAGTTAATTACTGTTTTCGTCCCTGTGGTTTGTCAAAAATCACTATCTCAGTCCATTAGTTTAAAAATTGCGATTTCAGTCCCTGTGGTTTCACTTAAAAAAAACCGCTACTCACAGGTTTCGAACATGTGACCTTTGCTTTGAAATGTGATTGTTAAACCAATAGGCCATGTATCAAGATTGTGAATGAATTCAAATTGTTTTCCTTATAACATAGCCTATTCATCATCATCTTTCCCAAACCTTTTATCTTTATCAATGGAGAAGCCACCATTAACTAGTGAAGAAAAACTCAATAATTATTATAAAAAAACAATTTATTGGTGATAAAATTGATGTCATATGCACATGCAAACAAGCCCAAATTGACAGTTAAATAGTGCCAAAAGTTATCCTAGAAAAAATCTACATTGGATACGCACTACCATCATATCTTTTTGCCTCCTTAAGACTTGTCGGCCTTTAAAATGGCATAAAAAGGTTGCGTTCCCATCAATACATAAAATTTTGTGTTGAACAATTTTTGTGTAGAATGATTATTTACTATATTTTATATTATAATTGTAATTCATGACTTGTATTTTGTTAAAAAGAAGCTAGACAGCTAATTAGTTCTTATAAACCTTCTAAGTTTAACGTAGCACGTTACTTACTTTCCAATATACGTAGTTTATGCAATTCAGTCACTCATATATGTTTATTGATGCATTAGTTTTATTGTTATATGTAATAAAAATAAATAAGTCATGTAAAGGGTTTTTTTTTTTTTTATCAAATTATATACTTATATCATTATTATACAACCCCGTGTAGCATGTGGATCTATAACCTAATTCACATATATACATACACAAACATTATAGATAAAAAAATCATCATCATCATCATATTCAGTGAATCCACTAATAGCAAAGCTAAGCTAGGGTCCAAGGAGGTTAAGATGTAGAGAGCCTTACCTCTACCCTGTAGGAATAGAGAGACTGCTTCCAGTGACACCCTCGTCTCGATAGTAGTTTTGCATCAAACCTTAGACATAAGACACATAACACTCATCAATTGGAACAAAGGCCGACTAGTGCATGTATCCCCTCGTGTTACCATCAGTTTATAAGTACAAGAGTTATATGTGTAATAATGGGAAATAAAGGGGTAGAATTATAATATGTTTGAGATTAGTTGTGATTAGTCGTTAGCTTAGGCGGAAATGAATGATGTAACGACTATATGTAATCGCTTGATAGTTGTAATCCATAGCTTAGTTTGTGTAATTTCTTTCTCTATTCTTCTTTCTCATTTTCTAAGCTAACAATTGGTATCAGAGCAAGCTGATCCTCGGCCAGCTATTGCTTTCAACAGTTCGTTCGATTCAATTAGCGAAAACTTCGATTCAAATCATAAAATTTAACCATTTTGATCGGTTAAATTCTTCTCAATTTCGTTTCAATTTCTCGAATTGATCATCGTTTCGGTCAATTCAGCTTCAAAACCCTAATAATGGTGACCAGAAATCAAACATCGGAACATAGGATGCAAGAACATGAAAGTTCAATGAACATATATGTTGAGAATTTGGGCCATAAGAATCAAATGGAAGCACAGATGACAGAAGTATTGCAAAGCATTCAGTCAATGGGGGTGAATCAAACTACAAGTAGTAATCATGGACCTATGAATGGAAATTCTTATAATAGCTTCGACAATAGGCTAACAAAGGTGGATTTTCCTAAGTTCAATGGTAAGAACTTGGAAGGATGGCTTTGTAGAGTTGAACACTTCTTTGTTATTGGTGAAACTCTGAGCATTTGAAGATCAGATATACGATTGTGCACATAGAAGATCTGGCAGTTCTATGGCATCAATCCTTTGTGCAGTCAAGAGGAGGAAGCATAGAAGGTATGACTTGGAATGAATATAAGAGTTTCATCACTGCTAGATTTGGTGTTTTCTTAAATCAAGATGCAATGGGGGCTTTGGCTTCCTTTGAAACAAACTTGAACATTAAAAAAGTTATGTCAAGAATTTGACCTAGCATTAACAAAAGTCTTAATCTGTGATGAATATGTGGTTAGCTTGTTTTTAAGAGCTGTTAAACATGAGATAGGGTTTCATGTAAGGTTGTTAAGAGCAACTAGTCTACCCGGGGCTTACATGCTAGCTAGAATGCAAGAAGAATCCTTTAGTGCTATACAACCCTATAACAATAAAAGTATGATGAAAGGGTCCTATGCTGCAAGAAATTCTGAGTATTAGACCAAACAATACCCTGTTATCAACTATTCTAATCTACATTTTACCTGCACCACTCACTAAAGCAAGACTTCTGAATTCTAGAAGGCTGACTCATAAAGAAATAGAAGAGAAGAGAGCAAAAGGTGAATGTTTTGGTTGTACTAAAAAGTTTGCACTAGGCCATGTATCAAAAAACAAACAGTTATTCTCATTTGAGTTACTAGAAGTAGAAGAAGAGGATCAGGTGGATCTTAGTGAGATTATGTTACAGGACATTCAAGAACCTAAGATTTCTTTGAATGCAATTATGGGGGTACCTTCTTTTTCCACTATGAGGGTAAAAGGGTCAATTGGAACAAAAGTTCTACACATATTAGTGGATTCTGGATCTACTCATAATTTTATGAACATAGACCTTGCCAGAAAAATGAAATGTCCAATGAAAGCAGTGAGTGCATTGAATATTACAATTGCAGATGGTAATGAGATGTCATGTATACAACTTTTTGAAGCTTTTAAATGGATGATGTAGAAAAAGTGGTTCTCTGCGGATATGATGCTAATTTCTTTAAGCAACTATGATATGGTATTAGGGGTGCAGTGGTTGCGGACCCTTAATGACATCATGTGGAATTTTAAGAAATTTACTATGAAGTTTAAAGCTGGTGATCAGTGGATAAAATTGAAGGAGTAGATTCTAATACGGTTTCTTTGTGTTCTGTGGAGAAAATGGAAGATTTGATAAAGGGAGAGGAGAGTATAGTAGTTGTTCAATTGTTTAGCTTGCAAATGGAAGATAATAATTATTTTCAACATGAAACTTAAGTTAAAGAAGTAGGTAAGAATGATGCATTAGAGATGTTATTGTTGAAGTATAAAGATGTTTTTGAGGTACCTACAACATTGCCTCCTAAAAGAGATTGTGATCATCGATTTATTTTAAAAGATGAGAATGTGACCATTAATTAAAAAGCTTATAGGTATCCAGTTGCTCAAAACAAAGTATTAGAGAAGTTGACTCAAGAACTTCTAGATTCATGGGTGGTTAGAAATAGCAAGAGTGCCTTTACATCACCTGTGGTATTGGTAAAAAAGAAAGATGGTTCTTGGAGATTCTATGTGAATTAAGGGGGGGGGGGGGGGGAGGTGTGCTACAATTTTTTCTAAGCTAGACTTAAGGGTTGGATATTATTAGACGAGGATGGATGATAAACATTCACAAAATAGCATTTAGAATTCACCATGGCTTGTTCGAATTTGTTGTTATGCCCTTTGGCTTAACAAATGCCCCTGCCACATTTCAAGCCCTAATGAATGCTACTTTTAAAACCTTAATGGGAAAGACTACATTAGTCTTCTTTAATGACATTTTGGTGTACAACTACTATGAGTCAACATCTTTTAGATGTGGAACAAGTATTGATGTTGTTAAGAGAACATTCCTTGGTAGCAAAAAGATCAAAGTGTCCATTTGGGGGTGCTTTAGTGGAGTATCTAGGTCATGTTATTTCTGGTAAAGGGGTTCAAACAAATCCATCAAAGATTGCTGCAATAAAACAATGGCCAATACCTACTAATTTGACGAAATTAAGGGGGGTTTTTAGGGCTGGCATGATACTATAGGTGGTTTATTAAATCTTTTGGTATAATGGCTAGACCTTTGACTGACTTATTAAAGAAAGATGCTTTTCAATGGTCAGTGATAGCTCAAGGTGCATTTATCAGTTGAAGTGTGCTCTTACTTCTGCTCTAGTGTTGGTAGTGCCTGATTTCAGTAAAGATTTTGTAGTGGAGACAGATGCTTCATCAAAAGGGTTGGGGCATTATTAATGCAGAAATGACATCCATTTGCATTCATTAGTAAACCATTATCAGTTAAACAACAACTTTGCCAGTATATAAGAAAGAGCTTTTAGCAATTTTAGCAATTCTAATGGCTGTGAAACAATGGCATCACTATCTGGTGATTAAGAAATTCTTGATAAAAACTTATCACAAGAATCTCAAGTATCTTTTAACTCAGAAGATTGCTACTCCATTGCAACAGACATGGTTGGCCAAATTAATGGGTTATACTTATGAGATTTGTTATAAAAAAGGAACTGAAAATATGGTAGCTGATGGGCTATCAAGAGTTACTGGATTAGCTGTTTGAAATGGGAATGAGTTCTGTAAATCCTTTGTTACTACAAAGAATCAAAGTTTCTTAGAAAAGAGATGAACAATTAAAGTCTCTCATACAGAAGTTGCAACAGGGGCAGTCTATGGAAAGGATTTCGTGGGATGGTCAGTTTTTGAGGAGGAAGGGTAAGATATGGATTGGTAATGATTTGCAACTTAAAGAAGATATTATACACATCTTTCACAAGTCACCTATAGGGGTTATTTAGGGCATATGCCTACATTAAAGAAAATTAAGGCTTTCTATTATTGGAAGGGATGTTCTAAGCAAGTTTTTAATTTTGTTAAAGGGTGCCATGAGTGTCAGCAGGCAAAGTATGAGCCTATTGCCAATCCTGGATTATTATAGTCACATCATGTACCTTCTCATGTTTTTACCGACATTTCCTACACATTGGTTTAAATGGTTGAGTTTGGTTAAGATGGTACTTAATAGATGTTTGGAAGCCTATTTGAGATGTATGTGTATGCATTGCCCTACTCATTGGTTTAAATGGTTTTAGTTTGGTTGAGTGGTGTACAACATAACCTATCATTCTACAATAAAGACTACTCCTTTTGAAGCCTTGTATGGATTTCCACCTCCACTGCATATTCCCTACATTCCAAATAATACTAATATTGATGCAGTTGAAGTTCTTTACAAAGAGAGGGAGATAATGCTTACTCATCTTAAACAATCTTTACTATATGATAGGCACAGAATTAAACAGTATGCAGATAAAAACAGACAGTGTGGGAGATTGGGTTTATTTGAAACTCAAACCATTTGTACAGACTTCATTGCGTATTCAAAAACATGTGAAACTGGGGCCTATGTATTTTGGTCATTTTTTAGTCATTGATAAAATCGGTATGGTGGCATATAAATTGGATTTACCTGAGAGTGCTCAAATGCATCCTGTATTTCATGTCTCATTATTAAAGAAGGCTTATGGTGAGAATGTTCCAATTTTGCCTTTACCAGCTGGCCATAGATTTCTATTGCAACCGAGAGCTGTAATTGATAAAAGGGTGGTGAGACGAGGTGATTCGATGGTTAGACAACTGCTAATTCACTGGAAAGATTTACCTATTGCAGATGCTTCGTGGGAGTTTGAAGATGAGTTCCAGTTAAGATTTCCGGGCATCATTCTTGGGGACAAGAATAATGTTTAGGAGGGGAGTTTTGTTACCATCAGTTTATAAGTACAAGGGTTATATGTGCAATAATGTGAAATAAAAGGGTAGAATTGTAATTTGTTTGAGATTAGTTGTGATTAGTCGTTACCTTAAGGGTATGTTTGGCAAAAGTAGCTGGTGGCTAATAGCTGAAAGCTGGTAGCTGGTGGTTGGAAGCTGGTAGCTGTAGCTGGTAGCTAGTAGTTGTAGCTTTTTAGATATATTTGGTGTTTGGTAGAGTAGCTGGAGCTTTTAATAAAATGTATAAAATGACTAAAATGGACATAACTACAAATTTAGAAAGTTGGTGCATTAAAAAATTTCTTATTTTTAGAGGTTAAAATAGTCATTTTTTCCCTAAAAGCTTGTAGCTCCTTCTAAACGCTACTAGTAGTAGCGTTCAACCAAAAGCTTAAAGCTCCTAACCTAAAAGCTTAAAGCTCCTTCAACCAAACAAGACTTTTTATTGATTAGGAGCTAAAAAGCTCCTAAAAGCTTCTAAAAGCTCCATGCCAAACATACCCTAAGTGGGAATGATTGTTGTAACGAATGTAACTACTATATGTAACCGCTTGATAGTTGTAATCGATAGCTTAGTTTGTGTGATTTCTCTCTGTTCTTCATTCTCATTTTCTACGCTAACTGTTGGAGTCCAATAGATCAAAGTATTTAATATGGATTGACGATTTGGCCCGTTTACATCTCTACCGAGAGATATAACATCCTTTCTAAATTTTGTTAACTTTATAAAAGTACGATAGAGTTATTGTTCTCCTCTACCCAATGTTGCAGAAATCGGCCTAGGCGGCCGATTAATCGGCGCTAGGCGGTGAGTTACTGACTAATTTTTAGCTAGTCGGTCCAATTAGGCGGATATGGTCAAAATCGGTCACAGGCGGTCAAAATTGGACGAATCGGTCCATGTTTTACTGCCCATTAAACACAAAATTTGACCCATTTTTTAATCTTGCCCATTGTTTTACAGCCCAAATAGAGGTGCACAAAATAACCGGTTAATTAACCGTAATCGGTTATTAACCGAAACCGTAACCGGTTAATAATCGATTTAGGAATAACCGGTTAGTGGTTATTTTTAACCGTAGGTTAGTAACCGGTTATAAGTGTTTAGTATAATAACCGGTTATTAACCGGTTTTTTTAAACCGGTTTTTTAACCGATAGACTGGTTAACCGAAAAAATAACCGAAAAATTCAAAAAAAAGGCAAAAAAAACCGGTTAATAACCGGTTAATTAACCGAACCGGTTAAAGTAATTAACCGGTTAAAGTCAAAAAGTCAAATTAACCGGTATAACTGGTTAACCGAACCTGTTATTAAAATTAACCGGTTTGTGCACCTCTAAGCCCAAATATTACTTATAAACCTATTTTAACATTTAATTTTAGGTATTTTAACATTTAACCCCCTCTATCTTTCACTAGTTTACATATGGTTCCTAAACTTTTAAATTTATTATTAATAAAAAGTATAAAGTTATCTATATATATAAAAAATTTGTAAAATTATACTTAAAAAGTCCAATCCGATTAATCCCTATTAATCCCTAGGCGGTACCTCACCGTCCGACTAGCGCCTTCTACAACATTGCCTCTACCGAAAAAAGCAAATCAAGGCTCGCCAGCTAAGGTGTTTCTTGATATGATTTGAATGCAAACGTTTTCTTAATTCTATCATTTTGATACACACATCTCCATATGCAGTATATAACATTAAAATTCAACAATAATTATCTAAAGAGTTAATTACTGTTTTCGTCCCTGTGGTTTGTCAAAAATCACTATTTCAGCCCATTAGTTTAAAAATTGCGATTTCAGTCCCTGTGGTTTCACTTTCGTAACCATTTTAGTCTACCTCGTAACCATTTCAGTCCCTGTACTAACAAAATAAATGGATTGAAATGGTTACGAAAGTGAAACCACAGGGACTGAAAAGGTTACGAAAGTGAAACCACATGGACTGAAATCGCAATTTTTAAACTAATGGACTGAAAAGTGATTTTTAACAAACCACAGGGACGAAAACAGTAATTAACTCTTATCTAAAATAGTAGTTTTGGGTTTTAATGATAAATAAACAATGGAAGGGTAATTATGGTATTTGCGTTCACTTAATAGAAAAATGGTATAAATTGACAACTAGAAACTTAGACTTTGACCACTAATTATATTTAGTCTCGATTACTTCATCAAAATTAATAATATTATTCCTTATTTAAGTATTAATGTGTTATGAACGTACACTACGTATACGTGTCCTTCAATTATTGGTACTGCCCAAATAAAACGGTGAAAATAATTTTTGATTATTTCACACTTTAAAACAATTCGATATGTCACACCCCGCCAAGGTGGAAACGTGCGAGTGTAACCAACAAGGTTTTCGGAGCATATGATTAAGCAAACACTTACATGATATAAAACCAAACGTTTTACATATTCCAAACACTAGGATTCTAATACAAGCCTACAATAAAAGGCAATCATGAGACTCTTCCAAGAGCTCGGTATTCCTAGCATGCATGCAAACTCAAATGTAATCTCACTCCTGAATTAAAACACTTGAAAAACATGCTTAAAAACGTAAACATTATTTTGGTAAGTTCACAGGTTTGTTCTATACGATAAAAATCCATTTTCATACAAAACTTTGTATGAAAATCATGTAATCTAATTGAAGAACACTTCACAAATCATTTTCATGCAACTCAATAAAAGAAAATCTAGTACCTGAAGCCGTCTGGAACACTTGAAAACCATCCCTACGGGATATTCATGAAAATCATTCCACCCCCCGGCACACTTATAACCATAAGTCGTTCCCTGAAACATTTGAAAACTATCTCCACGGGATATTTATGAAAACCATTTCCATTCGGAATACCTATAGACATAAGTTATTCCAGGAAACACTTTAAAACCATCCTTATGGGATATTTATGAAATTCATTTTCCCCATAATACTTATAGACATAAGTCATTCCCCGAAACACTTGAAACTATCCCCACAGAGTATTTATGAAAACCATCCCCCGGAATACCTATATAGATAAGTTATTCCATGAAACACTTGAAAACCATCCCCATGGGATATTTATGAAAATCACTTCCACCAGAATACTTATAGACATAAGTTATTCCATAAACACTTGTAAACCCCACCCCCTTGGAATATTTGACGACACAATTACTTCCCCTAGGACACCCTAAAACCCGTCCCCTTGGAATACTTGACAACACAACTCCTTCCCCCGGGACACATGAAAACTCGTCCTTTGAATACTTGAAGACACAAGTACTTCCCCTAGGACACCATGAAAAGTCATAATTGTATATGAAAATAAATAGTACGCGTAGCTAACGAAACACACGATCAAATCAATGTCTAGCTAGAACATTGATGTGTGTGCGTACATAAGCTCGTAACCAAACCATGACAAATGTTGCCTCGCACATCGTACACCTATAAAATCTACACTATATTTATATTCTTATATGTGGATATATAATGAAATGAATTTCAATATATAAATATGTATTCAATTGCAAAATATATACAAACATGAATGAGCATAGTAGTTTACTTGCGTTGAAGTATATAAATCCCCATTCATATATGTATACCTTTATTCACAATGTAACATGTTAAGATTATATAATAATTACAAACATATCGATATATGTTCATATTAATAGTTAAAACAACTATTATTTTAACTAAATAATAATATTTAATCTTGACTAAGTTGGTTTCGTTTAAATATATTTAAACGAAATCTTGAAAATTTTGCTTCATGTATGACTCTATAGGATCACATGCAAATAGTGTTGTCATATGTCGTGTTTGGGCATATGAATCCAACACATATACACACATTTTAGAAATAACTATCCAACACTTATGTTTGTCGACTCGTGTGTAAAAACCGGCAATCTTTAAAAGAAAATCACCAATTCATAACATGGAAATGTACGACTTTTCTAGATGTATGACGACCTAATTAATATAATCAGGATTCGTATGATTGTTTGGCCTGGAAATACCGGCTGTCACATGATACATCTAGCTCAATTATCGAATGTTAATATTAATACTATACCATTGATAAATTTACAGCTGTTACATTTTGTTAATGTTATCATCTTTTGAAGTGTTTTTTTTTAATCATTGTTATTAAATATAAATAAATAGTTATAATAAACGTTCCAACTATTATTCTAAGGGTTATTAGATTTTATCACCCTTAACTATTGGCCATTAGTTGCTGCCAACCCCAACTATCACTTTGACGTCCGCCACCCCCAACTTAACACTTCGTGTGTTCTGTCACCAGATCACTAACTTTTGATCCTGTTACTATACTTTTGGGGGTGTCCTAACCTAAAACCTTACCAAGATCCCTATGACACCCCAAAAAATGTAGTAACAAGATCAAAAGTTAGTGATCAGTTAACGACGTAGTGACCGAACACACTAAGTGTTAAGTTGGGGGTGACGGACGTCAAAATGATAGTTGGGGGTGACAACGGTCAATAGCTAATAATTGGGGGTGATAAAATCTAATAACCCTTATTCTAAATCCTAAATCCGCACGTGTTATAATAAATAGTTATAATAAATTGTTATCAACGTTCTTTTTTAACACGCATATCTTATATCTCAAAAACCCTAGAAATTTTATATCTCCGTAAACCCTAGAATTAAACCATCAAAATCGCAATGTCAGACCACATACCGTTCGATATCCAATCGGAGATCATGAACATGCTTCCTGTGAAATCGTTGCTTCGATTCCGATCGATCTGCAAATCGTGGAAGTCTTTGATCGAGAACTCTAATTTCATTGCACATTATAGGAGCCAGCACCGACATCTGCTTGTAGCTTATTTTTATGATGGGAAAAAATATGTTTCAATCGTTGATGATGATACTTTTCCTCAACAGAAAGTTTTCCTGACTGTCCCTATATATGTTAAGAAGATGCTTGAATATCATCCTAGGATAATCAGTAGTTGTCATGGCTTGGTGTGTTTCTACTGCGATAGTACTCACAGGGCTGTTATTTGGAATATTTCTATTAGAAAATCAGTTGCTGTTGTTGTTCCTGCTGTGTCCAATATGATGTTTGCAACAACTCTAGGTTTTGGGGTTTGTCGTAAGACAAGGGACCCTATGATTGTCAAGATTACATATATTGGCTGGTATGGGAGTGTGGATATACCTTCGCAGGTTGAGGTTTTTACGTTAAGTACGGGGGCTTGGAGAAGTCCATTTGGCACCAATCTCCCTAGAAAATCAACTTGGTTTCATTCCTCTGAAGAGGTAGTTATAGATGGAGTCTTTTATTGGCTTGCTGCTGATAGGAATACCATGACCGGAAGAATTAAGTTGATTGTTTCATTTGATATGACAAGTGAAGAGTTCAGAGAAATAATCTTACCAGGTGATTTATCAGACGCTAATATTCTCATCTCCATGTCTTATCTAGGAAACTCTCTTGTTGTGTGTAAAGACGTTGAACAGGATATTAATGGGGATTTATGTCTATGGATGATGAGGGGTGGTGTTTCAAACTCGTTTACAAAGCTATTCTCGATTACAACAAATGGACATACTAGACTAAGGGGGTTTCAGAAGAGTGGTGAACCTATAATTGCTATTCGAGGAAAACGTGGTGATGGACGACTTGCGGTTTACGAGCCTTACTCAAAACGCATCGATTATCTTGGGATTGATGGATCAGCATACTCATTTAAGGTGTATCCCTACATGGAAACACTATTTCTGCTTGATCAGCCAGATAATATGGTTTATAGGGATTGAGGTGCAATGCAAGATGACCCTCAAGTTTCATCACTTCCTAATTAATGGGTATGTCCTTCAATCACCCCGTGTTTTAGGAACTGAATGTAGGTTATGCTATGTTTAATTTCAAATTTTTATTAAACCACAAGTTATTTGCTTATAGCTAGGTTGGAATGGCTGAGTGAAAAGCACACATCTTCTCCAAAAGAAAATCTCCATGAATTTGGGTCGTGTAAGATGGAATGGTTGAATGAAATGAACACTTGTCTTTTAATTTCTAATGTTATCATGTTGAAATAGAACAAAATCGCTTTCTCAATAGCTATAACATTAATATCCTATATACATTGTTAAGTTATTTTATTGAGTGATTTTCCTATACCGTCTAGGCGTCTATTTGGCTCATCATGCTTAATTGCTTATAGAAAAACTCCCAGATAATGACTTCACATGATCTTTGTTCATGATACTTGATCTGAATTGGTAGGAGTCTTGATTTAATATCTATTTGAATGACTCCACACTATTTCAGCATGATCAACAGATAAGGTCTTTGGGCACCCACTTTTCTAGGGCTTCCAAATTTTTTTAATTTTGTTTTCATGTATGTATGTTAACCAAGTTGATCCCTTGCTCTCATGTTTGAGTGTTTGCTCGTCGTTTAGGCTGGTGAGTGAGATTTTTATTTCACACCTGTTTCGAAAGTTTGAATGACTTTCTTGGTGATTTTTTGTATTATTATTTCTAACTCACTTAACTACTTTTATTTATGCTATAATAAATTCAAGAAGTATAGAAAAACATTAAATAGCTACTGAGTTGCAGGGTATGTGTGCTGCAATAGCTACAAATAGAGGTTGAAAAAGGCTGTTTGGTTCAGGTAAACATGAAAAGTAAAGGAAAGTCATAATAATATGGGAAAAGCATTTAGCATCTAAAAATAACACCATGAACATCATTAGATGTTTTTGAGCCTAAATGATTCTTTAGGCTTACCATTTTCTGGAACAGATCCTCCCATAATACTAAAAGAGATAACACTATCCTTGTGTTTAGAGTTGTAGTTGATGTGATGGTATTAATTGTATAGAGTTATGCATGTTCATCGGTTCGGGTTCGGTTTCCTCATTTTAAAGATTTGTTAGGCAAAACAGAAAACCGAACCAAACTAAACTCAAACTTGACTGTAGGTCCGGCTAGGGGAGGATCTAGTCGCCTAATCCTTGTTGTCGAACACACCCGGTTGTGCGGAATCCAACCGGAGATGCAAACCGAGAACGAGATGAACACGACAAGAACACGAGATACAAGACCGAGACTCAACGATTAACACCAATGTATTAATACGTAAGAAAAGTCAGTTACAAGCTCAATGTTTACAAAATAATCTTTGCAAACTCTCTATCAATTCTCTCGGGTGTGTGTTCTTTCACTTGTGCGCTCCTTCTTTTGTCCACTGTTTTGCACACACCACACCGAAAACCCTTGTTTTTGGTATATATATGAATTGCACATGTTGTGCGATTGGGGTTCGGCCCAGATGAGAAATAAAGGCCCAACATGGAGTAGCCCACCATGCATTTGCCCATGCACGTTCATATTTGCATTTCTTTATCAACTTGTATTTAGTCAACATGAGTGACATCATCATGACATCACCAAGGTGATGTCATGGTGATGTGTCGACGGGAAAGGCCGCGGCGCTTCGTGCTTCGCGTATCGAACTCTGGGACGCACGACGGAGGAATGTCGTGGCGTCGGGCTTGAGCCGAACCTAACCGGGTCGAACCGAACCAAGTTGCGTCGAGTCGAGTCGCGTCCACATATATGTATCAACAAACTCCCCCTTGGACGCTACTCGCGAGATTCGCCTTTCTTGTCTTCTATGTCGGAGGATCTTCAATGTCTTCACGTATTGAAAGCAGAAAGTGTATCAATAGACTCCTCGTTTCATGTAGGAAGTGTGTTGACAAACTCCCCCTTAACATAAGCTCCCCCTTGAGTTATGCCCGTGAATCTTTTGACTTGTCAATTCTTCAGATCCTTGTGGTGTTGATGATGATCAGCGGCAACTCGATTATCTTCATCATTTGAGTGCCTTCACGTTGTGTCTTCATTCCGAAGCTTGTCATCGACCATGTTCTCCTTGCCTTTAGCATCTGCAAATGCAAGAAAGCTAAACGCATAATGAGAACAACCGCTTGGAATATAGTTAACATTTAAACAAACGACACATATGAGATCAAATCTCAATCAAACACCAACCGACAACAGTTTGAAAGTTTAGAAAATGTACAATTTTAGTCCTTTAACTTTCAAAACTTGTTAACTTCGACTGTTTATGAAGATGCAATTGTTTTCCGGCTTAGAATCAGGATTTTGGGTAGGATAGACTCGAGTTCCAACATCAGTCAATCAAAAATAAACTAGAAGCAAAATCTTTTTGGCTTTTATAAAGTTTATATTAAAACACACCTAAAATCTTTTTGGAATTTTCATTTTTCAAATGTAAAGACGGAAAGCAATAAATAAATATATACAAAGATACAAAGCAGTAAATAAATATTTACATACATTCTTTTTGCGAGTTTCGAGGGTAAGAGAATCATATCAGTGTACGGTCACGTCAAAACACTCTTGTTGTTCTTTTAGATAACATTTAGATAAGCATCCTATAACGATTATCGGTATTGTTGTCCACATAAACTCAACTTATCATTTGTAATCATGGCGAGGGGATACGTTAAGGTATGATTTATACTTACCGACCGGTGTTCATCCACATCACAACACATTCCCGTATCAAGGTATGCACGAGGGTTCATCTTACCGGTGAGTATACCGATTATCATCTGTTTGACCGTATATGATGTGAGATTCTCACTTATTTTGATTGAAAAACAAGCCCTATGTGATAGAATCACTTATTGATGAGGAACTTGATTTTCGATGCATGAGGGCACAGGAGCAAGTCCGTGAACAGGTCAGTACTTTCGTACAGCAGAGAGACGAACTTGACTCCCGGATAAATGTGATATTTTATCACTTATTTGTTGGGACATGTGATTGTTGATCACTTATTGAGGTCGAATGCAATATGTACACGTATGTATAGTATCATGGAAGATCTAGACTTGCGTCCCCGTTATTTTTCGGTAAAAGATACAACCATGATACCCAGATGATAAGCAGCATAAAGACCGAATATCTCAGAACCTCGGCAATCTCTCAAACGAAATTTCGGTACTAAGACCATATGCCAATGAGTGGTTCCCACCTGGTCTTCAGTCGATTTAAGTTTATATCACCCTGCACACTTTAAAATGATTGTGAGCCTACCGATACATCTTATATAGAGCTGCTTATCGCTTTTTCATTTAAGGTTTAAAGAGGTTTGGACAGACCACTGATGTACTATCATTTTCTCTTTTTCTCGCCAGGAAACTCATTTTTGTTTTTCTATTGTTTTTGTGCTTTTGAAATTTTTCGATGTTTTTGGATTTTTCAAATTTTGGATTTACTCCCCCTAAAATCAACAAACTAAGATAAAATTTAAAAACACAAAGGTATTTACAAAAATGACTTTCTGATGTTGGTTAACTCATGTTTTACCTCAATGCCGTTTACCAAAATTAATTTTTAATCTGAAAAGATTTATCGAATTTTGGAAAAATCAGTTGGCATATCGGTTAGCGGTGCGGACCATGACAACATTGTCTGGTCAAAGAGTGCTGCGAGAGGATAGCAATTTATAAAGTAGCTTAAATATCGACAAGTAAAGGAGAGATTAGAATTTTAAAACCGTATCCTGCAACTGCTTCGTGCATTGCAAGGAATCTGAGTGCTCTCCCAAACTAGATATCCACCCGGTGTGGATTTCAAAGTCGATTCTTTGTAGCTACTGAGAAGTCTCTTGACAGCAACAAGATCATAAACCTTTGGGTCCGGCTGGTCTTCCACATTTCACCAGCGAAGGTCTTTGTCTTTCTCTTTCAGAAGTAGTGTGCGGTTGTTCATCCCATGCCAAGGCATCCGCACACCCGGTTGGTTTGTTCAACAAACACATTTTCTTCAATTACACCGCGAAGAAATGTACACTGCACGTTCATCTTGTTGATTGTGAACCTCAAACGTGCTGCAGGTGCGTACATTTTGATTTGAATCTATCCCGGGGAACCGATCAAAGCCTGATTACATTTTTGTCGAAGCTTTTCAATTTCTTTCAACAGACATTTCTGTTTCCCTTTACTTTTCTTTTCTTCTCTCCATCAAAGGCAACAATTTCTTCTGTCGCCTATTTTGTGCATGGACACTCCACTATCAACAATCTTACGACTGTCGAAAGTTCCTCCTGGAATATCCTACACACTCATTCAAAGATTAGACGGAGAGGGGGACCCAAGCCTTTGTGGACTTGGGTCGTCCTTGATCATCAATAAAAGTGATTTCAATCACTTGATGATTAGGAAAAAGAACCTGTGGTGCTCCCCCTGATTGAACTACCTGCTTTTGCTTCCAAACTGTTTGTCCTTTACCAGTATTTGAATTCATTGTTTTAGCATTTACTGGTTTTACAGTTTTAGGTTTTGCTTGAACAGGTTTTTCTTCTTTGACCTCTGATTTTAAGGCCTTTTCAATTACCTTTTGATTCTTTTGTTTTAACTTCTTTTCCCTTTCTTTCAAGACACGGGGGTCTTGTTTCGGGGAAACAGGTCGTTTTTGGTAATTGGTTTCTTGGGGAGCCTTCAACTTTTGCAGGTATGGGCAGTATCTTACAATATGCCCAATTGTGCCACACTCAAAACACATTCTCCGCTCTACAAACCTCGGAGAAACATGTTGATGACCAGACGGAGAACCAGACCATGAACTTTGTGATCTAGACGTGCTTGGACCTAAATCACATCCTTTTGTGTGTTGGGTGTAATTATTCTGATCATTTCGTTTCAAAATTCTAACTTGTTTTACAAAATCAACGTTAGATTTATCCTGAAATGTTTCAGGTTTGTCTGAACCCGTGGATCCAACAAAGTTCACTTTCTGTTCTCTTTTCTTAACAGAAGCTCTTTTGTTTTTCACCTTTTGTTGAGTAGCCTTAGACTGTTCAACTTTAGATTGTTGAACCTTTGGTTGTTGAGTCTTAGGCTGCTGAACTTTTGGTGCTTGAGCATTCTTGTTTTGAGCCTTCTTTCCTTGTACCTGGCCCTTACCCTTTCCAGAATTGATTTGTTGTTTTCGCTCAACTGGTAGTTTTTGGTTTCCGTATTGTTTTCTAACTTGTTCACACGGAATTGGATCACATTGAGTGACGGTAACTTTGCCATTTTTGTTCCCCAAAAACTTATCAGTACATCCTTCAAAAATTTGCTCAATTAAATCTTGATTTACATTTTTAATTGGAAAATCTTTGTTAGAGTAGATTTTGTCATCTCCTTTGAGCGTGTACAACAAGTTTTTCCCTTCAAGGCTAGGTACACTTGACTTCATTGTTTTTGGCTCTTCAGTCTTACTCGGTTTCACTTGTGGATCACATAGGATGTGATTCTCGATTGGGATGTCTGGTGTAACCGAGTTTGACTGAGGTTTCACAATTTCTTCAGATTCATCGTCCGAAGAATCAGGATCCTCAATAATGGGAGGACTCTGTTCCTTATCACACGATAAGTCTTTCACTTTCTCAGACTCAGATTGCCCCGAGGATGATGTACCAGTTGTGAACCCGAGGCCTACTGCAAAGTCATCAAGACAGAGTGGCACTGTAGGTTCAAAACGGGGCATATCCTCGTCATCAGGCAACTTGGAGTAATTGTGATTCATTGGGGGAGGACATGATTTGAATCCCATACACTTCCTATCCCCCTTTTTCTTTTGAACGTCAATAATGTGATCCAATACATAGCGGGAATTGGAATAGCTTTCCAATTTCTGCTTAATTGTCTCACATTCACATCGAGCTGTTGCTAACTCCACCATTTGCTTTTCAATTGTGTCAATTAGATCATTGTTAGCATGTTGTTTTCTCAAAACTGCCCTTTGTAATTCTGAAACGTCATGTCTTAAAGACACAATTGTTGTTTTAAATTCCTTTTCATTTCTGGTTAAAAACAAGTTAGCTTCAGTTGCTTTAGCAAGATCTACAATCAATTGTTGATTGTGTTTGTGTGTGATTTCAAACTGACTTTCCTTTTCTGCATATTTAACATTTAAAGCATCACACTTTTCACAGCTAACTACAGTGGGTTCGTCGACACATACCTGACCTGATGAACTGTCGACATTAGCCGTAAAGGCTGAATGGAAAGAAAAAGATCCATCTTCAGAGAAAATCTTCTCCATTTCTTCTGATGTAGTATCAGCCTTCTTGATCAAGTCAGATTTCTCATTAGCATCATTCGACAAATTATCACCTTCAGAATCCACTCCCTCCTTCACGTCCGATTCTGAACTGTAATCACTCACACCTGAGCTATCTTCATCAGTGCCACTACATCCTGAACTGTCATCTTTTCCTGAAGATTCACCATCATTGACATTCTTGACAACTTCAGCATAAAACGCAGTTCCTCCTTGATTTCCACCTCCACATTGTACAGACCAGTCACACCCATCATCGGCTTTATTTGAGTTGGACGTGGATGTACTTGTTTGATTTATGAAAGGATTTTGGTTGCCCTGTTGAGGTTGGGCTTGAGGTGGTTTCCAAAAATAGGCAGTTGGATCAAATTGGGGTTGAGTTGGGGCAATAGCTCGCAAGAATGCATTTTTGTCGAACTCTGGCTCAGGTTGTGTAGCTGATGATTGTGGAGTCGAAGTTAATTGAGTCCACCACTCACCGTTTGTTCCCATTTTATAAAATTAATATATTAAGTGAAAATTGATTTTTTTTTTTTTTTTTTTTTTTTTTAAATAATTTTCACAAACTATGTTAAAATTTCGAATGATAACAACCAGCCGAAGGATCCTTGATCGAAAGACCCAACTCCTTGTGCGACAAATCAAGTCTTGTGCGATCCCAAATGCTTGTGTGAATAATAAAGTCTTGTGCGAGTAAACAGCTTGTGCGTTTATCAAACCTTGTTCGACTAAAACAACTTGTGTGACCCACTTTCTTGTACGACTTAAATCAGCAGCCCAAATAAAATTTAAATGTTGTTATCAGAAGCCCAATATAGAAGCCCAGCTACTTGTACGATCCAAAATGTTGTGCGACTGAACAACCTTGTGCGAGTAGATATCTTGTGTGATCGGATATCAGAAGCCCAAACAGAATGGGTGACTGAAGTAATCAAAAGCCCAATTAGAAGCCCAGTCCCTTGTGCGAGTAGACAAGTCTTGTACGATTGGGCTGGATGTCTTGTGCGACTGAATGTGATGTGTGTCTAACAAATCTTGTGCGATGCAATCCTTGTGCGACTGAAATCTGAAACAAATTGACTTTCCTCCTGACACAAAGTAAACCACTTTCTGCTCACTCTTTCGGTTCACTCTTCCCAACTTACCAACCATGTATGGTAATGTACTATTTTAATCAAACACAATTTCCAAAACAATATTATAATCCAACCATAAATTCAAATACACAAACAAGTTGACAAGTTCTTAGATCAAGATCAAAAAGTTGATAATATCAAGAACCGTTTGAAGATAGGATGAATATTTGAAGAACACTTCAGAAACTTAGAATTTTCCGATAAGCCGACAACTTTCCGAAACACCGTTTTGCTCCAAACTTCACTCAAAACCTTAACACACCATTCACAAATCAGTTTTAAGCAAGATTTGTTGATGAACTAGCAGCCAAACACCAGAAATTTCGAAGATATGAGCAGATTTCCGGAAAATATAAGAACTTCAAACACTCGGAAAACAACCCGAAAACGCTCGGTTTTAACAAGGAGAAGAGCCAAGGCTCTGATACCACTTGTAGGTCCGGCTAGGGGAGGATCTAGTCGCCTACTCCTTGTGTACGAACCAACCCGGTTGTGCGGAATCCAACCGGAAATGGCAAACCGAGAACGAGATGAACAAGAACACGAGATACAAGACCGAGACTCAACGATTAACACCAATGTATTAATACGTATGAAAAGTCAGTTACAAGCTCAATGTTTACAAAATAATCTTTGCAAACTCTCAAACAAATCTCTCGGTTCTCTCTGCTCTCTACCGAAAACACTCTTGTTCTTTTGTTTTTCTTGTGTCTGTGTTTTCTCCACCGAAATCTCCAATTGATTTCGGTATATATATGTCTTGTGCGATTGGGCTGAGAATCACTTGTGCGATTGGTTTAAGTTCGGCCCATGTGTAGTGGCCCAAACATGCTGATTGGACCAAACTAAAATCCAATGTGTCCATGCACGTACATATAACATACATTCTCATATTTGCTAAGTTTAGTCAAAGCTATGACATCATCATGACATCATGATGATGATGTCATGATGATGTGGCAGCGGGAACCGGCTCGCGGCGCTTCGTGCTTCGCGTGTCGAACTCTGGGGCGCACAGCATGCACGTCCAGAATTCATTTTGTTGCATATCTTTGAAGTTTAGTCAACATAGTGACATCATCATGGCATCATCATGATGATGTCATGATGATGTGGTTGCGGGAACCGGCTCGCGACGCTCCGTGCTTCGCGTGTCGAACTCTGGGACGCACGACGGAGGAATGTCGTGACGTCGGGCTTGAGCCGAACCTAGCTGGGTCGAATCGAGTTGAGCCGAACCAAGTCGCGTCCACAAAATATGTATCAACATGTTGAACAGGTTGTGTTCCAAGATAAAAAAAAATAAAGAACTAAACTATATATATGAATCATTTGAAACCAAATATAGAAAGTCATTAGACACAAATGCATATAATTGAACTAATAGTCACTCAAAAACATAAAAAACATTTCTTTCCAAAACTGGATCTAGTCACGCTCATCTTTGCTGCTGATTTGCAAACAAGTCGATCTCACTTGATATCTTATTCATTAATCCTTGTTCTTGGTTTTCTATATATACAGGGGCGTAGCTTTCAAGGAGCCGGGGGCGCCCGACTTCCCAAACTTTCGTTCAGTAGTGTTATCACTACTAGAAAACTGCTACTTTTCCCACGTCAATTTCCGTAGGAAATCCGTGGGTAACTGCGTTTACCCACGGATTTCCCACGAAAATGGGCTGTGGGAATTTTGCTCGTGGGTAATTTTTTTCTGACGCATTTCCTACGGAATTTCCTACTCCTTTCCCACACAAATGTTCCGTTAGAATTCTCCTACTTATTTCTCACGGAATTAATTTTCTTAACTTTCCGACGCATTTCCTACGGAATATTTATTTTAATTTTCTTATATAATATTTATTATATAATATTTATATATTTTAATTTTCTTACAAAATTCCTACGGAAAAAAAATCAGCCAAAAAGGGGAAATTCCCCCTGGATCGGTGTGTGCCTGGGATCGAACTCGAGACCTATACGTTATAACCGAAGTGTCTTAACCAGTTTATCCTCCTGTACATGAGCTGATATATCTTAGATTTAATTCTATATATATACTATTTGAGTCAATATTTTCCTACACATTTCCTACGGATATTAATTAAATAATTTTCACAAACTATGTTAAAATTTCGAATGATAACAACCAGCCGAAGGATCCTTGATCGAAAGACCCAACTCCTTGTGCGACAAATCAAGTCTTGTGCGATCCCAAATGCTTGTGTGACTAAACAAACAGCCCAGCCCAGTTCAATATAAAGCCCAAATCTATGTTGTGCGAGCCCAATTACTTGTTCGACTAGCTTGTCTTGTGCGACTCAAATCTGCAGCCCAAACAGAATTTAAATGTTGTAATGAGAAGCCCAAATAGAAGCCCACTATCTTGTGCGATTAAACAAGTCTCTTGTACGATCAGAATTGTTGTGCGACTGAACAACCTTGTGCGAGTAGATATCTTGTGTGATCGGATATCAGAAGCCCAAACAGAATGGGTGACTGAAGTAATCAAAAGCCCAATTAGAAGCCCAGTCCCTTGTGCGAGTAGACAAGTCTTGTACGATTGGGCTGGATGTCTTGTGCGACTGAATGTGATGTGTGTCTAACAAATCTTGTGCGATGCAATCCTTGTGCGACTGAAATCTGAAACAAATTGACTTTCCTCCTGACACAAAGTAAACCACTTTCTGCTCACTCTTTCGGTTCACTCTTCCCAAGTCTACCAACCAAATGATGATTTCTTATCTTAATCAAATTGCAATTTCCAATAACACAAACAACTTGAATATTCAAATTTCAAAGGATCAAAAAGTAAGAACAATAAAGAACACTTATGAAGATAAGATGAACTCTATGAGTTTCTGGTGAACCGAAACCTTCTGCCGACAATTGTTACCCTCACAGACCAGCCGAGAAGAACAATCAGCAGCGATGAGCCCAGAAACTTTGAATTTTCCGGAAAACTTATGAGTTTTCCGGTGAACCGTAAATTGCCGAACACGAATTTTTGCTTGAAACTTCACTCAAAACCTTAACAAACCATTCACAAATCAGTTTTAAGCAAGGTTTTTCTGATGAACTAGCAGCCAAACACCAGAAATTTCGAAGATTCAACAGATTTTCCGGAACATATAAGAACTTCAAACACCCGGAAAACAACCCGAAAACGCTCGGTTTTAACAAGGAGAAGAGCCAAGGCTCTGATACCACTTGTAGGTCCGGCTAGGGGAGGATCTAGTCGCCTAATCCTTGTTGTCGAACACACCCGGTTGTGCGGAATCCAACCGGAGATGCAAACCGAGAACGAGATGAACACGACAAGAACACGAGATACAAGACCGAGACTCAACGATTAACACCAATGTATTAATACGTAAGAAAAGTCAGTTACAAGCTCAATGTTTACAAAATAATCTTTGCAAACTCTCTATCAATTCTCTCGGGTGTGTGTTCTTTCACTTGTGCGCTCCTTCTTTTGTCCACTGTTTTGCACACGCCACACCGAAAACCCTTGTTTTCGGTATATATATGAATTGCACATGTTGTGCGATTGGGGTTCGGCCCAGATGAGAAATAAAGGCCCAACATGGAGTAGCCCACCATGCATTTGCCCATGCACGTTCATATTTGCATTTCTTTATCAACTTGTATTTAGTCAACATGAGTGACATCATCATGACATCACCAAGGTGATGTCATGGTGATGTGTCGACGGGAAAGGCCGCGGCGCTTCGTGCTTCGCGTATCGAACTCTGGGACGCACGACGGAGGAATGTCGTGGCGTCGGGCTTGAGCCGAACCTAACCGGGTCGAACCGAACCAAGTTGCGTCGAGTCGAGTCGCGTCCACATATATGTATCAACAAACTCCCCCTTGGACGCTACTCGCGAGATTCGCCTTTCTTGTCTTCTATGTCGGAGGATCTTCAATGTCTTCACGTATTGAAAGCAGAAAGTGTATCAACAGACTCCTCGTTTCATGTAGGAAGTGTGTTGACAAACTCCCCCTTAACATAAGCTCCCCCTTGAGTTATGCTCGTGAATCTTTTGACTTGACAATTCTTCAGATCCCTGTGGTGTTGATGAAGGGACAGCGGCAACTCGATCCTTTTATCCTTTGAGTGCCTCCACTTCGTGTCTTCATTCCAAAGCTTTTCATCGAACATGTTCTCCTCGCCTTTAGCATCTGCACATGCCAGAAAGCTAAACGCATAATGAGAACAACCGCTTGGAATATAGTTAACATTTAAAACTAACGACACATATGAGATCAAATCTCAATCAAACACCAACCGACAGCAGTTTGAAAGTTTTGAACAATATTCATTTTAATCCTTTAACT
Organism: Helianthus tuberosus; assembly: GCA_030545235.1. Lineage (NCBI taxonomy): Eukaryota > Viridiplantae > Streptophyta > Magnoliopsida > Asterales > Asteraceae > Helianthus > Helianthus tuberosus. The sequence goes on along the minus strand of CM060439.1, from coordinate 31,071,228 downwards.
TTCAAAACTCGTTAACTTCGACTGTTTATGAAGATGCAATTGTTTTCCAGCTTACGATCAGGATTTTGGGTAGGATAGACTCGAGTTCCAACATCAGTCAATCAAAAATAAACTAGAAGCAAAATCTTTTTGGATTTTATAAAGTTTATATTAAAACACACCTAAAATCTTTTTGGAATTTTTCATTTTTCAAATGTAAAGACGGAAAGCAATAAATAAATATATACAAAGATACAGAAACTAAAAGCAGTAAACAAATATTTACAGACATTCTTTTTGCGAGTTTCGAGGGTAAGAGAATCATATCAGTGTACGGTCATGCCAAAACGCTCTTTTTGTTCAATTAATTAACATTAAGATAAGCATCCTATAACAATTATCGGTATTGTTGTCCACTTAAACTCAAACTTATCATTTGTAATCATGGCGAGGGGATACGTTAAGGTAAAATTTATACTTACCGACCGGTGTTCATCCACATCACGACACATTCCCGTATCAAGGTATGCACGAGGGTTCATCTTACCGGTGAGTATACCGTTTATCATCTGTTTGACCGTATATGATGTGAGATTCTCACTTATTTTGATTGAAAAACAAGCCCTATGTGATAGAATCACTTATTGATGAGGAACTTGATTTTCGATGCATGAGGGCACAGGAGCAAGTCCGTGAACAGGTCAGTACTTTCGTACAGCAGAGAGACGAACTTGACTCCCGGATAAATGTGATATTTTATCACTTATTTGTTGGGACATGTGATTGTTGATCACTTATTGAGGTCGAATGCAATATGTACACGTATGTATAGTATCATGGAAGATCTAGACTTGCGTCCCCGTTATTTTTCGGTAAAAGATACAACCATGATACCCAGATGATAAGCAGCATAAAGACCGAATATCTCAGAACCTCGGCAATCTCTCAAACGAAATTTCGGTACTAAGACCATATGCCAATGAGTGGTTCCCACCTGGTCTTCAGTCGATTTAAGTTTATATCACCCTGCACACTTTAAAATGATTGTGAGCCTACCGATACATCTTATATAGAGCTGCTTATCGCTTTTTCATTTAAGGTTTAAAGAGGTTTGGACAGACCACTGATGTACTATCATTTTCTCTTTTTCTCGCCAGGAAACTCATTTTTGTTTTTCTATTATTTTTGTGCTTTTGAAATTTTTCGATGTTTAACTTGACAAAACTGAAAAATCCAATTTAACAAAAATAGACCCAATTTAACAATGTTATCAGGTTAATGAAGAAATTGCAGTTTCAAAGTCAACGAGATTGACTACAAATAGAAGTTTAAAGCTTTGAAATTGCTTAATGTTTCTAAAGCAGGAATCCAGGTTGAAGGCCTAAATCATGCTCATGGAAACGTTTTGAATTTGATTAAAAATTCTGAAGTGGGATCATATTTAAAAGTCCACTTTTTAATTTTTTTTTTTTTTACTAAAATGATCATGAATCAGAAAGTCAAACTCAGTTTTGCAGCATTGATTTGGCTGTTAAATTGGATCAAAATTGAAAAATCTCCACTTTTATGGGTTCTGGTGTAGCATTGTTCGGATTAATATTGAGAATCAAATGCAACATCATGGAAATGGGATGGCTTTTGTTTTGGTCAACGCTACTATAGCGGGGGTCAAATTTAAAAAGCTATAAACTTGAAGAATTCTGGGTCAATTTATGGATTGAAGCTGAAGGTCAATGATGATAGTCAACTATTCAGTGAAAGTGAAGGAGTCTTTAATTGTCAAAGATGCTGAATGAAGAGTTTTACGCGTTGCGGTAGCAACGTAACGTGTGTGACTTCGTTACATGTGATACGATGATGATATTAAAGTGTGGTGCCCATGCGTGATGTGACGTGTTTTATACTTTGTTACACACATTACGTTAGTGACATTAACGTGGTTAGACATAGATAAAAAAATTTATAATGTCTTGGACGTTGTGGTGTAAAGTTGTAAAAGTAATTCAAACAAAAGAATTAAAGTGTCGGAAAAGATGAAGTGTGAAATTATTACGTAGAAATAAATTAGGGGTCAAAGTTGTTAAATAATAAAAGTTATGAATCAATATGAAACTTACCAAATGATTGAAAAAATCCACTCAAAAGGTTCAGGTGGGGTCATGGAAACAAATTGTGGGCATATCAAAGGACTTATTGGCGATCGGAATTGAGCTGGGGTCATGTTTTCGGGCAGAGGTGGGGAACGGGTCGGGGACGTCGTTTTGGTTGGACTGCTGGGTTGCTGAGGTGCCGCTAAGTGTGAGATGTCCAACTCTATTTCAGTTAGAAAGCAATAAAAAGGCCTTCCACTACAAGAAAGTCGGCTAATAGCGGCGACAGATGTCGCCGCTAATGGTCATCATCGTCGCCGCTAAAGCTAATAGCGGCGACAAATCGCCGCTATTGTGTCGCCGCTAAATGTTAGCCGCTAAAGGCCTAATTGTCGTCGCTAAAGGTGTTGTCGCCGCTAATGAGCCGAACCTTTAGCGGCGACACAGATCGTCGCTAAAACGTCTTCACTAATAGTTGCAGTCAATAGCGGCTATTGTTTATAACCTTTAGCGGCGACACCTGTCGCCGCTAAAAGTCAATTTTTTTTTTACTGCGTTTGCTGTAATTCCCGTTATGAACAAACCTGCCAATTTTCAAGTTTTACACAACACAAACAGACTAAACAAACATAATGCTTTACATACTAAAATCGGCCAAAACATTTCCGTACAAAACATACTAAAATATCGGGAAAATAACATTCTAAAATATCCGAAAAATAACCTTCTAAAATATCCGTACAAAATAGCCGCAAGAAAGGATTCAAGTTAGGTCGTCATCGTCATACTCATCGTCAAACTCATCGTCGGGTGCGACTTGCTTTCCCCTCGCCGCAAGAAAGGATTCAAGTTGGTTTACGAATGCCGGACTTTGGAACAAAGTTGAAACGTATTCCTACATTAACACATATCAAACCCAATATTATTAGCAAAAACATATAGTTGGTTTACTATATTTTGGAAATCAAATTGTATAGTTTACCTGCGAAAACGGTTCTGCGGTTTGGGGTTGCGCACTAGACGGGTTCGATGGCGTATTCGAAGGTTTAGGCCCAAGCCCCCGGAACCATCCTCGTCGATCACCCAAAACGTTTTGAAACACGGCAGCCTCATTCGGTAGGTTAGAACCGCTGCTTTCTCCGCTCATAAACTCGCGTTCTAGATTAAGCTGTATTTTACGAAGATGATTAAACCTATTTTGTAACAGCAATTAAACCTATTTTGTAACAGCAATTAAACCTATTTTGTACAGCCTATATAAACCCCCCTTTTTAACAGCAATTCAAACCCATTTTTTACAGCTTTGACTCTGTAATATCTTTAGTTAAAAGGGTACAAACGTAAAGGACACCGGTTGTAATTTACTCATATAAATATATATATATTTAGATAGATACTTACATAATTCTGCTCGGCTACCGGGTCAACAAAATTCCCATCTTTATCGGTGTGAGTTTTGCGGTATGTATCAAGACGTTTCAAACCCTGTTTAACATTAAAACTTAGATTAGACGTTAAATAAACATAAACATACAAACACACACATATAAAACATTACATGTTTGTAGGCGGTGCTACTGTATGACGATGTACCGCCACGGTTTGGGACTTTTTGAAGTTGGCGAACTCTTGAGTTTGCCTCACATCTTGAAATATATTTGGGGTCCAAGAAGTGATCAATGGTTCTCTGCCAGTTTTCATAAGGCATATCCTTGGGGTGGAATGCCCTTGCTCTTTCGACATCGTCATAACCTCCATTATCGAGAAATTCATCCTTAGCCCGGTGCTTGCGGTCGGAGTACCGCTTCATAAGCACTTGTCTAATGCCGCCTTTTAAGTCGGTCGCTTCCAAATCCTGTTCAACTTCATCGAAATTGAAATTCTCCTAGGAATTAAATAAAATTGTTAAAACATTATATAAAAACGTCTTGCAGCCGTTTAACACCAATAAAAGGCCCAACTTGTTTACCTTTAGGTGGTTCATGACGGCATCCTTATAAGGAGTCGGAACTTTCCCCCAACCCATTCTATCGAAAGGGATGGTCCGCCACATGTACAACCCCGCCTCGCGTGAAAATAAGTCGCTCGGTTCACCAACGGGGGTATACGTTACATCCCTATCGAATGTAAGAGATACGGGCCCCCCTGCTTTGACCATCCTGCGAAGTTTTTGATTTTTCGCTTTCCCCCGAACTCTCCTTGGGGGAACCGTTGCAATTAAAATAAAATATAATATAATTAGTGACAACATTTATAATAAATGTAATAAAAGTACTAAATAATAATTGATAACTTACCGTCGGTCTCATGCGTCCCTCTCCGAAAAGGATCCGGATTTGGTGGATCCCCAGCTCCGTCTCCCCCATGTCCTCGGGGCATCACATCCGCCATCAGGTAAACAAATACAAACCACAAAGAAAACATATTTCCTAAAAAGTTACAAATGTTAAAACAAGTGTATCAAATAGAAAATAGTAGAAAGTGCAACAAGTTTAACTAATATGCAAATAAATATTTCAACAAGAGTTTTTCAAATACTAACTAATATAAATTACAATAACTTTTCTCTTAATCAATGTTCCTAAGCTTGAAACATCCTACATTTGTAACTTTTTAACATCTAGAAATCAATGTTCCTAAGCTTGAAACATCCTACATTTGTAACTTTTTAACATCTAGAAATAAGTTCAAGTTAACTACACTCTTTTTTTACATATTTTCTAAAACCAATTTCCATTTAACTACACAAAGGCCTTTGTACTTAAGTTTTGCTAAAATAATATTTTAACACTTGTAGTTTTAACTTCAAACCTTAACTTGTTTACTAAAAAAAAACAAAAAAAAAATATGTACTAATTTACTGCTTCAATTGATAATCCTGTTACAAACTAAAAAAAATTCCATTAAAAGCACCAAACTATGGTTTTAACAGTTTATGTACCTTAACCCCTATACATGATTTTGGCAATAATTTCTTCAAAAAATCATATATCAACATGATTTTAAATGCTTTTACAATTTCTCATCTTTAACAAAAATAAATAGATACTAACATACACCTACATACACACAACATAGACTTGCATACACACATTTTCACCAAGTATACATAAATTATACATTTTCATATACATCCACTAACATATACACATTTACATATACATCTTTACATACACATATACATACACACATACATAGACTTACACACATTTTCACTAACTATACATAAATTATACATTTTCATATACATCCACTAACATATACACATTTACATACAACATACAACTTTACATACACATATACATACCTACACAAACCAAAATATACACAATTTCTCATCTTTCAACTAAAATAAATATAAAACTAACCGTCAAAATGAGGATTCTACTCGTGGTGGTGGAGGAGACGTGGTGGGTGACCGGAATTTTCTAGCAAACACACATACATACACCGAAAATCAAGATATTAACAAAATGTATAACAAAATCAAGAACAAAATCAACTTAAACAAAGAATACTAACCGATTTGGAGGAGATCTTGGTGAAATTGACGAAGGATGGTCGATTTTAGGGGTAAACCCGTGAGAGAGATGAAGAGTTTGGTGGGAAAATGGGTGAAAAGAGGGGAAATCCCGCTTTTGCAGCTGTTGTCGGCGTAAAGGAAATAGCGGCGACAGGGGTCGCCGCTATTGACCTGATTGTGTCGCCGCTATTGCTCTTTTTCACTCCGGGCCGTTAGATCAAGACGACAAATGAACGGCTGAGGTTTAATAGAGGACCGAGTTCCGGATCGACTAATAGCGGCGACAGGTGTCGCCGCTATTGACCTGATTGTGTCGCCGCTATTACTCTTTTTCACTCCAGGCCGTTAGATCAAGACGACAAATGAACGGCTGAGGTTTAACAGAGGACACCGAGTTCCGGATCGACCAATAGCGGCGACATATGGGGTGTCGCCGCTACTGGTGTCGCCGCTATTGCCCGTTATTCTTGTAGTGTTCGTCTCGGACAGGATAAAGATGCAAGCGGGGGTGAGGTATGCGGCTTTTAGCTGGGTTAGGTGTCCGTATCAACAACAGGAAATAAAGGAGCTGGCAGATTTGTCGAACATGTTGGAAAATATCGAAATTAAGGATGAAGAAGATTCGTGGAAATGGATCATGGATGGGTCTGGATCCTTCTCGGTTCGTGGGTTCAGACAGATGTTAAGACCTTCCCCGAGCGGTGTTTCGAGTCAGTCACATAGATGGAATAAATGGTGTCCGTTAAAAGTTAATTTCCTGACATGGAGGCTGTCTTTGAATCGTTTACCGACTAAGGAAGCTTTACTAAGGAGGAACATCCATGTAGGAGGTACTGAATGTGTATTCTGCGAAGATTTGGAGGAGTCTAGCGATCACTTGTTTGCGTCGTGTAGGTATGTACAGGAGATTTGGGAAGGAATTTTCAACTGGTGCCGGCTTCCTACTCCTTTCTTTTTCAGCGCAAAGGATGTGCTTAATCATCATAATCACTGCAGAGGTTCTAAAAAATGGAAGAATGTCGTGTATTCGGTTGTGCAAACGGCAATTTGGTGTATTTGGCATGTGCGTAATGAGGCGATCTTTAACAGTAAAAGGGTGGCCGCTGCGAACGTCGTGAACGAGATTAAGGTCCTATGTTTCTTATGGCTGAAAAATCTAGCAAAGGTAGTGTCGCTTACCTGGGAGAACTGGTGCATGTTTGATTTAGTTTGTATGAATCTTTAAACTTTTGGTGACTGTAATTTGGGTTAACAGCTGTTAACCGTTGGTTATATAATAAAATCTTTTGTTGGCCGTTCAAAAAAAAAAAGGTTCAGTATCCTCATATTAACCATCCATGTGGGGGGATGATACACAAATTTCTATAAATTGTGCACACTACATTTAATTGTATAGTCCATGATCCAAGTTGTTTATTTATATAACTTACAATATCCATACCAAGCAAAAACAATATCTTTTGATACTTGAGAATAAGGATGAGCATTTCAAATACCTGTATTTAAAATTTTCAACCGGTACTAAAATTTCAGCACTGGTACCGAATGGGTCCATACGATAAAAATTTCGGTCTCAATTCAGTACCCATTTTTTGGCGTTTTCGGGGTCGGTACTTTCGGTTCGGTACCGGTATTTTACCGATTTTCACTTTCAAATACGGTACCCTACCGAGCATTTTTGATACCCGTACTGGTACCCAATATTGGCGATTTCGAGAACAAGCTCATCCCTACTTGAGAATATATTGAGACTTGTATAAAATGTAAGGGTACCTGGAGCGTATTTAGGTTGTGATGTTCGGGTAGGGTTACCGATTTGGTAACGCCGACCAACTGGCTCATCGGGTACCTGGGGCACATTTGTATTGTTCAACAACGGCATTAATTATAGCCATCATATATACAAAACCGTTTTACCATTTTACTTCACCCAAATACTAGCAATATCTACACACAAACAATATTTTTCTGCGGGTTCACAAAAGTCAAAGGTCAGTGCAACCAAGAAATCCTCCAAATCTCTAGGAGCGGATTCTAGTTCGAGTGAAGATGGTTCCAGACCCAAATTATTTTCTCCTTTTCTGCTTTGGATTGAGTTAGGCTTTTCTATGGTCTCCACTTACGGGCCCAAATAAAAAGTTGGTTCAAGCCGATTTAAATTACACTCATACGTCATCGTTTTGAAATAAAACACACATGTCTGTCATCTTCGATATATCTCATAAACCCTAGATATACTCCAACAAAATCGAAACGTCTAACCACATTCCGTAGAAAATCCAAGTAGAAATTATGAAAAGGTTTCCTGTGAAACAGTGGCGGACTTAGAGTGTAAATAGGGGTAGCACAGGCTACCCCTCAACCCCGTCTCCGTAGTGTAAAAATACCCCTTAACTCCATTTTCGTAGTGTAAAAATACCCCTCAACTCCGTTTCTGTTATATAAAGGATACCCCTGATCCTAAAAAAAAAAAAATAGGACACCCCTAACCTTTTTAGCTAGTTCCGCCACTGCTGTGAAATCGTTTCTTCGAAATGAAGCCCAATGCCCGAAAACCCACGGGTGGGCTGAGTATTTTGAGCCCAAGAATTAAAATAAAGAGTAATTAAAAAACAAACTAAAATATGCGCCATCTTTTTGCTTCCAAACTTCATCTCTCTTTAAACCCTAGAAATTTCATATCTTCCGTAAACCCTAGAACTACACAATCGAAATCAAAAGATGTCAGAGCACATACCGTTCGAAATCCAATTGGAAATCATGAACATGCTTCCTGTCAAATCGTTGCTTCGATTCCGATCGGTCTGCAAAGCATGGAAGTCTCTGATCGACAGCTCTGATTTTATTAAGCATTATTTCGGCCAACAACAATATCTGCTTTTAAGGTACAAGGATTTAGTTAATAATGACCAAGAACCCATGTCCATTGTTGATGATGATAGTTTCCCCACACAGACAGCTTCTGTTACCCTTCCCTCATTGGTTAAATATCCCAATATAATCGGCAGCTCTCACGGCTTGTTTTGTTTCTACGGCTGTGATAATCCCTACCCTGGAACTTCTACCGGCAGTGCAGTTATTTTCAATCCTTGTATTAGAAAAACGGTTGCTTTTGTTGTGCCCCGTGTCACACATGACCACTTATATCGAACTGTCATAGGTTTTGGGGTTTGTATTGAGACCAAGGACCCTAAGATTGTCAAGATTAGACTTACTAGAGGTGGTAAAGATATCAAGAGTGTAGATTGGATCCCCTGGCAAGTTGAGGTGTTTACATTAAGTACAAAGACCTGGAGAAGTCCGTACAGCAGCAATGTTCCGAGTAAATCGATTTATATTTATATGGATCAGGTGGTTATAGATGGGTGTCTTTATTGGCTTGCTCGTGATAGGCTTGTTGATGAGTATTATAATTTGATTGTTTCGTTTGATCTGACAAGTGAAGAATTTAGAGAGGTAAACCTTCCGGATAGTCTGGCCCGTGTTTATTGTAGTTTGTCCATGGATAAGATAAGGGAGTCCCTTGCTGTGATTAAAATCGGTTTTGAGGACCACAAACTAGTTTATGATGTATGGATGATGGAGAAAGATGATGCTACAAAATCTTTTATAAAGCTCTACACTATTTGTAGCCACTCACCAGATGTATGGCTAAGGGGATTTAGGAAGACAGGTGAACCGTTAATTGAAGTTATTTTAGGAGGTGACCATGGCTCCACTAGAATGCTTGCTACTTATGATCCCTACTCTGAAACCATCAGTAACGTTCGGAGTAATGAAAGATAATTTTCATGTTTTGTGTATTCCTACAGGGAAACACTACTTCTGATCTGATACTTCTTCTTTCTTAGCATACATTGAATGCTTGCCACATCATAGATTATTGTTATTCGGTTTATGCACTCGTTGAATGTTTGGCATGGTCCTGGTTTTCTTTGTGCATAACAGGTTTGAGCATGGTGGAAGGAGTGCATGTGGATCTTTTAGAGAACTATGTTTAGCTAACGCAATAAAATACTTTACAAGTCCTTTTAAATTTCCATTTGATAGTTTAACCGTTTACTTATTGTTTGTGGAATTATGATTCGGACAGAAGAAATTTGTAGTTTCGTTTTTTTTTTTCTGGTTTAAGGTAAGTAGTTTCCGGATCAGTTGTATTATTTTCAGTAAAGATCAGTTCCGGGTCTATTGTATTCTAGCTTTGTTGTTTGATTAAGCTCTGCTCTGAACGTATCTTCTTCTGCCTTTTGATTGTTTGATATTTTGTTACATCCTTTCATCCTCAGATTTTGAACAAACAGTACAAACTGTTGCTAAAGAAACTAATCTTGTGTGTCTCAGATATGTAGATCTTTGTTGCGGTTGTGTTGGATATCATTGTTGTGACTGGTGATTTGTTACGTGCTCACTAACTTATTCCATGTTCCAATAGTTGTCAAGTTTTATTTTAGTATATAGTTTATTTATTAATTAAGCATGTGTTGAATTATAGATAGTGGGTCAAGATAGTTGGTTAGTGGGTAGTTATTTATCTTTTGAGTATTTATAGTGTAAGCCATTTGATGTCTAGGGATATGAATGAAAAATATTGATCTAAGTTTCTCTCTAGTTTCTATCTGGTTTCCGTCTTGTTTCTTTGGCCAATCGATTCTCGGTTGGAACCACAACAGTGGTATCAGAGCTGCCGTGATCCCCCTGGACCAATGGCTCCTCAAACTCTATCCGAAATCGAGTTCTATCAATGGATGAACGAATCCCTTGTGAAACTCGAGTCTCAGTTGCAAACTCTCTTCAACGAGTTTCGATCCTTCCGAAGTGCGTGGGAAGCCCAATCTCCGCCACTTCCACCACCCTTTTCCGCCACTACACCACCCGCCCCGTCATCCGCTACATCCTCCACTTTACCACCTTCGAAACAAGTCCCTTCAATCGCCCTGTTAACTGTCTCATCTACACCTAACCCCACCCCAAAACAAACACCGTATTCTGCATCAGGTATTCTAGTTTCGGTTCCTACAAAAGTCACCGCTGATACTCCTAATACCCGTCCCGTCACAAAGATCAATCATCATCTAAGTCACATAGATGATGGATTCAAGTTTGAGTCCACTAGGAGGAGAATTTTAGACACGGTTGGTAAGACGAAATACCATCTGATCGAATTGGAGTTGACCTTTTGGAAGTCGATGTCACATATTTCATCCAAATATTCATCTAAATTGAAAGTGGCAAATGTTGATGCAAAGCACATAAGGTTACATATGAGACTTCAAACCCATACGATACCACCTATAACTTATTCCAAACCGAAACCTTCTACCGTTGAGGAACAATACGAGTGGCGTCCACCGTGGCATTTCGCGACGACTTCTACAAATGCTTTGAGACGGACCGAGTGGCGGCCACCGTGGCATATCGATTCTATCCTTGAGGACAAGGATTGTTTTGAGCGGAAGGGAATGTTACGTGCTCACTAACTTATTCCATGTTCCAATAGTTGTCAAGTTTTATTTAGTATATAGTTTATTTATTAATTAAGCATGTGTTGAATTATAGATAGTGGGTCAAGATAGTTGGTTAGTGGGTAGTTATTTATCTTTTGAGTATTTATAGTGTAAGCCATTTGATGTCTAGGGATATGAATGAAAAATATTGATCTAAGTTTCTCTCTAGTTTCTATCTGGTTTCCGTCTTGTTTCTTTGGCCAATCGATTCTCGGTTGGAACCACAACATGATTATACAAAAAGAAACGAAAAGCGTGGATTGAGTGTTGACAGATCTGAACAGAAGTGTTTTAATCAGGAAAACTGAAATATATATATTTTTTAACCATGTGTCCATTTGTGCCAAAACCCGTTTTTGTCTTGAAACTTTTTTATTTTTTATTTATTTATTTTTTCTTAAAGGAGTTCGTTTGGACCCGAACTTATTTTGCTCCTGATATGTTGACTTACCACAGACCTCTCCGTGTTTCACATATATCTTCAAAAGTAATACATATATCTTCAAAAAGGGGTTTTGATACTTTAAGGTAATTGTCAGATTTATGATATGGGAAGAGAATTACTGTTCTATAGGACCCAGGTTTGATTCCTGCTATCCCCATTATTTTCTGCGGCACCTGCTGATGATGGAAGACTAGACGAATTGGTGGAGATCGCTAGTTCGATCCTTGTACTGAGCGGGTTTTACCTCACCGCACTACCGTGCCTTCGGGCGAGTGTTCACGGGCTTCGACCCTAGGGAGGGTTTTCTCCGATCAGAGGCGAGTGTATTCCGATATGGTGAATTTTGTCAGTAGCCCGTTTAAAGGATTCGTTGGCTGTTAAAAAAAATAATCACTCACAAAAACTATCATGCTTAACCGAAAGTCATTTATGGGTGTTTACGTTGCCTTTTGAGGGAATCATGTTATATGGAATAATCTAAATGCAAATGACACATATTTTATTGTATCATTTTTAGTACCTAACCTTGTGTGATACTCGAGCTCCAATGGAATATGCAGGTGAGGACTAATGATTACATCCAATAAGATTTTTTCCTTTTTGATTATTTTTTTTATTATGTTTAAAAGAGTCTTTAAAGGGCATTATTTCACACCGCGCATATGGCCTTTAAGGCTTTATCACTTATATGGCGCATATGTGGCGCTGATGTGGCGTGACAAAGCCCCTACGACTTTAGGCCAAATGGGCATTATAGAGGCGTGAAAGGGTTTGATAACGCTCCCACACCATCCCAAGGGCATTATAAGGGTATAAAGAAGGAGGGACATTTCTAGAATAACGTCTTATGAAGAGTAAAAAACATGGAAAGTAATTAGTGAAAAGGCATTAAAGGGGTCTTAAGCAATACATAGGATGTTATAATGTTGATATGACGAAAAATACATTTTAAAAGGCATTAACCATTACAGATGGTCTTATCCCACACCATATGCTCTAACCTAGTTATGGATATGTATTTCAACATAAAACTATCATAGATTCTATTCTGAATATGTGATTTTCTACTTCTTAATTCATCTTAAACTTGATAAAAGTTATACAATATTGAAAATTCTAAAATCGTATTATTAAGTAATAAATTAGTAGTTTAGTGGTATAAATCATGTTTAATATATTAGCTTTTTATTTGAATGACTAATGTTACTCTCCTAAACTCCTATATTTACCAATAAATCACCCTTTTTTGGAAGGAAAATTGGTTTTTAATAAACCAACCTTTGTCCCGTTTGTAAATAATAATCTTACCTACGTAATTGGTATACAATAATCCTACCTATCAACATGTTGGTACTCAATGAACTTTCGTTAATTTTTTTTAACTGAAGTTGGTTTTTAAGTTTTATTTATTACACAAACAGTCCCTGTAGTTGTAATTTACTAGTTTTAACTATTTTATAAAACAAAAAACTAACTTCGTTACATGGCCCATGACGTTTTTTTGTTTTACAAAATAGTTAAAACTAGTAAATTATAACTACAGGGACTGTTTGTGTAATAAATAAAACTTAAAAACTAACTTCAGTTAAAAATAATTAACGGAAGTTCATTAAGAACCAACATGTTGATAGGTAGGATTATTGTATACCAATTACGTACGTAGGATTATTATTTACCAACGGGACAAATGTTGGTTTATTAAAAACCAATTTTCCTTTTTGGAATTGAACCCAAAACCTCCCACTAAAAGACAAGAGCCTCTACCAAGTAAGTTAGTCCACTTGGTGTTCAATATCCTAGCTAAGACCACCCGTAGTGGGGCGTTTTTTTAAAAAAAAATTGAAAAAAAAAAGCCCCAAAACACCCCCCACCCCATTACACCCGGCGTTTTGGGGCGTTATTTTTGGAAAAATTGGTTGTGGGCGTTTGAATTAAAACGCTGAAGTTGCAAATAGTCTCTGACAAAATGGTCTTGTCCACCAATGAATTTGAGATACCCACATGCCACTTACTTTTCAACCTGACACACCCACATGCTTTTTTTTTCATTAAAAATAATATGGGGGTTATTGGCATAATGCCCCACTACGCCACTTTTGCTATAATGCCCTATCGCTGACTAGGACGCCACGTGTCGGATAATGCCCCATGGTGAGAGCATTATAACACATTACCACTACACATGGTCTAACAACAAAATCAAACAAATTTTCGTCAATATAACATAGAACCAGTGACGTGTCATATTTATATAAATCAAATACATATATTGATTATTATTATAATTATTATTTTATTTACCCTACATTTTCAAAAGGGGTGCAGAGTAGCCTCCCTCCTATGATTGGTTGAATTGAGGGTGGAGCCAATAGAAGGAAAAATTATTATAATAGAGTTTAGTTTTTGGTTTTCCTATTTCTATAATTATTTTTGGGTCATGGTATCTAGACATCCCCAAAAATTAGTGTACATCCCTCAATATGAAGTGTATAACACAATACGCTTCCTATAGGTTTAAAAGCAATAAATGCTAAACCAATAGGAACCGTATAGGCCAATACGCTTCCTATTCGCTTGCTGAAACCTGTTGTTCTCTATAATTATTTTTGGGTCATGGTATCTAGACATCCCCAAAAATTAGTGTACATCCCTCAATATGAAGTGTATAACACAATACGCTTCCTATAGGTTTAAAAGCAATAAATGCTAAACCAATAGGAACCGTATAGGCCAATACGCTTCCTATTCGCTTGCTGAAACCTGTTGTTCTCTGCCATGCAGGAAGTGCAGAGAGTTCAGGCCTGAAAAGTACCGACAACTTTTGAAAACTGAGTTCAACAGGAGGCGTATTGGCCAATACGATTCCTTTACAGTTACTAGGAAGCGTATTCAACAATACGCTTCCCATAGGGTTTTGGTTGGTGGACCAATTAAATCAATAGGAAGCGTATAGGGCAATACGCTTTATATTGATACGATGAACAAATATGCTCTGACATGCAGGTGGTTCAGAACTGAAAAGTTGTAAAGTGACTCGAATATGAAGCGTATAGAGCAATACGATTTCCATAGGGAGCCAATAGGAAGCGTATAGGGCAATACACTTCCCATAGGGTTTTGGTTGGTGGAGAAATTAATTCCATATGAAGTGTATTGGTCAATATGGTTCCTATAGGACCAGAAATCTGTTATATAACCAAGCTTTGGGGATGAACGTATTATGAAGAAAATTCACAAACTAAACAATCCGATCAAACCATTCGTATCACGATGTCGTCTTGGGGCCTCAATTATATTTTTGGTGATTATTCAAACGAGTCATATCCGAACGAATCATACGTCTCCGAAAGTAAAATCGAACACGTTGTTGAACGAGGGGAGGAAGAGGTTGCATCCGTGGTTCGTTGTAATGATGGGTTTCAGGTGCCCGATTTGAACCAAGAGTACGCAATGAACCTGAAAGCTATCCGCAATACCAATACCCGTCTTACTATTCGCATGCGGATGTAAAACACGAGAAAGAATACGAGTACGAGTACGGGGACCATGTTAAACATATCGAGGAAGATGATAACGGTTTAGAGGAAGCTGATGACGAGGAGGAAGTTGCCAACGATAACGAAGAACCTAACCCGGATGTCTCTTTTGAAACGGATCAGGTTTGACATTCCGGTTACTTACGTGTTATTTAAATATTTTGTGTTTATATTCTTTTAGGGATGTTTTTACCATTAAGGTTTCACTATCACACTTTATAAAAAAGGGAAATATATGTGTTATTCGATGTATAATTTTTATTAGATTCTGTATTTTGTTACATTTTTTTATGGAAGATCAAACAAATATGTTATTATTATACTAAACAAATATTTTGGATCTAGCCTACAACTTTGTGTTGATATGTTTAGAGACATATTAGCATATATTGTGCAAGTAAAAATTAAATATGCGGATATGAACCAAATGTGCTAATATATTCATAGATAATATTTAAATCTATATAATCTATATTAAAAATAAAAAAATGCTAACTGATTAAATTATGGAACTAATTACCTCAAAAAAAATTTCTAGATATTCGAAACAAAAGTTTACATATTTATTTGTCTTGTCTACGAAATATTTATCCGTATAATATTAATTTTGAAATTTTTAAAAGAAAAAAACAATTTGTTGAATCATGAAATTTAAAAAAAAAGTTGTCTAACCTTTTTTTTTCTTTTGTAGACGTCTTTAACTCTTTATAAACGTTTTTTGTAATAGAAATGGTGTTAATCTTTCGTAAATATTTTCTTAATTCTTATAATATAATATAATATAATATAATATAATATAATATAATATAATATAATATATTATATTATTTGTTATCTGGAAATTTGTATTATATAATAAGTATCCCCTAACATATTATATATACACCATTGATCCAAATATACTATTAAATGTTTATTGAATTTGGTGTTTTGTTACATTTTATTCGATATATAGTGTGTTTATATTTTTGTGGAAATCGTTATATATAATGTTTATTAATATATTCGATACATTTTGAATAGAGAAAGTTGATTTTGTTTTAGAAATTTGGATCTCTTGAAGAGTTGAAGACTTGGGTTTACCAACGGGCACTTGCGTGTAATTTTGTCATTGTTACCAAACGAACTATTTCAAAAAATGAAAGGACAGTGAAGATATGGTTGTGTTGCGACCGTGGTGGTGAATACAATAGTACAGCCACAAAACGACGTTCTGGTAGCAAAAAGGTTGGATGTCCTTTTGCTCTGGTAGGAAGACTAAACTCCAAGAGTGACACTTGGAAGTTAAAGGTGAAGGAACCAAACCATAACCATGTAGCTTCACAACATCTTGAGGGTCACGCTTTTGCAAGGAGGCTAACCCCGAACGAAGAATATATGGTGGAGAGTCTTTATTCTCAAAACTTGGAGCCAGCTAACATTCTTTTAACAATAAGAAATCAAAACCCACAGAGCATGTGCATTCTACAAGACATACACAACGTAATAAAAAAGTTTAAATTCAGAATGTATGCGGGTCGAACTCCAATGCAGGTACTAGAGCAACATTTGGCAGAAAAGGAGTACAATTACTTCACCCGAGAGAATCCCTCCACAAATGTGGTCGAGGATATTTTCTTTGTTCATCCTCACTCGTTAACATTGTGGCGTGCCTTCCCACATGTGCTGATGATTGACACTACTTACAAAACGAATGAGTATAAACTTCCGTTTGTTCAAGTCATCGGCGTGACATCGACCCACAAGTCATTTTGTGTCGCGCATGCATTTATCTCTAAAGAAAAACAAGATAACTTCTTATGGGTCTTGGAAAAGCTTAGAGACATGCTACAAGAGTGTATGGAGCCTCGCGTAATAATAACGGATAGGGATCTATCTCTGATGAATGCTTGTGATAAAGTATTCCCAAATGCTTCCAAGTTGTTGTGCAGGTGGCACATTTCTCAGAATATTCTGAAACACTGCAAGGCAAAATTTAGTAAAGATGACTGGAAAATTTTTAAGCTTTCTTGGGCTCGATTGTGTCAGTCTCATACACAAGATATATACGAGTATAACTATAACCGGCTTTATGAACGACTGCATAGTGAAGGCCGAAAAGGTACATATTGTATTAGTTTACGTAAATGCAGACATACATACATATATACATACATTACTAATAAGTATATTATATTTTTCAAAAGTTATGGACTATGTATGTGACGTCTGGCTGAAAAATTATAAAGAGAGATTTGTTTCACTTTGGACTAATACAAACCATAACTTTGGTCAACACACAACGAACAGAGTTGAGAGTCAGCATGCCAACTTGAAGAGATACCTTAAGGGGCATAACAGCTCACTCCATAGACTTGTGTTGTAAGTAGACAAAATTTTAGAGTCACAAGTCATAGCAATAAAACACAGTTTCCAAAAGAGCATGTTCGTTCCCATGGAGGACCACAAAATACCAATGTTTGATTACATACGTGGTAAGGTTTCCCATAAGGCTCTAGACTTGTTGCTTGTCGAGTTAAAGAAGTTAAATGCCTTGCGGTCAGTAACGGGAACTTGTGGCCACCAACTTTTCACGAGTTGTGGGTTGCCATGTGCTTGTCGTTTGAACTGGTACGAAAGGACAGGTAATAAATACATGTTATCACCATTTATTAAACTTTAAATGATTACCCCATCCCCCATCCCTTTTAACTATAAATTTTGAATACATGTAACAATATCCCACTTGATGACATAGACATCTTCTGGACAAGACTAAATGTATTACCGGAAAAAATTCACAAAGACGAGAGTTACCTTCAGGAGGAGATGGATAAAATCACACAACAACTACAATCACAACCACCGCCAGTGAAAAGGAGTATGATCTCAAAGTTATTAGCCGTGGTGAATCCAAGTATGACTGGCCATCGTCCACCTGAGGTACAAAAAGATACTAGCGGGCGCCCAACTGATAAAGCACGTCAACAGAGAAATGAGGAGGCTGATAAAGATGACACTAAAAAGAAAGTTGTGCAACGCAGTCGCCTAAAAAAATCTAAAGATAAAGAGAAAATTTGTGATGAGGAATTTCCACTGTTGGTTGGGGACAGGTACAAATATTTACATACATACATACATACATACATACATACATACATATATCATACAACCCACATAATTTTTTCAACTAATTGGCTGTGACAGGTACAAAAACGTTATCGAGAGTTTTAAAGAATGGCTTCCAACTAGGTATCGACCCTACATTACAGATATAGAAAATGTCCAGCCGGATGGTAACTGTGGCTTCCGATCCATTGCTCGCGGTTTAGGGATGGAGCAGAAACAATGGTTGTTTGTTCGCCAACAACTTCTAGACGAGATGATCATTAACGAGCCTCTATGGAGACCTATGTTCTGCAATATCGATAAAGAACTTTACAATGACATATATGACTCAATATATCATCTAGAAATGGAACCTGTACCATATCAAAAGTGGATGCAACTGCCGTATGCTGGATTGTTGGCTGCTCAGAAATTCGGTGTGATAATCCAACATTTCAGTAATGGCGGTAATCAAACATACTTCCCCATGTTTGATGGTTCAACGACTTGCCGTGACCATACCACCATCTCGATTGCTTTTGTCAAGAAAAACCATTTCATCCTTCTTAAGTTAACCAATGATTGTCCAATGCCTTCACCGAATGGACTTTGGAGTCTATACAGAACCCCCGAAGCTATAGAATGGGAGACACTATACGCGTCTCGTATTTAACAGGGTAAGACATTAATGGCAAGTAATAAAAGTCAACATAAAAAGTACATAAACGTGTTTGGTTAGTCATAGCATTAGTTATTGTATTATCTAGTGTTATCTCTGTAAAAATTATTTATTTAATCATGGCTTAAGAGACATGCTATGTGTAACGCTCCGCGTTTTCATAACTTTCCGTATTTAGAAACCATTGTTCATATTCCTATTTTTGGAAACTTTGTACCCTTGTATTCGTAGTTTCGTTATAATCGCCGGAAAAAAAAATCTTTATCCTTAGTCTAATTCGTGATAAAAATGGTTATTTATTCATGGTTGATTAATTAAATTAATTGACTTTACAATTTAAAAAGTTTATTTTTTATAATAAATCTAAGTTAGTCTCGTTAGCTTTTAAAGTTAGTAAAATAACAAACTAACCTAGTTAGTTTAAAGGGTAAATTACTTTTTGAGTCCCTGTGTTTTATGTGTTTTAACTAGTTGAGTCCAAAAGCAAAAAGTTTAACGACCTAAGTCCCCATAAGCATTTTCTTTAACCATTTGAGTCCAAATTTCTAACATTGTTAAAAAATTTTGGTTAAGTATTGTTAAATGACCAAAATACCCTTATAATTAAAAAATAAAAAAAAATCTCTGTCCCTCCCCTCTTATCTCTTGTCTCTGTAAATTCAAACATTCATCTCTCCCTCTCATCTTTATTTCTCACTCTATTCTCTCTCTCTGTAGACCACCATTAACACCACCATATAACCACCTGCATCTTCCTCACACTTTTCATCATCAATCTCCATTATCATTAGGGGTGTAAACGAGCCGGGCCGAGCCCTAGCTCGACCAGGCTCGAGCTCGGCTCGTTAGGTTTTTATGAAGCTCGAGCTCGGCTCGGTTCGAGTCTACTTCTTTGAGCTCGTGCTCGGCTCGCGAGTAAAACCCAAAGCTCGAGCTCGGCTCGACTCGGCTCGACTCGGCTCGAACTATTTTGAGAACAACCTTAAATGAGCTAAAAGCTCGGCTCGAGCTCACTTCAACATTCGCTTAAACGAGCCAAAGCTCGGCTCTAGCTCGGCTCATCAATGTTATCATCATTGTTATTGTTAATATATTATATATAAAGAAATTAAAATTTTGTATGGGCTCGTTTAGGCTCGCGAGCCTAAACAAGCTTTGTATTTCAGGCTCGAGCTCGGGCTCGATAACAAAACGAGCTCTATTTTAGGCTCGAGCTCGGGCTCGGACTCGTTAAGGCTCGGCTCGTTCGAGCTTTTAACCGAGCCGATCACGAGTAGCTCACGAGCCTCTAGGCTTGTTTACACCCCTAATTATCATCTTCATCTTCTTAATCATCATCAACCTTTCCGATCATGAAACTCACCGCAAAAATCAACCCTCAGAACCTCTTCAGATCCAAAAAAACGCAACACACTTTCCAGATCTCAAACGTTGTCGTTCGATTCCTCTGTTACCACGTCTTCTGACTCGCCAGAGTCCAGTCACCGATCGAAATACAAATCAAACGGAGCTTTCACTCCGACTAGCGTTTTACCGGAAAATTCAGGTGAATTATCTTTCGGTAACTCTAACAAAACCAGCAGAGTTTCTAGATCTCAATCTTCATCGTTCGATTTGTCAAAAAACGTCGTCGTTCGATTTATTTTGTTGAAGGTTGGCTGAAGTCTAGGTTTTGGCGGATAGATCAGGAACTGTTTAACTCGTTTACACCAACCTACACATACTTTGAGTCATAAGATGGTGAATTAACATCAATTACGCTAAGAAAATTTACCATAAGGATGCTCTGTTTTCTTCGAACACAACAGTGGGATTTAATTGGCAAAAGGAAAAGTTCATTTATACCTGTTGAATCTCTATTACTTCGTATCGGAGTAACTCAATCGGAACTTACAGGCGGTGACTGGTGGTTGACGGTCAACGTAAGGTGGTGATAGTGGTGGAGGTGTGGTTGGGATGGTGGTGGTGCAGTGGTTTTGCGGTGGTGTATAATAATATATATAATTTATTTTAGAGTTAATTGCCCGGATGGTCCCTGTGGTTTCACGTTTTTTCACGTTTAGTCCCCACCTTTTGAAAATAGCAGGTATGCTCCCTATGGTATTTTGTTACTCGGATAGTCCCCGGAGTAGATGCCAGTTAGTTTGGAAATAGCAGGTATGCTCCCTATGGTTTGTCATTTTGTTACTCGGATAGTCCCCGGAGTAAATGTTAGGGGACTATCCAAGTAACAAAATGACAAACCATAGGGAGCATACCTGCTATTTCCAAAAGGTGGGGACTAAACGTGAAAAAACATGAAACCACAGGGACCATCCGGGCAATTAACTCTTTATTTTATATATAATATTAAAATATTCATGCATTAAAGACTTGTTCCTTATACTCTTGTGCATATAAGACTTGTACTTTATGTGTAAATGACCAAATTACCCTTGTAGTTAACAAACTTGGTGGATGGAGTTAGAAATTTGGATTCAAATGGTTAAAGAAAATGCTTATAGGGACTCAGGTCGTTAAACTTTTTGCTTTTGGACTCAACTAGTTAAAACTCATAAAACACAGGGACTCAAAAAGTAATTTACCCTAGTTTAAATTTTTAAAGTTTGTTTCCTTTTTAAAACAATTTAACTTATTAAAGGGATTGTGAGGGGCTGTTTGTTTGCATCTTAACAGCCTCTTAATACCCCCATGTCTGACCGAGTCAGATTTCAGAGTGTTTGTTTCATCCTTCTTAAAACTTACCCAGCCTCTTATTATCCTCTGACTGAGTCATACATTACCATGAGTCTGACTGAGATCTGAATGGAATTTTGACAAACTTGCCCTCATCCACACTGCCCCTTCATCTCCACACCTACCGAATCAACATAACCGCCACCACTGCCCCTTCAGAAAATAAATAAAGAAAAGTAAACTCACCACTATCTTCATCGCATTGCTGCCGTCGGCAGGCTCCGGCCGTCGGAGTGACGGAGCTCCCGTCGCTCCTCGTTCACTATTTTCTCTCGCCGAACCCAACCACCACGTATAACTTCCTGCTGTCACACCTCAACTCAAAACAACTCGAATCCACCGTTGAATCCACCGCCGCAAGGCGGCTCTCCACCGTCACTCTCTCTCTCTCTGGTCTCTCTCTTCCGATCTCGTCTGCAGCCATCGCTCACCACCACCGGAAGTGGTGGTGGTCCGTTCCTTTTACCGACGCGGGGGGTGGCTGTTTGTCGGGTGAACAAGCCGCCGCCGGTCGCGGCTCCACCAGTTTCACCGGTCGGCGAGGATGGGGGTGGCTGTGGTTGTCGGATTTGTGGCTGGAGTTTTTAAGAAGAAGAGGGGTGTTATTGTGATGTGGTCCTGTGTTTTACAAATGAAGGAGATAGGGTAGAGAGAGACAGAGAAAGTTTGGAGGTGATGAATGATTGAATGACTGGAAATGATCTATCTAGACAACATGTATATATATATATATAATAATAAAATGGTTTTTTTAATTAAAAGGGGTAAAAATGTCATTTTACATGGTCATTCAGATGTGCAACCAAACAGCACTTTACTGGTTCAGCACTTACTGATTCAGAACCTCTTATCCATTCAGACCTCTTATTCAATGAGCACTTATTGATTCAGATGTTGCCAAACAGCCCCTGAGTATTTTGGTGAATCTTGAACTTCTAGGGACTAATTGTGGTTATAACTAAAACTGTAATGATTTTAAAACCCTAGATCAAAAGTTCCAGCCAACACCCACAAACTTTTCCCTCCCAAATCCTTTGATCTTCTTTTTCATCTCTACAATTCTCTAAACCTAACCCAAAAGAATATACACCAACACTGAGATTTCGTTTCCTCAAAATCCAGTTCAGGTTATAACTTCATTTTTTCCTCACACCTTCAACCTCAGGCACTCAACACCAATGTTTTGAAAACCGGACCGGGCCGGCCGGTCGGACCGGTCCGGCCGGGAACCGGGAGTTCATCCGGGCCGGTTCATGCCATCAAACCGGACCAACATCAGGCCGGAGGTCGGGCCGGCGGGCCGGCGGTCGGGCCGGCGGGTAACATAGGGTCGGGCCGGTCATGGTTTTTTTTTTCTTTTTTTTTAATTAAATATGGAATAAATCACTTCAAAACCTAATCTAAAAAACTCAAAACAAGATTTGACACTATGTTTGATAGTTAGTTGCAAGATTTGGTACTTTTGAATGTTTTTGGATGACTAATGGTTGTGTTTTTAGTTCCTTAACAATTTGGAATTTTATCTATTTTCTCTATGTTTTATATATATTTTTATATAATTTATGACGTAATCCGGTTCTTAAATCCGGTCGAACCGGTCGGACCGGTCCGACCTTTGACCCCGTAAAGTGACCGGGTCGACCTCCGGTCCGGTTCTGAAAACATTGCTCAACACCCACCCCCATGTACATCTCTCTCCCTCTCGATCAGCTGGTCAAGATGACCGGAGCTGGCGCCGGCGCCGATGCCGGCGACTCCCCTTTCCTCCTCCTTAAACACCGGCCTCCTGGCGATTTGTTGGTTTCCAAGCTTCTATTTGGGTCAATTGATCACAGGTTCGAGGTTGGTGGTGGTGAATGGTGGTGCCAGCGATGAGAACTGACTTCGGCGGCGACCGGCAAGGGCGAGCGGCGGCGTCTTCTGGTTCTTCTCCGGCAAATTTCCGTTCAGTTGTGTTCAAGATCTATTGGCTTTGTGAAGCTCGTGTCTCGATTCAGGTTCGGGCTTCGATTCAGGTTCAAGCTTCGATTCAGGTACGAGCTTCGACACTCCGGTTCCTTTTCAGTTCATTCGTGGGTGGTCAGACCAACCCGGTTCAGATTCGGTTCAAAGTGTAACTTCTGGTTCGAATTGGTTCGGTTCAACAGGGGATTCGGGCCAGTCCAGAAGTCTGACCGGTGTTCTGGTTCATCTCAGATCCTGGTTTGGGTGTTCGAGTCAGCCGCAGTTCGGGTACGGTTCGGGTTGGATCGAATCTGGTCAAAAACGGGTCAAACGCAGTCAACGGACAACGGTGCAGTCCGGGTCTTGTTCGGTCCGGTCAACGATTATTCGACAGCACAGACGGTTCAAGCTTCGGGTCGGTTTTCAGCTTAGTTCAACTCGGGTTCGCGTCGGCAGCCTCGGGTTCACGTTACGGTGGCTCGTTTCGGTTCACTCCAGTTTTGGGGTTCGGGTCAGCGTGGTCGAACTCGGTCAAACAGTAAACACGAGACTCGGTAAATGACACATATATTAATTTTATTATTTCATATTTAAGTACTGTTTTAATCGCGAAACCAAACTTTAAATAAATTGTATTCATAAACATGCGTAGATTCATATGATTATATTGTTGCGATTATTGTTGGATTGAAAATACTTTTATACATTTGCCACGTGTCTAAAACTAGTGTACTCGCCGATACTTTTGTATTGAACTATGCTTTTTAAAACATGTTGCAGGTTTTGAGATAAAGTTGATGACGCATGGAATCTAGTAGGATGCCTAGATACGCACATTAAATTTTGTATTCTTATTGAATTGTATTTTATTATTCATGTCGTATTTGTTCAAATCTATGTAATTGATTCTTTAGAAATGAAATGAAATTTTATTATTTAAATACTTGTCACAATTATTAGTGTTATGATGCCTCGAGCAATCTATTTCGTCTCACTCCGATGTTTCCGCCATCGGTTGGGGTGTGACACTATGGTCTAGAAGTATGTTTGAATATTTGATGGCTGTTTATTCTTTTTTTAATAACGAAAAAATGGTGAGCTAGATGCAAACAATTGGTAGTTAACTTTCAATGTTAATTTACCATTTGTGGTTATTAACCAAAAACCTCAAAATGTTGTTCTTAAAGTTGTAAATAGTTACCTAAAAGTCTTAATGGATAAAAAAAACAAAAAGAAAATAACAGGTTGTACATCTCATAAACAACGAAGAACCTATTGTATTCCTTCTCAAAACTAAGCACATTTGTTTTCCTCTTAAATTGTAGGTCTGAAAATTCTTTCTAAGCATATCTATATCTGATTTCCAATTGATACAGACGAAAAACTACTCATGTATTTTGCAAATACAATTCAATTGGACCGGAGTTGGAAATTCTTTTTTAATCTATAAAAGGTACAGGGTGCAATTTAAAAATTATAAAAATGATAATTTTGAAAAGGGAGGTATAAACAGTAAAAATGGAGGTGCATTTAGCCACACCCTTTTACTAGCCTTAAAAAATTAGATTCAAGTCAGAATTGCATGTAGTAGTCTATATTTTGATTTCTTCATGTTTAGTTGCTTTTATTGATAAATTAAGCAAACCAGAACCTCCACTGTGATGCATGGCTTATGGTTCAAGCCAGAAGGTAAAAATTGAGTTTTAACACGTTGATTTCTTCATGTTTAGTTGCTTATTTAACTTACCGAATATAATTTTTGTTTTGATTTACTCTGTGTCAAACCCGAACCCGATATAGTTAATTTTGGGTTTTAACACGTTTTTTTTTTATAATTTTGCAGATATGGTGTTGGACGATGAGATGCATGTTGTGGAACTTTTCGATCCATGTGCCGGTGACGATTGTTCACAATATTCATATTTGGTGTACCCTGCCCGAACGTACGAAGCTAAGCGGTTTAATAAACTTAGGGAGATGAAAGTGGGGTGCATGAGGGGGATACATTGGGATTCGTTAGAGACATGTGGGGTGGCGGACACTGTGCGGCAGGTTATCGGGCAGGATAGCCCGTGGGATCGTTTGTTTTGAATCGGAGTTGGGTCGTCTTATCGGCCGTTGATGGTAGAATTTCTCTCCACATTCCGCTATAGACCTCGACCGGCTGACCGTGCGAACTCGGATTTTGATGATCCGAATTTGCCGGCCCCAATGCCCGAGATCACATTCCATCTGTTCAGCGAGGTGTTTCAGATGTCGCTTCGTCAATTTGCAGTCGCCACTGGTTTTTACACGGATGCTGAGTTGGTTCAGGACGTGTATACCACAACTATCGATTCTATGCCCGACGATGACTTGATTGCCTGGTGGCCCACTATCGGTGATGGTTAATACACCAAAGCGGAGGAGGCCCGATCCTCAGACATTCGTGACCCGTTAGTTTGTTACTTGCATCGTTGCATTAGCACGGGCATCGCAACCCGTGGCAAGAGTTGCGAGCACGTAACGAAGGTCGATCTTTTCTATCTCTATTGTTTATTTACTGGCCGTCCGTGCGCCCTCCATCTCTGCTTAGTGGATTATTTTGTCACACGTTGGAGAAAGCAACGTCGTGGCAGTATATATGGAGGATCATTTATCGGCCGTATAGCCGAGAGTGTTGGTCGGTAATCTGGTTGGGCCGATGTTAAGTATCCGGCACTGGCTCCCTGCAAATATTTGGACATGAGGTCGATGACAGGGATAAAAGTGGCGGTAAACATTCCTAATGTTGGTTATAGGTTTGTTGGGGCGAATCATCAAGCTTGGGCATGGCAGCCGTTGGTATATTACCCGCTTTTGGAGGCTGAGGAGGTTCAGATGCCTCAGATGGCTGAGCAGGAGGGCGGGCATGATGATGTTGAGGTCCCGCCTCGGCATGAACAGGGGGGTCATCAACATCCACAGAGAGCTTATCGTGCGGTTAGGTTGCCTCGGTCAACCAACCATCTTCTCGATAGGATTTTGCGTAACCAGGATGAGCAGATGCAACTTCTAACATCTCATGGTCGCCAGATGGACCGGTTGCATGATGACATGGGGTGGATGATGACTGGCATGGGTCAAATGTATAAGCATATGGGTATGTCGGTTCCACCCCGTCCATCACCACGAGTTTATCAGGGCCGGGGCCCGTTCTATACACAGCAGCCCGACCCGTCCATGTCATCCTTTACTCAGCCCATTCCGTCCATGCAGGTATGTTATCTTATTTTTATTTCATTATCTATGATCAATTTAATGTTATGAAATGTAATGAATAATTTGTTTAAATTCTTATAGGCTTCAGGACCGTCCTATTCTCAGCCCGACCTTTGGATGCCACGTTTTCCTCAGTCTGGCCAGACGATGCCGCTCTTTCCTTTGGTCGGCACTTACATGCATGTATGTTATTTTGTTTTTATTTCAATTTTTATGAACAATTTTAATATTATGTAATGATTATTTTGTTTAAATTTTTTATAGGCTCCGGGCACGTCTTGTACGCGGCACAACCCGTCGCCCTCTATTAGGCGTGGCCCGATATTTACGGAGGAGCTCGCGGAGTCTAACGAGGAGTCTGATGAGGAGTCTGACGAGGAGTCTGACGAGGATTGATGAAGATAGTGGTTTGTGATGTTTTTATATGATGCAATAATGTACGAACAATTTAGTATAATGTTTTGATGTATGAACGATTTAATTTTCTGTTTAATTAGGATATGTTTGTTTTGGTAAGTTATAATGTATGTATATATTTAGTTTGTTTGGATTGCTTAATTTAACTATGTTGTTTACAAAAATTTTAACAAAAAACCATCATTATTTTATAAAAAAAACTAACTCAAATTAAAAAAAAAAAAGTTTGGTAAGAGCAATATGTGATGCGTGGAAAGGAAAATTCTTCTAGGGTCGTATAGGGCAATACACTTCCTTTGGTCCCTAATCATTGACTAAAAAGCATCTGAAAAGTGACTGGAAAGCATCTGAAATGTTGTCCAATAGGAAGTGTATAGATCAATACGCTTGGGCTCAAAGGAACCATATAGCCCAATACGCTTCCTGTAGGGTTAGGGATGTGCAAATAAAAATGAGGGATGTGTGGATACTGAAAGCCTTATTTTTTAATATAATTGGTGTAATATTTTATTGTTATAACTCATTTTGAGTAGATTACGTTTCTCGCTTGTAACTTTAAAATATGATATTATATAAAAATTTTGAGTATGCTATTACAATGTGTTGGAGACCGCTAAAATGAAAACCAGCTCTAGTTGTAAGAACCGAGAGAACCACATTCTAGCCATTGGATCTTCAAGATCAATTGATGAGATTAAAAGTAACTAAAAATAATATTAAATACTTTTTGTCTAATTATGTCTTTAATATTTTAATCCAAAAGGGTAATTTAGTAAAATGACTCTATTTTGTCTTTTTGTCTTTATTGTTTTTTATTAGTTTTTTATATTATTATATTACTTTTTTTTAAACATAATTTTTTTATTAAAAATTATTTTTAAATTCAGATTTTTAAAGGATTTTTTGTACTTTTTACAATTTAAGTTTTACGTTTTACATTTTACGTTTTTACGTTAACGTTTTTATGTTTTACGTTTTACGTTTTATGTTAAACTTTTTACTTTTTACGTTTTACATTGCACGCCGGGCTTTTTCAAACGTCGTTTTTTTAACGCGCCGTTTTTACGCGAGGCTTTTTCAGGCGTCGTTTTTTTAACGCGCCGTTTTTTACGCGTTTTTTTAACACGCCGTTTTTTACACTTTTTACGTTTTACGTTAAACTTTTTACGTTTTACGTTAAAATTTTTACATTTTACGTTTTACGTAAAACTTTTTACGTAACGTTTTACGTTAAACCTTTTACGACTGGTGTTTGTCCAACACATATAGACACATTTTAGAAATAACTATCCAACACTCATGTTTGTCGACTCGTGTGTAAAAACCGAGAATCTTTAAAAGAAAATCACCAATGCATAACATGGAAATGTACGACTTTTCTAGACATATGACGACCTAATTAATATAATCAGGATTCGTATGATTGTTGGCCTGGAAATACCTGTTGTCACACGATACATCTAGTTCGATTATCGAATGTTAATATTAATACTGTACCATTGATAAATTTACGGCTGTTACATTTTGTTAATGTTATCATCTTTTGAAGTGTTTTTCTTAATCATTATTATTATATATATCAATTAGTAACAATGGTTTGCGTCAGTTGAGTTTTGTGTATTTGAAAATTTGCCACCAAAGTTCAATTACATTTTTTTTTCTTTTTGTCATTTAGTTAAAGTTATGTTCTTATCTCTCAACTTTTAAATTTATTATTTTTGTTCCTAGCTTTCTAAAAACTTAAAAAGCTATTACTTTGACTCCTTTAATCTATACTTCTATACTATTATATAATGCAGGAGGGAAGGATTCCTAAAAGTTAAGAACTTTTTCCCCCCTTATTTATAAATAAACCCCTAAAATGAGGGTAAAGTGGTCTTTTAAACCATAATTATTTTTTAGTCCCTCAATCTATTAATTTTAAACATTAATTATATTTTAACTCGTTATCTTATTACCTTCTTAACTCCCCCAACTCTAACAACCAACGCACTTAAGCTGGTTACATGAGCGGGACTTTTCAAATTTTAAATTTCATCTTCTGTCGTTCTCTCTCTATATTCATATCTAGGGGATTACATAAAATAGAAGAAAGGATCTGGATGAAACCCTAAAAAGTCTTCTGCACGTTCTCTTTCTAAGTTCACTAGCTACAACAAATCGAAAGGTGATTTGTAAATTGATAACTTGTTTTGATTTGTGCTGCCGCCGATTAAAATGGTTAAAGTGGCAGTCTTCTTGTTTGCCGTCAGCGGTGGTGGTTTACGGTGGTTTTGGCAAAACTCCGGCGGTGGTTTATAGACATGGTGGTCACCGGAATTTAACCTTCCTTCTGTTTAAAGATTACAGAGGTATGTCTTGCTTTTGCAAGAACCCTAATGACAGAATACATTTAATTTCTTCGATGAATCTGTTATGGATGTTCAAATCCTGATTTTTTTTGTTACATGATTTTCTTTGCTTGCAGTTCTAGGGCTTAGAAGGCCGTTTATTGTTCCTCTCAAAAGCTATACTCATGTGGTTATGTTATTTTTGTTGTTGTTATTATTATTATTATTATTTTTGTTGTTGTTGTTGTTGTTGTTGTTATTATTATTGGATCTTCGTTGTTGCTTTCTTTTTTACGTTTTTGTTTTTGTAGTGGTTATGTTAAAACGCACAGTTTGTTTTTGTTGCCTAATTCTTCTGCTTCTCTTAAAATCAGGTTGGAAAGACCAAAATCATCAATGAAGGGTTAGTTCGATTTTTTATTTGGGTATCCATGTCTGATAGCTTTAATTCGATTATATTTTTGTGATATTTAGGCAGGTTACAATTAGGGCTAGAAATCTACGTGATGCTGCTAATTTCATACCTTCCAAGGTGTTTCATGCTTGAAAATCATATTATCGGAATGAGGTTTGCCTTTTGATTTGATTTATAAGTGTTTTTAGTCCAACCGATTTTTGAATTGAGGTATTTAGATTTTCTAAGTTAAATCTGACTGTAAATGTTTGAATTATTGGTAGAGCAAACTATGCTATTTTTTGTTTTTGTTTTGGGGGATGGTTGAAAATCCCATAGTCATAAACTCTTTGCTATAACCCTCATGATTTCGTGAAATTGACTTAATTTGTATATATTTCATTATAGTTTGTAAGCATGTGTAATTCACCCATCAAAATCTTTTTCTTATGTAATTTTTATCATATGATCTATTCTACTTGACGTCATGTTCTACTGAGCATGTTGCCATCTTGGATCAACTAACAGCAACATATAAAGAAAAAGGACTCAGTGCCCGTGAAAAAAAAAAGAAACTGAACCAGTTATGAGTTTTAATAAAAAGATTGTTTCAAGCCAACCTGAAGTAGATCTGCCTGATGCAGTTGTTGTTTACTATAATCATCTATTTTAAATTTACATATTTGCAGGTATTGTTTGCCTTGCGTCATGTGCGTTTACTGTACATTGGGCATACAAGTGCTTTTATGTCTTTGGTTTTACATACATTACACTTACATTTATTCTAACTGGGTACACTTGTTAGTTTACATGCATTCTTAATCAACTAGATTACCTTTTGGTGGTAGATTTTTGGTAGGATAGTCAATGTTGGGAATCCAGATTTACCAGCTACAGATCTTGCTGACAGCGAGTAGCCGAGTATCCTACAATCTAAATTAAAATGAAAAGATCTGACTCTTTTTTCCTTTATTATTGATAACAACCAGCAATTAAATCAATTAGCTGTAACTACTTATCCTCGTTTATTTGATTCATAAGGTTTGAAAGACTAATTTTCTCCACATCAACATCACCAGAATCTATTTTCAATGTAGCTGGGAAATCATTCATAAGGTAAGTATTTCTCTATTTTATATGTAGCTGTATGTTCTAAACAATTATTGGTAGCGTGAGTAGTTAATGTCGGCTAAGGCCATGTGTAGTCATAAAGCCTTTTGTTGGGGCGTTATGCGACAAGTGGCGGATTGTGTAATAGAGGGGCTTTATATAACTTGAGTGTGTAGTGGTGTTATATATGTATGAGGCTTTATATATATGTATGTATGTATGTATGTATGTATGTATGTATGTATGTATGTATGTATGTATGTATGTATGTATGTATGTATATGTGCGTGAGTGGGGAAAGAATGGTCACGCCGTGATATACATCGCGGGAGGGAAAAAATATTACCCCATAGCGTCGGCCGTAGTGGTGTGCGGCGGCGCTATGCCCTCTTTTGTCGTGTGGCTGCGCCCCACTACGGAGGGTCTAAGTGTTTGATAAAAGTACGTAAGCTTTGTATATAATAGTTCTGATTTGGGCCATTTTCTATGTCTCTGAATAACTTTTCAATATCCTCTTTGTTTTCGAAAATCTGTATTTGGTGTGTGTTCTTTCTAATCCTATTGTAACACTTAATTCATGTTAATTAGAAACCATTTGTTTTAAATTATCCATATAGAACCTGGAGTGATAAAAAAGGTGTTCTATTGCAATGGACTTAAATGCACTCTACTTATATTAGACTATTTATATTTTTGGATTTAATCTTGAAGAAGGATATTACTAGCTTTTTCATTGTTGTTGGATTGATTAGAGGCCATGTTGCTGTTGTGGTTCATTATATTACAAATTGATACGGCTACGGATCAAGATGCTGTTAAGGTTGTTAATCTGAATCTAGCAGATGGCGGACCCACCCTTTGGCCAAGGTGGGCGGCCGCACCCCTCTATAAAAAAATAGTGTATATTTTGGGCAAAAAACTCGACCGCACCCTTTGAAAATATGGTTGAACACCTCATCCGTACCCCCAAGAAATAATTCCTGGGTCCACCACTGGGTGGGTGTATCCTAAAACCATATTAACCTGCATTTATATATAAAACGTTGACTTTATATATATTAAATGTTTAAAACGCCTGCCTTACTGACAGCTAGAACTGGTTCGAGAGATCCATCTGCAATTCCTTCCATATGCCGTGTTGTTTCTACCATTCAGTATACTGCAGGTATGCTCGATATAATCTTTTTCATTATTTTGTTGATATATTACTAGCATCAGCGCTTGTTGATTGGGTAAGTGTGGATGAAATTTTTTTTTTTGTCGCTTATAAGGTTTGTTATGACAATTGACAAGGAACTTCTTTGATAATAGCAAATATTAAAACTATGTATACAAGGTTGGTTTTTGGTATATTTATGTGATTTCTAGCCTTACGATTTTTTCTTGCTCTCCTTTTGCTATACGCGGGCATTATTACGTGTAATTTCATGTTCTGTCTTGTTGTTAAATCAATGGTCAATTTCATAGTCAAACTAATCAATTTCATTGTCTACCTTGAAATTCTTAAATCTACAAGGGCAAGTTATCTTTTGGGTCTGGCTGTTCAGTCAACATTAGTGTCCATCAATTCAAGCAAATCTTAATTCATGTGATGTTACAAATGGTTATCAAAATCAGTGAGCTGGCACTGCACGCAAAGATTGCAGTATGTAAAAGCTCATCTTCTTCATCGTTACAACGAGTAAGCACATTCACTTCATTAGTTTGAAATACCCTGAGTAAGACTGAGTGGCTCGACCCTCTACCATCTTTACGAGCTGAGCTAAGCCAAGTTGGCTCGATTTCTAAACAAGTTGGCTCAGCTTGACTCGATTTAACTCAAGTCAGTTCGGCTCGGCACATTATAGCTTGGTTTTATATCGAAAATTAAAATAATAAAAGCAAGCTTAAAAAACTAGGCTAAACATGTGCTTCTCAATATAGCATGGGGCAACATCGTTACAACAAAAAGGTTTACATTTTCTAAGATGACTTCTTCTTATATAGATGGGTGACTTTTTGTTTCTGTGCTTCAGGATGGATGTGGGATGGAAGTAATACACACCTGTATGTGCTCATTCAGTTATTTTATTTGTTTTATGCTTGAGTTGTAGCTTTATTTTTTTTTACGTTATTCTATTGAAGTGTTTTTTTATTATTATTTCTAAACATCAAATACAGTAAGCATTTAACCTTATTCTTTTTACTACATTTGTTAATCAAGTCCTAATTTCTACTGTATTGTTTTTACTACATTTGTTATTCAAGTCCTAATTTGTAATAGTAGTCCATGAACTATTGAATTGCGTTGTTTTAAGTACATTTGTTTGCAACTGAATAGTTAACACCAATGATTTCACATCCACTAAAGTTTTCAATAGTATGTACATTGTTATGGATGATTAGACAATTACTATTTATTAAACTACTTGTATGTATGTATATTGTCTAGGTATACGATATGCTAATCTAAAAGTTTGACGTTAGTTGAGCCAAACGACCTAGCCAGGAGTTGAGCCGACCTTGTCTCTGGCTCAGCTCATTTACAAAGCGAGTCGAGCTAGCTAGGCTCGTTTAAAACCAAGATGGTTTTGAGCGACTTATTTTCAAGCGAGTCACGAGCTTTTTGAACAATTTTATTGTTGAGTCTTACTTATAAAAGTCAACATTTTCAGTTCATGTTAATTTTTTAAACCCAACTAAAATTTTTCGGTTA
This sequence comes from Helianthus tuberosus, assembly GCA_030545235.1. NCBI lineage: Eukaryota > Viridiplantae > Streptophyta > Magnoliopsida > Asterales > Asteraceae > Helianthus > Helianthus tuberosus. The sequence goes on along the minus strand of CM060439.1, from coordinate 31,037,519 downwards.
TTAACCAAAAATAGAATCGACCCAATGTTTATAACCGATTAACCAAACTAAAATAATAGAAACTGGTTTATTTTTCAAAGTACCTTAACTGAAAAAATTGGTATTGGTTTCGGCTCAAAACCGAATCAAACCGCCCCGCACACAACCCTAAAATCACTAACCTAAGTATTATGTTACCCGCGCGCAACGCGCGGACACCTTACTTGCAACTGAATAGTGCCGCAATCCAATGTGTCGCCCCCGCCGCATCGCGCGGGCACCCTACTAGTATATTATAATGCATGAGGGAGGGATACCCAAAAAATAAGAACTTTTCCCCCCCTTTATTTATAAAAAGACCCCTAAAATGAGGGTAGTTTGGTCTTTTAAACAATATTTATTTTTTAGCCCCTAAACTTGTTACACTTAAATCCCCAATGTTTCAACAAAATTATAGATAATTAGTTACAATTTAACAATCCACAACAAACTTATATTTTTTTTACTTATTTTTGACATATCTTAAAGCATATTGCACAAGCATCAATAGCATCATAGCATTAAATGGGCGGACTGAGTTCTAAATTCTTGGGCGGGATGAGTTCAAAATTTAAACCCTAAAAGTCCATCTTCTCTCTCATTATTTCCTCTCATTCTTCCCTCTCCTCTCTCATTCATTCAGTCTCTCCCCAGTTTCTCTCCACCGCACTATGGAATTCTACTCCATCCTCAATCGGGATTCGACATGGAAGATTTATAATCTGCTCTTAATCATCATAGTTGACTAGATATTGCTCACGGCTACGAAGAAATCATGCAGCGAAGGAGAGAAATGACTGGTTCCTTGATTGAAGTCTTAAAACTCAATTATGGGATGTAGTTTCAACATAATTTCACGTTTTCGCTCCTCTTTTAGTGTGCTTAGTTATTCCTCTTCAGGTACGAGTTTCCTTTTTTTCTTGCTGATTGTGGTTATAAACATAAACTCTATATGTTCTCAATTGGGATTTTGTTGGTTTATGGTCTAATTGATCAATTTGATTTCCAGATGTCATATTTTTAAAGGGTTGAATGTGGTTAAAATAATATCAAATGCTGCACTCCAAGTGTTTGATAGTTTGTCTAGGGATTTTAAGGTTATTTTTTCAAGGAAGTTTAACTTCTCATTATGTTAAAGATCTTAAGAACTTATAATGAGTCTTTGAAAAAATGAAGCATTAGGGGGTAGGGGCTATAACAGTCCAAGTGACATGTTGCAGGTTGCATCTATAATAGGTTTTTCGTTGTTTTCTGGCTGAGAACCATTGCCCATGACCCATCGATGCAGCATGTGCCATTTCCGACCAGATATGCGACGATGTCCGGTGTATCTCCCCATTTCTTTCTAGCTCAGGTAAGATTTAACTGTTTTATGTAACCCCAATGAGAATATCTGTGCAAACTGTTGATTTGTCTCTGCATGTATGATTTCTAGAGACTCTAGAGGCACATGTAAAGCGGATTCCGACATAGGACTGGCGGTTTCTACCTGGGGTAACGACGGTGATTCACATCCTCTTTTATGTAACTCCAATGAGATTAATAAAAAAAACTTGTTTTTTTTTGTTATTATCATATTATGTGATTCACATCCTCTTTTGGAAATGTAGAATGACATGCAAAACAGTTCTCTGCATACGACTTCTATAGAGGAGAAAAAGCTGATGAGAGTGTCTTATGGCGGGTTGAAGAGCAAAAGGCAAGTTTGCAAAAGTTTAGCTTGAATTATACATTCTTATTTGTTTGCAATAGAGATAACATTTTCTGCCCTCTTACTGATTTTTGGTCGATTTGGGTAACTATTCTATTTCTATATGATGAAAATTATATTTTTAGGACACCACGTTAGATGCATTTTGATCGGCTTTGAACATTAAACCACTAGGCAAACTATTTTAGCTGCTGAATTATGGAGGTTTTGCTTAAAGAAAATGCAGTTAACCCTGGTAATTATGGTTTGCTATTTAAAATGTGTTTTGGAATAAAAAAAGTGTAATGTGTTTATTCAAAATGGTTTGTTTTCTCACAAGTGGGTCGACATTACTCGAGCTTAAGCTGATTATGAAGCTGCCAATATGTGGCTACATGGGTCAGTTTGGGTAACGATTTAGATGGGTAAGCTTGATATGTGGCTGAAAGACTGATTCCACTTGTTGCTCTTGATGTGACGAGGTATAAACTCATTTATTTTCTTTTATGTGCTAAATAGGTTGAAGAGATGAAGATTCGAGCTCTGGAGATGGTGTTAGAACTCAAAGAGCGGACACACATGTATATTTGCTTTTCTAGACCTCTTAATTAGCGGTGTTTTTAGTGCAAATGTGTAAGGCTTTATAAAGGGGAATGCTTAATTAGGTTTTAGCTGGTTGGAGTTCTTTGACTGTACATTTCAAACACCGCCACTTTCATCTGCAGCGTTGGTTTCTTCCTGATCTGCCTCAAATCAACAGGTAGGAGGAAATACAATTTTTAATGACAATTGAAGAGAAAGAAACCCACTGGATTAGATAATCCTGATTGCGTCTTTGAGCTTTTCAGCCATCCAATCAATGCCTGTGCAGCGAAGACGGCGGTAGAGTACTGCTGGAAGGAATCGGAGGTTGAAATAGATTGAAAGATGGAGTAGAAAAATGATGAAAGATTGGTTTAAAGCAAGTCGATGTAAAAATTAAATAGGTAATTGTCCTTGAAAATTAGTGTTTTTTACTTGGTTTGAGTATTTTTTAGCTTTTTTCATTAGAAAACAATGAGATTAACAATTCCAAAAGAGCTTAGCTGAGCTGATTTTGGTGTTATACTCAATATAATTCAAGCAATTTCAAATACGGTAAAAGCCAGAAGGGTAATATGGTAATTTACTTGATATCTGCATTGAAAACACCATTTTTGATGCATTTGAAAAAAAACACAATGACATACCTATAATAATCCATCAGGTTCGGTTATTAATGGAAGTCGACACATGGATGTATATATGTGCAAGTAAATTTAAATTTTTCATGGAAGTTCGACTAATTCGTCTATGCAAGCTGATGTAAATCTTTTTTACATTCTATCTCTTTTCTAATGCTGCAATCTTTCATGTTACTTTTGATTATTATTCTAGGTTTTTATCAGTTTGGAGTCTTGAGCAACGACGCAGCGAGTGCAACCGCAATGAACGCAGCCGTATCGGCTTAGCGAGCGCCAAGGTTTAAAAAGGCTAAAACGGGTATCGAGGCGTTTTCCCTTAGCCTCACGAGGCGTAAGCCTCGAGGCAGGTCGAGGCGTAAGCCTCAAAACATTATTAAAAAAATTAAAAAAATATATAGATGTCTCATAAAAATCACAAATTAGCATAAAACAAACATCATAAATAGAAATATTTCAACAAACAAGGTTTAAACATAAAACAAACATCATAAAATAGTTCAAACAACTTAAACTAGACTAACTAGTAATGTTATGACCTATGCAGTTAATGCGGAAAAATATTGGATATCGGTCAAGGACCGATATTTGAGATATCGGTTATCGCGGTGGGATATCGATGGGATATCGGTAATTTATAATATAATGTGTGTATATATATATATAGAACCTATATAATATATGTATATTAATATCTAGAACCTATATAATATATGTATACAACATCTTTATGCACTAACTTGTAAAAGTCTAGGGTTAATTTTGATAAATCTATAACTGGAGGATGAAAGTGTAATTCAGTTAAAAGAAAAGGTGTAAACAAGAAAAAGAATGAGTCCCTACTAATAAATAAAAACCCTAAACTAAAGCAGTGGCCGTCTTGTCTATCTCCTTCCCCTGTACGCTCCTCCATCTTCTAAATCTAAAAAACAAACAGCCGACACAGAGCTTCTTTCATTCTACGCTTCAGCAGGGAATCCAAGGTTCGATCAGCAGGGAATCTAAGGTTCGATCAGCAGGTAAGCTTCGATTCACCAATTAGGCCCAATAAAAACTAAATGGGCCAAAAAAAATAGTCCAGAAAACAAAAAACTGATCAATTTGCACAAGTCTGGTGAGGCTTAAGCCTCACCGCCTCGCCTCACCGCCTCGGACCGCCTCAGACCGCCTCGTGTGGCTGAGGCTTAGGTTTCAGTTCCCCCCTGTGAGGCTAAGCCTTAATTGCGATTTTTCAGCGCCTCACCTGAGGCGTACGCCTCGAGGCGCGCCTCTAATCGCCTTTTTAAACCTTGGCGAGCGCAACCGCAACGGCGCAGCGAGCGCAACTTCAGCGAGCACAGCCGCAACGATGCGGCGAGGGGTCAAGGTTTTTGCCACTCGGGTTAAAGGGGTCAAGGTTTTGGTTCTTAACTAAGCTGCTCACTTACTGGACATGGGAGCAGGACTTTTAGCTGGACTCGGTAGGTTTGCAAACCCGACATGAGGTAACGTCAACTTAGTTAACTATTTAGTTTGTTTATATTAATAATAATTGTAGATATTGGAGAAAATGCAAATAGTTGGCCACAATTGTTTGTTAGTTTCAATAAATGATCAAAATATGAAAATATCTAAGTTTTGTTTTTAGTTTCCATTTATTGATTAATTTTTAAATTGAGTTTTTTGGTCCCAATTAATGATCAAAATATGGAAATATATAACCGTTGTCTTGTTAGTTTGCTATATTTGGTGTAATTAGTGGCATTGGTGGAGCTGAAGGACCCGAACCTATATTTGTTGGTGGATCACCATATTACTTCACCGAAGTACAAATAAGGGAGTTGTTATTGGGTATGTTCTTTATAAGTGATGCTTTTTAATATTTTTGCCAAACAAATGCATTGAAATCTTCGATGCGTTAACGGAGAGATACTGGAGACTCTAAAGGATACGGGTTGTATATTTATGTGTAAGAGGCGTTAAGGGCGAGGTGTTGCTGGCGGCAGATTTGAAGGTTCACACGTATTCAAATTTGAAGGCTTGCACTAGAAACTTAGAAATTTTTATGTAATGTGTGAAATACATTAGATTTTAAACAATTTTTAGGTAAGGTTTCACATGTACTCTACATTTATTTGTTATTTTTGTATTATTCTAAATTTGATCTTTAATTTTACAACTTTTATTTTTGTATTATTCTAGCTGATTTTAAAAAGTTATTATCTTCAAAATTCATCCAACTTTTCTTAATTTAGTAGAAAATCTTGACAAGCAATGATCCCATGGAAACTTTGTAGAATAGCAAAGCATGTTTTGTATAGTTTAACTAGATCCCACTAGATGGTTATATTAGGTTATTTTGGAGTATCATAAACTTTCTTTTAGTTCTATAGGAAAATTTGGAGAATACATTATTCGAAGGTTCCATGACGACCTGCTGATTTGTAATAACTTTTATGTTAAATAATTATTTTTCCTTTTTCGAATAAGAAGACTACCAGAAATAAGTGTCGCTATGCAAAGTGTCACTCCCGCCGCATCGCGCGGGCACCCTACTAGTTTTCTAATACGTGTCTGTATAAAAGCCAAGTTTGTCTACGTTTTACGTGAGGTGGCAATATAAATTCGTGTTTATCTACATTCCGACGTAAAGCTTTCGATGTGTTTCCCCCATGGTTTTACATTATCTCTTTTGCTTGGTATGCGAGGTGCCGGTATCCTACTGCTAATCAAATTCTCATAGAAACGCGGTATTATTGAACCAAAGACTGATATCGAACGAATGTTGATACCGGTATCGTTATTCGTTTTAATTGTTTTTGATCGATGTAAAACACATCTCGATATTGGTAATATCACGACTTTATTATTTAAGTTTTCACTTTCGGTTGCAATATAGGGTTTCGGTATCGTAACGATACCGTAATGAGCTTAACCAATTTCGACCGGATTCCTGCTATTAACGTTAGTTTTACCATTGCGTCTACGTTTTCATTTGAAATTTGTTAATAAATCAGATAGTCATCTCTAGTGCCGGTACCGTACCGATGCTATAAATGAACCGAACCAACATTGACAGCTTTCTCGCCATTAACGTTAATTTAACCACTGCGTCTACGTTTTCGTTATATAATTTATTAAAAACCGGGTCACCCGCCAGTGCCACGGAGCGGCGAGTGTAACCCCTAGTTGATATTAAATATAAATACATAGTTATAATAAATGTTCCAACTATTATTCTAAATCCACACGTGTTAGAATGTATGCACATACGTAAATTCAATTTTTTTGAACGACTAATTTCTTTAATTCCTTGTTGTCTGTGGACTTGAAACCAAGACGCTCCCCTTCCCAACCTTCATTCATATAGTTATCATTCTCAACTTAGGGATGGCAAAAATACCCAAGCCCGGCTGGTATACCCGAAACCCGACACAAATGGGACGAGTATACCCGATACCCGAAGGGTATTGGGTCGGGTATGGGATTAATTTTAAAAATTTTCGCGGGTATGGGATTAGGTGATACCCGACCCGATTACCCGAAACCACATACCCGTTTACCCAAACTATATACCCGGATTTTTTAATTTATATTTTTATTTTTCATTAACCCTTGTTTATTAGTGATTTATTTTAGTATGTTCATAATGTGAAAAAATAAATTTTCTTTTAGTTATGTATTTGATAATACTATTTATACTTTGTATGTTGTGACGTATATACATATAAGTGTATAAGTATTATAAAGCTATTATTAATTTGTGATAAAACTTATATTATGTAATGTACATTTTTTATTTATAATAATTGTTGTATAAATAAAATATATAATAATTATAATAGTAAAAAAAACGTATTTGGAAACCCCCAACGAATATTTGTTAACAAATTAATGGGTATACCCGATACCCGACAAATACCCGACGGGTATTGGACACGATTTTACAAACGGATATGGGTATGAGATTACCAATACCCGACCCGAACCCGACCCATTATCATCCCTTGATATCAACGTTCTTTTTTAACACGCATGTCTCGTATCTTAAAAACCCTAAAATTTTATATCTCCGTAAACCCTAGAATTACACCATCAAAATCGCAATGTCAGACCACATACCGTTCGATATCCAATCGGAAATCATGAAAATGCTTCCTGTCAAATCGTTGCTTCGACTTCGATCCATCTGCAAATCGTGGAAGTCTCTGATCGACAGCTCTGATTTCATTGTACATTATAGAAGCCAACAACAACATCTGTTTGTAAGCTATTATGATTATGGGCTAAAGTATGCTTCAATCGTTGATGATGATACTTTTCCTCAGAAAAAAAGTTTCCCTGAATTTATCTATTAGGAAGATGCTTGAACATTATCCTGAGATAATCAGCAGTTGTCATGGCTTGGTGTGTTCCTACTGGGATAGGACTCACTTGGCTTTTATTTGGAATATTTCTATTAGAAAATCAGTTGCTGTTGTTGTTCCTGCTGTGTCCAATAAGATGTTTGCAACAACTCTAGGGTTTGGGGTTTGTCGTAAGACAAAGGACCCTAAGATTGTCAAGATTAAATGTATTGGTTGGCAGAGTGTGGATATCAATGCTACTTACATACTTTCGCAGGTTGAGGTTTTTACGTTAAGTACAGGGGCTTGGAGAAGTCCATTTGGCAGCAATCCCCCTAGAAAATCAATTTGGTTTCATGACTTTGAAAAGGTAGTTATAGATGGAGTTTTTTATTGGCTTGCTACCGATAGGATTACCATGACCGGAACAATTAAGTTGATTGTTTCATTTGATATGACAAGTGAAGAGTTCAGAGAAATAACCTTACCAGGTGATTTATCAGACGCTAGTAGTTCCATCTCCATGTCTTATCTAGGGAACTCTCTTGTTGTGTGTAAAGACGTTGCACAGGATATTAATGGGGATTTATGTCTATGGATGATGAGGGGTGGTGTTTCAAACTCGTTTACAAAGCTAATCTCGATTACACCAAATGGACATGCTAGACTAAGGGGGTTTCGGAAGAGTGGTGAACCTATAATTGCTATTCAAGGAATATGTGGACGTGGACGACTTGCGGTTTACGAGCCTTACTCAAAAAGCATCGATTATCTTGGGCTTGATGGATCACTATGCTCGTTTGAGGTGTATCCCTACATGGAAACACTATTTCTGCTTGATCAGCCAAATAATAAGGTTTATATATAGCGATTGAGGTGCAATGCAAGATGACCCTCAAGTTTCATCACTACCTAATATGGGTATGTCCTTCAATCACCCCGTGTTTTAGGAACTTAATGTAGGTTATGCTATGTTTAATTTCAAATTTTTATTAAGGGGCAATTGCATATTTCCCCTCATAAATTTCACTTATTGCTTATTTACCCAACCCAAAACTTAAATTGCTTATTTCCCCTCCTTTCTTGAAAAAAATTGCAAATTTATCCATTTTGATTTATTTAACTAAAAACAAATTATAAAATGACTATTTTACTCCTACCCTATTTTTGCTAAAACTTTAAATCTGATCATCGTTATCCGTCTTCTTCATTGTCCTCCATCATTGATTCATTGTCACCATAGCCAAATTGCAGGTTTTAATTTCAAAGAAATAACATTTTGATACTATTATCATATTCTTATGTGATGTTGCTGGTTGGTCCTTTGTATTTAATAGAACCAGAACCGTGAAACCCAAACAAATATCATGTTCACTGGTTTGAGGTATTCACAGTTTCTCATGATGTGTTTGCAGGTTTGGTTCTGGGCGATTCTAATGGACATTAACCAACTGCTCACCCTTAATCTTCAACCTCATCTTCATGAAGAAACCTACTGTAACAGTAACACAAACAAATGCCTACTATAAACAAGACTCCATTAATCATTGAAATAAAATCTTAAATAAAACTGAAACAACTTTATTACACAGTGAACATTTATCAAACTTAAAAACTATAGACAAAATTGAATAGGTATCCAAACTCACTTCAAAAATACACTAAATTGGTCTGTCCTATAAAATCAATAGAACGATGGCGTTATTACACTGTTGTACCGACTAAAGCTCTCTTCCCCCGACGCTAACTGAAGTTTGAATCGTTTGATTTCGAACGATAGTATGGAATCGCTGGTTGGTTTTAGGGCGTTTCCAATTTTTCCGTTTCGTTTCATCTGATATTGGGTTTAAAAAATAACAAAGGGATTTTTAAATGTTTAAAGGGTAGGTTTGCCATTAAGCAAATTTTCATTAAGGGTGGGGAAATATGCAATAAAGAGATGATTAGAAGGGGAAATATACAATTATCCCTTTTATTAAACCACAAGTTATTTGCTTATAGCTAGGTTGGAATGGCTGAGTGAAAAGCACACATCTTCTCCAAAAGAAAATCTCCATGAATTTGGGTCGTGTAAGATGGGAATGGTTGAATGAAATGAACACTTGTCTTTTAATTTCTAATGTTATCATGTTGAAATAGAACAAAATCGCTTTCTCAATAGTTATAACATTAATATCCTATATATATTGTTAAATTATTTTATTGAGTGATTTTCCTATACCGTCTAGGCGTCTATTTGGCTTATCATGCTTAATTGCTTATAGAAAAACTCCCAGATAATGACTTCACATGATCTTTGTTCATGATACTTGATCTGAATTGGTAGGAGTCTTGATTTAATATCTATTTGAATGACTACACGCTATTTCAGCTTGATCAACAGATAAGGTCTTTGGGCACCCACTTTTCTAGGGCTTCCAAATTTTTTTAATTTTGTTTTCATGTATGTATGTTATTTGAGCCCAGATTCGTATTGTGTAATCGGCGATGACGTTCTGGGCTTAAGTTTTTGTGAATCAGAACATGCTTTACAGTCTGCAAGACAGTTACAGTTCCCGCAAATCAGATAAATGTGACAGAGGAGCTTTATTGCGTATATTAACCAAGTTGATCCCTTGCTCTCACGTTTGAGTGTTTGCTCGTCGTTTAGGCTGGTGAGTGAGATTTTTATTTCACACCTGTTTCGAAAGTTTGAATGACTTTCTTGGTGATTTTTTGTATTATTATTTCAAACTCACTTAACTATACTTTTATTAATGCTATAATAAATTCAAGAAGTATAGAAAAACATTAAATAGCTACTGAGTTGCAGGGTATGTGTTCTGCAATGGCTACAAATAGAGGTTGAAAAAGGCTGTTTGATTCAGGTAAACCTTAAAAGTAAAGGAAAGTCATAATAATATGGGAAAAGCATTTAGCATCTAAAAATAAAACCATGAACATCATTAGATATTTTTGAGTCTAATTGATTCTTTAGGCTTACCATTTTCTGGAACAGATCCTCCCATAATATTAAAAGAGATAACACTATCCTTGTGTTTAGAGTTGTAGTGGATATGATGGTATTAATTGTATAGAGTTATGCGTGTTCATCGGTTCGGGTTCGGTTTCCTCATTTTAAAGATTTGTTAGGCAAAATGGGAAAACCGAACCAAACTAAACTCAAACTTGACAAAACTGAAAAGCCCAATTTAACAATGTTATCAGGTTAATGAAAAAATTGCAGTTTCAAAGTCAACTAGATTGACTACGAATAGAAGTCTAAAGCTTTGAAATTGCTCAATGTTTCTAAAGCAGGAGTCCAGGTTGAAGGCCTAAATCATGCTCATGGAAACGTTTTGAATTTGATTAAAAAACGTTTTGAATTTGATTAAACGTTTTTGAATTTGATTAAAAATCATGCTCACAACTGGACAATAGCCCACTTTGAGAATATTTAGTTGCCTTTTTCTGTTGGGCCGTTAATGTCTAGCAAATTGATAGCAATTAGGCCGGATAAGATATTCAAATGTATAGGGCCTAATTTAGATGATCATGGGCCTAGCTTATTAGCCCTTTTATTAGGCCCAAGATCTAGTTTTTTTGTTGTTGGGCTCTAATTTCTTCCAAGGATATAAGTTAGTTTGGCTCGTTTTCTGTTTCATTCAAATAGTTTAGGATATAAGTTAGTTTTGCTGTAAACGTTTTCTGTTTCCTTCAAATATTAAACACTTGAACTACCTCCTTAGCTGCAAGTCTGCAACATAACCCAAGCACAAAGATACATGCTTCAAAAACCAAACATCCACTCAAATGGTTCAGTATCCTCATTTTAACCATCCATGTGGGGGATGATACACAAATTTCTATCTCATTTTTCATTTTTTTTATTTAATAAATTCTGCACACTACATTTAATTGTATAGTCCATGATCCAAGTTATTTAATAAATTCTACATACTACATTTAATTGTATAGTCCATGATCCAAGTTGTTTATTTATACAACTTACAATATACATAACAAGCAAAAACAATATCTTTTGATACTTGAGAATAGGGATGAGCAACCGGTACTGAATTTTTCAACCAATACCGAATGGGTCCGTACCGTAAAAATTGCGGCAGCAATTTGGTACCCACTTTTTGGCGTTTTCGGGATTGGTACTTTCGGTTCAGTATAGTACCGGTATTTTACCGATTTTCACTTTCAAATACCATACCGTACCGAGCATTTTTGGTACTCGTACTTAGGGCTGTTCACGAGCCGAACCGAGCCGAGCTAGGACAAAGCTCGGGCTCGGCTCGGTTTGGTATTAAACCGAGCTGGCTTGGCTTGGTTTGGCTCGATTTTGAGAAGAAAAATTAAAACATGGCTCTCAAAATTCAGTAATCTAAAATATTATTCAATAACTCAAAAGAACATATCCAAAATAAGCTCAACCTAATACATAAGAAGGCAAAATCAAGTTTAACAACACAAAATACGTTCTTAATTTCAATGAAATACAATATAAGTTAATTAGCATGGTAATCAACCTTTAAATGTGTTATAGATATCAAATTACACTCCTAATTGTAGGTCCCTCGGAGGTTGAGGTTCAACCTATTCCTTGTTATATCTAACACACTAGCGAGTGCGGAATCCAAGCTAGCATGCAAACCGAGAAAGAACAAGCATAAACACAACACACAAGGTTCACCGATTAACACCACTTGTATTAATACGTATGAAAGGTTCAGTTACAAAGCAATGTTTACAAATCAGTTTTGCAAACTCTCTTAGTGTGTGTGTTCTCTCTGTCTAACTTTCGAACTCTCTATCTCTCCTGTCTACTTTGTCTACTACTGAAAGTGAACACAACACATGGGTATTTATACCCGACACAGCATGTCTGGTCGAAGGATCAGATAGAATGATCGAAAGATCATCTATCGATCTGAAACAGCTCGAAGGATCAACATGGACCTCGAAGGATGACATCCTTCGTGGTCCATCTATCGAATGCTTATCTTTCGAGCTCATCGAAGGATCTGAACTATCCTTCGATAACCCATCTTTCGACCCAGCCATATTACAACCATTTTTCGAACTGTTTGGCCAAGTCAAACCGGAGGATGGTTGACTTGGTCAAACTTACATCAAAGACATCGTATTGTATCAAGACGAAATACAGACAAAGTACAGACACAAGTGCACCAACAAACTCCCCCTTGGCTGTAGCTTTGTCTGGCTGTAGCTTTGTCTCGATCTTTGTGACTTCAATTCTTTGACGTCTTTTCAAGTCTTCAATGTCGGAGGATCTTTAAAGTCTTCACGTCTTGAAAGCAGAAAGTGTATCAACAAACTCCCCGTTTCATGTAGGAAGTGTGTTGACAAACTCCCCCTTAACATAAGCTCCCCCTTGAGTTATGCTCGTGAAAGTCTTGATCTTTATGAATTGAGATCCTTGTGGTGTTGATGATGGTCAGTGGCAACTCGATCATCTTCATCATTTGAGTGCCTTCACGTCGTGTCTTCATTCCAAAGCTTGTCATCGACCATGTTCTCCTTGCCTTTAGAATCTGCACATGCAAGAAATCTAAACGCGTAATGAGAACAACTGCTTGGAATATAGTAATCATAAACAAACGACACACGTGTGACCATTGTTTAAACAAACACCGTCCGACAGTTTGAAAGTTTAAAATACTTCATCCATTTCAAATTTTAACTTTCAACACTTTGCAAATTTCGACCGTTTATGAAGATTTAGTCGTTTCGGTTTTCGTTCAGGTTTCAGGTAACTAAGACTCGAGATCCAACATCGTACGATCGAAAATAAGATAGAAATAAAATCTTTTTGGTTTTTATAAAGTTTATATTAAAACACTCCTAAAATCTTTTTGGAATTTTGAATATTTCAAATTTAAAGACTGAAAGCAGTAAATAAATATATACAATGATGCGAAAAATGAAAGCATTAAATAAATAATTACAGACATTCTTTTTGCGAGTTTCGAGGGTAAGAGAATCATATCAGTGTACGGTCATGCCAAAACGCTCTTGTTGTTCTTTTAGTTAACATTAAAATAAGCATCCTATAACAATTATCGGTATTGTTGTCCACTTAAGCTCAACTTATCAGATGTAATCATGGCGAGGGGATACGTTAAGGTATGATTTATACTTACCAACCGGTGTTCATCCACATCACGACACATTCCCGTATCAAGGTATGCACGAGGGTTCATCTTACCGGTGAGTATACCGATTATCATCTGTTTGACCGTATATGATGTGAGATTCTCACTTATTTTGAATTGAAAACAAGCCCTATGTGATAGAATCACTTATTGATGAGGAACTTGATTTTCATATGCATGAGGGCACAGGAGCAAGTCCGTGAACAGGTCAGTACTTTCGTACAGCAGAGAGACGAACTTGACTCCCGGAAAGAATTTGTGATATATTATCACTTATTTGTGTGGACATGTGATTGTTGATCACTTATTGAGGTCGAATGCAGTATGTACACGTATGTATAGTATCATGGAAGATCTAGACTTGCGTCCCCGTTATTTTTCGGTAAAAGATACAACCATGATACCCAGATGATAAGCAGCATAAAGACCGAATATCTCAGAACCTCGGCAATCTCTCAAACGAAATTTCGGTACTAAGACCATATGCCAATGAATGGTTCCCACCTGGTCTTCAGTCGATTTAAGTTTATATCACCCTGCACACTTTAAAATGATTGTGAGCCTACCGATACATCTTATATAGAGCTGCTTATCGTTTTTCAGTTTAGGTTTAAAGAGGTTTAGACAGACCACCGATGTACTATCATTTTCTCTTTTGCTCGCCAGGAAACTCATTTTTGTTTTTCTATTGTTTTTGTGTTTTTGAAATTTTTCGATGTTTTTGGATTTTCAATTTTGGATTTACTCCCCCTAAAATCAATAAACTAAGACAAATTTAAAACACAAAGGTATTTACAAAAATGATTTTCCGATGTTGGTTTTACTCTTGCTTGACCTTAATGCCGTTTACCAATAATAAATAGTCAAATCTTGATTTGTCAAATGCTTTGGTAAAAAGGTCGGCACGTTGGTCATCGGTGTGGACGTAAACAACATCGATTAGCCTTTTCTCAAAGCAATCACGTATGAAGTGATACTTAATTTCGATGTGCTTAGTCTTTGAGTGCTGCACAGGATTTTTAGTGATCTGTAATGCAGCAGAATTATCAACGTAAATAGGAGTAGTTAGGAATTCAAAACTGTAGTCTCGCATTTGTTGTTGGATCCATAGGACTTGGGAGCAACAACTTGAGGCAGCAATGTATTCAGCTTCGCATGTTGATGTAGCGACGCACGTCTGCTTCTTGCACTGCCATGTGACTAGGCGATTTCCCAAAAACTGACATCCAGCCGTTGTGGATTTGCCGTCGATTTTGCATCCGCCAAAATCAGAATCACTGAATGCGATCAAGTCAAAGTTATTATCCCTAGGGTACCACAGACCGGTGTCAGGGTAACCCTTCAAATAACGAAAAATCCTTTTTACAGCTGCAAGATGTGAGGCCTTCGGGTTGACTTGATATCTGGCAAGCAGGCACGTTGGGTACATTATATCTGGTCTTGATGCTGTGAGGTACATAAGGGATCCGATCATCGCGCGGTAGTATGAGGGGCTAGTAGCTTCACCCTTCAAGTCTGGAGTAATTCCGTGATTTTGCGGCAATGGGGTACCGATGGGCGTTGCATCAGACATCTGGAACCGGCTCAAGATGTCACCAACATATTTAGTCTGATGGATGAATATCCCAGACTCAGTTTGTTGTACTTGTAGGCCCAAAAAGAAGGTCATTTCCCCCATAGCACTCATCTCGAATTTATCCTGCATTACACGCTCAAAATCCCTACACAAAACATCATTAGTAGAACCAAAAATAATATCATCAACGTATACCTGTACCAGTAGAAGATCTCCATCTTGTTCTTTGATGAAAAAAGTACAATCGATAAGACCTCTGCGAAATCCATTCTCCAGCAAATAATTGGATAAGGTTGCGTACCAAGCTCGCGGTGCTTGATGTAGACCATAGAGAGCTTTGTTGAGCAACCAAACCCGATCGGGATGGATAGGATCTTCAAAACCTGGAGGCTGTTCGACGTACACCTCTTCTTCCACCACACCATGTAAGAATGCACTTTTCACGTCCATCTGGTATACCTTGAAACCTTTGAATGAGGCATAAGCCAGAAAAATCCGAATTGCTTCTAGACGCGCAACAGGTGCATACACTTTGTTGTAGTCGATCCCTTCAATCTGACGAAAACCTTGAACGACTAGCCTTGCTTTGTTTCGAATAACGACTCCACGGTCATCCTTTTTGCATTTAAACACCCAACGGGTACCAATCTTCTTGTAACCAGCAGGTTTCTCTACGAGTTTCCAGACACCAAGCTTCTGGAATTGTTGCAGTTCTTCCTGCATTGCTTCAACCCAAGAGCTATCTTTCAAAGCATCTTTCCAAGTTCTTGGCTCTTCCTGTGAGACATAACACGCGAAAGACCAATCATTTTGTTGACCAGATTCTCGGATAGTTGCATACAAGCCTGCATTGTTGTTGTTTCGCAACATGTTTCTTGTTTGAACGCCACTTTGTACATTTCCGATGATGTTTTGTTGAGGATGGGTATTGTGAATCCTTGTTTCTGGATTATCTTGAACTGGAATATTTGTACCCAGATTGTTGAGATTGAGATCAACAATCAATTCAAGGCCCGGAATTGACGAAGAGGATGATGCAGTAGCTTCAGCTGTTCTAGGGACATCCACTGGAGGTGTACCTTCTGAAGTACCATGTACTGCTGTTGTTGGAGCTTCTTGATCTGCATCTAGAAATTCATCATCCTCTGAAGATTCGTTCAATTCGGTAGCATCATGAAAATCCTCATTGTCGAGAGCATTATTGTTCACCGAAGATGGTTCTTGATTGACAAGAATTGGACGAACCAACGGTGAATCTGTTGCATTATCACTCTTGAAAAACATCCTTGCCGCAGCATTTTCTTCAACGGCTTCAACATTGATCGAATTGAAAAAGTCATCGTACTCAAACATCCAAGGCTGACCAGGACATTTGACTGGTAAAGTGTGCCTTTGTACTCTGACTTCAGATCATTCCTCGACCCTTTTAGTCTCTAGATTCCAGACTCTTAAGTTCGGGGTGGAATACCCAAGAAAGTATCCCTCAATTGCTCTTGCCCCAAACTTTCCATTAGGATCGATTATTGTGCACGGAGCTCCAAACGGTTCAAGATAAGACAAATCTGGTTTCCGTTTGTTAATAAGCTCAAAACAGGTCTTGTTGTGCCTTTTGACTGTAAGGACTCGGTTCAACGTGTAGCATGCAGAGGCCACAGCTTCAGTCCAGAATGGAATCGACAATTGTGACTCTACCAACATAGTCCTAGCAGTCTCGATCAATGTGCGGTTCTTACGTTCAGCGACGCCATTCTGTTGAGGAGTGTAAGCTGCACTAAATTCGTGAAGAATACCTTTTGAAGTGCAAAACTCCGCCATGGCATGATTTTTGAATTCAGTACCATTGTCGCTACGTATCCGCCTAACCTTCAAGTTATATAGATTCTCAATCTGAATGATCAAGTTTTTGATAATACCGAAGGTTTCACTCTTGTGTGCCATGAACGCCACCCAAGAAAATCTTGAATAATCATCAGTTATCACGAGGCAATATTGATCATTCCTAATGCTTTTGTGCTTGACAGGACCGAACAAATCCATGTGCAAACGTTCAAGAGGAGCAGCCACCGTGTTGATCTTCTTTGTAGGGTGTCGCTTCTTCGTTTGTTTTCCTTTCTGGCACGAGACACAGACGTCTTGAAGATGGAAGTTTTTAAGAGGAACACCATTCACCAATTCATTTGACACCAAATGATTCATTTTGCGTAAGTGAATGTGACCCATTCGTCTGTGCCAAGAGATTGTGTCTTTTTCTGTGGCTTTGGAAACGAAACAAGTTGCTTGTGCAGACGTTGTGATAGCTTGGCTCATATCAAGGACATACAAATCATTTATCCTTGGAGCCGACAAGAGAATCCATTCTTTTGGAATTTTGAAGCCGGGTTTCAGCACATAACATCCATTTGCATCAAAGTGTACTGAGAACTGCTTATCACAAATTTGAGAAACACTAAGAAGATTGTGATCAAGTTGTTGTACGAAGTTGATCTTATCAAAACTAACAACCCCGTTGGAAATCATTCCTTCACCCGTAATATATCCGCCTTTATCTCCAGCAAAAGCAACATAACCTCCTCTAATAGATTTGACGTCGTAGAGAAGCTTCATGTCGCCTGTCATGTGCCTGGATGCCCCACTATCAACAATCCAATGACTACTGACAGTTCCTCCTGGAACACCCTGCACATGAACTCACATAATTAGTTGGAGATGGGGACCCAAGCCATTGTGGTCTTGGGTCTTCCATTTTCATCAACAACAATAACTTCTATTCTTTGATGATTCGAAAATTGTAATGGTCCCCCTGAATTTGTGGTTATTTTAGGTTTCCACGTTTGTTGAAATTTACCAGTTTGATTGTTTGAAAGTTTAACTTCGTGATTGTTTGAAGTTTTTGAAAATTTTGAACTTTCTGGTTTAACTGGAACCGATTGTTTTTGAACCACATCAGTTTTAAGTGCTTTTTCAACCACCTTGACTTGTTGGCGTTTCTGTTTCTTTTCCCTTTCTCTTACAAGTCGGGGATCTTGTTTTACAGAAACAGATCGCTTTTGGTGATTGCGTTCACGGGGATCATCTTCTTTGGCTTTTAATTTATGAAGATACGGGCAATTTCTGACAATGTGCCCAATTGTGCCACATTCAAAACATGATCTTCGTTCAACAAACCCCGAAGAATCATGTGATCGTCTTACCGATGATGAACTTTGTGATCCCGAGGTACTAGGTTTTGAACTACTTGGTTCATTCCTTTTCATCACAGTTGCTTTCTTGACAAAATCTAAATTAGATTGATTTTCAAACTTTGCAATTTTGTCCGTTCCCTTAGATTTCACAAAGTTCACATTCTTTTTCTTCTTCTGATTCGGCTTCCTTTGACCTTGAGCCGGTAATTTTCCTTTTGGCTTGGTATGGTTTTGCTGTTTTTGCACTGTTGGTAATTTCTGATTGCCAAATTGTTTTCTAACTTCAGCCTTTGGGATAGGAGGGCACGTGTTACTGTAACACGTGATCCTGTTTTTCCCAAAAACTTACTTGTTGAATTTTCAAAGACTTTACTGATTAATGATTGATTAACATTCTTAATAGGAAAATCTTTGTCAGAATAAATTTTATCATCACCAACAAGAGTGTACAGCAAATCCACACTCTCCGACTCTTTTTCAGACAAGGACTCGATTGCAACAGTCTTAGCGGGTTTTGCAGGAGGATCACACAGAATATGATTCTCAAGAGGTATGTCCTCTTCGTTTATCACCGCATCAGACTTTGCTGAATCAGTATCATCAGACTCATCATCAGAAGAATCAGCATCCTCAATCACAACTGGAGGATCCTGATTCTGTTCAGCAGTTACAAATGTATCTGCTGACACATCTGAATCTGACGATACTTCTTTCTTGTATCCGAGTCCTGCTGCAAATTCCTCAACGTCCAAAGGAACAGATGGTTCAAAATGAGTTCTATACTCCTCATCAGGCAGTGCATCAAAGTTGTTTCTCACGGGTGGTGGACATTTCTTGTAACCTATGCATGTGACATCCCGTTTCTCTTTCTGAACGTCAATGATGTGATCCAACACATAGCTAGAGCTCAAATAACTGTCTAATTTGAGTCGGATCGCCTCACTTTCAGTTTTAACACAAGCCATTT
The DNA here is from genome assembly GCA_030545235.1 of Helianthus tuberosus. Taxonomy (NCBI): domain Eukaryota; kingdom Viridiplantae; phylum Streptophyta; class Magnoliopsida; order Asterales; family Asteraceae; genus Helianthus; species Helianthus tuberosus. The sequence continues at coordinate 31,018,377 of CM060439.1, read as the reverse complement.
CCTTTTGCATTACCTCAAGACGAGTTATATACAAATTAATGTCAGTTTGTTTTCTGGAAACCATTTTTGTCAGTTCTGTTTTATCTTTCTTCAATGTTTCAATCATTGATTTAAATTCCTTTTCATGGTTTTCATAAAACATGTTGGCTTCTGTGCACTTGGAAAGATCAACGGTCAACTTCTGGTTGTGAATGAATGTCACATCATATTTCTCTTGCAACGCCTCGTGTTTGCTTTGCAATTCACACCACTTATCATTCAAAGAAACATGTTTGTCTTGCAAGTCAAACAAACTAGCTTGTAAAGCATCATGTTTGCCTTGCAACTCAGACATGTTTGCAACCAAATCAGCACATTTAACATGCAATCTATCACAATTATCACAGATATCAGCAGTGGGTTCATCGACACATACCTGACTTGATGAACTGTCGACATTAGCTATAAAGGCTGAATGGAGAGAAGACGAAGAATAGGCAGCTTGATCCACCAAAATAGATCTTCTTTGAATTTCTGCTGTAGCTTCTTCCAATAGTTCATCAATATCTGCATTAACTGACGCACTCGATGTCTCATCCACCTGATCATTGCCTGAAGTGGAGGATTCTTCATCTGAACTTCCACTGTAACCGGAGCTGTCTTCATCTTCAGAAGATTCACTACCATTGGTGGAAGATTCTCCACCACTGGCGTGTTTAAGATCCTTGACAACTTCAGCAAAGCACGCTGTTCCATCTGGAGCATCATTTCCCAACTGGATTGACCAATCACAGCCTTCATCTACTTGAACCACAAGTGCCTGGTTGGCATATGATGGTCCTGCTTGGCTTTGGTTGTTGACAGGTACCAACGTACGAACATTGTTCCTGTTCTGGTTCTGCTGGTTGCCTTGACCTCTGAAAGGATTTTGGTTTCCATGTTGAGATGGTCTCGTACATTCACGCTTGAAATGACCACGTTCACCACAATTGAAACACTTAACAGCCTGCTTATCAAACCCATACTTGGTGTCTTTCTTGCTCTCCAAGCTGGTTCTGCCTGTTCTTTCCATGAAATCCTTTGCTCGCCTAACAACACTGGCAAAAGCCCACTTGATGTCCATCATTTCCATCTCCTCTTTATCGATCTGCTGATAGTCTTCTTGTGTCAGATTAATGTTGCCAATCTGACCTTCCACTAATCCACAGTATGCGCTCACCAAAGTGTTTAGCAGCTCCATGTGTTCCTTAGCTACTTCCACACTGACTTTAGAAAAGCTTGAGGTGTCGAGCCGTACTGTATTTGGCTTTGATTGTTGACCAGCAGATGATGTGCTTCCATAACATGCTTGCTGTTGAGGAGGAAGAGGATTCCCATACATGTCTGTTGGTCCGGTAGATTGAGGAGGAAGTGGATTCCCATACATGTCTGTTGATCCGGTAGATCGAACAGGTAATGGATTTCCGAACATATCAGTTGGTCTGAGAGGTCGTTGGCTTTGTTGTTGTGGTACTGATTGAGTGACTGGTTCCAGCAGATTTCCATACATGTCTGTCTTTGGAGGGACCGGAACTTGGATAGCATTGCCATACATGTCAGTGCTAGTCACAAACGCTGTTTGAATTGGAGCATGCGAAGAAGGTTTTGTAGAAGTGTTAGAAGTTCCATAATACATTTCAGGATTTTGTGGCACTGGAACTCTTTTTGCCTTGAGAGTTTCTTCCTGATTCTTGTTTTCCAGGATTTGAACAAAGTCGTTGAAGCTTGTTGTAGCTAAAGTACCATTGTACTTCATGATTTCCAAGAAAGTATTCCATTGAGGTGGCAACGCATCTGCAAACCTTTTTACAATCTCTGCAGAAGTTGTAACAACCCCAAAATTTGCTAATTCAGTCAGCAAATGATTAAATCGACTTATCAAATCACCCAACGACTCATTCTCCATACAAGTAAAACTATCAAACTCTTTCTTCAGCAATTCTTTTCTCAATTGACGTGTCGCTTCATTTCCTACGCCCCTTGTCTTCAACGCGTCCCACAACCTCTTTGTCGTCTTGTAACTGACAAATTGATGATAAATATCTTTACTTAACGCCTGAGTGAGAATGGCATATGCCTTCTTTTCCAAATCATAGACCTTCTTCTGATCTTCCGTAAGATCTGCAAACGTAGCAGCAGATGATGCGGCAACCTCTATTGTTTGATCGAAATCTGTAATGAACCGCAACCACAACTCTGTATTTTGACCAAGAACGTATGTATGAAATCTATCAATCCATCCTGGATATTCATATAAGTGCATCAACTTTGGAGGCCGATTCAAACTTCCGGTTTCGCTCTCGCTTAAGAGAATGCTTTGAATACTTGGAGTTTGATTTGATACGAATGCCCATTGACCGGTAGAAGTTGCATTAGAAGATACCGGTGCGGGAGACGGAGTACCAAAATACATGTCTGTATTTACCAGAGTATTCCATCTTGGATTCATTTTTGATCAAAAATAATAAAACCTGAGAATCACAAACTTGTTAAACAAAAACAGACTAAGGATCGAAAGATCAAGACTTGTTCGAAGGATCAACAGTGTTCGAAAGATTACTGTTGAGTTTCGAACAATGGTTTTCGAAAGACTCCCCTATCGAAGGATCCTGGTTTTTCGAAAAAGAACTGTAGACCGAAAGATGTATGCTTCGAAATGATTCCTTGGTTCGAAGGATGATGATCTATCGAACCTCCACTAATCGAAAGATGGTCTTTCGAAATGATTCCTTGGTTCGAATGATGATGATCTATCGATCCTCCACTGATCGAAAGATGATCTTTCGACTTCGAAGGATATCCTTCGATCGGTTCTGACACAGTTGACAAAGAGTGACAGGTTGGTGAAAAAGGTGATGGGTTGGTAAATCTTTCGGCAGAAAGTATGGTCAGACCATGATTTTCTGCAAAAACAGATTTGAACAAATAAAATATAACCCAAAAATGACAAACTTTATCCAGAATCCGGTCACCGGAGAAGCCGGAATTTTGGCCGGAAATTGCCAAACACCTCAAAAACAAGTTTTTAAGTTACCCAACCCGTCATGCAACACACCCGGTTAGTTTAGAACACGTTTTAACGACAAGAAAAGCGATAAAAACAGTAAAAACGGGTTCAAAACCAAGAGAGTTTTTGTCCAAAACACTCCAAAATCTTGTAAAAACCCGGTTTTTAACAAGGAAAAGAGCCACGGCTCTGATACCACTTGTAGGTCCCTCGGAGGTTGAGGTTCAACCTATTCCTTGTTATATCTAACACACTAGCGAGTGCGGAATCCAAGCTAGCATGCAAACCGAGAAAGAACAAGCATAAACACAACACACAAGGTTCACCGATTAACACCACTTGTATTAATACGTATGAAAGGTTCAGTTACAAAGCAATGTTTACAAATCAGTTTTGCAAACTCTCTCAGTGTGTGTGTTCTCTCTGTCTAACTTTCGAACTCTCTATCTCTCCTGTCTACTTTGTCTACTACTGAAAGTGAACACAACACATGGGTATTTATACCCGACACATCATGTCTGGTCGAAGGATCAGATAGAATGATCGAAAGATCATCTATCGATCTGAAACTCATGTGCCATCTTTTTTGCTTCCAAACTTCATCTATCTTTAAACCCTACAAATTTCATATCTTCCATATAGAACTACACAATCGAAATCAAAAGATGTCAGAGCACATACCGTTCGAAATCCAATGGGAAATCATGAACATGCTTCCTGTCAAATCGTTGCTTCGATTCCGATCGCTCTGCAAAGCATGGAAGTTTCTGATCGACAGCTCTGATTTTATTAAGCATTAAACTTTTATATTATAGAAAGTGTTATATTATAGAAAAGGTGATCGTATTTTTTATTTATAGAAGAAAACTGCTATATATTACATCGCTCCATTGCCAAATCTACCGTCCCGTTCATCTCTGATAAACCCTAACCCTAAAATTCAATATGTCAGACCACATACCCTTCGAACTCCAATCGGGAATCATTAAAAAGTTCCCTGTGAAATCGTTGATTCGATACAGATTAGTCTGCAAAGCTTGGAAGTCTCTAATCGACAGCTCTAATTTTATTACACATTACAGCGGCCAACATCATCTGATAGTAAGGTCTCTTGATTCTTTAGAGCCAAATTACGTTTCAATTGTTGATGATGATAATACTTTCCCCCACCAGAAAGTTTCTGTGACTTTTCCCCCATTGGTTAAGAATCTCAAGGATCCTAGCATAATTAGCAGCTCTCACGGCTTGCTTTGTTTCTATGGTGATTATATATCCTCCCGGAGGCCGAGCTGTTATCTGGAATCCTAGTATTAGAAAATTAGTTGTTGTGGATGTACCTCCTAGTGGGAATTATGTGCGTACCGTTGTAGGTTTTGGAGTTTGTCATCAGACTATGGATCCTAAGATTCTGAAGATTACACATACTACAAGCTTAAGCCCCTGGCAAATTGAGGTGTTTACATTAAGCACAAGGGCTTGGAGAAGTCTATCTAGCGGCAATTTCCCTCCTAAATCAATTTGTATTTACTGGAGTCAGGTGGTTGTGGATGGGTGCATTTATTGGCGTGCTCGTGATAGTATTACCGTGGATGGTAAAGTTACGACTTATGATTTGATTATCTCATTTGATCTGACAAGTGAAGAGTTTGGAGAAGTAAACCTTCCGTTTAGATTAGCCCACCCTCATTGTAATTTGTTCATGTATAAGCTAAGGGAGTCCCTTGTTGTGATTAAACTTAGTCCAAAGGTCCATAAGCAAGCTCACCATGTATGGATGTTGGAGAAAGATGGTGTTACAAAATCGTTTATAAAGCTCTACACTATTACTAGTCACTCACCAGACGTATCAATAGCTTATGTAAGGGGATTTAGGAAGACAGGTGAACCTTTAACTGAAGTTGTTTTACATTCTGGCTCCACTAGAATACTTGCTGCTTATGAACCCTACTCTAAATCCATCACTAATCTTGGGATTAATGGAAGACATTTTTTTGTGGAATCCGACTACATAGAAACACTACTTCTGTTTTGATTAGCCCGTTTTTACTTCTGCTTTTGAACCATACAAACAAGGTATGGAGTTTTTCTTATTTATTTTTTGTTTAATTTTCATATTCGTATGTTGAAATATTTATCAAATAAGGTGAAAAGTTGGAGTTCATTTATACATCTAGATTTATATATACATATAAAAAACGGGTATATAAACCAATATTTAATTGGTAAAGTATAAAAAACAAAAAATGCTACAAGATATTGAAGAAGTAGAGGCATACATTTAATCGGTACTAATGTTGGAGGTTCTGCATGTTATGTATTCTACTGATAGCGTAAAGTAGAGGTTGCACAATGGCTGTTGGGGTCGGGGTCAGCACAGGTTCGTATGAAAATGAAAAATAAGGAAAATGAATATACACATCGGGTAAGGATCAAATAGGAAGTTTATTTTGGCTAGGAAGTATAAGAAGCAATAGGATTAGGACATGTGGCAAAATTTAAAATAAAGAGGAAGGGTATTTTAGTCAATCTTATCATTTTCTTCTTCCCAGTAACATCAAAACCCACCTTTTTCAAAACCCACCATTTTCAACCATTTCTTCATTTTCTATCTCAATAATCACTACATTATAGTGCGATTTTCGTCACCAATCAATGATTCAAACACCCGATCAACGTGTTCTTCAGCTTTTTTGAAGAAAACCCAGTTTACTTTCATACAAAATCTCGTTTTTTCCGGTGATTTTGAAGATAATCACTCGACCCGTTCGATTCGATCTCTGATAAGTGTTTCAATCATTCAAATTTCGTCAATCGTTGAAGCAACCGACTTCGATTTATGTAAGAAATTCTTTAATTTCATTTTTATTATCTGGGTTTTTGATTTAGTCATTGCGTTTTACGATCTTGGCGGGGGTCCGGGGGCAGCGCCCCTGGTAGCAGGGTTCCAGGGGCGGCAGCCCCTGGCGATTAAATTGCTTTAATGAAAATGCATCAGAAAAGTTAATTTTCTGTAAATTGCCTCTGGAAAACTGCATTCGTAAACTGCATTGGTTCAAACAATTCACAGCACAGACAAAACTATTGTCCTGGTTCAATGCATTTTAGAGTGAACACTTTCTTTGGTGTTTTTATTCCATTGCGTTTTAGAAAAACACATTTTTGAAGTGTTTTTAGTCATTGCGTTTTCGGTAAAACACATTTTTAGGTGTTTTCAGTCCATTGCGTTTTAGAGAGAAAACTTTTTTTTTTGTTTTTTTAGGCCATTGCGTTTTAGAAAGGAGACATTTTTAAGTGTTTTCTGGCCATTGCGTTTTATAAATAAGATATTTCTTTGTGTTTTTGGTGCATTGCGTTTTAGGTAAAACACATTTTTATGTGTTTTCAGTCCATTGCGTTTTAGAAAACAGAGATTTTAAGTGTTTTCTGGCCATTGTATTTTAGAAATAAGACATTTGTTTGTGTTTTTGGTGCATTGCGTTTTAGGTAAAACACGTTTTTATGTGTTTTCAATCCATTGCGTTTTAGAAAGTACACTTTCTTTTGTGTTTTTAGGCTATTGCGTTTTACAAATAAGACATTTTTTTGTGTTTTTTGTGCATTGCGTTTTAGAAAAATATCATTTTTTAGGTTTTTTTTTTCATTGCGTTTTACGCAACTGGGTTTAAAAATTTTTTTTTCCCGAAAATATAGCAATAGTATACTCGTTTTAAAGATAAAAAAACGCTGGTTTTTTTGGTGCAATTTTTATATAAAAATAATGTCGTATGAAAGAGTTATTAACGTTTAAAAAATGGGGGTGGGGGGGATTGGAGGAGAGATAAATTATTGCCTTAACTTGACTAGAATGCCACTGAACAAACCCACGCGCATCCTTTTTTTCTTTCAATTTCACCCATTTAATCTTAGCCCTTGATTAAGTAAATGGATGGTCAAGATCACTTCCTAGCCTTCCTACCCAAATAAACTTCCTATTATATCCTAACTCTATACACATCATCAAGTTACACTAATCTGGATCTATTTGAAACAAGATGGATGACCCATATAAAAGCTGTGTTAAGCCTACAACCATTCTAGGATGAAACAACATAATATAAATCTGCCATATTTGGAGTGGTAGATGTTATAAGGAAAAGGGGTGTTTTGATACAAATGTCTCTACACTTTTGAAATGATTATCATTTGTAGTTGTAATAACACACATTTCATAGGAATTCAATTTGCATTGCTGCTTTACCATGTTGCCACGTTATAGATTATTGTAATATCGTTTATGCACTCATTGAATAATGGTCGTGAATTCTTTTTTGCATGACAGGTTTGAGCTTGGCGGAAGGAGTGCGTTTGGAGCTTTTAGAGAACTTTGCTTAGCTAACGCAATGAAATACTTACCAAGTCTTATATATTTTCATTTGATTGTTGAACCATTTAATTTTAGTTTGTGGAATTATGATTTGGACAGACGAATTTTGTTGTTTCTTTTTTAACTTTGGTATAAGGTAAGTTGTTCCTGTACCAGTTGTTTTATTTTCAGTAAAGTGCATTTCTGGTTCTGCTGTATTCTAGCTTTATTGTGTGATTTTTGATGATGTTGATTTTGCTCTGTTTTGAATGCATCTTCTTTTGCCTTTTGATTGTTTGATATTTTGGTACGTTTTTTTTTTCTTTCTTGGATTTTGTACAAACGATACAAACTGTTACTAAAAAACTAATCAATTGCAGATCTTGTGTGTCTCTTATATTCGTTGTGGTTGTTTTGGAGATCACTGCTGTGAACAGTGATTACACAACAAGAAAAGAAAAGCTTGGATTGACTGTTGACGGATCTGAACAGAAGTTCTTGATCAGCAAAAAAATGAAATAGATCTTTTTGAACATGTCCTTTTGTGTCAAAAGCAAATGGTACAAAATCTGTTGTCAAATGTCCGTTCTTAAGATTTAAAAAAGGAGACTATCTATTTTAATGTTATACATTGAGCTAAAAGAAGTTGGTTTAGATTATTTTTATTTCAACAAGTTAATATAAGTGTTTTTTAGGTTTAGATTATATTTATTTCAACAAGTTAATATTAAGTGTTTTTTAGAAACATTTATATAATGTTAATCGTTTTAGCAAAGTTTTACAAAAAAAAAAGTATTCTATTTTAAGTAAGTAAAAAAGTGTATTTCTTACAAACTTTTTTATACAACATTAATCATTTTATACGATAAATATTGTATCGTATAGATGTAATATAGGTCCTGTATAGGTGTAGTATCGTATAGTACAGGTCCCGTATAAGCCTCGTATAGAACTATAGATGTAGTATCGTAGGCATATACAAGACCTGTAAGGGACTTATACGAGACTTATACTAAACTATCTTATACGATACTATAGGATATGATATAACACCCGTATAGGCCGATATGTGTAGTATAAGTCCCGTATAGGACTATAGGTGTGGTTTAGGTCCTGTGTAAGCCTATAGGCATATACAAGACCAATAGGGTACCTATACGAGACTTATAATATACACTATACGATAAGATACTATGCAATACAATACAATACAATACGATACTATAAGATATCATACAACACCTGTATAAGCCTATAGGTGTAGTATAGGTCCCTTATAGGCCTATAGGTGTGGTTTAGGTCCCGTATAGGCCTATAGGCACATACAAAACCTTTAGAGAACCTATACCAGACTTATACTATACACTATAAGAAATGATACTATACGATACGATACAATATGATACGATACTATAGAATACCATACAACACCCATATAGGCCTATAGGTGTAGTATAGGTCTCATATAGGCCTATAGGCATATACAAGACCCATACGAGACTTATATTGTACACTATACGATACGATACGATACGATACGATACGATACGATACGATACTACATCCATAGGCCTGCTTATATGAGGCCTATACGAGGTTTATACGAGACTTATACTATACGATACTTAAAAATGTTTTTTTAAAGTACTTATTATAGAACTTTGCCAAAACGATAAATAATGTATAAAATTGTTTCCTAAAAATAAGAAACACCATTTATATACGCTGCGTATAGGCCTATACGCAACGTATATGAAGGGTCAAAAAGACAATTTACCACAGGTTTGGGGTCAAAAAAACCACCCTTTATATACGCTGCTTATAGGCCTATACGTGGCGTATATAAAGGGTCAAAAAGACAACTTTACCCCTTGTTTGGGCTGCGTATAGCCCCTAATCCAAGGGTAAATTGGTCTTTTTTACTTTATGTCGCGTAGAGTATCATATTGTATAGTGTATAGTATAAGTCTAGTATAGGTTCCTATAAGTGTGATATCGTATCGTATAGTGTAGTATAGGTCCCGTATAGGTGTAGTATCGTATAACATAGGTCTCGTATAGAGCTCGTATAGAACTATAGATGTAGTATCGTTTCATATCGTATCGCATAGCGTAGTAAAACTTAAGTCACGTATCGTATCGTATCGTATACGAGATTATACGAGACTTATACTGTTCACTATACGATACGATACGATACTACATCCATAGGCCTATATGAGGCCTACACGAGGTTTATACGGGACTTATACTATACGATACGATACTTAAAAATGTTTTTTTAAAGTACTTATTATAGAACTTTGCTAAAACGATAAATAATATATAAAATTGTTTCCTAAAAATAAAAATAAAAACACCCTTTATATACGCTGCGTATAGGCCTATACGCGACGTATATAAAGGGTCAAAAAGACAATTTTACCATAGGTTTGGGGTAAAAAAACCACCATTTATATACGTTGCATATAGGCCTATACGTAACATATACAAAGGGTCACAAAGACAATTTTACCCATGGTTTGGGCTATGTATAGCCCCTAATCTAGGGGTAAAATGGTCTTTTTTTACTTTATGTCGCGTATAGTATCATATTGTATAGTGTAAAGTATAAGTCTCGTATAGGTTCCTATACGTGTGATATCGTATCGTATCGTATAGTGTAGTATAGGTCCCATATAGGTGTAGTACCGTATAACATAGGTCCCGTATAGACCTCGTATAGAACTATAGATGTAGTATCGTATCGTATCGTATAGCGTTGTATAACTTAAGTCACGTATCGTATTGTATCGTATCGTATCGTATGGTATAGTATGGTATAGTATAATATAGTATAGTCCTATACGAGGTCTAAACTACACATATAGTCCTATACGGGACTTATACTACACCTATAGGCCTACGTGGGACCTATACTACATCCATAGTCCAACACAAGACCTATAAGCCTATATGGGACCTATACAAGAATTATACTACACCATATGATATAATACTACACCTATAGGCCTATAAGAGACGATATTATGTTACACATATATACCTATACATGATTTATACTACACTTGGGATACGATATTATGTTACACGTATAGTAGGGGTGTGCAAAAAACCGAATTAACCGACAAAACCGAACAAAAAAAACCGGTGGGTCGGTTAATGGTTTTTTTAAAACCGAAAGTAGCGGGTCGGTTATGGTTATCATTTTTTTCCATACCCACCATAACCGAATCGAACCGACATGTAATAAATCTTTGTAGGATTTAGGACTTTTCATCATATTTTTAATATTTGATGTGTTTGATTGAAGATTTTTAGTACTTATGGGTTTTTCATATAATTACTTTATAAAAGTTTGCTAAAATAATAAATAATGTATAACAATGTTTCTTAAAAAAACCACCCTTTATATAGGCTGCGTATAGGCTTATACGCGGCGTATATAAAGGGACAAATTTCCTCATCATATCAGAGATTCTCTTGAAAATTGAAAAAGGTGGCTATACGCCGCGTATAGACCTATACGTGGCATATATAAAGCTAGGGTTTAGTGTGCAAATAGGCATTTTGATATGCAAATATGTACACCCTATAAATTAAATAGGACAATTGTTTTCATACTTTCATTGAGGAGTGTTATATGTTTAATCAAAGAACCATGTGTGTTCTATTCAATATTATAATTGGTTCTTTAGTAATTGTTTAATTATCAGTAGTTGTCAAGGTCAAGCCTTAAGAGTCGCATTGACTAGATTTAGCTTCAATAGTCCTCAAGTGGTGTCAAGGTTAAAGGTGGCGGCTCCCTCTATCCTAGATATAGTGGTACAGAAAATGGATTTGGGTCCGCCAAACCAATTTATAATTCGGCCTAGTACAAAAAGAAAACTGGTGAACATGATCCCGGCCTGGCAGTTTGGTACCAGTTCGAGATTTGAAGGAAAAAATTGTTTTAAACCCGCCCTAATTCAGTTAAAACCCCGGTTTATTTATAGGCTTGGGCCTCGAACCGGTCTAGAACCCGATCCTAATCGATCCAGATACGGTTAGGTTTTTTAGTGAAAAATCCATTCGTAACACAAACCGGTTTTTTTTTCAAACTAATCTACGTTTTCAATAAAAAAAGATTCGGCTTGGGCTTGAAACCGGATTTTCACTCTAATCCTAGAGGTGGAGGGAAGGTGTAGGTCCGGCTAGGGGAGGATCTAGTCGCCTAATCCTTGTGTACAAACCAACCCGGTTGTGCGGAATCCAACCGGGAAAGCAAACCGAGATAGAACACGCAAATACACGACACACAATATTCACCGATTAACACCACTGTATTAATACGTATGAAAGGTTCGGTTACAAAGCAATGTTTACAAATGTGTATTGCAAACTCTCTCTCTAGCTCTCGTGTGTGTATTCTCTTGTCTCTGTGTTCATACGTGAAACAGAAGGATAACCCACTATATATACTCACAGATACACGAGATATGACGAAACAGACTAATCTCGACGAATCAAAATTGTTGTCGACGAAACACATGAAACATACATCAAAGTTGACGAAACAAAGTCTGTTTCGTCGACCCACATGTAGTCCGGCCCAGCTGAAGGTTTAAGCCCAAATGAAGTTAATCAGCCCACAAACAAAGAAGTTGATTGGCCATAATAATCATGCACGTTCACGATTTACTTTGTTTCATATTTGTGAAGTTTAGTCAAAGTAGTGACATCATCATGACATCATCATGATGATGTCATGATGATGTGGTTGTGGGAACCGGCTCGCGGCGCTTCGTGCTTCGCGTGTCGAACTCTGGGGCGCACGACGGAGGAATGTCGTGACGTCGGGCTTGAGCCGAACCTAACCGGGTCGAACCGGACCAAGTCGCGTCGAGTCGAGTCGCGTCCACATACATGTATCAACAAACTCCCCCTTGGACGCTACTCGCGAGATTCGCCTTTCATGCCTTCTATGTCGAAGGATCTTCAATGTCTTCACGTCTTCAAAGCAGAAAGTGTATCAACAAACTCCCCGTATCATGTAGGAAGTGTGTTGACAAACTCCCCCTTAACATAAGCTCCCCCTTGAGTTATGCTCGTGAATGACTTGATCATTAGCTTGAGATCCTTGTGGTGTTGATGATGGTCAGCGGCAACTCGATCATCTTCATCATTTGAGTGCCTTCACGTCGTGTCTTCATTCCGAAGCTTGTCATCGACCATGTTCTCCTAGCCTTTAGAATCTGCACATGCAAGAAATCTAAACGCGTAATGAGAACAACTGCTTGGAATATAGTAAACATAAACAAACGACACACATGTGACCATTATGATTTGAAAATTGTGATGGTCCCCCTGAATTTTTAACCGTTTTTGGTTTCCAGGTCTGTTTTGTGATGCCAGTTTGATTGTTTGTAAGTCTAACTTCGTTTGAACTTTCTGGTTTAACTGGAACAGATTGTTTTTGAACCACATCAATTTTAATCGCCTTTTCAATTTTCTTGACCTGTTGGCGTTTCTGTTTCTTTTCCCTTTCTTTTACAAGTCGGGGATCTTGTTTTACAGAAACAGATCGCTTGCGGTCAGTTGGGCCACGGGGAACATCAACTATGCCTTTTTGTTTATGAAGATACGGGCAATTTCGAACAATATGCCCGATTGTTCCACATTCAAAACATGATCTTCGTTCAACAAACCCCGAAGTATCATGTGGTCGTCTTGCCGATGATGAACTTTGTGATCCCGAGGTACTAGGTTTTGAACAACTTGGTTCATTCCTTTTCATCACAGTTGCTTTTTGGACAAAATCTAAATTAGATTGATTTTCAAACTTTGCAATTTTGTCCGTTCCCTTAGATTTCACAAAGTTCACATTCTTCTTTTTCTTCTGATTCGGCTTCCTTTGACTTTGAGTCGGTGTTTTACCTCTTGGTTTGGCATGATTTTGCTGTTTTTGCACTGTTGGTAATTTTTGATTGCCAAATTGTTTTCGAACTTCGGCCTTTGGGATAGGAGGGCACTGTGTGACTGTAACACGTGATCCTGTCTTTCCCAAAAACTTACTTGTTGAATTTTCAAAGACTTTACTGATTAATGATTGATTAACATTCTTAATAGGAAAATCTTTGTCTGAATAAACTTTATCATCACCAACAAGAGTGTACAGCAAATCCACACTCTCCGACTCTTTTGCAGATGTTGACTCGGTTGGAACAGTCTTAGCGGGTTTTGCGGGAGGATCACATAGAATATGATTCTCAAGAGGTATGGCCTCTTCTTTGATTACCGCATCAGACTTTTCCGAATCAGTATCATCGGATTCATCATCAGAAGAATCAGTATCCTCAATCACAACTGTAGGATCCTGATTCTGTTCAGCAGAGGACACACATGTATCTGCTGACACATCTGAATCTGATGATACTTCTTTCTTGTATCCGAGACCTGTTGCACATTCTGCTGCAAATTCCTTAACATCTAGAGGAACAGATGGTTCAAAATGAGTTCTATACTCCTCATCGGGCAGTGCATCATAATTGTGTCTGACAGGTGGTGGACATTGCTTATATCCAATACATGTGACATCCTTTTTCTCTTTCTGAACATCAATGATGTGATCCAACACATAGCTAGAGCTCAAATAGCTATCTAACTTGAGTCGGATCGCCTCACTTTCGGTTTTAACACAAGCCATTTCCTTTTGCATTACCTCAAGGCGAGTTATATACAAATTAATGTCAGTTTGTTTTCTGGAAACCATTTTTGTTAACTCGATTTTATCTTTCTTTAATTTTTCAATCATCGATTTAAAATCCTTTTCATGGTTTTCATAAAACATGTTGGCTTCAGTGCACTTTGAAAGATCAACAGTTAATTTCTGATTATGAATGAATGTCACATCATATTTCTCTTGCAAAGCCTCGTGTTTGCCTTGCAATTCACACCACTTATCATTCAATGACACATGTTTGTCTTGCAAGTCAAACAAACTAGCTTGTACAGCATCATGTTTGCCTTGCAACTCAGACATGTTTGCCTCTAAATCAGCACATTTACCATTTAAACTATCACAGTTATCACAGCTAACAGAAGTGGGTTCATCGACACATACCTGACTTGATGAACTGTCGACATTAGCCATAAAGGCTGAATGGAGAGAAGACGAAGAATAAGCAGCTTGATCCACCAAAATAGATCTTCTTTGAATTCCTGCTGCAGCTTCATCCAATAGCTCATCAATAACTGCATCGACTGACGCACTTGATGTGTCATCTTCCCGATCATTCCCTGAACCCGAGGACTCTTCATCTGAACTTCCAGTGTAACCGGAGCTGTCTTCATCTTCAGAAGATTCATCACCATTGGTGGAAGATTCTCCACCACTGGCGTGTTTAAGATCCTTGACAATTTCAGCAAAGCAAGCTGTTCCATCTGGAGCATCATTTCCCAACTGGATCGACCAATCACAACCTTCATCTACTTGAACCACAAGTGCCTGGTTGGCATTTGATGGTCCTGCTTGGCTTTGGTTGTTGACAGGTACCAACGTACGAACATTGTTCCTGTTCTGGTTCTGCTGGTTGCCTTGACCTCTGAAAGGATTCTGATTTCCATGTTGAGATGGCCTCGTACATTCACGCTTGAAATGACCACGTTCACCACAATTGAAGCATTTAACAGCCTGCTTATCAAACCCATACTTGGTGTCTTTCTTGCTTTCCAAGCTGGTTCTGCCCGTTCTTTCCATGAAATCCTTTGCTCGCCTAACAGCACTGGCAAAGGCCCACTTGATGTCCATCATCTCCATCTCCTCTTTATCTATCTGCTGATAGTCTTCTTGTGTCAGATTAATGTTGCCAATCTGACCTTCTACCAATCCACAGTATGCGCTCACCAAAGTGTTTAGCAGCTCCATGTGTTCCTTGGCTACTTCCACACTGACTTTAGAAAAGCTTGAGGTGTCGAGCCGTACTGTATTTGGCTTTGATTGCTGACTAGCAGATGATGTGCTTCCATAACATGCTTGCTGTTGAGGAGGAAGTGGATTCCCATACATATCAGTTGTTGGAGGAGGAATGCCATACAAGCTAGTGCTAGACACACTTGTTGGTCCTGTAGATCGAACAGGTAATGGATTTCCGAACATATCTGTTTTTGGAGGGACTGGAACTTGGATAGTATTGCCAAACATGTCAGTGTGAGACACAAACTCTGTTTGAATTGGAGCATGTGAAGAAGGTTTTGTAGAAGTGCTGGGTGTTCCATAATACATTTCTGTAAATAAATCCTCACGGCTTCTATACTTGTTTTCTGTATTTGACGGAGTACCCCAGGCCGGATTCATTTTTGATCAAGAAAAAGAATACTTGAAAATCACACCTCAAACAAACAGGTAAATCACAAATGCAAACCTTCTGTTTTAAAAACTGACAAGTGTTTTGACGAAACAAAATGTTTGGCGAAACAGATTCATAATTTAACTTGACGAAATGGAATGGTTATATGATTTCTTTTAAAATTGACGAAATAAAAAAAATAAAAAGATTATGTGATTTCTTTGGTCAACGAAACAAAGATTTGTGGATATGTTGCTTTTGGGCTACTTGGGTCAACGAAACAAAACAAATGTTTGGGCTTTTGATGAATCAAAAAGGGGCCAGAAGGAAATGACGAAATAGAATGTGATTGGTCAAAGGATTTATGTTTCGTCAAACATGAATTAGGATGCTGTTTCGTCAAAATAAAAATGATTTCTGTTTCGTCGGGGTTTGATTCGCCGAAAAGGTAACAGAGGGGTAGGTAAACTGTTGACTTTATCTTATCCTGACACAAAGCAGACCTTACTTTCGGCTTGTTTCACCAAACAAGCAAGGTGTGATTATTTTAATCTGATATCACTTCCCAACACACAAACACCTTTCACATATAATTTTTTTTTTTTTTAAAGATCAAAAAGGTGAAACAACAAGAACACTTTGAATGTGAAGATGAACACAATGAACTTGATGAAGTTTCCGGTAGACTTATGAGTTTTCCGGTGAACCGACAAAGTTTCCGAAACACGAATTTTGCTAAAATGTTTAATAAAAACCCATAACTAACATGTGAAAATGAGAAATAACAAGGTTTTTAACCAAACACAAAGCAAAACAACAAGATTTAACCAGATCTAAAGTGTTTTTTTTCAGAAAAATATGAATTTTAAAAACCCGAAAAACAACCCAAGAACACCTCGGTTTTAACAAGGAGAAGAGCCAAGGCTCTGATACCACTTGTAGGTCCGGCTAGGGGAGGATCTAGTCGCCTAATCCTTGTATACGAACCACTCCGGTTGTGCGGAATCCAACCGGAATAGCAAACCGAGACAGAACACGCAAATAATCAACACACAAGACTCAACGATTAACACCTCTGTATTAATACGTATGAAAGGTTCGGTTACAATCCAATGTTTACAAATGTGTATTGCAAACTCTCTCTAACTCTCGTGTGTTCTCTGTGTTCTCTCTATGTGTTCTCCTCTGTTCTCTTCTATGTGTTCTCTCAATCTGAAACAGAAACATAACACATCTATTTATACCCACAGACACAATTACATGTGACGAAACAGAATATAGGCGACGAATCAGAATCATGGTCGACGAAACACATCTGTTTCGTCGACTTCTGGGCTGATTCGCCGATGTGGCCTTTGGCCCAAACAGTTGAGGCCCAATTCCTGTTTCGCCATCTTCTCTCAGCCCAAGGACTTTAATGTTGAGCCCAGTCCTTGTCTTTTCTCTGGTGTCGGCTTGAGGTCTTGCACACGACGGAGGAAAGTCGTCACAATACGTGCCGAACCGAGTCGCGTCCACAATATCATGTATCAACAGAAGGTTCTAATTATGTAAGGTGCAAACAGTGGTGGTTAAATCTATGTATATAAAACCTAATGAAACCATAGATGATAAAACTTAAACCTATAATTAATGGAGTGTTTCATTGGTCCAAATTATGCGTGTATAGCCATTATTTCTTATGTTAGGTGTTCATGTGGAGATTTAGGCCAAAAGGTGAAATTGACGCCTTAATGCATATAGTAGTTTGTTAGAATATGTTAAATGTGGTAATTTGTGGTTCAAGTTTGTTGTTAATTGAGTTTTAAGCTAGAACTAGATGGACTCGCTACGGAATTGTAAATTTTGTTAACTGTTTTTTTTTCGGCGAATTATGTTATGATAAGAAGTATTCTGCTCATATATACATCGACAACCAAATAGTTCCATATTGAACAAAAAGGTGTAGCTTTAGCCCATATATACTGAAATACTCCACTCAATAACATGTAATTTTTGACAAAATCAAGTGCAGCTTCTAGTTGAAGTTGTGTTGTTGACTATATAAAAGTGTTCAACAACAGTTTTAACCATTGCTAAAAAATGTAATTTGACCCCTTACTACCGTCCACAACCATTCATAAGCTTGACAACCGTTCCCACCCGTGTGTATTCCTTGGCTACCTACAAACTCATCGGTGGTATAAATGCTTCGACTTACGTACCCAACAACTTACCATCGCTAGACATGTAGCATTTGATGAAATCACCTTCCCCTTCCTAAATACCATTCACCCATCACCCTCCTATGAGTTTTTCAATTCCCCCCGTCCTTATGGCCCTTAATACAAGGCACTCCCACCGGCAATCCACCTCCCTCCCCATCGGCCCATTACAACTCCAACGACAACCCACCTTCCACTCCCTCACCAGCCCACAACAGCCCGTCATCGGCTCAGCCCAGCCCAGCCCCTCGGTCCATACATCACCGACTGCCTTTACAAACCCACCAACTTAGCAATCCCCTTCAGCCCATTCATCACCTTCCGCCCTTCTCACAGCCTACTCACCACAAACCTATATCTTGAGCCGAGCCCAGCCAATACTCCTCAGCCATCTCATCCCGCCCCACCGCCCCCGGCTCGCACTATGCGGACACAGGCCATTTATGGCATCACCAAACCCAAACGCATTCTTAACCTTCACACTTCCACCATTGTGCCCATACCTAAAAACCCGAGTGTCGCCTTGTCCATACCGGAATGGCATACGGCCATGACCAACGAATATAATGCTCTTATTAAAAATGAGACTTGGGAATTGATTCCTCGCCAGTCACATATGAACGTTATCCGAAGCATGTGGTTGTTTAAGCACAAATTTAGGTCTGACGACCAGTGGCGGAGCTAGAAGAAAACTTTAGTGGTATCCCAATTTTTTTAACCCAACATTCATAAAATAATAATGGAAAAAAACACGATAATAAATAAAGTTAAACAAATACGCAGGGTCATCTTTGAGGACTCGGGTGCCTCGAGGGCCCTGTGCAAGTAGAAAGCATTGGCCCATAAATACAAACCTACTTATAAAATGAAAAAACTAAATAATCTAATTTTACTACTTTTTTGTTTGGTTTTAAGTTGAAGTAGTGGTATATTACTCGCGAGCTACATCAAGGATGTTAAAATTTGTAAAGATTTTGGCTGATACTATTCTAAACTAGGTTAGATCAAACCTAAGTGATATCTAATCTTATAATTTAAATGTTAATCTAACTATATAATCAGTTAAAAGAAATATTTTGATTTGATAAGATCTCGTGGTAAAAGAACACATTTAAAAAAATTAGAATTTCTTTTGACTAATTAATCAAATAAGTGTTCAAACCAATTCAAAAAAATTACAACGTGAAAAATAAATAAAGTAATAACCATTAAATTAGAAGGTGTATAATAATATGCCAAAAAAAAAGAACCTAACTTTTTACACAGTTGTTACTTAAATGAACTTAAAAGAAAAGAAAAAACAAAAACAAGTAAAAAACCTAAAAGAATGGGTCAAAATAGATAAGAAACGTTGCTTGATATCTTTCACAAGAAAGGACTGAAAGGTAAGCCATAAAAAGATATCCTTATTTTAATTTAATATTTTGATAGTGAGTCTATTTAATAGACCTGAGAGAGGCTAAGGCTAATGACTGCATTTACTTTTAAACAGAAGCACAAGGCCCAACAATTTATATTAATTTAACTAGTAGGGTGCCCGCGCGATGCGGCGGGGGCGACACTTTGGATTGCGGCACTCGTTGCTGGTAGTTTTCTTATTTGTATTTGATAACATTATTGTGATGGATATATGTCATAAGTGTTACACATGGGAGCCTAACACCTATAATGTCTTGCAATGTTCGATCAACTGCCTCTATCGCCTGACGTTTCGCCATCGATGCCTCATCCCATATAATTAACTTGGAGGACCTAATTAATTGACTTATAATTCCTAAAATTTTGGGACATAGTTTACGATTTATCTACTAAATATCGTAAATTAGTATTAAATAATTCCTAAAATTTTGGGATATAGTTTACTATCTATCTACTAATATCGTAAATTAGTATTAAATAATTCCTAAAATTTTGGAACATAGTTTATCTTCTATCTACTAAATATCAAAGTTTTGTTTTGTTATAAAAATTAATAATAAATAAAGTATAGAAAAACTGTTTTAAACATGTAAAGATTCGTTTGTTAATAAAAAATACTGAACAAATGACAAAAAATAAAAGATAAGTTGTTATCGTTATAAAGTAAGTTTATTTTGTTGGTGAAATGATAAAGTTTATAATTTTATTATTTAAAGTCCATAACTTTTTTAAATATCCACATCATACTCATCCAATAAACTTTAATTTTAAAATTTTCGTTTTTGAAAAAGTAAAAAGTAAAAAATAGTAGGTGACTTGTAGGTACGTTTTAAACACCTTTAACTAATGTTAAATTTCATTTTTATAAATATTAAAAAAATCATATTTTTATAAAACAATTTTTATAAAAAAAATAGGATGTAAAAGTTTATATCTTTATTAACTTTATCTTTTTATTTAAGAAATACAAATTATTCGAAAAATCTATAATATTATATATTTATTTTTTCATATCGCGTGTCGTCCAACAATTTTTTTTATAGAAGGCACTAATGGATATATACGAAATCCTCGTGGAACATGACTGTTAAATTGAATAAGTTTAGTGTGCTTTGTAAATACAATCTTGAATTTACTCCAAACCAAGAAGTAGTTTTCATGTTTTGGCCATTCTTGGTAATCGAATTTATCTCTTTGGAAATGATCAAGTACGAACATGTAAATTATATAATACGAACATGATTAAGTACTAAAGTATATTAGTTCAATCGAGATGTAAATTATAAGTGCAATAAAATAACACAAAACATAAACTTCAAATATAAAATAAACTTTATTATTCATGGGATAGTCTAGATCAAACAAAAACAACTGAAAATGAAAAAAACATAAAAACACTTGATATATTTCATCTAATTTCTCTTCTTTTTTGATCCGTTTTTCTTGTTTGTGCTCGAATCAGCAGTATCATCTAATTCATCTTCTTTCTCATCGTCCTCAGAATCATCTAAATTTATAACCTCGACCCATTTCCATTCAGAGAGTCTCTTAGATCTTTTCTTATGATTCTCATACTTCCGATCCTTAAAAAACAAAAATTTAATAAAAAGGTTAAAAAATGATTAAATAAATTTTATAAAAAGAACAAATATTGAATAAAAAAATTTAAAAAAGATTAAATAAATTTTAAAATTACCTCTTTACTAAATTGACGTTGAAGATTAGACTTTTATGGACTGAACATTGCACCATAAGAAATAATTTCAACACTATTATCACCATCATCCTACAATAAAACACCAAATAATAACATAACGAACTTGTTAATATGAAAGATTATAGGCGAAAATATTACTTAAAAACTAACAAAAGCTTGTTCGACAACTGAGGTGTTTAAATTGGTGTGTTGAATCTGAAAAATCAAATAAGTTAGTATTCACATAAAAGTAAATAAAAGAAAACAATTATTCATTATTGCGATATAACAAAACTTATCATAGAACCGACCTTAGATTTTTCAATATCGCATGCTTGTTTTTTCGCATCAAGTGAATTCAGAACTGGCTCCATATTTTAAATCTGTTTCGCAATAGAAATGTAGAATTCTGAGTGTTTGCTATGTATTTATAGTAGTCCATTAGGGTTTAGTTTTAGATTGGTCGTCCATTTATTTAGGAAGTTTGTTGTGAGTTTTAAGTTTTTAAAATAAGATGCATATATCCTGTTTAGTTTGTTGTGGCATGTTTAATAGGAAGTTTGTTGTGAGTTTTATCTATACTATATTAAACATGCCACAACAAACTGACTCTGTACAAGTAAAATTAGGGAATATTTTAGTTTATTAATGCCGTTCAAAACAAAAAACTTGGGTAAAAATCAAATGTTAATGCACGGTAGCTAGGTAATGGTCAAAGCTGGCTTGGGTAAAAAACAAATGTTGGCTTTAATCAATTGTACATTTACGCATCGGCTATTTGTACTTTATGAACGCACGGCGAAACTAAAAAAGACAACTATCGAAACGTTTAAAAAAATGTGCCGATCGTCATGGTACCTTCGGATTTTTTAAAACATTACGGGTTGTAAAATATCGCAGGAATACATTAAAGAATTAAAGAGGGGGGGGGGGGAGTGTAACTAATTACCCATAATTATGTTAAATGTTAAGGATTTAAATGTAATAGATTGAGTGACTAAAAAAATTATGGTTTAAAAGACCACTTTACCCTCATTCTTAGGATTTATTTATAAATAATGGGGGAAGGGTTTATTTATAAATAATTATGTTTAATAGGAAGTTTGTTGTGAGTTTTATCTATACTATATTAAACATGCCACAACAAACTGACTCTGTATAAGTAAAATTAGGGAATATTTTAGTTTATTAATGCCGTTCAAAACAAAAAACTTGGGTAAAAAACAAATGTTAATGCACGGTAGCTAGGTAATGGTCAAAGCTGGCTTGGGTAAAAAACAAATGTTGGCTTTAATCAATTGTACATTTACGCATCGGCTATTTGTACTTTATGAACGCACGGTGAAACTAAAAAAGACAACTATCGAAACGTTTAAAAAAATGTGCCGATCGTCATGGTACCTTCGGATTTTTTTAAAACATTACGGGTTGTAAGATATCGCAGGAATACATTAAAGAATTAAAGGGGGGGGGGGGGTGTAACTAATTACCCATAATTATGTTAAATGTTAAGGATTTAAATGTAATAGATTGAGGGACTAAAAAATAATTATGGTTTAAAAGACCACTTTACCCTCATTCTAAGGGTTTATTTATAAATAATGGGGGAAGAAGTTCTTAACTTTTGGGAATCCTTCCCTCATGTATTATAATATAGTATAGATAAGATTATAGTCATCTTCTTCCTTCTTATCCGGAATGATCTGCAGCTTGCCGGAGAAATTTTTTTATTTCAATTCTTTCACTCATATTCATTCAGGGGTATCCTATTGTATGCCTAGGGATATCACATACATAAAACGGAGAAAAAAAAGAAAAATTACACTTAGCCAAGAGACTTGAGGGGTATCCCGGGCAACCCCTGCCTAAAGCGTAGATCCGCCCTTGCTGACGACAGTCTTGAGCGGTTCAAAGCTCGTCTAGTTTGTGATGGTTTGTCTCAACAGGTAGGCATTGATTGCTGGGAAACGTTTAGTCCAGTTGTCAAGCCCGCAACTATACTCACCATATTATCTATTGCCTTATCTCAGTCATGGTCCGTTCACCAATTAGATGTTACCAATGCCTTCTTGCATGGTCACCTACAGGAAACCGTGTACATGTACCAGCCTATGGGTTTTCGAGATAGCAAATTTCCCAATCATGTATGCCGACTCAAAAAGTCCCTTTACGGTTTAAAATAGGCGCCACGGGCATGGTACCAAAGATTCACCGACTATGTTCTCACATTGGGATTTCGACAAAGTAAGTGTGACGCATCATTGTTCACTTTCCATCATGCAAAGCCACGGTATATCTTCTTCTATATGTCGACGATATTATTCTCGTCACCGCTTCGGATTTACTTCGTCAGACCCTCATGACTTACCTAGCCCATGAGTTTGCCATGAAAGATCTCGGCTCCCTCAGTTTCTTTCTCGGGATCTCAGTGACCAGAGCTAATCCTGGTATGAGCTCTTGCAACCCTGTTTCACGCCAGTTGACACGCATGCCAAGTTAAGTGCAACATCGGGAGATGACTTCGATAACCCAACTCTTTACCGTAGCCTAGCAGGGGCACTTCAATACCTCACTTTCACACTACCAGATATTACCTATGCCGTTCAGCAGATCTGCATGTACATGCATGCCCCGAAAACAACGCATTGGCTTGCCCTCAAGCAGATTATTCGGTACATATAGGGCACGACTTCATACGGGCTTACTCTAGGTCGTTCGCCTTGCCCGTCTCTTCTTGCATATACGAATGCCGATTGGGCAGGTTGCCCAGGCACTCGACGTTGCACGAGTGGCTATTGTGTCTACTTTGGTGACAACCTTATCTCCTGGTCGTCCAAACGACAAGCCACCATCTCCCGCTCAAGCGCCGAAGTCGAGTACAGAGGCGTTGCCAATGTGGTTGCTGAAATTTGTTGGTTACGAAACCTATTATTGGAGCTGCATCATCCGCTGACTCGTGCAACTCTCGTGTACTGTGATAATGTGAGTGCTATCTATCTCTTCGGCAACCCTGTCCAACATCAACGTACTAAACACATTAAACTTGACATTCATTTTATGGGGGAGCAAGTTCAACGTGGCCAAGTTCGGATCCTACATGTACCGTCAAGACATAAGATTGTCAACATTTTTACCAAAGGTCTTCCTCGCATCCTCTTTGACGACTTCCGGTCCAGTCTCAATATTTGGTCACCTTTCGCTTCAACTGCGGGGGTGTAATAGAATATATTAGGAAACAATATTCTGTATATTATAATTATTATCTCATTGATTTGTAAATCCCTACGATTGAGGGCTTGTAATCTCCTATTTATATGGATTGTCAATACACAGAAGGATCATCGATTGATCCATTGTTATTATCTCTATCACAGCTAACTTAGATTATGGGTGTTCAAAGCTCGGTCTCCGCATTTTTAAAGTTAGAGTTCAACCTTTTTATTATCTATCTAATTATTTTCATTATACAAATAAAAGAAAGGAAAGTGGGAAATGAAGGGTTCGGGTTCAAAGTTTCAAACTAACAAACAACTGGGCTGAGTACCAAAGTGCGGTGCAGTCCAAGAAAGAAAAACCGCATTTAAAAAACAAAATAAACAGGCGGTCGTGATCTTCTTTTTCATATCTCGCAAACCCTAGAAATTTCGTATCTCTATAAGCCTTAGAAATACACAATAAAAATCGATTTCATACCTCGTAAAGCCTAGAAATACGTAATCAAACTCGAAATGTCTGACCACATACCTTTCGAAATTCAATCAGAAATCATGAACATGCTTCCTGCCAAATCGTTGATTCGGTTCCGATCAGTCTGCAAATCATGGAAGTCTGTGATCGAAAGCTCTGATTTCATAACTGGTTACAGCGGCCAAAACCAACATCTGCTTGTAAGGTATATCGAGGGTGAGCCAGATTATGTTTCAATTATTGTTGATGATGATACTTTCCCCCGCCACAAAGTTTCTGTGACTGTCCCCCCATTCGTTGATATGCTTAAATATTATAGAACAACTGGCACCTCTCACGGCCTGTTGTGTTTGTACAGTGATCGCATGGCTGTTATTTGGAATCCGTCAATCGCGAAAGAGGCTGCTGTTGTTCTGCCTAATGTGCCAGATAATCAGATATACGGAACTGTTCTAGGTTTTTGGGTTTGTGGCGAGACTAATGACCCTAAGATAGTCAAGATTAATTGTATAAAACATTTGTGCGGTGTCGAGGATGTAGCTTACATCCCTTGGCAAGTTGAAGTGTTTACATTAAGCACTAGGGCTTGGAGGAGTCCATATAGCAGCATTCTTCCTCGTAATTCAATTAGATTTTCCGAATCACAGGTAGTTGTAGATGGAGTTCTTTATTGGCTTGGTTGTGATAGAATTACCGTGGATGATGCTAGATTTAGGTATTATAACTTGATAATTTCATTTGATACGACAAGTGAAGAATTTGGAGAGGTAAACCTTCCGGATAATTTAGCCCAGTTTCGTGCTAGTTTATCCTTGTATAAGCTAAGGGAGTCCCTTGTTATGATTGAACACCATTATGAGGCCAATGACCTAGTTTACCTTGTATGGATTATGGAGGATGGTGTTCCAAGAACGTTTGCGAAGCTCTTCACTATTAGTT
This sequence comes from Helianthus tuberosus, assembly GCA_030545235.1. NCBI lineage: Eukaryota > Viridiplantae > Streptophyta > Magnoliopsida > Asterales > Asteraceae > Helianthus > Helianthus tuberosus. The sequence continues at coordinate 30,992,738 of CM060439.1, read as the reverse complement.
GTAACGTATCAATGGTTGGTGTAAGGGGATTTCGGAAGACAAGTGAACCTTTAATTGAATTACAAACTCACCCTTCCTCCGCTAGAATATTTGCTGCTTATGAACCATACTCTAAATCCATCAGTAATGTTTGGACTGATGGAAGAGATTCCGCATATTTTGTGTATTCCTACGTGGAAACGCTACTTTTGCTTTGATCAGCCCGTTATTACAGTTTATGACAAAGGTAATGGCCGAATTGCAAAGTTGAGAGCTAAGGACAGAAGGCTTTTGAAGCATACAAGCAAGGTGGACTCTATATCTTCAATATTTGAATCTAGATTTTAAAACTTTAGTAAAAATGTAAAATTCTTTTAGTTGGCTAATTTAGCGACTTTTGTGATTGATTCTTATATTTTACTATTCGATGATTATACATGAATATACTTCATTCAGTGACGGCAAATTATGTTTGTATATACTTCATTTTTCTTAATTAGTCTCCAAACGTTCAATGTTGTAAATGTCTTTCTTTAGTGAATTTTGTATGAAAATTTGTGCATGCTTTTTAATTTGTGTAACTTATTTGAGTTGTATTTGTTGGTGCAAAATTCAGCTTTTTTGTTGTTGGTTTATATTAGACTTTGTTTGCATGAGGCGGAAATTTTTAGACCAATGTTATTCCCTATGTCACTTAATTTGATAATATAGAACCATCATAGCATGGCTAGCTAGTGCAAATTCTTTTATAGGAGTCCTCGTTGGTGTGAAGGGACAGACATCAAGGTACGTGGTTTACCTCTGATAAAGGCTTTTAGATCTTATTAGTGCTGTGATCATACCTATGATGAGCTTATTCAAAACTTTATTAGCGAAGACTGAAGAATAACGTCAGATTTATTATTTGGAGTATAGTGTTTTACCTAACCAATCCTTGGTACTTAATAACATCTTTACCATGGAAAAAGTTGGGATAATTTTTATGCCTGAAACTCTTTGGAAGTGTTTTAAATTTTGTGTATAACAGATCCACCTATAGGGCATATGGTGTAGATTTGTAAGGTCGTCTTCCTTCAACGAACACATGAACCGGACCGATCGAACACACACGCGATGTGCGGAAACCACCATGTGCCTCGTACCGCAACGTAGAACACGTACAGAAGGTGTAGAAGATGAGAGAATAGTGTATTCACGGAGTATTCACAATCAACAATCACACACAGTGAGTGAAGAACACACACAGTTGGGGTTTGTTTGCACAACAAGTTTTCTCCAAAAAGTTTACTGTTTCAATGAATTCATTGAGTCTCATTGTCTGCATACAATCACTTAAAATATACACATCTAAATACGGACCCTTACAATGAAACCCTAGTCAGTACTTAACAAATAAGTACTGACACATAACAAGAACTACAAATACGGACATGGGTGCAAGAATTACAAGTTCTGACAAGCTAATCCTCTAAATTCGGACAACTCACTAAGAACTTACAAGTTCGGACAAGATACCTCTAAACTTATAAGTTCATTTCAATTTCCACAAATTCGGACAAGCCTCTAAACTAATAAGTACTGACACCTCAAAAAAAACAAATTCGGACATCATTATAACCCCTTGGTCCAAATTTGTGATATATCTTTCAACTATTTGCAATATCAGTCCATGAAGATTCATTCTTCGGCAGAATCCAGCATTTATCATACTTAGGTGCACTTACAAGATTTTGTTTGATTAAAGAGGCATTTTAATCAATTAAATGAAACATACGCCGTTGATTTTTATGTCTAGTGTTAGAGCATTCTCATCCAAACCATCAAAATATGTGAGGGGCAGTTTTTATATTATAAAGGGTATAAAAAATGGTTGTGAGTGGAGGAGAGAGAAAATGTTACTGTTCATCTGTATATTTGGGGGGACACTGTTCACCCAGTATAATTTTTTTAATATATATTGAAAGTGGTTGTGAGTGAAGGAGAGAGAAAAATGTAATAATAATATTATTTAATTGAAAAGAAGAGAGAAAAAGTATTTGTTTTTTGTGAAAACTAGATTTTGCCCGCCCGCGTTGCGGGGCATTAAGCCAAATATTTCTCTCATAGCATGTACGTCTGTATTTTAGTTACTTGTACATACTACTCATAACACGAGATCTCAAAAGAAATTACATTGAGTAAACAAAGTAAAACAAAATACTACCATACTTTTGCTAAAAAAACTAAAACGATGGAAAAACTACCACTTGGCATGACGAATAAAAATTAAATCGAGCCAACCAATTAAAACAAAACACTACCATAGTCTTCTAAAAAAATATTAAAACGAATTTTATACTGGGGGCAAAATCGTAAATAAACACAAAAAAAATCATGTCGAAATGTAAATCAACTTAAGTTTATATCGACACGTAAATGAAAATAAAGACGTAAAACTTGATTAAAAAATATTTAGAAAGTTAAAGGGTTGTAAAAGTAAATGCTAAAAATTAAAGGGTAAAAGTAAAAAAGAAAAAAAACCATAAAGAAAAAGAAAGAAAGAAAAAGAAAAAAAAAGAATTTTTTTTTGACAACACCACTGTAGCAAAGCGGTGTTGTCATTTGATATATATAATAATATATTGATATAGGAGTTGTTTTTTAGTGGAATGTATGTATAATTTGATGGATTGGATGAGAATGCTCTTAATGTTGAGATTTAGGACAAAGGTGATGTTAACACCATAATGCATATAGTAGTTTGATGAATGTGGTGATTTTGTGGTTCAAATTTGTTGTTAATTGAGTTATAAGCTAGAATTTCAATTTCAAGTCGCTTAAATGGTTAAATCTCTCTATATTAGAGCTTGAGCATGGGTGTCAGCTAGTCGATTCCAACTCTATATTCAAAGCTAGAGCTGGTGAGGAACTTCCAAGTTCGATCTTGACTTGTTTATTATTTATTTAATTGCTTTATATGCTAGTTTTGGCTCGCGAGACTATATGAGCTCGGTATGTGAAGCTTGGGCTTGGGGCCATTAGTTCAAGCTTGGATCGGGCTCATATCTTATAACCATGGTTTGAGTTGAACATTTAGAGCCGTCTCAAGTAGCTTATAAGCGTCTTCACTTGTTTACACCCGAGTCCATTAGAAATGCATTGTGTTTATGTTTAAAATAGTTATGTTTAAAATAGTTAAACATGGTATCTGAACAATGAACACTTGTATAAGACTGCTAGGTGTGGGGCTTGGGCTGTGGACTTGGGTTGACATGTGCGGAGATGGGCTCCACCAGGCCACCCAAAAAAAGTGGGGTGTGGTAGCGGAGTAGGTTGGGGGCTTGGGTTGACATGTGGATTTTTTTTTTTTGACATTTATAAAATAAAATACACCACTAATTTAATTTAAATAAAAAAGTTACATAAAATCCTAATAAATTAAAAAAAAATAGTTCCTAAAAAATTAAAAAAACATTTTAATAAATCCTAATAAAATAAAATAAAAACTTCATAATAAATTCTAAAAAATTACAAAGTACGATAAATATTAAAATGGGGAACCCAACGAAATTCCGGATTCCCATCGTGCCTATACTCGATTCTGGCGAGCTCCACTCGATCGTCGTAGCTTAGGTCGCCTGCAGGCACACGATCGAAGCATGCTTTAAACCGATCCTGGTGCGGTTTTAGCTCCCGCCACTTATGTTGACACACGTTCAAGTTGTGACACGCGTTTCCAACATGTTGGTATTCCTGAAACGCTCGAGTCCAGTAGGCGGTTTGACCACGGCATAGCGTTCGTTGTGCGTCAACGATTGACGTCACTAGCGCTAGCTCCTCCTCCTTGGTTCAGTTAACCATTTTCGGTTTTTGGGTTGGTTTTGGATGAAGATTTGTGTTTGAAGAAAGTAGGTGTAAAAAATTTGGGGGTTTGGGGTGAGTATTTATAGGTAAAAATTAGTAAAAATTTGATTTACATAGCGGTTACCGCCATGGCAAACGGCTAGCCCAAACGGCTATGGGTAACCGTCATATTTTGCTAGCCAATCCCAGCCATCCACATCATCTAGGCAACTCGCCCCACGCCAGGCTTCATAGCCACGCCAGAGGGGCAACGCCGCTACCCTGGCTGGCCCGGTGTGGCTAAAGCGGCGTTGGTTTGGTTCTCACGCACCAAACCTAAGCCCACACCCCGCGGTCTAAACCGGAGTATCAATAAAATGAGAGTAAGAAAAGGAAGAAGAATGATTTTGGATGCTTTGGGAAAACAATGTAAGCGAAAGTGTTAATGATTTTTTTTTCAAATTGCGGAACTTCTATATAAAAATATTGAAACTAAATTGATTTGGGTGGAGTTTATAAACTCTGAGTTCTTTAGGAAAAGTTTTGATCAAACATAGATTTTTTATGTGATGGATAGTCTTTCGTTGTATTTAGTAGTTTACCTGTTTTAACTTCAAGCAAATCCTTGTAACATAAGTAGCTTTATATAATCCTAATTCAATTATACCCAATGCATAAAAAAATAGCAATAAGAGAAAAGTAAAAGTCCCTCACCACCTGACATTCCTTAGGCTGCTTGAAATGGAGCGACAAACTATAATCGACATGTTGTGGCAAGCATTGCATGTTGATCAATTCTGTTTAAACATAATGGAAAACATGAATAACATACCTGTTACAGCAGACAGGCTAGTAGAGAATCCAGTCAGAGATGTAGCCATTGAGTTCGACATACTTGTCAGGATGATCTGGTTCCTCCTTAGGGTGTAAGGTGATGATGGTAATGAACCGAAAGTAGGGAGGGTTTCGGTTGAGAGAGAGAGTCGAGATTGTGATGTTATGAGGGTTGTTTAATGTCTAACTTGTGTAACCCTTAAACTCTCTAATAAGCTCCTTATTTATACACCCAAGAGGAAACCTAATTAGTTAATAAGGGTAATATGGTCCGTCAACAATTACCAACTAATTAATAATAGATTATTAATATATTTTGATCTATATAATATAAATGATTATAATGGCTAAAAGATTAAATAATATAATGTTAATATATTTAATCTCACATTCTCCCACTTAGCCGAGTAATCATTTATCATGAGTATTAGATGAGCTTGGCCAGGAGTTAACACTCATTATAGCCTTAAACCAAGAACTATAGCAGAGAAATACAGCCGTTGAATCATCATTCGACTCAGGACCCCCATTAGTCATACTATAGCCTCAATTTAAAACCTAATAGTTACGATCAAAATACGTATAAGCCCTTTAGCGTCTGATTTGTATTTATATTTGTCTATATGTCATTACACCGGCAGAACATATGTTAGAGACAAACAAAATCAAACTGAGGAAATTTCATTAATTAAAACATAAGCTAGTACAATATGCCATTAAATAAGGTCTTTAGTAAGTCCCGTATTCGATACATGTTCTTCGAAAACTTTAGGTGGGAGACCTTTAGTCATCGGATCCGCAAGCATATCTTTAGTACTAATATACTCAATACAACGATTATTTTCCTCAACTCGTTCACGTACGAACAGATATTTTGTATCAAGATATAAACCAGCTCCAGTCGAACTGTTACTGTTCGAGAAACTAACGGCAGCTGAGTTATCACAATAAAGCTTCAATGGTCTAGAAATGGAATTAACGATTTTGAGTCCAGTGATCAGATTTCTAAGCAACATTCCATGACAGGTTGCTTTGTAAACAGCAATGTACTCTGCCATCATTGTGGAAGTTGTAGTTAACTGTTGTTTATGACTCTTCCATGAGATAGGTCCGCCTGCTAACATAAAGATGTAGCCTGAAGTGGATTTCTTGTCATCTTTGCATTTGGCAAAGTCAGAATCAGAATAACCTACCACTTCTAAGTGATCACTTCTTCTATAAGTCAGTTTAAGTCTTTCGTCCCTTGCAGTTATCTAAGGACCTTCTTAGCTACTTTCCAGTGATCTAGGCTAGGATTAGTCTGATAACGACCTAGCATTCCAGCAATGTAAGCGATATCTGGGCGAGTACAGACTTGAGCATACATCAGGCTCCCGACTACTGACGCGTAAGGTATCTGGCTCATTTGCTCCTTTTCAACTTCTGTTGTCGGATACTGGAATGAACCGAAAACATCTCCCTTAACTACTGGAGCGACTGAGGGTTTGCACTGTTGCATGTTGTAACGTGTATGGACACGATCTATGTAAGTCTTTTGAGACAATCCTAAGATCCCTTTGTGTCTATCTCGGTGAATTTCGATGCCAATGACGTAAGAAGCATCTCCGAGATCCTTCATGTCGAAGTTATGCGAGAGTAACCGCTTTGACTCATGCAACATGTCTAAACTATTACTTGCCAATAGAATATCATCTACATAAAGGACAAGTATAGTAAAATTACTCCCACTCATCTTGAGGTAGGTGCATTGATCCACTTGATTCTTCATAAAACCTTGCCTCTTCATGACTTCATCAAACTTGAGGTACCATTGACGTGATGCTTGTTTTAACCCATAAATGGATTTCTTCAACTTACAGACTAGATGATCCTGACCTTCAGGTTTAAAGCCTTCAGGTTGTTTCATGTAAACATCTTCGTCTAAGTCTCCGTTAAGGAAAGCATTTTTTACGTCCATCTGATGCAGCTCTAAATCAAAATGAGCTACAAGGGCCATAACAATCCTTAATGAATCTTTACGAGAGACAGGTGAAAACGTCTCTTGATAATCAATTCCCTCTTTCTGAGTGTAGCCCTTTGCAACCAATCTCGCTTTGTAGCGTTCAACGTTCCCATTCGGATCCAGTTTTGTTTTGAACACCCATTTACAACCTACAAGTTTGGCACCATTGGGTAATTCGACTAAATCCCAAACGTCATTTTTCTTCATGGATTCAAGCTCATCAATCATTGCTTTGTTCCATTCAGAAGACTGATCACTGCTAATGGCTTCATTATAAGAGATAGGATCATTGAGCTTTCCAGCATCCATTTCAGTCAGGTAGGTAACATAATCATCCCAATTAGTAGGCCTTCTTTGCCTAGATGACCTCCTGAGTTGATTATCGGGTTCAGCGTTGTCTAGGTTTTGACCATTTGATGTGCCTTCGTTATGAGGTATAATGGGTTCTGATTGTGGAGATGGAGTTTGTGCAGTGGCTTCAGGTGCAGTTGCATGGGGTACAAGAGGAGTAAACGGAGTAATGGTAAGCGACGAGTCTCTCTGTCACATCCCGACTTTCCACGTATGACCGGTGGGCCCGGTGGGGAGTATCGTGACGTGGTTGGCAACATAACAGTCAAACAACACAATATTTGAAATGCACAGCGGAAGCAAATGAAAGATATATATTTCAACTTTAATGAATTGTAATATCCAGTATCACAACAATTGAAATTCATCCACAGAAGGATCAAAAATAAATAGGAAACAGTAGTTCAACAGACTTTAGGCATCTTAAGCTTGCGAGACTCTTATTGATGCTAAGGAGAAATCCAGCCAATTACGAATAGTACCTGCACTTAATCTTTTTGGGAAAATACGTCAGTTTACACTGGTAAATACAATCAACTGACTCATTTTAAAAATGATTAAAAATTGATTTGGATGCACATGGCACAAACATTTTATAACTTGGGATAATTATTTAAATATATAAACTTGTAAAAGAATTACATGTTCCTTATGCGTTCAGTAGCCAGGATCGTGCCGGGTTAAAGATCAATAGACACACCACATTATTTATTCATGCACTGACGAGTGTACGCCTACACTCCGCGCTTAGGTAGTGGCCATTTCGTAAAATGATGCCAAGGATATCTGGGACATGGTCATTAACCTCCCAAAGGCTTTAAGCAAACAAAAAAATTTAAACGGGCCGATCAATATCAATTAACCACCATATGATGGAAGATTTAATGCCCGACCAAGCGGTATTTTATATACCGTACCCCAAGCCCGTATAGGGAAAATAAGTTAAAAGTATTTACCTTTGCAAGTATAATTCACAAACAGCAAATGCAAGTAGCTTTTACTGGTCCTCCTATTCTGGAACGAAGGTTTATAATAACCTATTAGAATCCTAACGGGTCTTTAATTAAGCCTAAACTTAGACCGGTTAGTTTTAAAGATACGGTTCGTACGCACGATTAAGCGAAGACCGGAATAGAATGTGATTTAGACCCTACAAGTTTGAAGACTTGCTTAATATGGGTATTTCATACACATTCTGGATTTTGAGATAAAAGCGATAAGGTTTGACCCCTTTCGGCTAATTTATGCAAACTAGTTACATAAACCGAACCGAACGCGCAAGAGGCGTAACGGGTAATCATTAGAGCCATATACAGGTTTCCTAAGTTAATATGCCTTAAATATGTTGTGAAATCAGTAAGATATCTTTTATTATGCCCGAAACGAATTTAAACACAAACTATGCCCCGTAGGGGTAGTTTGGTCATTTACAAGGTTATAAAAGAGTTTAAGTATTAACCTGAGTTACAGGTCTGATATAATCAGCAAAAATACTTAGTTTACTAAGTTATAACAGTATGGTATTGTATATATGTGAAATTTATCAATTATAACCAAACTATGCACCGTAGGGGCATTTTAGTAATTTCACATAAGCCGAAAAGCTCAAAACTGAAGTCTGAGTTAAAAAACTTTTGCTTACTGTTAAAATATTATAATTTACTTAAAATATCAGTAGCTATCAACCCTTGTATGTTTAAAATAGTTTTAGTACATACTATGCGTTAAAAACGCTTAATAAGGCGATTAGAAGCCGTTTCCGGGTTCTATATGGAAAAACTGATATTTTTACTATTCCAGAAGGTTTAAAATAATTTATTTATCATATATAATCAGTAGCAAAAGGTTTGGGATCAAAAAGATATGTAAAACTCATTTTATAGCCCAAAAGGGCAAAACCGACAATTACCGAATCAAGCCTACGACTCTAAGTTATGCTCAGCCTAAAATTAATTAAAAATCTTCAAAAATCCCAAAATAATATATTATATCAGTGGGTAAAGAGTTTGATATCAAAAAGTGTGTTTAAATAGGCTATACGCTAATTATGTCGTTTAATCGCTAAAGAAGCTTTCTAATTACGCTAATGAGCATAAATCTCAATCTACACCTCAAACTGATGTCAAATTTTGGGTGCAAGTTTATAAATCAGTAACTAAGGTTTCTACTCTTTTACACTTTCAAAAATCACGTTTTATGGTGAAAAGGGCATAATGGTCAACATATAGGCAATTAACGGAATCATGCATATTAATTGGATAACTAATGAACCAAGGTGTATAATCACAGAGGGTTATACTAGCATGTAACCTAGTCCAATTAAAGCTCTAAGGCATTTCTAAAACATACCAAAGCGGGTCAGAACTAAAGTCAAAGCAAAAGTCAAAGCTTTGCGACTTTCGGTTCCGAACCGGGTCTAAACAGAAAATTGACGGGTTGAATATGTTTAGACATGTTCTTACATTAATTACCAAGTTATATTAATGATCAAACAGGTTGTATGGGTGCTACATTGCTAATTATGCATAAATTGGAAATTAAGCATTATGTTGACTTTTTCTAATCAACTTTGACCCGACAAATGGTCTAGTTAGAGTGGGAATCAGAGGGTGCCCTTTTAAGGGTTTATTGCCCACATAATTACCAACTTATAACTACTTTCAATTCGACTAATCACTGGACCATTAGTGATTAATCGTGAAGTCAACCGTTAATTACGACGTTTTGACTTTTAAGCTAAAACTAAGTAAAAACTCAACTAAGAAAGGTTAAGCATACTTACTGAAGTCCTATGCACGATTAGGAAGAACTTGGGTCTACTCTTAAGCTCCAGGAAGCTCCAGAAATGCAGAAATGAGGTGTGGAGAAATGGTTGCAACCTTGTGGCCTTTTATAGTGTTCAAAACCTCATGGATCATTGACACACAAGCCTAGCAATGGCCATGGATCATTTCCAGATGCCCCTAAGTACCTAGGGGTTGTTTAGGGGTCGCCCAAGATGTGAAAAATCGGATTAAAGTCGGTTACAAAGCACCTAGCAGACCATTTCCAGATGCCCCTAAGTACCTAGGGGTTGTTCAAAACCCCTATTTTCCACGTGTCACCGGTGGGCCCGGTGGGGAGTATCGTGACGTAGTTGGTATCATCATAGACAAACAACACAATATATATAAATGCACAGCGGAAGCAAAGATAGATTCATTTCAACTTTAATAAAGTGTAATATTAAATATCACTAATAGTTGAAACGGATCCACAAGCAGATCAAATAAAATAAGATATTGTTCAACAGTTTATTGTCGTCCAAGCTTGCGAGACTTATTGTGGACGCTCTAGAAGACAGCCAGCCTGTTACGTGTAGCACCTGCACTTAACCTTTTGGGAAAATACGTCAGTTTACACTGGTAAATACAATTTAACTGACTCATTTTGAAAAGGGTTGAAAATTGATTTGAATGCACGTGGCACAAAACCTTTTTATAACTTGGGTTAATTATACAATATAATCATGTGAACGAATTACATGTTACTTATGCATTCAGTAGCCCGGATCTTGTCCGGGTTAAAGATCAATAGACACACCACATTATAGAGTTATACACTGACAGGTGTACGCCTACACCTCGTGCTCAGGTCGTGGCCATCTCGTAAGATGATGCCAAGGATATCCGGGACATGGTCATTAACCCCCCAAAGGCTTTAAGTGAACAAGACTGTTTAAACGAGCCGATCAAATTATTCAATTAACCACCCAAAGATGTAAGATTTGATGCTCGATCAAGCGGTATTTTATATACCGTAACCCAAGCCCGTATAGGGAAAATAAGTTAAAAGTATTTACCCGAGTAAGTATAATTCTCAACAAGCAAAATGCAAGTCGCTTTTACCGGTGCTCCTAATCTGGAACGAATGTTTATAATAACCTATTAGATTCCTAACGGGTCTTTATTTAAGCTTATGCTTAGACCGGTTAGCTTTAAGGACGAACGGTTCAAACGCACGATTAAGCGAAGACCGGATAGAATATGATTTAGACCCGACAAGTTTGAATACTTGTATAATATGGGTATACTAAATACATTCTGGATTTTGAGACAAAAATGATAACGTTTGTCCCGTCTTGGTCAATTTATGCAAACTAGTTACATAAACCGAACCGAACGCGAAAAGAGCGTTACGGGTAACCGTAAGAGTCATATGCAAGTTCCCTGAGATAATATGCTCTAAATATGTTATAATATCAGTAAGTCATCTTCTATTATGCCCCAAATGAATTTAAACACAATTTATGCCTCATAAGGGCATTTTGGTCATTTAAAAGATTATAAAGGAGTTAAATTAGAAATCTGAGTTACAGGTCTGGTTCATATAGTAAATATATTTTATTTAACATGTTATAACAGTAGAGTATGACCCATAAGTGAAAATCATCATTTAAAACCAAACTATGCACCTCAGGGGTATTTTGGTAATTTCACAAGGGCTAAAAATGTCAAAATTGGAAACCTGAGTTCAAAAACTTGTACTTACTGTTATTTTATAAAAAAATATACTAAAAACATCAGTAGGTATCAATCTTATATGTCCAATATGGTTATAGTGCATACCATGCGATAAAAACGCTTAAAAAGGCGATTTAGAGCCGTTTCCGGGTTTTTAAAAGAAAGCTGATATTTTTATATTTCCAGAATGTTCAAAATATTTTATTTATCAAATAAAATCAGTAGAAAAAGGTTTGGGGTCAAAAGGATTTGTAAAACTCATTTTATGGCTTAAAAGGGCAAAATCGGTATTAACCGAATTAAGCTTAGAGACCTATGTTATGATCAGCCAAAATTTAAATAAAAATCTTTAAAAATCCCAAAATATTATATAACATCAGTGGGTAAAAAGTTTGATATCAAAAAGTGGGTTTAAATGGGTTATATGTTAATTACGCCGTTTAAGTAACATAAAGCTTTCAAATTACGATATTGAGCATAACTCTTATTCTGGACCTCAAACTGATATCAAATTTTTGGTGCAAGTTTATAAATCAGTGACAAATGTTTCTACTCTTTCACTTTTTCAAAAATCACGTTTTATAGTCAAAAGGGCATAATAGTCATATTTAAGCATAAATCGGAAACATGCATATGAATCGGATGAGTATTGAACCAAGTTGTATAATTTCAGAGAGTTAAACTTATATGAAAATTGGTCCAAAATAATCTCTAAGGCAGATCTCAAACATGCATGAACGGATCAGAACTGAAAGTCAAAGAAAAAGTCAATTTATGCGACTTTCGGTTCCGATTCGGGTTTAAACTGAAAATTGTCGAGATGAACATATTGAGACATGTTCTTACATTAATTACCAAGTTATTTTAATGATCAAACAGGTTGCATGTACCCTACATTGCTAATCATGCTTAAATTTGCAAAAACACATTCTGTTGACTTTTTGAAACAAGCTTTGACTCGACAATTGTCATACTTAGAGTGGGAATCTGAAAATACCCTTTTGAGGGTTTGTTACCCACATAAATACCAACTTGTAGGTACTTTCAATTCGAGAAATGACTGGGCAATTTTTGTTTAATCACCAAGTCAAACTTAAATTACGATGGATTGACTTTCGGTTAATATACTAAGCTAGAACGAATTAGGAAAGGTTATGAACACTTACAAGAGTCCTAACAAAGCTTAGAGATCACTAAGAAGTTGCCTTGTCGTCCAGAGAGCTCCAGAAGTTGCCTTGTGAAATTTGTGAATGCAAGTGTTCAAAGTAGTGAGCTTCAAGATCCTTTTTATCACCATTTTGATCTGATTAGAGGCTGCCACAGAGGTCTAGGAGTGTTATGAGAAGAGGACAAGTGCCCCTAGTTGCATGTAAGTTCATTGGTGAGGCCCTGGAGTCGTATACAGCTGGTAACAACTCGAACACAGAACTGAACTGGCAGCTGCGCATGTATTGGTCGCTGGCAGGTCGCTCGCGTAGCGCGAGACCCCCCTCGCGTAGCGCGACCATGTGCAGATCAGGTTACAAGTTTCCTAACAATTGCAATTCAGTCCTTGTCCTTTTGTAACGTGTTTTTACTTATTTTTCTTGCACATTAGACCCTAAAACCTGACTTTTAAGGGCCTTGGGACATTTACAAATATGGTAAAGTCCTTGGTTAACTTTGTGCTTACCCGAAAAGTCTCAAAATTCAACGTTAACGCATTTTACCCTTCGTGCACGGTTTTGATCACAATTTTCTCATACGATAACGAAACTTGATGAAATTTTTACCACATATTCTAGTGAGTATATTTTACCATTACAAAGCTTCGGGTTTGCCAAAAGGTCACTCAGAGGTATACTTTCAACATGTTGACACCTTTAGCCCCTGTAGTTTGTAATTCCTCACTTTCTTTCATTTTCCGCTTCGTATGATCCATGATTTATCCGTTTAAGATTATAAACATCATGTAGGGTTATTTTAGAGCCTATTTATCAATTGTTGACACTTTGGACCCTTATATTCACATAGTTTCATTGTTTGTCAACTTTAGTCCCTCTAAAGTATGTTTTCACATATTCAAAGCCCATGACACGTGTCAGTACATTATTGGACGTAAATTTTCGAGGTGTTACATCCTCACCCCCTTAAAAGAAATCTCGACCACGAGATTTACTGAAACAAATGAGGGTATTTTTCTTTCATCGTGGATTCTACCTCCCATGTGTATTCGGGACCTCTACGGGCATCCCATTTGACCTTTACAATAGGTACATGCTTCCTTCAAAGCTTCTTTACCTGTCGATCCTCAATCGACAATGGCTTTTCCACATATTTCAAGCTTTCATCAATGTGTACCTCCGTATGTGGTATAACCATTGATTCATCAGCGAAACACTTCTTCAAATTACAGATGTGGAACACATTATGGATAGCGCTAAGTTCTTCAGGCAAGTTTAACTTATAAGCGACTGACCCGACACGTTCGATAACCTCGAAAGGTCCTATGTATCTCGGGCTTAGCTTGCCTTTCTTACCAAATCGCATCACCCCTTTCCAAGGTGATACTTTAAGCAATACTTTGTCACCTACTTCGAAGTGAAAAGCCTTACGCTTTGGATCCGCATAACTTTTATGCCTATCCCTGGCAGCTTTCAAATGATCGCGAATCTGGACAATCTTGTCCGTTGTTTCAAAAACTATCTCTGGTCCTGATAGTTGGACATCTCCAACTTCCGTCCAACAAATGGGCGATCTACACTTTCTACCGTATAAGGCCTCAAAAGGCGCAGCTTTTATGCTGGTGTGGTAGCTATTGTTGTAGGCAGTGTTGTAAGAATCGCTAGGCGCTAGTCGGGCGGTGGGGTACCGACTAGCGATTAATCGGGATTAATAGGGATTAATCGGAATTAATCGGATTGAGATTTTTATATGTAATTTTTAGTTACATATATACATACAGATTTTTATATGTAGTTTTTTAAAGTAGACATGTTTTAACCTCTCATTAACCCATTTTTTAAGTAATTGGAAGGAATTTATATGGTTTGGTCAAAATTTGGCTGACATCTAGCCAAAATTTGGCCAGAATAGGACCGCTATTGACTGCCTAGCTATTAATCGGCCATTAATCGGTGAACCTCCGATTAGTGATTAATCGGCGACTAATCGGAGACTAGTCGGGATTTTTACAACCATGGTTGTAGGAGAACTCAATTAGTGGTAGGTTCGTATCCCAACTACCACCCAAGTCGATCGCACATGCACGTAGCATGTCTTCCAATGTTTGAATAGTACGCTCACTCTGTCCGTCTGTCTGTGGGTGGTAAGCCGTACTAAAATTCAAGCGCGTACCCAAAGATTGTTGGAAACTTTTCCAAAAATGAGAGGTGTATCTTGTATCTCTATCTGAGATAATAGACGCAGGTATACCATGCAAAGCTACAATCTTATCAACATATAACTGTGCTAACATATCGGAGCTATAAGTCTCCTTGATGGGTAGAAAATGTGCTGACTTCGTCAGTCTATCCACTATGACCCATATAGTATCGTTTCCCTTTCTCGTCTTTGGCAATTTGGTGATGAAATCCATTGTCACCATCTCCCACTTCCATGTGGGAATTTCAGGTTGTTGTAATAAACCTGACGGCTTCTGGTGTTCCGCTTTGACTTGCGCACAAGTCAAACATTTAGCTACATAAGCAGCTACAGACTTTTTCATACCAATCCACCAGTAGTTTGCCTTTAGATCCTGGTACATCTTGTCAGCTCCAGGATGAACAGAATATTTGGAATTGTGGGCTTCCTGGAGGATAACATCTCGAAGTCCTCCAAAAACTGGAACCCATATTCGTCCATTCAATCTTAGCATTCCGTCCTTGTCATGGGATAACTGCTCCTCAGTTATTCCTAGTTTTTCTTCAGTATAGTTAGCTTCCAACACAGCTTCCTTCTCTGCAGCTAACACCCTTTCGTTCAAACTATTCCTGATTTCGATGCGCTTGGCATTGATTCTTATTGGCTTCACTCTTTCTTTTCTGCTTAAGGCGTCAGCAACTACATTTGCTTTGCCTGGATGGTATTTTATCTCACAATCATAATCATTTAGAGTTTCCATCCATCGTCTTTGTCGCATGTTCAAGTCCTTCTGATTGAACAAATGTTGAAGGCTCTTGTGATCTGAATAGATCACACACTTAGTTCCATATAAGTAATGCCTCCATAATTTCAATGCAAATACAACGGCACCCAACTCCAAGTCGTGGGTGGTGTAGTTCTTCTCGTGCACCTTTAGCTGTCGTGAAGCGTAGGCAATAACCTTGCCTTTTTGCATGAGTACACAGCCCATACCAGTGTGGGATGCATCACAATACACCACAAATTCTTCTATACCATCGGGCAATGTTAACACTGGTGCATTGCTCAACTTTTTCTTCAAAATGTCAAAGGATTCCTGCTGCTTAGGGCCCCAATCAAACTTAACTTTCTTACGTGTCAACGAAGTTAGGGGCGCAGCAATCCTTGAAAAGTTTTCGATGAAACGCCTATAATATCCTGCTAAACCCAGGAAGCTACGAATTTCAGTAGGTGTCTTCGGCTCTTGCCAATTCATAACTGCTTCTACCTTAGCGGGATCCACTTGGATACCACGCTCACTTACCACATGTCCAAGGAATTGGACTTCCCGAAGCCAAAATTCACACTTCGAAAATTTTGCGTAGAGTTTCTCATGATGTAGAAGTTTGAGAATACAACGAAGGTGTTTCTCGTGGTCAGCTTGGTTTTTCGAATAAATAAGGATGTAGTCAATAAAGACGATGACGAATTTGTCTAAGTAAGGCTTGCAGACGTGATTCATGAGATCCATGAATGCGGCCGGTGCATTAGTGAGCCCAAAAGGCATCACTAGGAACTCGTAATGTCCATAACGAGTCCTAAACGCTGTCTTGACCTCAAGTCGATCTTAGAGAAATAGCTTGCCCCTTGTAACTGATCGAACAGATCGTCGATCTTGGGCAAAGGATACCTATTCTTGATAATGACTTTATTAAGCTCATGGTAATCGATGCACAGATGCATCGATCCATCCTTCTTCTTGACAAACAAAATCGGCGCTCCCCAAGGAGATGAACTAGGTCTAATAAAACCTTTGGCTAGCAAATCATCTAATTGCATCCTTAACTCCTTCATCTCCGTTGGTGCTAACCTATAAGGCGCTCTCGCTACTGGTGCAGCACCAGGGATGATGTCAATTCGGAATTCCACTTGCCTATCTGGTGGTAAACCAGGTAGTTCTTCGGGAAAAACTTCAGGATATTCTGAAATGACAGGGATGTCTTCAATCTTAGGCTTTGGCTCGTCTATAGTAACTTGTGCCATATAAATGACACAACCCTTCTGCAGACATCTGGATGCTTTGAGCATAGACACTTGCTCAGTCAATCCATGCTGGGTATCTCCTTGGATGGTGAGTGACTCACCAGACGAAGTCTTGACTACTACTTGCTTTCTATTGCACACAATCTGGGCTTGGTTATGCGATAACCAATCCATACCTATGACTATATCAAAGCCGGCTAGCTTAAAGGGAAGTAAGGATAAAGGAAAAGAGTGATTCCTAATGGATATAACACATCCATCTAAAACAGTCGAGGCGGTTTCTATGGTTCCATCAGCTAATTCCACCTCATGTTTCACGCTTAAGGGTTTTACAGGTAATTTCAACAACTCACAAAACTTATTATCTACAAAAGACTTATCTGCTCCAGAATCAAACAATACTCTAGCAAAAACATCATTTACGAGAAAAGTACCTGTAATCACGTTGTCATCCTGAACAGCTTCCTTAGCATCCATCTTGAAGACTCTCGCGTTGGTCTTCTTCCCATCTTCGGCTTTCTTGGCGTACTTTGGGCAATTAGACTTAATGTGCCCTTTTTCATTGCAACCGTAACATGTTGCATCCTTCAGCTTCTTACACTCCAAAGTCTTATGATCAGTAGATTTGCAAATCCCACAGGATCTCGTGTGAGACTGGGATTTCGACTCAAACCGACACTTCCCAAAATGATTCTTCTTGCATGTTTTACATTTGGGCTTATCCCCCGATTGTTGCCCATCTCACTTAGATCCCGACCCTTTCTTGTGGTCGTCATTTCCTCGGTGTTTCTTACCCGATCTTCGTGAGGTATCGTCCTCACGCTTCCTTTTATTCTCTTCTGAATTCCTGAGTGCTCTCAACCTGACTACATCCAAGGTGAGAGAGAGAGATAGATCAGCTGCTGATCTGAAGGTTGCAGGCCTTGATGCCTTAACACTCGATTTAATCTCTGGGGCTAAACCCCCGATGAAGCGGGCAATCCTCTTAGGTTCTGGGGTTACCAAGTATGGAACCAACCTGGATAGGGTATTGAAAGTGGTGAGGTATGCCTGGCAGTCTAAATTCTTCATCACTAAAGATAGGAAGTCTGACTCAATTCTCTCAACTTCATGTTGCGGGCAGTAATTATCCTTAATAAGGGCAACGAACTGATCCCATGATAGATTGTAGAGTGGGATCTTTCCAGCAGCTTGTATGAGGGATTTCCACCACGCCAGTGCATCTCCTTTGAACGACTGGGATACGTATTTCACTACGTCCCTTTCAGCACACCCGCTGATGTCTACAATCGTTTCCATTTCGTCCAACCAAGTTATACAATCTACCGCTCCCTTTTCCCCAGTAAAGTCCCGGGGTTTACATGAGACGAAGTATTTGTATGTACAGGACTTACCACGTGGTTCCTGTTTAGGCTCGACCTTCCTTGACGGGACACTGTTCTGATTCGAGGAGTGACGTTCATCATCATCCTTCTTTGGCTTATCCTTCTTGGGTACATCTCTCTTAGAGGGCGGCTTGCTATGAGCCTCAGAGTGGACTTTGGGTTTGGAATGTGGTGCAGATCGGGTCCTACTTCGGGTCCCGCTCGATTCACTATACTGTCTATTTAGTGCTTCGACAACAGCATCATTTACTAATGCTTTCAACTCCGCACCAGTTACTAATATCTTAGCATTTTCAGGGTTTTCTGCTGGACGACTGTTTAGTTCTTCGGACTTAGCCATGTAGTTTTAAGTGCTACATAAAAATAAGGATAAGGTTTATTTAGAAGCCTAAACAGTATTATCGTTCTTGACGATCTATTAACCATGGTAAATAAAAGCCATATTAGTTAATTTAATAATTTCATTCAGGATTTTTACTAGTAATCTTTTTAGAATGAAATATAAGGGTGGGGTTCGGCTACAAAGTCTATTTTTCCTACAAAGTGTACAAAGTCATAAAACACCACAATTTCAGCCATAAAACACACTCAAAACCCACAAATAACAGAGTCAAGATTACTAAAACACAATATACAAACCCTAACAGTCCATAAAAGCTTCAAACACACAATCGTTGAACTATAAATATAAAACACAACATGATAATCAACATAAAACACACTAATGTTAGTTTTTCGAAAATCAAAGACTTATCATCCAAAACACAACACAAAACCCACAAATATGTGGTTTTAGTAAGCTTCACTTTATTATTTGTGGGTTTTGAGTGTGTTTTATGGCTTAAATTGTGGTGTTTTATGACTTTGTACACTTTGTAGGAAAAATGGACTTTGTAGCCAACTCCCACCCTGAAATATAATATTGGCATAATAAGCCTAGTCACGTAGACAAATTTCTAAATTACAAATTTAGATCTTATAGGATTAAAGTTTGAATAAATAAGACAAATCAATCCTTTTCTTGGCAGGGAGTTTATAAACTACGGCTGCCTTTTGTTTTATGTGACATTAGTTATAACCCGTAGGCATTATGTCACAACCAAATATATATAAAAATATTAAACTTGGATAACTTATTAAAAGGGTGACATGTGTGATTTTACGGATCACACTAGCCAAGAATGTTAACATGTTTACAGATGTTAACAGAGAATTGAATCTTTTAAACAGGTTCTACCATATTGGCTAAATTTATGACAACATAACAGCTAGGTTTTACCTTTTAAGATCCTTATTATTTTATTAAAATGGTAAATCAAATAATAACTGTTATTTTTCATTTATTTATACACTATGTTTATGCACATAATTTAAAAATGAAAAACTTAAATTAACCATTCCAAATAAAAATTAAACCAGTACGAGTTTTGCCCTAAACGGGACTTTTACCAAAATCATGCCCACGCAGGGGCCAACTAACAAACAAACAAACCCACGCAGGGGCCAAATAAAAGATATGCCCTCGCAGGGGCAGAACAGAAAGAAATACCCACGCAGGGGTAGAGTACAGAAATAAATGTCCTCGCAGGGACATGATTAAAACTAAAATAAATAAACAAACAAAGGATTCAGTGACCCTTCTTGCTTTTACCCTTAATCAAATCTGCCATCTTCTTAAACATCCCCCGATTATGCCTCCGATCATGCCGCAACTCATGCCGCATCTCTTGGCGCACCCCTTGTATCTCATGAAGGATTTCTTGCATTTGGGGCGGTGACATCGCCGGCGCCTGAGGTGGTTGTTGATAATGCGGAGGTTGAGGAGGCTGTTGTTGATAATGTGGAGGTTGAGGAGGCTGCGGTTGCTGATACCTATATGGTGGGTATCCATAGGTCGATTGTCCCGTAGCCCAGGGACCTCCGTAGGGACCTTCCTGATGGAGAGTGTTGGAGTTTGTTGCTATCCAGTAGGGATCCTCTGTAAAGTTATAACCTGTGTGGATCTGCTGCTCGAAAGGGTTGAATGCAGCCGCGCCAGTGTAAGTGGGGATTGGGTCTCCAAAACCCAATGGTGGTTGTGGCGCGACTGGCGTAGTGTTCACCTCTGAGATGGGGTGTGAAGATTCTCCCGTCTCCGGTTCTTCGTGGATAAGCGAGTACCGGCTGCCACTCGAATGTGGAAGGGTGCTGATGCGTATTCCCCCTCGTGCGGATATTCGCGCTGTAGTTCTCCTTCGCCTCGGGGGCGAGGGAGGCTGAAGTCGAGGTGGTGCTGCCGGTGGAGTGACCGCGACTAGTTTGGAATCCTCAGAAGGATTCTGCTGCTGCTGAGGCTGCTGCTGCTGATGCAGGGGAGAGTTAGGATGAAGCTGGTGTAGGGGAGAGTGATGTGGCTGGTGCAAGGGAGAGTGATGTGGCTGGTGCAAGGGAGAGTTATGGTAACTGGGAGTAAAAGCCCAGTCATACTGTTTGAACATCTCCTCATAACTATCGGGACCATTGTATGGTGATCCCATGAAAGGTGACCCATCAGAAATCTCGATGGGGTGGTTTGGAGTTCCAGATGGCGGCATTGCAGGATCAGTATCCTCATCGATGTCCATCGGGTTGCCACCAGAAAAGTGGTCTTCGGGCCCAAGTGGGTTAACACCCATAGGCACATCCAGGTAGTCAGCAGG
This sequence comes from Helianthus tuberosus, assembly GCA_030545235.1. Lineage (NCBI taxonomy): Eukaryota > Viridiplantae > Streptophyta > Magnoliopsida > Asterales > Asteraceae > Helianthus > Helianthus tuberosus. Next base: position 30,971,821 of record CM060439.1, on the reverse strand, counting down.
GTTGAACAAACCCTGGAAAACAGGTGATGGTTGGTCAAAAGGTGATTGGTGTCCTAGAGGAATATAGGACTGGTGAGAGTTATGGGGCTCATTCTCAGAATGAGGCCCAAAGGAGTGTGGGATGGAAGGTGAGGTACTCAGTGAAACTGAGCGCCTAGCTGGTTCAGTAAAGGATCTCCAAAGATCCTGAGCATCCGTGTTGTGGGGGTCTGATGGTGTTCGCCGGTGTGATGGTCCGGCCTCGTGGTCATTTGGGGCTACATGAGCTCCCTGTCCTCTTCCTCGCATACGTGGCGGCATTTTTGTGAATCTGTCAAAAACAACAAGTGATACAACAAAAAAATATATGTAAGACAAAGTTAGAATTAAAAACCAAAAATTTGGAAAATTCCTAAGTTCTTTGTCTAGACTCGAGAATCGAGGATTGTGCAATTGTGTATCTGAGATTAAACACAAAAGTCTAGTGTTTAATTCACTCGGAGTTGGCTCTGATACCAACCTGTCACACCCCTATTTTCCACGTGTCACCGGTGGGCCCGGTGGGGAGTATCGTGACGTAGTTGGTATCATCATAGACAAACAACACAATATATATAAATGCACAGCGGAAGCAAAGATAGATTCATTTCAACTTTAATAAAGTGTAATATTAAATATCACTAATAGTTGAAACGGATCCACAGACGGATCAAATAAAATAAGATATTGTTCAACAGTTTATTGTCGTCCAAGCTTGCGAGACTTATTGTGGACGCTCTAGAAGACAGCCAGCCTATTACGTGTAGCACCTTGATGTGTGTAAAATGCAACATATAAATTACATCAAATAAGGCATAAAACTAACCCTTTTTAAGTACTAATGTTGGAAAAAGAGTGTTTTTGTCTTCCTTTTGTATTTTCAGGATTAAATGAGCTCAAATTCACAAAAGAAGCAAAAAGACAGCTAAATCTAACATAAATACAAGGAAAGGAACATAAGTGGATTGCCCGACCCCTCAACGGCATCTTCCCAAGCAAAATAGAGAAGGCAGAAGGCTGAACATGCCCCGTGCTCAGCCAGCACGGGGCCGTGCCCAAGAAGCAGCAGAAAAGACAAACCTATAGAAGCTTCTATTGCCCACCACGGGCCGTGTCCAGCGAACACGGGGGCGTGTCGAAAGTACAGCAGGCGCATTAATTGTAATTGCGAATTACAATTAATGAAGAGAGAGATTGTCAGACAGGCACGGGGCCGTGCCCAGCCTTCTGTTCAGCCTATAAATAGGAGTGCTTGGTTTCATTTCAACTCATCCCTTGGCACACCACCTCTCTCACACTTCATCCACCACCCACCACCATCACAACACCATTATCCACCACCATCATCCATTGTCCATCGTAGAGTGTGTGAGTCGTCTCGGGATCCAAGATTGATCGTAAGAGTTCTTGACAATCAAGGCCATGTTTGCCTAAGTCTCTTACATCACTTGGTGAAGACAAAGTGTCTAGTATAATACTTTTTATTTCTAATCTTTTGCACTTTTTATTTGGTTTTGTATTAATGACTTTAATAACTAGTTACTTATGTTGAAGGTGATCTTTCCTTATCGTTTGTCCGTGGTGTCTTGGCATTATTTTACTGTCTATATAAAATAAAAGATTTTCACCATTCATATCTCCACGGTCTATATGGAGGTATGTTGGCTACCTGGTCGGGGGTTAAGGGAACGGTTTGGTAAAGGTCTAGCCATTGTTCAGCGTTTAGAGGTCCTGCAATGGACCTGGGTCAAATTTAGTAGGACCTCCTTCAATACTTCACGGTATTGGATGGCGGGGGTCCAAACTCTTTGATCCCCTCATAAGTTAACTACTATTAATACTATAACCCGGCTATTTAGGACTGTATCCCTGCTGACTCAGACTACTTAGCCGAGGGTAACGTCACCGCCAAAAGCGGGGCCTACCATAATATTGCATTAATAACTTAATTCATTATCTTCCAATAATCCACCCTTTTAGGATTGTATCCTTGCTGACTCAAACTACTGGGGTGAGGGTAACGTCACCTTCAAAAGAGGGGCCTACTACAATAACAAAGATAATCTCTTAATTATGTGCAAAAGTGCGGAAATAATCAAAGGTTATTCTAGATACGAGTCGGAACCAAGTGATTCATCTTGTCTATCTGTTTTTTCTTTTATTTTTATTTTCAGCATTTTAGTTAGTTTTTATTTTTATTAGCTTAAAACATTTTTCTAAACTTTTTATTTTGATTAGACGTTGAGGATAAACCGGTACTAAAAGCTCTTGTGTCCTTGGACGACCTCGGTATCTTACCAACGCTATACTACGCTCACGATGGGTGCACTTGCCCATATGTGTGTTTAGTGTTAGTAAAATATCGTGTTTTATAAATTTAAAACTTGGCTAAAATAAGTGTTAAAGGGGCTTAAAATATACACCTAATATATATAACACTTCGCACGCATCAAGTTTTTGGCGCCGTTGCCGGGGACACAAGGATTTTAAGAAAGTTAGGAATCAACGGCCTAATCATTTTTTTATTTTTCTTTTTAATTTTTTTAGGATTTCTTAGTTTTTCAGCTTCTGCAGAGCTCAGCACGGGCCGTGCCTGGTCAGACACGGGCCGTGCCCAGCATCATCACTGGCAGTTTTTATTTTCTGAGTTACAGAGAGCTGAGCACGGGGCCGTGTCGGTGCAACACGGGGTCGTGTCCAACTCCCAGTAATTGGGATACAGAAAACAATTACTGTACTTCTGACCACGGGCCGTGTTCGCTGAGCACGGGGCCCTGGTGAACAATCTGACCAACGTTCTTTTCTGTTTTTATTGCAGGACTTGGAACCTAGGCGCCACATTTGAACCTCCTACGTAGTGCATGAGCTCCAGTTCTAGTAGAGACATAAAAGAACCTCTAGAAGAACCCGAACGCTTTCTCAGAAAAAGACTTAAAGCTAAAAATCAAGAGAAAGTTTCGGGGGACCCACTTCCAATGGCGGACCAACGTACCCTCATAGATTACCTACGGCCCACCGTAGGCAATCTTGGCGCCGCTATCAATGCACCAAATGTCGAAGCCAACAACTTCGAACTTCGGCCGCATCTGATACAAATGCTCCAAAACTCCGCAACCTTCCATGGGCTTGCGGACGAGGATCCCCATCTACATATTACTAACTTCTTGGAAATATGTGATACTTTTTGGATCAATGGAGCATCAAACGACGCCATTCGCCTTAGGATGTTTCCATTTTCACTAAAAGACCGAGCCAAGGCTTGGCTCAACACCCTCCCAGTTGGCTCGGTAAAAACCTGGGATGAACTAGCCCAAAAGTTTCTATCTAAGTATTTCCCTCCTGCTAAAACGGCTAAACTAATGACTGAAATTAATACATACTCACAAGAGGATGGGGAATCCTTATATGAAACTTGGGAAAGGTTCAAGGAGCTTCTAAGAAAGTGTCCTCATCACGGTCTAGCGGTATGGCAACAAGTATCCACTTTCTACAATGGGTTGTTGCCACACACAAGACAAACACTTGATTCGAGCTCCGGGGGACTTTTAGGTAATCGTCGCCCAAATGAAATATATAATCAAATTGAGGAAATTGCTCAAACCAATTTTCAGTGGCACACTCCCCGAGGTAATAAATCTTTTGCCCCGGGCGCCCATAAGGTTGATGAAAGCACCTCTTTACAAGCCCAAATCGAGGCCCTCTCTTCGAAAATCAAAAAACTTGAAATGACAAAAACGGCCTCGGTTATGGCTTGTGAAGGGTGTGGTGGGTCACATGAAAATTGGAGTTGTATGAAAGAATTAGATGAACAAGCAGAAACGTTAAACTACATTGATAATAGACCTAGGCCGTCGGGTCCTCCAACGGGTACCTACAACCAAGGATGGCGTAACCACCCAAATCTTGGTTGGAGAGATCCCGGCAATAGTAGTAACCAACAAAACCAACGAACTAATTTTCAACAACCACAAAATTTCTCTCAACAACAAGGTGGAAGAGAAAGGCTTGAAGATACCCTATCTCGCCTCATCTCCGACACCGAAAATAAAAACTCGGATCGATTTCAACAATTGGAATCGAATTTTAGAAATCAACAAGCTAGCATTCAAAACGTTGAAAAACAATTAAATCAACTAGCTCAAAATTTCTCCGAGAGACCACAAGGCGCGTTACCAAGTAATACCGAAACCAACCCAAAGGCGCAAGTACACCTCATCACGTTGACAAACCGAACCGTGGGTCCCGAGGATGAGCCCTTACCACCAATTGAAGGAAGTCAACGCCAAAACTCTACTTCACCCACACCTCAACCAGAAAAGACTCCTTCAACAAATCAAGAGCCCACCAAAACTCATCCGATTCCGTACCCCGGTAGGTTAAATCGTCAAAAGACCGATGAGCAATTCGCAAAATTCGAAAGTTTACTAAAACAATTGCATGTTAATATTCCTTTTATTGAGGTCCTAACCCAAATGCCTAAATATGCAAAATTCATGAGGGATTTCCTCACTCACAAAAGGAAAATTGAATCATTGCAATTAGTTAACTTAGGCGAAGAATGCTCAGCTTTAGTACTCAACAAACTTCCACAATCCCTTGCTCGATTGGGAAGTCCCCCGTCCATAATGCTTTAGCCGATCTTGGGGCTAGCATCAACCTCATGCCCACGTCAATGTTCAAGCGACTCGGCCTAGGAGCAACAAGCCCTACAAAGATGAGCATACAACTCGCCGACAGGTCCGTCAAATTTCCACAAGGTGTCGCTGAAAATCTACTAGTCAAGGTTGACAATTTCCTCTTTCCAACCGACTTTGTCATCCTAGACATGGAAGAAGACACCGATGTCCCTCTCATCCTCGGGAGGCCATTTCTAGCCACCGCCCAAGCAGTGGTGGATATGAATGACGGAACTCTAACATTGAAGTTTGGGGATGAGGAAGTAAAATTTGAATGTGGAAAGAAAATAGAGGAAGAAGATCCGGTCAACTACATGAAGGTCATAGACTCAAGCTTGGATGAAGCTCTCCGATGGTGTAACATAGGATGCAATACATCCCACTTGGATAACATATGACCAGGCTTTGGGTCTAGCCAAGGACCCTTATAAACGTGGCGCACCACGGAGGCATTCCGCGGAACTATCTTTAGTTTAATTTAGATTAATTTTTATGTTTTCTAGTTAGTTTTAATTTTCAGGAATAAAACACACTCATGGTGGTAAGGGATGAAAAGGGGAACGAGAAAAATGACCTCATGCACAAGAACAAGGCAACCCGACAACTTTCTCCATTACAGAAGGTTCAACACGGGCCGTGTTCAACCAACACGGCCCCGTGCTGAACCACCTGCAGAAAAACGCCCAGTTCAGGTAACTGGACACGGGCCGTGTTCACCCGACACGCCCCCGTGTCCAGACTTCTGCTTCTCTTGTTTCAATTTTGTTACTGGCACTTGAACACGGGGCCGTGCCCGGACAACACGGGGCCGTGTTCAGCGCCCAGTAACACAAGAATTTTGCTTTTTAAACACTATTTTACACATCTAATCAACCTAAAAATTTATTTTTGGGACACATTGAGGACAATGTGTAATTTAAGTGTGGGGGGGATGCTAAAACCTTGAAATTTTGCAAGTCCTAAATACAAGCCTTACACAAAACTCTATTGGAACCGCTAATCACCCCAAATTTTTTCAAAAATTTCAATTTTTTTTACTTGTCTAGGTTTAACTCGGGAAATTCAAGTTCTCAAAAAGGTTATATTTTTACGAATTTACAACCGATAGCGTAGTGATAAAAAGAACCAACATAAGAAAATTAGTTAAAATTTGATTATATATACTTGATCACATAAAAAACCCATTCCCACAAAAGTGAGTTTTGAGCCTTTATTGAGCATACAAATTTACATCTTTAGACTAAATGCTCATTTTTCGTTTCTTGTGTGAATAGCCGCTTGGTTCTTACGACTCTAGAACTTGCCATGACGATACATTCCCAGTCCTTATCAACTTAAACCCGAGTAAGTAAATGATGGAGGCATTAGGACTAACCCTTTTTATTTCTACACCATTATTTTTCTTTTTCTTTTACCACCTACCCAAAAATCCCCCTAGTTAGCCCCTTTGAGCCTAAACCTTTTTCATTTCATAACCCAAACCAAAAACCCTTTTACCCACCAAAACCTTTTTATTTTTAACCCTTTGTTTTAGTAACAAGTTCGGTTTTTCGTATGATAAAAAAAAATGTGTTGATGAAGCAAAAAGAAAATAAACAAACAAGTTCATCAAAAATAACTTTGTTTGAATAAAAGCTTCATCAAAATAAAAAGATACAAAAATAGAAAGTCCTACGAAAACCGACACTTGTTACGCTTTTTCACCCTTTTTCTACTAACCACTAACCCAACCACCTACCTTTAACCCAAGCCTAACCCTTAACCCACAAAGTCCTCTTGATATTTACAAAGGTATAAAAGTTAAAAAGGTGGAGGATTGATTGCTTGGCAAGCTTATGGTAGGAATAAGTTCCATGCCGCTCTCGAGTGATTCACTAAAAATACACCTTCGGCCGAGTGTGAGTGATTTCTCCCGTGAGGTATGTGAACTTGTATATAAATGGAATTTTAAAAAGGCATGTTATGCCCAAATAAGTAATTTCTCCTATGAAACGTTCTAAATAAATCATTACGAATAGGATTGTAAATAGATAAAAATAAAACCCAAAAAGATCTTGGATATCCCGACGCTCTACGACAAGCCAAAAACCTTCTCTTCTACCCATTCCATTTGGGAGTGTAAGCCACATATTAAAGAGTTTTGCTTGAGGACAAGCAAAAGTTCAAGTGTGGGGGTATTTGATGTGTGTAAAATGCAACATATAAATTACATCAAATAAGGCATAAAACTAACCCTTTTTAAGTACTAATGTTGGAAAAAGAGTGTTTTTGTCTTCCTTTTGTATTTTCAGGATTAAATGAGCTCAAATTCACAAAAGAAGCAAAAAGACAGCTAAATCTAACATAAATACAAGGAAAGGAACATAAGTGGACTGTCCGACCCCTCAACGGCATCTTCCCAAGCAAAATAGAGAAGGCAGAAGGCTGAACACGCCCCGTGCTCAGCCAGCACGGGGCCGTGCCCAAGAAGCAGCAGAAAAGACAAACCTATAGAAGCTTTTATTGCCCACCATGGGCCGTGTCCAGCGAACACGGGGGCGTGTCGAAAGTACAGCAGGCGCATTAATTGTAATTGCGAATTACAATTAATGAAGAGAGAGATTGCCAGACAGGCACGGGGCCGTGCCCAGCGGACACGGGGCCGTGCCCAGCCTTCTGTTCAGCCTATAAATAGGAGTGCTTGGTTTCATTTCAACTCATCGCTTGGCACACCACCTCTCTCACACTTCATCCACCACCCACCACCATCACAACACCATCATCCACCACCATCATCCATTGTCCATCGTAGAGTGTGTGAGTCGTCTCGGGATCCAAGATTGATCGTAAGAGTTCTTGACAATCAAGGCCATGTTTGCCTAAGTCTCTTAGATCACTTGGTGAAGACAAAGTGTCTAGTATAATACTTTTTATTTCTAATCTTTTGCACTTTTTATTTGGTTTTGTATTAATGACTTTAATAACTAGTTACTTATGTTGAAGGTGATCTTTCCTTATCGTTTGTCCGTGGTGTCTTGGCATTATTTTACTGTCTATATAAAATAAAAGATTTTCACCATTCATATCTCCACGGTCTATATGGAGGTATGTTGGCTACCTGGTCGGGGGTTAAGGGAACGGTTTGGTAAAGGTCTTGCCATTGTTCAGCGTTTAGAGGTCCTGCAATGGACCTGGGTCAAATTTAGTAGGACCTCCTTCAATACTTCATGGTATTGGATGGCGGGGGTCCAAACTCTTTGATCCCCTCATAAGTTAACTACTATTAATACTATAACCCGGCTATTTAGGACTGTATCCCTGCTGAATTAGACTACTTAGCCGAGGGCAACGTCACCGCCAAAAGCGGGGCCTACCATAATATTGCATTAATAACTTAATTCATTATCTTCCAATAATCCACCCTTTTAGGATTGTATCCTTGCTGACTCAAACTACTGGGGTGAGGGTAACGTCACCTTCAAAAGAGAGGCCTACTACAATAACAAAGATAATCTCTTAATTATGTGCAAAAGTGCGGAAATAATCAAAGGTTATTCTAGATACGAGTCGGAACCAAGTGATTCATCTTGTCTATCTGTTTTTTCTTTTATTTTTATTTTCAGCATTTTAGTTAGTTTTTATTTTTATTAGCTTAAAACATTTATCTAAACTTTTTATTTTGATTAGACGTTGAGGATAAACCGGTACTAAAAGCTCTTGTGTCCTTGGACGACCTCGGTATCTTACCAACGCTATACTACGCTCACGATGGGTGCACTTGCCCATATGTGTGTTTAGTGTTAGTAAAATATCGTGTTTTATAAATTTAAAACTTGGCTAAAATAAGTGTTAAAGGGGCTTAAAATATACACCTAATATATATAACACTTTGCACGCATCACACCTGCACTTAACCTTTTGGGAAAATACGTCAGTTTACACTGGTAAATACAATTTAACTGACTCATTTTGAAAAGGGTTGAAAATTGATTTGAATGCACGTGGCACAAAACCTTTTTATAACTTGGGTTAATTATACAATATAATCATGTGAACGAATTACATGTTACTTATGCGTTCAGTAGCCCGGATCTTGTCCGGGTTAAAGATCAATAGACACACCACATTATAGAGTTATACACTGACAGGTGTACGCCTACACCTCGTGCTCAGGTCGTGGCCATCTCGTAAGATGATGCCAAGGATATCCGGGACATGGTCATTAACCCCCCAAAGGCTTTAAGTGAACAAGACTGTTTAAACGAGCCGATCAAATTATTCAATTAACCACCCAAAGATGTAAGATTTGATGCTCGATCAAGCGGTATTTTATATACCGTAACCCAAGCCCGTATAGGGAAAATAAGTTAAAAGTATTTACCCGAGTAAGTATAATTCTCAACAAGCAAAATGCAAGTCGCTTTTACCGGTGCTCCTAATCTGGAACGAATGTTTATAATAACCTATTAGATTCCTAACGGGTCTTTATTTAAGCTTATGCTTAGACCGGTTAGCTTTAAGGACGAACGGTTCAAACGCACGATTAAGCGAAGACCGGATAGAATGTGATTTAGACCCGACAAGTTTGAATACTTGTATAATATGGGTATACTAAATACATTCTGGATTTTGAGACAAAAATGATAATGTTTGACCCGTCTTGGTCAATTTATGCAAACTAGTTACATAAACCGAACCGAACGCGAAAAGAGCGTTACGGGTAACCGTAAGAGTCATATGCAAGTTCCCTGAGATAATATGCTCTAAATATGTTATAATATCAGTAAGTCATCTTCTATTATGCCCCAAATGAATTTAAACACAATTTATGCCTCATAAGGGCATTTTGGTCATTTAAAAGATTATAAAAGAGTTAAATTAGAAATCTGAGTTACAGGTCTGGTTCATATAGTAAATATATTTTATTTAACATGTTATAACAGTAGAGTATGACCCATAAGTGAAAATCATCATTTAAAACCAAACTATGCAACTTAGGGGTATTTTGGTAATTTCACAAGGGCTAAAAATGTCAAAATTGGAAACCTGAGTTCAAAAACTTGTACTTACTGTTATTTTATAAAAATATACTAAAAACATCAGTAGGTATCAATCTTATATGTCCAATATGGTTATAGTGCATACCATGCGATAAAAATGCTTAAAAAGGCGATTTAGAGCCGTTTCCGGGTTTTTAAAAGAAAGCTGATATTTTTATATTTCCAGAATGCTCAAAATATTTTATTTATCAAATAAAATCAGTAGAAAAAGGTTTGGGGTCAAAAGGATTTGTAAAACTCATTTTATGGCTTAAAAGGGTAAAATCGGTATTAACCGAATTAAGCTTAGAGACCTATGTTATGATCAGCCAAAATTTAAATAAAAATCTTTAAAAATCCCAAAATATTATATAACATCAGTGGGTATAAAGTTTGATATCAAAAAGTGGGTTTAAATGGGTTATATGTTAATTACGCCGTTTAAGTAACATAAAGCTTTCAAATTACGATATTGAGCATAACTCTTATTCTGGACCTCAAACTGATATCAAATTTTCGGTGCAAGTTTATAAATCAGTGACAAATGTTTCTACTCTTTCACTTTTTCAAAAATCACGTTTTATAGTCAAAAGGGCATAATAGTCATATTTAAGCATAAATCGGAAACATGTATATGAATCGGATGAGTATTGAACCAAGTTGTATAATTTCAGAGAGTTAAAATTATATGAAAATTGGTCCAAAATAAGCTCTAAGGCAGATCTCAAACATGCATGAACGGATCAGAACTGAAAGTCAAAGAAAAAGTCAATTTATGCGACTTTCGGTTCCGATTCGGGTTTAAACTGAAAATTGTCGAGATGAACATGTTGAGACATGTTCTTACATTAATTACCAAGTTATTTTCATGATCAAACAGGTTGCATGTACCCTACATTGCTAATCATGCTTAAATTTGCAAAAACACATTCTGTTGACTTTTTGAAACAAGCTTTGACTCGACAATTATCATACTTAGAGTGGGAATCTGAAAATACCCTTTTGAGGGTTTGTTACCCACATAAATACCAACTTGTAGGTACTTTCAATTCGAGAAATGACTGAGCAATTTTTGTTTAATCACCAAGTCAAACTTAAATTACGATGGATTGACTTTCGGTTAATATACTAAGCTAGAACGAATTAGGAAAGGTTATGAACACTTACAAGCATCCTAACAAAGCTTAGAGATCACTAAGAAGTTGCCTTGTCGTCCAGAGAGCTCCAGAAGTTGCCTTGTGAAATTTGTGAATGCAAGTGTTCAAAGTAGTGAGCTTCAAGATCCTTTTTATCACCATTTTGATCTGATTGGAGGCTGCCACAGAGGTCTAGGAGTGTTATGAGAAGAGGACAAGTGCCCCTAGTTGCATGTAAGTTCATTGCTGAGGCCCTGGAGTCGTATACAACTGGTAATAACTCGAACACAGAACTGAACTGGTAGCTGCGCATGTATTTGTCGCTGGCAGGTCGCTCGCGTAGCGCGAGACCCCCCTCGCGTAGCGCGAGACCCCCCTCGCGTAGCGCGACCATGTGCAGATCAGGTTACAAGTTTCCTAACAATTGCAATTCAGTCCTTGTCCTTTTGTAACGTGTTTTTACTTATTTTTCTTGCACATTAGACCCTAAAACCTGACTTTTAAGGGCCTTGGGACATTTACAAATATGGTAAAGTCCTTGGTTAACTTTGTGCTTACCCGAAAAGTCTCAAAATTCAACGTTAACGCATTTTACCCATCGTGCACGGTTTTGATCACAATTTTCTCATACGATAACGAAACTTGATGAAATTTTTACCACATATTCTAGTGAGTATATTTTACCATTACAAAGCTTCGGGTTTGCCAAAAGGTCACTCAGCGGTATACTTTCAACATGTTGACACTTTTAGCCCCTGTAGTTTGTAATTCCTCACTTTCTTTCATTTTCCGCTTCGTATGATCCATGATTTATCCGTTTAAGATTATAAACATCATGTAGGGTTATTTTAGAGCCTATTTATCAATAGTTGACACTTTGGACCCTTATATTCACATAGTTTCATTGTTTGTCAACTTTAGTCCCTCTAAAGTATGTTTTCACATATTCAAAGCCCATGACACGTGTCAGTACATTATTGGACGTAAATTTTCGAGGTGTTACATAAAAGAAATCTCGAACTCAAGATTTACTGAAATAAATAAGGGTACTTTTCTTTCATTGTGGACTCAACCTCCCACGTGTATTCGGGACCTCTACGGGCATCCCATTTTACCTTTACAATAGGCACATGCTTCCTTCGAAGCTTCTTAACCTGTCGATCTTCAATCGACAATGGTTTTTCCATAAATTTCAAGCTCTCATCTATATGCACATCTGTATGTGGTATGACTAGCGATTCGTCAGCTGGGCATTTCTTCAGATTGCAGACGTGGAATACGTTATGAATACCACTGAGCTCTTCAGGTAAGTTTAACTTGTAAGCCACTGACCCAACACATTTGATAATCTCGAATGGTCCTATATACCTCAGGCTTAACTTACCTTTCTTACCAAACCGCATCACTCCCTTCCAGGGTGATACTTTAAGTAAAACTTTATCACCAACCTCAAATTTCATAAGTTTACGCTTGGGGTCGGCGTAACTCTTCTGCCTATCTCGGGCAGCTTTGAGACGGTCACGAATCTGGACAATCTTGTCCGTCGTTTCAAAGACTATCTCTGGTCCTGATAATTGGACATCTCCAACTTTCGCCCAACAAACGGGCGTTCTACACTTTCTACCGTATAAGGCCTCGAAAGGCGCAGCCTTAATGCTGGTATGGTAGCTATTGTTGTAGGAGAATTCGATTAGTGGTAGGTGGTTATCCCAACTACCACCTAAGTCAATCACGCATGCTCGAAGCATGTCTTCCAAAGTTTGGATAGTACGCTTACTCTGGCAGTCCGTCTGAGGATGGTAAGCCGTACTAAAATTTAAACGCGTGCCCAAAGATTGTTGGAAACTTTTCCAAAAATGTGACGTGTATCTAGTATCTCTGTCAGAGATAATAGACACAGGTATGCCATGTAAAGCTACAATCTTATCCACGTACAATTGGGCTAACATGTTGGAGCTATATTTCTCCTTAATGGGTAGGAAATGGGCTGACTTGGTCAGTCTGTCTACGATCACCCAAATGGTGTCATTTCCTTTCCTTGTCTTAGGTAACTTGGTGATAAAATCCATAGTTACCATTTCCCACTTCCAAGTGGGAAGTTCAGGCTGTTGCAGCAAACCTGACGGCTTTTGATGTTCTGCTTTGACTTGCGCACACGTCAAGCATTTAGCTACATAGGTAGCTACAGACTTCTTCAAGCCTATCCACCAATAGTTTGCCCTTAGATCCTGGTACATCTTATCAGCTCCAGGATGAACGGAATATTTAGAACTATGGGCTTCCTGGAGGATAACATCCCGAAGTCCTCCGTAGATTGGAACCATATTCGTCCATTCAATCTCAGAATTCCGTCATTGCCAAGAGATAACTGCTCCTCAGTTACCCCTAGCTTTTCATTAGGATAGTTAGCTTCCAACTCAGCTTCCTTCTGTGCAGCTAACAACCTTTCATACAAACTGTTCTTTATTTCAATGCTCTTGGCATTGATTCGGATGGGTTTCACCCTTTCCTTTCGACTCAAGGCATCATCGACTACATTCGCCTTGCCGGGATGGTATCTGATTTCACAATCATAATTGATGACGGGGGTAGCCCAAGACTAAATAAAATGACTAAATATGTAAACGCTCAAATGGTTAAACGGTTCAATGGTTGAAAAGCTGTGATGTGGGAAAAGCAATGCGGAAACAGTGGCCAGTCACATTCGGAGATCGCTTCACCAACTCACAGCCGCAAAAGCAAAGCAGGTCTGCACAATGCACGCTATTATCCAGGGGTCAAAAGGCTTTAACCCCCGAAAGGGCAAGCCCTCCACTGCAAGCAAGGTTACTAGTCTAATACATTCTACTTCGGGAGATGTCTTCTCTTATAAATTGACACTTCATTTTCTTCAGAAAACATCTCCTGGCCAGCTCTGATTCTCTAATCTCTGGTCCTTCACATTGAGTACTTGCTTACAAGTGAGTCACTCCTTTTCACACATACCACACACATTCTATTTGCCCCCACATCCGGATCTGAATACAATTCAGAGAAGGATCTCCAGCAAATAACAAAAACTAACTAGTGAACCTCCTTCCGCGTTTTGCAAACGTGGGGGGACCCCACGACCTGCGTTAGGCAAAGTTGAACCCTTCAACCCTTTTGCCTAACCAGCCCAGCTACTACCGTTGGTCTTGTATTTGTTGCATCAACAAGTTGGCGCCCACCGTGGGGCTACGCCGCTATTTCTTCTCAAAAAGACCTAGTAGTGTAGCTCTCTTCACTTAAAACCACCATGTCTGAAAGTGGATCCCCGGAAGAAGTAAATTAGATCCCAAACACTTCTACTCCGGGTAGTAGCCAAGCTCACGTGGCCATACCAACTTCTTTCTCAACTCCGGGGAGCACACCCGAGTTCCTCAACTTCAACACACCAACCCCGTCCAGATCCGGGGTTCCATCTCCCAATATCGGTGTCTCTGACGCCCCGGCACGTGTTGAACTCACCCCCGAAGGGGTTGCCAACAACTTCCTTGAGTTGAGGTCCCTTCTCAACCAACACGTGAGTAGAGAAAGAGAAAAAGGAGTGAGGATTCGTTTAGACTATGATGAACCTGAACCGACGGTGTCTCCCGGACCACCTCCCCCTCCTTTTACGACAAGAAGTGAGGCTGGTCCCAGTAATCCTTCAAACCCTCACCCTTATCTGTCCACTATGACAAATCCTACGGTGCATCCTATCTTCTCTTCCCAACCAATTATTAGTGGTACTCCTTTGGGACATGAGCTAACCCTTGACCAGCTCCTACAGTCCCCAGTCACAAGCTATCCAACATCTATAACAACCACATGGGAGCAAGCTCTGTCCGTGCTCCCTTTAGCACGAAGTGCTGTTATGAGCGCTCCCCTCGGGATAAACTGCTCAGCTGGCTCAGGAAGCCTTCAAGGCTTCAACCTCATGCCCAATATGATGACCCAGATGATGGCCAACTTCCCGTGGCAACACTTCATTAATCAAGTGCTAGCCACCCAGGGAAATGTCGGCAATGGCAACAATATGGATGCAAGGGCTGAAGAAGACTTGGCTAAACCATACAAGCCCAGTAACCTTTCGTGCTTTTCAAGGCAGATGGCCGATTATGATTTCCAATCAAAGATTAAAATGTCTTCCCACATCAGAACGTATGATGGGACCGAAGATCCTGAGGACCATCTTCAGATCTTCACCGGTGCAGCCCGGATAGAGAAATGGTCAAACGTTGAATGTTGTCTAATGTTCATGCAAACTCTTATTGGATCCGCCAGAATCTGGTTCAACGACTTACCTGCTCAAAGCGTTCGAAGCTTCGACGACCTTAGCAAGGGCTTTCTGGCCAATTTCTCCCAACAAAGGCGATATGTCAAGGACGCAACGGTGATTTTCCAAATAAAACAACGTGATGATGAAAGTCTTCGTGCGTTCATTGAAAGATACAAGAAGGAAGGTCTAACTTATGTAGGGGCAGACGAGAAAATGAGAGTGGCCGGTTTCCTGAACGCCATCACCTCTAAATATCTCACGAGAGATTTCAACAAATCCCTGCCCAAGACCCTGGAAGAGGCTCTCGAAAGGGCTGAAGCTCACATCCGGGGAGAGGAGGCAGTAGACATTAAAGAGCAAAGAAAAAGAGGATCCAGCTGGCGAAGCAATAGCCCAGCTAGAAAAAGGGGGAACTTCAACTCCTATGACAGGCGGTCAAAGGGTTCAGACCCTCGAAGGTCTGAAGGTCGGAACCCTTCAAGCAGGGAAAAAGGCATAAGTTTCACACCCCTCACAAAGACCCCTCAAGAAATCCTTGCAACAGAAGAAGTTAAACAAAACTTTCGGCCTCCTAGGCCTCTCCCCAAGAGCAGGAAGAACGAGAACTCCACCCAATACTGCGAGTTTCACGAAGAAAAAGGTCACCACACCAATGATTGCTTCCAACTCAAGAAAAGAATAGAAGAGGCTGTTAAGTCCAGAGAAGTCGCTCATTTGGTAAAGGGAGTCCGGGACAAAATGGCTGAAGGGAAGGGTAAGGAAGTCAATATGGTGGATTTCGATGGAAGGGTTCCTCATAAAAGACAGCGGTTGGAAGCCTGGGAGCTTCAGTGTGTTTGCTTCCCACCAACGGAGAAAGACCCTCTCTCCAGCCCTCTTGTGGTAGAAGCTACCGTGTGAACATTGCAAACGTATAGGGCATACAAGACACGGGGGCAGCCACTGAAATCATGTTCGAAAAAATCTTCAACCGTTTGAGCAACGAAGAACGCTCAAGGCTTCAACCCTCTAGAGCCTCTATAAAAGGTATCGCCGACATACCCCTCAAGCCTTTAGGGCAACTGACACTTAATGTTCGTTTCAGTGAAGGTTTAAAAGAAAGAACCCAACCACTCACCTTTGTGGTTATTAACATTCCCTCAAGCTATGACGTGATCATTGGAAGACCAGGACAGTGTGCATTTTATATGGCCGTGTCTGTTGGCCATGGCACAGTCAAATTTCCTACCGAGAGGGGCATAGCAACCCTTCAACCCTCCCAGGAAGCCTATATGGTTGAAGGTGAAAGCTCAAACAGTGAAGAAGACAGGCAAAGGTTGGTCATAAACCCTAAGTACCCCGAACAAAGAACAAGGGTCAATCCAAACCTTTCTCAAGAGACCCTTTCATACCTTGAAAAAATGGTAACACACTACAACGATGTATTCGCTTGGTGTCCAGAAGATATGACCGGAATCCCTCGGGACATTGCCGAGCATGAGTTGAGAATACCACCGGATGTCAAGCCTGTGGTCGAAAAGAAAAGAAGCTTGGCACCCGAGAGAAGTCTGGCAGCCTGCCAAGAGGTTGAAAAGCTTGTGTCGGTCGGTATTCTCCGAGAAGTCAAGTACCAATCATGGGTTGCAAACCCGGTTATGGTCAAGAAGCCAGACAACTCTTGGAGGATGTGCATAGACTTTAAGGATCTTAACAAAGCTTGTCCTAAGGATTGCTATCCACTACCGGAAATTGATCTCAAGGTTGACTCCCTCACGGGTTACTCGTTCAAATGCTTTCTTGATGCATACAAAGGTTATCACCAAATCCTCATGAAGAAAGACGATGAGGAAAAGACAGCCTTTCACACGGACAAAGGGATCTTTTGTTATCAAAAGATGCCTTTCGGCCTCAAAAATGCCGGAGCGACCTATCAACGGCTCGTTGACAAAGCCTTCGAAAGCCAAATTGGCAAAAACATGGAAGCATATGTCGATGACTTGGTTATTAAAAGCAAGACGGAATATCAAATGCTCGATGATATTCAAGAAACTTTCAAGAACCTCAGAAGGGTTAACATGAAGCTTAATCCGGAAAAATGTTCATTTGGATTCGAGGAGGGAAAATTCTTGGGTCACATTGTTGGAAAACAAAGCATCAAGGCCAACCCTAACAAAGTGAAAGCCGTCCTTGAAACCAAGCCACCGAAGACCAAGAAGGAGGTTGAAAGCTTGAACGGGAAGCTTGCAGCCTTGAAGCGTTTTACCTCAAAGTTGGCCGAAAGATCTCTGCCCTTCTACAAAACGCTCAAGAACTGCTCAGATAAGAAGGATTTCAAATGGACTGAAGAAGCTGAAGAAGCTTTCAACCAGATGAAGCAGCATCTAGCTTCCCTACCAGACATTGCGGCACCAAAAACCGGGGAGTTAATATCGGTGTACCTCTCAATCACGGATGAGGCCATCAGTGCAGTCCTCACCATTGAGCGAGACAAGGCCCAGGTACCCGTTTATTTTTTCAGCAAAACTTTAAAATTAACTGAAACGAAATATCCTCCCCTTGAAAAACTTTCCCTAGCCCTAGTTCAAACAGCTAGGAGGCTTCGAAGGTACTTCCAAGCACACCCCATACAAGTGGTCACCGACCAACCTATTAAGAGTGTGCTTGAAAAACCTGAAAACTCGGGGCGATTAGCCAAATGGGCCATAGAACTGGGTGAACATAACATCACCTATGTCCCAAGAAAAGCTATCAAGGCCCAAGTATTGGCTGATTTCATTGTGGAAGTCCCAAACCAAATAGCCACTGAAGTAAACACTACCACCACTGAACCTTCCAACCCTGAAGCCTGGAAGCTTTTTACCGACGGGGCTTCAAGCGTTGAAGGGTCAGGGGCTGGGTTAATTTTGATCAACCCAAAAGGTTTGGAATTCACATATGCTCTCCGCTTTGATTTTCAGACCACCAATAACGAGGCTGAATACGAAGCACTAATAGCCGGCCTAAGGCTGGCCAAAGAAATGAAGGTTGAAAAGCTTGAAGTGTTCACGAGCTCGTTGCTGGTCTCAAGCCAAGTGAATAACAGCTACATAGCTAAAGAGCCCAACATGAAAAAATACAGAGAAAAATCCAAGGAACTGATGAGTACCTTCCAAGCGTGTAACATCAAACAGATCCCCAGATCTCAAAACAAAAAGGCCGATGCCCTAAGTAAACTTGCATCTCTCACTTTTGCCCACCTCACCAAGAAGGTACTGGTAGAAGTGTTGAAGGCCCCATCCATTAATGAATTGGAGGTTCAAGACGTGCTTACCGAAGAAGATCCAAACTAGATGACTCCCATAAAAAAGTTCCTCAAAAATGGTGAATTACCCAATGATCAAGTGGAAGCTAAAAGGGTTGAAATCAAGGCAAGGCAATACATACTACAAGGAGAAACCCTTTACAAAAAGGGTTACCTTGCTCCCTTGCTAAGATGTGTCGGTCCCGAGCAAAGTAAGTATTTGATCAAGGAAATTCATGAAGGTGTATGCGGAGCTCACTTTGGAGCTAGGTCGGTAGTTGCAAAGCTCATGAACCTCGGATATTTCTGGCCTTCAATGCATCGCGATACAGCCGAAGAATTGAAGAAATGTGATGCTTGCCAGATCCATGCACCGATCCCAAAAAGTCCCAAGCATGATTTAGTCCCGATAACCTCGGTATGGCCATTCCATAAATGGGGAATGGACATTGTTGGTCCATTTCCCCCAAGCAAAGGAGGGGTAAAATTCTTGTTGGTGGCAGTAGATTATTTTACCAAGTGGCCTGAGGTCAAACCACTTGCTAAGATCACAGGAAAGCAAGTAATTGACTTTGTCTGGGAGAACATCATTTGCCATTATGGATTGCCGGGAGTACTTGTCACCGACAACGGAAGGCAATTTGCTGAGAAGCCTTTCAGCGGTTGGTGCAAAGAGTACAAAATCGATCAGGTCTTTAGCTCAGTGGCTTACCCGCAATCAAACGGTCAGGTTGAAAGAACAAATAGAAGCATAGTAGAAGGCATCAAGACAAGATTGGGAAGATACGAAAGCAACTGGCTTGAAGAATTGCCTAGTGTCTTATGGGCAATTAGAACAACCGAAAAAACAAGCCATAAGAAAACACCTTACAGCTTGGTATTTGGATCCGAAGCTGTGATCCCTGCCGAGATAGGAGTTGTAACACAAAGAATTGTCAACATGGATCCCGAAACAAACCAAAAAGAGACCATGTTGAATTTACAACTCCTAGAGGAAGCAAGAGATCAAGCCGCAATTCTAGAAGCCAAATACAAGCAACAGATGGAGGCTTACTACAACAAAAAAGTCAAGAACGAACGTTTCAAGCCAGGGGACCTGGTCCTCAGAAACAACGAAGCCAGCAAGAAAGAAAATCAAGGAAAGCTTGGCCCAAAATGGGAGGGTCCATACACCATCCTTGAAGCACACAAGGGTGGATCCTACAAGTTGGCAGATTCAGAAGGCAAAAGGCTTCCAAGGCATTGGAACGGCAAAACCCTAAAAAGGTTCCACGTTTAAAAAAGTTTGATTTGTAGCAAAATGTATTTTGAACAACACTATGAATACCTTTTGTAAAAAGCAAGTATTGCTTGAATGAATGAAGTTGTTTTATTAAACTTGTCTTTCTATCCTAAGACTAGGTTGAGAACCTAGCAAAAAACTCCATGGCAAGGGCCATGTAAGGGGATGAGCTCCCAGGCCACATCGCTCAATAGGTTCAAGGGTTAAAAAGAACCTATATAAGGGGTGAGTTCCTAAATCAATACAACTCCATGAGACTTGCCAAGAAAACATAAAATTGTCTCATAGACGGGTGTGAGCAGCCTACACCAAATGTTCCCTAAGCCTAAAAAATATAATCCACAAAGAGGCTAAAAAACAAAGAAATAACAAAAAGGATAGGTGCTATGTCTTCTTGTTAAAAGTCCCAAGGCTAAGTGTCTGCAGCACTGAACCCTTTAAGGCATAAATAACACAAGGGTGGCACAAACTCGACAAAGGCAAAGTTACAAAAAGACAAAGAAAACCTTAAAGAACAATAAGACTTAGACAAAAAGTTATAAAGATACAAACCAAAAGGGTCACATGACTAAGAAGCCTTCAAGGTTTCAAGCCACCCGAGTTGCAACATGATACCTCAAAGGCCTCAACCTACCAACGAACAGCCAAAAGGCTTGGAAGGTTAAAGCCAAACAAACTGCCTTAACCAAAAAGGCACAAGTATAAAAACACAATTAAACATCATACCATATAAAAGAAAGCCCTAAAAGACTTTCAAACACAAGTTAGAGCAAGTCCTAATAACTTGCAAGCTTAACTACTGTTCCAACGGCCATATAGGCCTTAAACACAACCAACAGGAACCTTAAGGGTTCCTAATAACCTAATATTGTTCAAGTTAACATTACAAAACATAAATTGTTTTCAGTGCTAAGAAAGCTACGAATCAAGCATCAACAAATTTGGAAACTCCAGAACCTTCGCCCTTGGCCTTCTTTGTTTTCTTCAACTTTTTAGTCTTCAAACCTCCATCACCACCAACCGCTGAAGCCTCCAAACTTGCATCCTTGGGAACATCCAGCTGGCCTGAAAGGGTATCATCACTATCCCCCTAATAGGATCTCTTCCTTGAAAGAGATCCCAAGATTTCAGCACAGACCTTCTCATTTAGGCCCTCCGGTTTCAAGTCCTGCAACACAGCAAGAGGCTTACCAAAGCAACCAGAAACTTGATGGATGAAAGGATAGGACAGCTTCTCCATTTGCTCAACGGAGCCTTTGAAAACATCAGAAGCCTCGGGACGAAACAAAGGAAACTTCTCCAAAGGATGACCAGATTCATGGAGCTTATAACCTGCAATAAGACCTTGGTGTTTTCCTAAATTGAGTAGTTTAGTATAAACATCACCAAGAGCAGAGTTAAACTCTTTGGAGTGCAACAGATAGGTAACCACTTGGTGGAAACCCTGCTCAATGAGCCATTGGTTATCCCCAGTAGCCTGGGCAACCAAAGCCTTCAACCCATCCTTCTCTTTAGCAAACGCCTTCTGTTGCACAGCCAAAGTCTCCCGATCAGCTTTCAACTTCAATAAGTTAGCCTCAAAGCTCTTTTTCAAATCACCCATCTCAATCTCATGCATTTCTTCAAGTCACTAACCTTCTTGTCCCACGCTGCTTCTTTCTTGGCAAAACTAGCTATCTCCTTTTTCATCCCAGCCATGGAGGATTTCATTTTATCCTTCTTCTTGGAGAATTCTTCATATTCCTGCATTCTTTGACGAAAACGGGCAATGCCTTGAGGAAGCATAGCAGCAAGGTTGCAAGTACTCAAAATCATGCGGGACAACATCAAGTCATCATCCATCCCAGCAATGGTCTTGTGCACTGAAGGAGGAGCAATGTGACTCAGAGCATCCTCACAGACAGCAGCATCTTTGAAACTGTCATCATTCTTCACCGACCAAGTAGGCACATAAATCCCTTCCGGATCCAACCCTTCAACGTCCCTGCTTGAAGATTCCTGAACAGGAGTGGCAACAACCTTCTTGCCTGAAACCTTTTTACCATGAACAACCAATTCCTTATGGCTTTGAGAGGGACGAACCCTCGAAGGGCACTCCCTAATGGCTTTGAGAAAAACATCATTCAATTCAGACTCGGAGGGCTCCGGGTCATTGAGAACGGCATCCGGCTGCCTCCACACCATCTTGAATGGGAGAATAGCATCGGAAACCCAGAAAAAGCGATCCTTCCAAGCCCCAAGCGTAGTAACCATGGACGAAATAAGGCAGGAATCAACTTTGGATGTTTCAAAAGTAAACCAATCGCCATTCTTAGCCAAACGAAAAAACCGGCGAAAGAGTAACAGGGAAGGATCATATCCAAGAGCACGACACAAAACCTCAAAATGCAAAACCCTAGCCATCCCCTTCGGATGAACTTGCCCAAAAGAAACCCGATAATACTCCAACAAGTTCAAAACAAAAAACGAAAAGGGATAACGAAGATTCGAAAACTCAAAATGACGACAATAAAGGGCAATCGAACCAGGGGTCGGTTTATCAATGGAAACATCACAAGCAGGAGCAGTTGGGTTAAACTTCCTATCAATACCATATTCCACACAAAATAAATCTACCTCTTCTTGTGTTAACCGGGAAAAAGATTTTGCTAAGTCCTTACGAGCACCCATTTCTGAAAACAGAAAATGAAGAATGCAAGGTGTAAAGAAACCGAAACTAACCTTAGAGGAGGAAGGAAATGGCAAGAAACTTGGAAGAATTATGAAGAAAATGGATAAGAATTGCAAACATAAAATAAATATAAACCTACAATAGGGGTAATAATGGCAAACAGTAACTTCTGCAAAACCGCCACCCTAACAACTGCCACACATCAATCAAATCAATGGTCAGTAATTTAAAATTCAAATTTTAACCGCCTACAACCTTTCAAGCCTTCAAGCAACGAACCCTTGAAACCTTCAGGCAATAAAATACGCACATAAAAGTCAGAAGTCTTCGAGCTGATCACCCAAAAACCTCTGACTTGGGGGGCTGATGACGGGGGTAGCCCAAGACTTAATAAAATGACTAAATATGTAAACGCTCAAATGGTTAAACGGTTCAATGGTTGAAAAGCTGTGATGTGGGAAAAGCAATGCGGAAACAGTGGCCAGTCACATCCGGAGATCGCTTCACCAACTCACAGCCGCAAAAGCAAAGCAGGTCTGCACAATGCACGCTATTATCCAGGGGTCAAAAGGCTTTAACCCCCGAAAGGGCAAGCCCTCCACTGCAAGCAAGGTTACGAGTCTAATACATTCTACTTCGGGAGATGTCTTCTCTTATAAATTGACACTTCATTTACTTCAGAAAACATCTCCTGGCCAGCTCTGATTCTCTAATCTCTGGTCCTTCACATTGAGTACTTGCTTACAAGCGAGTCACTCCTTTTCACACATACCACACACATTCTATTTGTCCCCACATCCGGATCTGAATACAATTCAGAGAAGGATCTCCAGCAAATAACAAAAACTAACTAGTGAACCTCCTTCCGCGTTTTGCAAACGTGGGGGGACCCCACGACCTGCGTTAGGCAAAGTTGAACCCTTCAACCCTTTTGCCTAACCAGCCCAGCTACTACCGTTGGTCTTGTATTTGTTGCATCAACAATAATCATTTAAAGTCTCCATCCAACGGCGCTGCCTCATGTTTAAATCCTTCTGATTAAACAGGTGCTGGAGGCTCTTGTGATCAGAATAGATCACACATTTGATACCATATAAATAATGCCTCCATAGCTTTAGGGAAAATACAACGGCACCCAACTCCAAGTCATGGGTGGTGTAATTCTTTTCATGCACCTTTAACTGTCGTGAAGCATAGGCAATAACTTTGCCTTTTTGCATAAGCACACATCCCATCCCGGTGTATGATGCATCAAAATATACCACGAATTCTTCTATTCCATCAGGCAATGTCAATACAGGAGCATTGCTCAACTTTTGCCTTAGGATATCAAAGGATTCTTGCTGCTTAGGGACCCAATCAAACTTTATTTTCTTCTTAGTCAAAGAAGTTAGAGGTGCAGCAATCCGTGAAAATTTTTCAATGAAGCGTCTGTAATATCCTGCCAATCCCAAGAAACTGCGAATTTCTGTGGGCGTCTTCGGCTGTTGCCAGTTCATAACAGCTTCCACCTTAGCGGGATCCACTTGGATACAACGCTCACTAACCACATGTCCAAGGAATTGGACTTCTCGAAGCCAAAATTCACATTTAGAGAATTTGGCATAGAGCTTCTCAAGATGTAGGAGTTTAAGAATACAGCGAAGGTGTGTCTCATGGTCAGCTTGGTTCTTCGAGTAGATGAGAATGTCGTCGATGAAAACGATGATGAATTTATCTAAGTAAGGCTTGCAAACGTGATTCATGAGATCCATGAACGCGGAAGGTTCATTGGTGAGCCTAAAGGGCATCACTAGGAACTCGTAATGACCATAACGAGTCCTAAATGCAGTTTTGTGTACGTCTTCATCTCTAACCTTCAGTTGGTGGTAGCCTGACCTTAAGTCAATCTTCGAGAAATAACTTGCCCCTTGCAATTGATCGAACAAATCGTCGATCCTGGGCAAAGGATACCTATTCTTTATTGTTACCTTATTAAGCTCGCGATAATCGATGCACAGACGCATCGACCCATCCTTCTTTTTGACAAACAAGACTGGCGTTCCCCATGGAGACGAACTAGGTTTAATGAAACCTTTAGCTAGCAATTCATCTAGTTGTGCTCTCAACTCTTTCATCTCTGTCGGTGCCAACCTGTAAGGCGCTCTAGCAAAAGGTGCTGCTCCAGGGATGATGTCAATTCTGAATTCCACTTGCCTATCTGGTGGTAAACCAGGTAGTTCTTCAGGAAAAACCTCAGGGTATTCAGAAATGACGGGGATGCCTTCCATCTTAGGTTTCGGCTCATCAATAGTCACTTGTGCCATGTAGATGACACAACCTTTCTTCAAACACTTGGAGGCCTTGAGCATGGTCACTTGCTCAGGCAATCCATACCGGGTATCTCCCTGAATGGTAAGTGATTCGCCAGACAGAGTTTTGATCACCACTTGCTTTTTATTGCAGACAATCTGGGCCTGGTTACGAGCTAACCAGTCCATGCCTAAAACGATGTCAAAACCAGCTAACTTCAAAGGAAGTAGGGACAAAGGAAAAGAGTGGTTCTTAATGGATATGAAACATCCATCTAATATAGTTGAGGCGGTTTCTAAGGTGCCATCTGCTAACTCCCCCTCATATTTCACTCTTAGGGTTTTAACAGGTAAATTCAGCAATTTGTAAAACTTATTATCTACAAATGATTTATCAGCTCCTGAATCAAAAAGCACTCTTGCATAAACGTCATGTATAAGGAATGTACCTGTTATCACATTGTCATCCTGTACTGCTTCCTTTGCATCCATTCTGAAGACCCTAGCATTGGTCTTCTTTCCTTCATCAGCTTTCTTTGCGTATTTTGGGCAATTGGTCTTGATATGCCCCTTCTCATTACAGCTGTAGCAGGTTGCATCCTTCAACTTTTTGCAATCCAAGGTCTTGTGTTCCTTGGAATTGCATATACCACAAGCAAAAGTTCTTGACTGAGCCTGTGGGTTCGATTCAAACTTGCACTTCCCGAAGTGCTGTTTCTTGCAGACTTTGCACTTGGGCTTTTCACCAGATTGGTGGCCATCTTTCTTAAATTCTGACCCTTTCTTGTTGTCACTGTTTCCTCGGTGCTTCTTGTTTGACCTCCGTGAATTCTCATCTTCACATTTTCTTTTCTCGGCATCCTTATTCCTCAGCGATCTTTGTCTGACCGCGTCCAGCATGAGGGACAAGGATATATCAGCTACAGATCTGAAAGTAGCTGGCCGAGAGGCCTTCACGCTTGCCTTGATTTCTGGGGCTAAACCCCCGATGAAACGAGCTATTCTTTTGGGTTCCGGGGTCACCAGATACGGAACCAACCTCGACATTGTATTAAATCTCGTGAGGTAAGCTTGGAAATCTAGATTTGTCTTTACCAAGGAAAGAAAATCTGACTCAATCTTTTCGACCTCGTGCTGAGGACAGTAGTTCTCCCTGATGAGGGCAACGAATTGTTCCCACGTCATATTGTACAGTGGGATTTTCCCAGTAGCTTGGATCAACGATCTCCACCAGGCTAAGGCCTCACCTTTAAACGATTGAGACACAAACTTGACTATATCCCTCTCAGCGCACCCGCTGATATCCACTACTGTGTCCATCTCATCTAACCAGGTCATGCAGTCGATGGCTCCTTTTCCCCAGTAAAATCCCTGGGTTTGCATGAAACAAAGTATTTGTAGGAGCAACCCTTGTCACGGGGTCCTTGGTTCAGCATGATCTTTTGAGACGGAGCACTGTTATGGTTTGAGGAGTGTCGATCATCATCCTTCTTGGGTTCTTCCTTCTTGGAGGGAGGCTTGCTGTGAGCCTCAGAATGAGTCTTTGGCTTTAAACGCGGCGCAGATAGGGTCCTACTTCGAGTCCCACTATAATCTTCATACTGCCGCTCTAAGGCCTTTGTAACAGCCTCGTCTACTAACGCTTTCAGTTCAGCACCCGTTATATTAATTCGGGCGTTATCATTATTCTCCATTGGGTGACTATTAATTTCATCCGAGTCAGCCATTTTAATTGAACTGTTACATAAGACAAGGACAATAGTTTACTTGGGAGTTTATTATGGAATTGTCTTTTATGGCAATTCATTAACCATGGTAAACATAGACCATATTTGGTTAATTTATTAATCATATTTATTTAGGATTTTTATTATAATTTATCCTAATTATAAAACAATAACATTTTTATTAGCATAAAAGGCTTAGTCACATGGACATTTTATATTATAAGCCATGATTTCAGAGAATCGGGGCATGGAGGTTTGAACATAGTTCTTTACCTTTTTCAGACAGGGTCGCAGACTATTACTGTCTTTTGTCTCATATGAAAATGAGCATGGCCCGTAGGCATTGTATTACCAATGTATGGTCAAAATATGATCATCTTAATTGATGATTTAAACCCATGATTCAGAGATCATTAAGTTGGGTTACGAATCTTTTGAAGAATCCTTATATAAGAATGACGTGTGTGATTTTAACGAATCACGTCTGCCAGGAGCGTTAACATGTTTTCAGATGTTAACTGGGATTTGAATCATTTTAACAGGTTTTACCATCTTGGCCAGGTCTTATAATGACATGCAGGCTAGGTTATACCTTTAAGATCCTTAGTTAATATTAAATAGGCAGATTACTTTTAAAGGAATGATTTTGATTCATTTATTTCATATATAATTTATTTATGCATATAGTGGCAAAGATGAAATTTATAAATTAAACATTCCATTAATTATTAATAGATTACACATCGCCCTAAACGGGACTTTTTAGACAGAACAACATACCCACGCAGGGGTCAAATTGGAATACTAGTCCACGCAAGGACTTAAACAAACAACATACCCTCGTAAGGGTTAACAGAAAGATAGACCCACGCAGGGGTCAAAACAAACAAACATACCCACAAAGGGGTCAATACAGCAAGACAGGCCCACGCAGGGGCTCAACTGGTAGAAGGAATTTACAACAAATAATGGAAGGATTCAATGGTCCTTCTTGCTCTTCCCTTTTATTAAACTTGTCAATCCCTGGAAGAAGCTTTGTCGCTCCCTGCGATCTCTGTGAAAATCTCGCACGACTTGGTCCAACCTTTGCAGAATTTCTTCACGCTCTGGTGGGGAGAACCTTGGCGGCTGCGATTGTTGCCGAATTATAGGTCTAGCAGGTATTTGGTACCCATGAGTTGGGTACCCTACTCCCCAAGGAGCTCCATACGGTCCTTCTGGATGAAGGGCGTTATAGTTGGCCGCTACCAAGTATGGGTCGGCTTCAGCGTAATTATAATTGGCGTGAGTCGGCTGCTCAAACGGGTTGTACGCCATCGAACCAGTGTAAGCAGGAATCGGGTTATCAAAACCCATCGGTGGTGGCTGCGGTGCAGCTGGGTTTGAAGGCCCACCCATTTGTGGGTCTTCCTGAAGTGGCAGGTAATGACTGCCACTTGATTAACGGGGAGAGCTGAAGTGAAAATCTCCTCCACGCGCGGACATTCGCGCGCCTGTCCTCCTACGCCTTGGCGGTTCTGGAGGTGCCTGATTAACTGGTGGTGGTGGAGGCGGTGGCGTGACTGCCACAAATCGTGAATCCCCAGAGGGATCCTGCTGCTGCTGCTGGTGAGGCGACGAATGATGCGAGGGTGTAAAATACCACTCGAACTGGTTAAATCGTGCCTGTTAACTGTCCGGACCACGGTTGGGTGATCCATGAAAAGACGAACCATCTGAGACCTCGATAGGATGGTTGGGAGTTTCGGTTGCGGGCTCGACGGGATCGGTGTCCTCGTCCATGTCCTCTGCATGATCGCCGGAGAAATGATCCTCTGGCCCTAATGGGTTAAAACCCACTGGTTCTTGTATGTAGTTTGCCGGGTTAAACCGGCCCCGAAAAATAGGTGTGGGGTCTCCAAAGGAATGGTGCGATAGGGATCGCTGTAGAGGTATGTAAGAAGGTTGAGGGTTATCGGGCTCGTTTTCCGAATGTGGCCCATAAGAGTTATGAAAGGGAGGCGTCGAACTGTGTGAAACAGATCGTCTCGCAGGCTCAAAGAGGTTCCTCCTGTTCTCTCGAGGGCCAGCACTCGCAGTGGTGGAAGGGGCTCACATGTGCGAAGGCCCGGCCTCGTGGTCATTGGGGGCGGTGATTGGCCCCTTGCCTCTTCCTCTTCGTCTGAAAAATCTTGGTGGCATATTTAATCCTGTCAATATAACATAAGATAACGACAAGAATATATAAAATAATGGACAAAACAAAACAAAGTAGAATTTGTCCTATGTTATTTGGCTAGACTCGAAAGTTTTTAGGAATGTGCAATTGTGTCATTGAGATTAAACACAAAAGGCTAGTGTTTAATTCACTCAATGTTGGCTCTGATACCAACCCGTCACACCCCGACTTTCCACGTATGACCAGTGGGCCCGGTGGGGAGTATCGTGACGTGGTTGGCAACATAACAGTCAAATAACACAATATTTGAAATGCACAGCGGAAGCAAATCAAAGATATATATTTCAACTTTAATGAATTGTAATATCCAGTATCACAACAGTTGAAATTCATCCACAGAAGGATAAAAAATAAATAGGAAATAGTAGTTCAACAGACTTTAGGCAACTTAAGCTTGCGAGACTCTTATTGATGCTAAGGAGAAATCCAGCCAATTACGAATAGTACCTGCACTTAATTTGTAACACCTCGAAAATTCACGTCCAATAAAGTGTTGA